>BSBM01000348.1:10255000-10855000 GCA_027924585.1 Larix kaempferi | reverse complement strand
TGTTAGGGTCCACTCTAACATCTTCATAAGATATAATATGACCCAAGTATTCCACTTCCTAAACCCTAAAGGCACCCTTAGAAGGCTATGTATATAGTTGTTTCTTTGCCAATAGTTTTAAGACCATGTCAACATGTTGTACATGCTTTCCCTAATATTTGTTGTAGATTAGTATATCATCAAAAAATACTAACACAATTTTTCTAAGTAAGGTTTTAAAAATATAATTCGTCAAGCTTTGAAATGTGGAAGGTGCATTGGTAAGGCCAAATGACATCACCAAAAATTCATGATGACCTTCATGTGTTCTAAAGGTTGTTTTCGAAATGTCTTCTTTCCTCACTTTGATTTTATGAAATCCATAATGGAGATCCAACTTGGTAAAGAAAATTGCTCCCTGTAATTCATCTAATAATTAATCAATGATAGGATTAGAAAACTTATCTTTAATGGTCATCTTATTGAGATCTCTATAATCTGGACATATACGCCATGAACCTCCCTTTTTGTGAACCATCACCATTGGTGCAAAGAAAACACTTTGGCTAGGTTGAATGCTGCCAACATTTAACATTTCTTGAAACATATTCTCAATCTCACTATTTTGTGCATATAGTTACTTGTAAGGTTTGATGTTAGGTGGTACACTTCTTGGTCGCAAGTGAATAACATGGTCATGATCTCAAGCATATGGAATACCTTCCAGAATCTCTCCAAATACCTTGGAATGATTGTTAGTAACTCTTGGAGATCCATAGGAATAGAGGGTATAGATGCTTGAACATCTAGTGAGCACAATTGTGTAATTACACCATGGTGTCCCTTTTTTAGCAATTTTGTCATGATGTTAAGATTATCACTTTAGAGGGTTTCCCTGGGATACATATGAGTTCAATTTCCCCGACTCCAGTGGAGAATCTCACAAAAATTCCTAAAAATTAAGAGCCATTGTTCCCAATGTTTGTAACCATTGGATCCCTACTACAACATCATCATCACCCATTTGTATTGCAATCATTAGACTATTGTTATGCACCAAATTCTCAAAATAGCATAAAAGTAGAAAGAAAGAGTAACGAAATGCTTTGAGAATGAAATAAATATATGAATAAGAAGCCTCTTCGAGGGGGAAACCTCATTTACAATGTATCAAATGCACAAGGTAAGATGAGATGATCCTAAACCTAGGTCTCATTGATGTGTGTGTGTGCGTGTGACAAAGGGTACAATTACAATTATAGTTGACCATACAAGTACAATTAAGGTACTAACTTACCAATAAATACAATACTAATATAATAATATAAATGTAATATCACAATATATATAGGGATTAGCATGCCCCCCCTTCAAACAAGTGTTGTCCTCAACACTTGATTAATTCTAGTTGTTTATAGATGAAGAACTCATCTTCTATTGACAAGTTCTTCCACTTGATGAGGTACTTAGTAATTGTATGATTTTGCAATTGCTTGATACTTGTGTCAAGGATTATTTCAAGTTTTAGTATCAATTTCCATTCTCCATCAATCTTTGGTAAAATAGTTAGGGATGGGATCTTGTCACCATTTAACTTTTTTATGATGAAACATGGAATTCTAGATGTACATGTGAAGATGGAGGCAAATCCAAATTGTAAGCCATACTTCCAATCCTCTACAACACCTTATAGGGACCATAATACTTGGTTGCTAATTTATTGCCCTTCTTTTACTACTTGAGGAACATCTGTTTCTATGTTTGTAGCCTAAAAAATACCCAATCTCCCACTTCAAGTTTCCTTTCACTATTATCTTGGTTTGCTTCTTGTTTCATCCTATTTTGTGCTATAACCAAGTTTTCTTTTAGTAGTTGGAGAAACTCTTGTCGGTGTTCTATATGATCCTCTACTGCTTGAACCTTAACTCACTCTTTTAAGGATGATGTGATGGAAGGAGGATGATAGTCATAAAGTGTCATTTAGATTGAGGATGGTAAGAGGAGCTGTGAGCCAACTGAGTGTCCAAACAATAAAATATTTCATTCAAAAAATTACCAGTGAAAATTGGATCTATATCACTTACAATAATCTTGGGGATTCCATTGAGCTTCTAAATTGTTTCCAAGAATGATACAACTATTGTACTTTCTCTAAAATGATGGGAAAGAGAGTAGAAATGGGCATACTTTGTGAGTCAATCCACTACTACCATGATGAGAATATTTCATTCTAACTTTGGTATACCTGTGATGAAATCTATTGAGACCTTTTCCCAGTGTTGACTTGGTATGGCTAATGGTTGTAGTAGACCTAGTTTCTTGATCCTCTCTCATTTTTTTCTATTGGAAAACCAAGCATTTTGCCAAAAAAAATTTGACATCAATTTCAAGACCTTCCTAGAAAAAATCCTTCTTAATCATGTGGTAAGTTTTCAAGAACCTTGAATACCCTCCTATATGAGAAGTGTGCAATTCCAAAAGGACCTTCTTTTTGAGTTGAGAATTCTTGCATAAATATACGCGATCCTAGTACCATAGTGAATCATTATTCCACACAAATTTATCTAGTGAACTAGGGTCCTCTTGTAGTTGTTAAATTATATTCCATGCTTTCTTATCTTGTTTCCATTATATCCTTGCTTCTTCCACCCAATTAAGTTGCATAATGGAAGTAGCACATAGTAAGCCCTTTGTGTCATCTTCTTTTCTTGAAAGTGAATTTTCCACCACATTTTGTTTTCCTCTTTTTGTAGATAATTTCAAATTCATAATCTAGCATCTGTGTAACCCATTTTTGTTTCTCTTTTGATGATAATCATTGTTCCAAGGAGTGCTTAAGACTGTCATGATTTGTTCTTACCATGAACTAACTTCTTATTAGGTAAGGGCACCATTTCTTAATTGCATACAATATGGCCAACATTTCCTTATCATAAATTGGTTTGAGTAAGCTTTTTCCTTTAATTTGGAAACTTTCAAAGGCAAGGAGTCTTCCTTCTTGCATTGAAACCACATCAATGCCATGCCCCGAGGCATTACATTCAACAATAAAGGTTTTTGTGAAGTCAGGCGTGGCTAATACAAAAGTTGTACACATAGCCACTTTAAGTTTTCAAAAGATTTAGTTGTTTCTCAAGTCCAAGAGAATGCCTCCTTTTTAATAACCTTGTTAGAGGTGCTACTATTTGACCATAATTTTTTACGAACTTGCAATAGTACCCTATCAATCCGAAGAATCCTTAAATATTCTTCAAGGTTTTAAGAATTGTCCATTACATGATAGCATTAATTTTGTTAGGGTTCAGTTTAACACCTTCAATAGATACAATATTACCCAAATATTCCACTTCCTGAACCCCAAAGGCACACTTAGAAGGCTTGGCATATAGTTGGTGCTCCTCCATAGTCTTAAGACCCCGTCAACATGTTGTATATGCTCTTCCCAAGATTTTATATAGATTAGTATGTCATCAAAAAATACTAACACAAATTTTATGAGGAAGGGTTTAACGATAGAACTTATAAAGCTTTGAAATGTGGAAGGTGCATTGGTAAGGCCAAATGGCATCACCAAAAATTCATAATGACTTTCGTGTGTTATAAAGGTTTTTTTTGAAATGTCTTCTTTCCTCATTCTGATTTGATGATATTCAAAATAGATATCCAACTCGATAAAGAAAATTCCTCCCTTTAATTAATTTAATAATTCATCAATGACAGGAATAAGAAACCTATCTTTAATGACCATCTTATTAATCTCTATATAATCTAGACACATATGACATAGACCTTCCTTTTTGCAAACCGTCACCATTGGTGTAGAGAAAGCACTTTGGCTAGGTTGAATGATGCCTGCATCTAACATTTCTTGAACCATATTTTCAATCTCTCTTTTGTGCATATGAGTACTTGTAGGATCTGATGTTAGGTGGGACACTCCTGTATGCAAGTGAATAACATGGTCATGATATTGAGTATGTGGAATACCTTTAGGAATATCTCCAAATACCTTGGAATGATTGTCAATAACTTGTTGGAGATCCACTTGAATAGAGGGTATACATGCTTGAACATCTAGTGAGCAAAATTGTGAAATTGCTCCATGTTGTCCCTTTTTTAGCAATTTTGTCATGTTGTTAGAGCTTATCACTTTAGAGGGTTTCCCTGTAATACCTCTGAATTCAAGTTCCTTTCCTTTTGAAGAGAATATCATGAAATGTTTCTAAAATTTAAGAGCCATTGTTCCCAATGATTGTAGCTATTGGACCCTTAGTAGAACATTAGCACCACCCTTTTGGATTGCAAACATTGGACTATTCAATAAAAACTCCCCCATTGTAAGCTCAATACTATGGCACTTCCCTAAATAGTTTATGGTACCTCCATCTACAATCTTTACTTGAAATTTCTAGTGTTGGATATACAAAGCAATTAAGAGGTTTGACTAGTTTGCAATTAATGAAGTAATGGGGTACTACCAGAATCAATCAACAATGTTTCCTTTTTCTTTTTGATATATCCTTCTATATTGAGAGTTTGAGTGCTAATGCTGGCCAATGCAAGGTAAGATATGGTTAGAGTAGTATCTTCTAGATCCACCTCTTAATATTGTTCTAGTTCTGGATCTTCTTCCTCTTCACAATCTATGTAGAATAATTTATTCTCATTACACTTATGCCCCTTATTGTACTTGTTCTCGCAGTTGAAACATAGTCCATTTGTTCTTAGTTCCTCCACTTGTTGAGGTGACAATGTTCTATTTTGAGTGAGGTTGGGGGAAGAAACATTTTCTTCTCTATAGGTGTTAGTAGAAACCCTTCTAGTATCCATATTTTTACTTTCTACTTTCCTTTCCAAACTAAAATCGTTCTCTAATTATTTAGGTCCAAAGAGACGCACCTCATGTTGAATGCACTCCTTTAAAGTGCCCATAAAGAGATCCAACAAATTATCCTCTGGAATGTTCTTCACTCTAAGACTCAACCTCTAAAATTGCTTAATGTGCTTTGTAACTAGACCTTTTTGCTTGACATTTCACAATTGGCTAAAGAAGGTGTTGCTCTTAATATCCTCATAATATTCTATCAATTCATCCATAAATATAGACCGTGGGATAATATAGTCCTTTTACGATTACAAAGCATTTGGTACCATACAAATGATCAGGTTCTGAAAACAAGGATGAAATAGTTATATTTTGTAAAGTTAACCCTTGGTGTAGAGCAAAGAATTGCTCCATCTAGAATATCCATGTTATTGGATCATCTCCATCAAACTTTCTCATATCAATCTTGGGAATGAGTTCCTTGGCCCTAAGTTGAACCCATGATGATGTGATGAATGATCAAATGTCAGGGACTCAAACCTCTTATTCTCCAACTATTTTCCAATTTTCTCAATATGTGACTAGGACAAGTCCCGCTTGTCCTCCTTTTACTCTTCTTTGGGAGATGATTTACAAGGAAAGAGATGTTTTATCTCATTTAGAATTACCCCCTTCATAACTTCGAGATACTCTTTACTGACCATCTTTTTGAGATCCTATTTACTAGCCATATTTTTCAACTCACTTTCTATATATATTTTTTGTGTTTACCAATTGAATATGTGTTGCTAACCTATCATTCAATTCCTTGACGTTGGCCTCCAAATTGGATAGCTAGTTGCACATTTCTTCATTTTATTCGTTAGTCATGGTTGAGCTTTTCGGGAGGTTTAGTGGGTGAAATAATTTTCGATCCACCTCTTTCCATTAGACCCCATTGATACTTACCAAAGTTCTTCTCTATTTTATTTTTATCACACCTTTTGAATCAACCAAAATAGTGTCAATTTAACATACCTTTAAAAACCTTGGTTTGCAGGTTGTCTTGTTGACCGACCTTGGTCTTGAAGTATCTAAAAAAATTTAGCCCCGCTAAGTCTAATATTTTTTCCTATAGTAGCTTGGTATGTCTTCTCTGCAATGCCATAGGTATAACCCAATTCTGATGTGCCATGAGAGAGTAGTGGTAACTTTCCCAAAGCTTGTTATTTTTGTCCCTTTCATGAGAGCAAACTTGTACGAACTAACTTGTGTATTATTTTCCTTTTTTGCTTCTGAATTTTTTACCACAAACACTATGGTTTATCTTCCTTTTGATGCAATAGGTGGCACTCAATTTGGATATCTCAAGATTCATATATAATAGTTTTACCCTGTAAACTTGTTTGAGACTAGTTAAAAACTCTAACTTCCATAGACTATAACTATGAACTTATAATGAACCAGGACCTTAATTTTTTTTCAAATATACTTCGCTATTTTCTCTACATCTCCTCAAAACTTCATGATTTGAGGCATCCTTGAAAAAAATTTATAGTAAAAATATCTCTTATACCAAATGTTATGCACCAAATTCCCAAAATAGCATAAAAGTACAAAGAAACACTGACCCAGTGCCTTGAGAACAAAATAAAGAGATGAATAAGAAGCCTCTTTAAGGGGGAAACATCCTTTACAATGTATCAAATTTACAACACAATATTAGATGATCCTAAAACTAGGTCTCCTTGGTATATACATATACAAATATGTATATGTATATGTATACATATATGTATACATATACATATGCATATGCATATGTATATAGGAGACAAAGGTACAATTACAATTCTAGTTGACCATACAATTACAATTAAGGTCCTAGCCGACCAATAAAATCAATACTAATTTATTAATAGAAATTTAATGTCACAACATATAGGGCTTAACAACTATCCAATAAATACCCCCCCATAGTAAGCTTAATAATATGGCACTTCCTTGGGGAGGAAGGAGCAAGGGGGATCCTTCTCGATCCCAGAGGAAGTACAATATTAACCTTCGAATGGGGTTTAGGAAGAGCCACTAAAAACCAAGCATGGTGTCATACTCTCTACCCTGGACTAGATCATATTGTTTCTCTTGGAATCCAATTGGTTGTTGTCATCGACAACTCCCTTCTGATTATCTCCCAAGCCATGAAAATAACATGTATAAAGGATAGAATTATTGGGAGGATCCAAAAACACATCAATGGGCTTCTTCAACAAATTCCCGATGTCAAGTTGATGCATACCTGACAAGAAAACAACAACAATTTGGATAAACTTGCAAATAAAGTTGCTCTCTTGGAAAAAGGAGAAATGGTTCAAAATGGGGGCCAACTTACAACTCATTCTAATTGTCTCAAAGCCTCCCCATGGTTTACATACAACTCCACTTAGCAATCAATGCGGTCCTTTCAAACATGAATGCATCAAGTTGTTGATACAATCCCCAAGAACTCATCATAAAGAAACACTTGCTCCCACAAATGGAAGAGTCTATGTAATAAACAAAATATATAATTTATTAAAATAATAATCATATTACTATATAAATAATAACCAATTATTAATTCTCCAAGGGACACATTCATTCATGAATGGTCACCATAAGTGCCTTTAGGATTGCTATATATATGGAATTATCATAGCATTGTAATCATTCTATCTTATCATCTATATTCAATATATATTTTCCTATATGGATTTTTGTTCACTGTCTTATTTACAGTGGTTATTTGTTTAGAAAACAAACTTGTTCGTTTCATTGGTATCAGAGCCTCGTTTGCCTGATCCGGCCTGTGACCATCTCTTTTCAGAGTTTCTATGAACTTGGGCCTTTGACCATCATCAATGCTCCAATTGCTCCAACAGTGCTACCTTAAACTCCATTATGCACCTGCACACTTCCTTTTCCCCCACTCTGCATATTCCCACCCCCACACTCCACAACTACTCTCCACACTCTCATTCCCTCGTGACCTGTGTGCCCTCCTACCACTGCCAATTTCTCCCAAAGCATCCTTGCATCCCCATACAACTATCTCCTCTGCCCACGTGTGCCCTGTTTCTCCCATCACTATCCACGCGCCCAATACTTCAACCCCATTGCACAACCCCCTCTCCCATCCACATTGCTTCATCTTCTTCTCCATTCTTCCAACTGCATTATTCACACATCCCACCTCTACAACTCCACTCCCAACTCTTCCTGCCTTTACCATCATTCATGCAGCCCACCATTCTGCTCTAGCTCTGCTTCAACCCCATTCTGTGACCTCCATTATCGTCACTGCTCTAGGCTTACTTGCACATCCACTTGTGTGCCCCCATCTTCAACTGGAACTCTCCTTGTGCTCCTCGCCACACTGATCCACCAACAACGCCCATCTCCTCCTCCTCCATGCGACTACCATCCATTGCACCCTCTCACTAGCGCTCCCTCCGTGACCTACTCCATACCCCGTTGCGACATCACTGTGCCCCTATCCACACACTCACTACCATCACTGTGCACCTCTCTTCATCAACCACCCTCTTCCCTTCTGCACACGCCCTCCTCACTCCCTTCCACCTGCTGCCATAGCCTACGTCGACCATCAACCCACGCTTGCATACATTGCTCCACTTGCCCTTATACATTTGGGTCTACACATCAAGCCGCCAATCAACCACTAATTCGCCATGCCATGTGTGTTGGGATGTGAAAAGAAAAATCACTGTATTAAAAATCAATCCCCACATCCTACGGTTCCCAAACATTGTATAGCCGCTGACTGCTGCCTATTGTGATCTCACGTTGCAACCGAATTAATAAAACTAGTATCATTATACCATGAGACACAACCTAAACGTGATTGAATAGAAGTCGTGACTTTTTCATAAGGGTAGCACCCCTTATGATAAATCAAAACCCTTTAATATTTTTACATCCATTCAATACTACTATTATAAGTGATTAGTTATCAAAAGCAACTCAGTGGACAAAAGGAAATTTTGGAAGTATACGTATTAATTATAAAGTCTATTTTTAAAGGGTTAAGAGGAGAAAATATATTATTAAATTATTAGTTTCCAAGAAACTTCATAAGTTTTCAAGAGACCAAGAAAAACTTATTCTAAGGGTATTTAAAGTGTAAAAAACCTTATACTTATTATTAAGGTATTATTAAAATAATACTTAAGCCTTATTAAAAAGATATAAAAAGGAATTCTATTTGAGAGGAAACATCATGGAAGTTGAAGGTATTATTATTATTATAGTCATTATAGTATTTCCAAGAGAACAACTTATGGAAATATATGAAAAAATAGAACAAATTCAAGCAAGAAATAATCGTTCAATAGAACAACATATTGCAAACATAAACAAGAATGAATATGTAGTCCGAGAATCAAATAAGGAAAAAAATTGACTTGCAAGTCAATCACCAAACACTGTTCCTACAAGACGTTACAAGGAAGTCAAATTTAGAAGCTCCATCATCTGAACACTTCAATGATATTTCAATGGAGATTTCGTAAGAAGATCATAAATCAATACTGAAGATGCGGAAAGAACTTGACAAAGTTGTCATGGATAAAAACGAAGAGATCACTCGTCTAAGAGATCATAATAAAAAATTACTTCTTTAAATCAAGAAGGTGAAAGATAAAGCACAATGCAATCAAAAGTTAGAAGAGGAGAATCAAGATCTTCATAAAAAATTATCAGGAAAAGACAAAGAAAATTCCTCTTTAAAAAGGGTTAATCAGGAATTGCTAGAGCAAATAAAAAGGTTAAGAGAAAGAGAACAATAGAATCAAGATACTCAAAATGAAGTCGACAAGTTAGACTATAAGGAAGAACTATTACACGTAAGGAGTCATAATCAAGACTTACTCATGCAAATTAGAAAGCTAAAGCATGATAAGGAATCTCTACAAGAAGAGTTAGATCACAAGAGATCATTAGCAGACAAAGAAACGATGACCGATCCAATAGAAAAGTCATCGGATGCTCAAATTCAAACATCAGAAAAGAGAACAAATACATAGTCAGACGGTACTCAAAATAATGCTTATATTGGAAAATCACTACAAACATTAACCAAAGATGGTTTTGAAGAACAATCACAAAAGATTAGAATGCTGTATCGTCATCCAAATCACAAAAGTCATCAAGAACAATGACACGGTCAAAAGGAACATAAACAAATTCGTTATGATTTCAAAACATAATGGAGACAAAATCAACAAACTGGGTGGAAGCAAAAAATGAAAAGTTTTATTCAAACAATCGATCAACAAACAGTTCCAATGAAGGTAGATCTCGGATGGACGACTTCACAAATGATGCAACATTTTTACTCAATGTTTAAAAGAACACATCGTCTCGTTTCGTCAAGTGTCGCAACTACCAACACAGAAGATCACGAGAAAGCATTATGAGAAAGAACAAGGGATAAAGTCTTCCATAATTATGCTTTGAGGACAAAGCATTTCTAAGGGAGAGGCAATGTAATAAACAAAATATATAATTTATTAAAATAATAATCATATTTATATATAAACAGTAATAATTATTAATTCTCCAAGGGACACATTCATTCATGAATGGTCACCATAAGTGCCTTTAGGATTGCTATATATATGGCACTATCATAGCATTGTAATCATTATGTCTTATCATTTATATTCAATATATATTTTCCTATATGGTTTTTGTTCGTTGTCTTATTTACAGTGCTTATTTGTTTAGAAACAAACTTTGCCCGTTTCATTCTATGGGAAGCTTGGCCACAGGGTCACTACCGACATTTTCAATATATTTGCCTTCCCCTCCAATTTGCAGCATATATGTTGGGATAACACAAAGTTCGTAGCTTGCAAATTCTGGTGTTGGGGCTAACAGACCTGGGATGGTGATATTGGTACCAATAGAGGACATCGCCTTCCCCTTTTCCCTAGGGGAGTGGCTTGCTGCTAGATTAAACATTGGATATTCAAAAGATATATTATGGGATGTGAGCTTTTTCTATAGGTCCGAGAATAAGGATAAAGTCTTGATCCTGCTCTAGAAAGTGTGGGGTTCTGGGATAATGTGTGGGGTAATTGGAATGGCACCTAGAACAAAGATGGAAATAGATTGGGAAGCTAAACTGTAGGATCTAATTGCTGTAATTAGAGAAGTTGGGGCCGACATAAGGGACATTAGGAGTAACTTGTCCTAGATGAACACGTAGTTGCAAGGTGTTCTAGAGGATGTTTGTCAGATCATAGTGCACACATAAGTATTGGACTATCGCCTGGATGATGCATAGGGGAATATTAGAGTATATGATGGTCAAGTGAATATAATGATGACAACACAAGACCACCATGAGGATATGTTGATAGGAAAACAATCCAGCTTCACAATTCAAGTTGAAAGTAGAGGAATAGAAGAAGAGTATGTACACCAACCTCCCCATGCCATTGTGAACATTTCAAGCTCTAAGGGACATGTAGGAGATAATGTGGAACCACATGTAATGGATAGTGGACATAGTGCTAGTTAATTTTAGTTGCTTATGGGATTTTTTTGCATAGTGTTAATCGGTCAATATGTTAAAATATACAGTTGTTTAGTAGATGATAGCATTTTCCTAATGGTATTAAGACTATGGAAGGCTGTAATTGAGCAAGATAATGTTCAAGAATGTTTGAAGCTCTATTCTTTTTATTGTTGTAAACTGATTTGCTAATCTTTTTTCAGACTTTTATAATATAAATATACCCATTTTAGTTATAAAAAAATATGGCACTTCCCTAAACAATTTATGGTACCTCCATCTGCAATCATTACTTGAAACTCTGGTGTTGGATATA
Source organism: Larix kaempferi (assembly GCA_027924585.1). Taxonomy (NCBI): domain Eukaryota; kingdom Viridiplantae; phylum Streptophyta; class Pinopsida; order Pinales; family Pinaceae; genus Larix; species Larix kaempferi. The sequence goes on along the minus strand of BSBM01000348.1, from coordinate 10,843,321 downwards.
TAAAGCAATTGAGAAGTTTGGTTAATTTGCAGTTAATGAAGTTATGGGTATTACCAAAATCAATCAACACTAATACCTTTTTCTTTTTGATATATCCTTCTATCTTGGGAGTTTGAGAAGTGCTAATGTTGACTAATGCTTGAAAATATATGGTTGGAGTAGTATCTTCTAGCTCTACTATTCCATCTCTTGATCGTCTTCCTCTTCACAATCTATGTAAAATAATTTATTCTCACTACACCTATGCCCCTTACTATACATGTTGTCACAATTGAAACATAATCCATTTGCTCTTCTTTCCTCCACTTGCTGAGGTGTCAACCTTGCAGGGTGAGTTAGTATAGGAGGGGAAACATTTCCCTCTCTACAATGTTAGTGGTATCCCTTCTAGTAGCCATATTTTTACTTTCGATTTTCCTCACCAAACTTAAATCCTTCTCCAATGATTTAGGTTTGGAAAGTTGTACCTCATGTTGAATCCTCTCCTTTAAAATTCCTATAAAGGGATCCAACAAATGATCATCTTAAATGTTCTTCACTCTAAGACTCAACTTTTGAAAGTTATTAATATGCTATATAATTAGACCTCTTTGCTTAAGATTCATCAATTGGACCTGTTAATATCCCCAATATGTGTTATCAATTCATTTGTAAATATAGACCAAGATATAATAGAGTCATTTTTACAGTCACAAAGCCATTGATACCACACAAATTGATCAACTTCTAAATAAAATGATGTAATAGTTACCTTTTGTAAAGTCTATATTTTGTAGATCAAACAATTGCTCCCTTTGGATCATCCATGTTATGGGATCATTCAAATCAAACTTATTCATATCGATATTCAGAATGGAGCAGTTCCTTGGTCTCGAGTTGAACTCACGATTATGTGGATATTGGATTAATGAGTGATCAGGTGTCTCAGATTCAAATCTCTTATAAGTGTGATAGAATTTCCTCCCAAGGTGACTAGGATTCCACCATCTTTCTCTCCTTACCCTCTTCTTGAGAAGCTAACTTTTAGGTAAGTAGGCCACATATACCCTTTAAAATCCCCCCCACCATGTTTTCAAGGTTATTCTTGAAATCTTCCTTAGTTACCATATTCATGATGTCCACCTTTATTATCATTGTAGTTTCAGGTTTGCTACTCTTTCGCTAGGATTGGACAACCCAAATTTCACCTCTTCATGGTCTTCTTGTGTAATAGATGAGCCTTTAGGAGGCTTAGCAGGTGTAGAATTTTTAAACCACCTCTTGGCATGTGATACCACTAATATTTACTAGTTTTGTTCTCTATTTTTTTTTGAATATCTATGACACCTTTAGAATCACCCTAAATAAAACTTCCAAATAGAAGTTATGAAAATTTCAAGTTAACATACCATTAAAAACCTTGGTTTCTAGACTTGCTGGCCAAGCTTTCTCTTAGAGAATATTTAAATTTTTGTTCCCTCTAATTCTAAAATTTTGGCCTATAGTATCCTAATATGTCTTCTCTACAATGCCATAGGTTTGACCAAATTATGATGTGTCAAGAGAAAGTTATGGAACTTTCCTAAAACTTGTTGTTTTTGTCCCTTTTAGGAGAGAACTTGTACAACCCACCACATGTTTGATTTTTTTGTTTTGATTTTGAAATTTTTACCATAAACACTATGCTCCATCTTATTTATAATGCAATAGGTAGAACTCAATTCGAAGCTTACAAGATTCATATATAATAATTTTACCCAAAACACTTGTTTGAGACTAGTTTTTGAACTAGTCAAAAGCCGTAACTTCCACAGATTATAACTCTAAACTTATAGAAAACAAAGAACTTAATTTTTTACCATAGGTATTTCTATATGTCTCCCAAGGTTTCCAAAATTTTGATGTTTGAAACTTCCCCAATTTTTTTTTATAATGAAAATGGCTCTAATACCAAATGCTATGAATAAAATTTTGAAAATAGCATAAAAATATAAAGAAAAAGTAACTACAAGCTTTGCGAATGAAATAAAGAGAATGAATAAGAAGTTTATTTGAGGGGGCAACCTCCGTTTACAATATATCAAATACACAAGATGAGATGATCTCTAAAACTTGGTGTCCTTGGGATATATAGGAGACAAAGGGTGCAATTACAATTAATGTCCTAGATGACCAAGAAAGACAACACTGATATAAAAATAAAAATGCAATGTCACAATATATAGAGCGTAGCATAACGTTGATAACAAGCTATTCAATCTTTTCTTTGACGTGATTATTGTATATCTTATATCTTTCATTAGCTATCCCATTAACATTACCATAGGGTTATTAGATGCTTTAAAACTAGTCCAAAATGAGAGATAAATGACAAAAAAAGGGACCAAAATCCACATATAAATGGCCACTTTTGACTTGGCGACCACTGGTGGCAAATTAGCGGTCATTGATCACGCGAACAAAAAAGTGGTCATATTTAACTTGGTCATTTATATCTTATCTTGTGGTCATACATTTGGTCATATATTTTTTCATTTATGTGGTCATTAATTTGGTTGTATATTTGGTCCTTAATTACCACAATTAATGACCAAATATATGATCACAAGATAAGCTATAAACGACCAAGCTAAATATGACCACATTTTTTGTCGCGTGATAAATGACCGCTAATATGCTATCAGTGGTCGCCAACTCAAAAGTGGTCATTTATCTCTTTTTAGTGCTTTCAAAATATATATAGGGCACAGAGGAATCAAACCACCAACCTCCTGCCTATAAGGCAGGTGCTCTTCCATTTAGCTAGAACCCTTAAGTATAATATATTATATAATTTTACATCAGTGATCTAAGACACAAGCATGGTCTCTTTCAAAAGGTTCTATGGTCACAACAAAGGAAAGGGAGCACTCTATTTGACTAAGTATTGAACCTAACTCCAAGAGAAACTCGTAGGAAAACAAGTCATATTGTATAAGTTAATATAATGTTTTATTTTCCTTTTATAACAAAGAAAGAACAAACTAAAAATCACTCTATCACACAAGAAGAGGCGCATTCAGGGCAATGATCTTACTTGAACCTCCATAGAAGCAAAATTATAGATTTAAATAAACTTTTAACTTAACCATGAAATTAATACTAAGTATAGCTCTTACACAGTAGCAAATCTGTTAGTGTACAAAATCCATAAAAGAACTAGACTATTTTAGCTATTCAATTGGATTCCTAGATCATACTTCCATGGATTTCTTTACTTGAGCTGCAACATAAGCATAAACACATTAATCTAGCCTATATCATCAAACAATAAGCAATATTCAAAATTATGTGCCACAAGAAAATAACATGAGCAACATGAATACTATCTGAGAAAGCTTGAACATGATATCAAAATTCAAATGCATCTGTATCAAATAAATAAATTCAATAGTATGAACAATAGCCATATGATCATGATAACCAGTCATATGAATCTTAATCTCGGAACCTTGTAGCACTGCCATGCATGTAACGAGGATGAAAAAAAAACTGTGTAATTCCCCCAAAAGTATGAATGTCAGTTTCCTCCTACAATTGATACAAAATGTTCTTAAGTGAATGATAAAAAGGAAAATACTACGCTCAATAAGACAATTAGTAAATAACCATGGCCACAAAGTGTGTAACCTTGGTTCTATGAAAGAACAAAAGATAATAAGAAAAATATAGTGCTATTGGTAATCAAGAATTTTTCAACATCTTGATTGTTCCTTTCATTTCCATTTGTTACCTGCCACTCATTGAAAGGGGGTTAGAGTTTTTAGTTAGAGTGAAAACTGAAATCAAGTAAAAAGGGTCAAAGTAGCCAACCCACTATTACTAATTCTATGCAATAGTCAACTTACAAATATCAGCATTATGGCATGATCTTAAATCAACTGAGCTATGTTTGAGAGTCTCAATTGAACCACCCCATAATTTGATACGATCCTCAAGAGTAGTGGCCTGCAATTCCATGGAGGCCAAAAAACTAAAGTGTCCAACCTATAAGCAAATACCATGAACTAAAGTGTCCACACTATAAACAAACACCATTATTCCATAAAATGGGAGACAAGATATAAGATAGAATTGTACCTCTTTCTCCTAGTTTGTGAAATATATGATTAATAAAAGAATAAAGGTTTGTAATGCAATTCCACCAATCATACCACTCCAAATGCCCTTTCCATCATTTTAACATCAAATTTACACTAATAGTTAGATGGTTGAACAATTTATTGTTTTCACTATAACCAATGCTTACTAAGATGATCAATTCTCAAGTTTGCAATCGAGCTTACTAAGACGATCAATTCTCAAGTTTGCAACCGACATAAAGGAGAAGGCCTAATTATTTTTCCTTCTCTTATAATGGATGAAAAATTTGAAAGGATAATGAATAAAACATAATACATTTTTTGTTAAATTGTGAACTTTGACAAGCAAAAACTTATGGGAAGTCCATACTCTAATGTATATGTTAGCACTAAAAGCTACACCTCAAATTTTTTGATGTTTTTGCCAATTTTGGATTAATTTTTCCAAGCCTCAAATCTTTATGTTAACTTGGTCAGTCTCCCTTCACTCCATACCTCCAATTTGGCGAGACTAACAATTTATTCTTCGTCATTTACATTATCATTTACATTTGAAGTTTACACCAAACCCAAAATCTCTTCCATAAACAAATATTATTTATCATATTGATAATTTCAACAACATAATTTTCTTTTAATTTTATTTATTAAATACTAAAAATATATACCCACTACCCACCTAATGTACTAATGTGTTTCTCTCAGTGTTGTACTCCATCGACTCATCCATATATATATATATTAATGCAGTGTAGCGTATAACTGTAGTAGGTCCCTCCTTGGGCTAACTTTGTGTGTTGTAACAAAAAAAGGTGTAAGCCCACTACCCACCTAATGTACTAATGTGTTTCTCTCAGTGTTGTACTCCATTGACTCGTCCAAATGACTTCTTAACATAGTGGATGTAAGTAAAGGCATAGACGCCGGTTCAAACCTCAAGGGGCAGAGAAGCGTATTGAATGGAATGGGTTATGTGGCTTGAATGGGTAATGCATATTGCATAATGGGGAATGTGGAATGGGGATTGGAGAATATGGTAAAGCGTACTGGGCCTTCTTGGGTGCCTGTACTTTATCACATAATTATTTAACATATTATTCAGTAAATTTCATGTCTACGTATATATACCAAAGCTTAGTGTGCATATCTGGCTCATAGTGAAGCTGTAATGTGTAACTAGACATACTAACTCAACAGACTAAAGCAAGTGAACGATCTCCTAACACTAACACAGACTCAAGGCAGCATGGGAGGACTACAAGGTTTGTAGGATAACGTGGAGTTCTAAACATATTTATCCACGGATTACCTCGGTTATACCACTACTCAGACAAAACTATTGTTATCATTCTTTTATAAACACAAACAAATTAATTGAGCCGCTTATGTAAACATATATCGTGCCACAGTTAACAAGGATACATCTAACAGTGTAATTAACATCAAAAGCAATTCGTTATTCAACCTACAGAGATATACTAGATCTAGGATTGAGTAACTCCATGTAACCACAACACACAACGTTTTGTTTGGAAATTGCTTAACAGATCCAACATGTATCCATTACTCTCTTCCAATTAGAATTGGAACCAACAATATAAATATCGTTTCCTTTTGCATTGAAAATCCACAATATGCATGTAAGAACTTCTACACAATAACTCTCTCTTTTGCATTTTGCATTACTCGCAACATAGATCGTGGTTCTGTTGCAGATTGCAGTCTAACTGTACCGTGGTCTACATATATGATTTAACTAGATTAATTTGATTCGTGGATTGGCCCTTTATGCTCCTATTTTTTTTTTCTATGAGGCCTCCTTTCCTTGGCGCTGTAACCACACAAGATCTCACAATCCCTTTGTTGCACACGTGTTGAATCTTGAACCGTTGTACCTCTCCATTGTCGTGATTACCAGCAGGGTTGGAATTTGTATTCATCTTTGCCCGTCATACAAATTTTTTTTTACGTTTTTGTTTCCTATACTGACGGCCAAAAAACGTTTTGTCCAAAATTTGGCCTTCAATAATGAAGTTTCAATGAGAAATTAACCCTTCTATAATGAAGTTATAACTAGAAAATTACCCTTCCATAATAAAGTTTTAAATTAAAAACTATTCATTAACAATTGTCACAGTTTGCAAAAAAATATCAAAAAACTCAATTTAATGGAATCGAAGTATACCATCCCCGTGACCGTCCCTCTTGGTTAATGACAGGAGTCACTGATGCAAGAAACACAAAGACACGAGAAAACGTGGCCATCAAGGTAATGGACAAGGAAAAGATTCTCAAAGTGGGCATGATTGATCAGATCAAGAGAGAAATCTCTGTGATGAGGTTAGTGAGACATCCCGACATTGTTCAGCTGTACGAAGTCATGGCAAGCAAAACGAAAATATATTTTGTGATGGAGTATGTCAAAGGAGGATTTAAGACTACTTCTCTTAAAGCTTACAAAATTAAAATTCAAAAAAACTAAATAATTATTTTTAATGGTTAATATTATCAAAATTAATTTCAATGAAATAGAGGTTTATAACTACCATCATAGTCAATATAAAAATAATTTATCAATTAGGATTCAAAATTAAAAATTCAAAACAAATTGAATATTTCACACAATTTAGTGTGGCATAGCTTCAACATGATTTCAAATCATCTATAGCTGAGAAGTGCGGTTCCTCTCCCCTTTCTGATCGATGATGTTTTAAGGTTTCAAAAATTATAGTACCAACTACCAATATTTAAAAAGGGGAAAGCAAAAGCAAGAGCTTTAGTAATGCATATTGCAATAGAAGGGGCCCATAAAAATATAGAGGAAGCTGTTTGAAGTTAGAATAGTGAATTGTAAAGGAAAAGCCTACGTCCTTTAACATAATGTAATGTTGTCTACTACGAAGAAATTGCATCTTCCAATACACCAGTTTCTCTTTACGTAAAGTTCGCACAGAACAAGCAAAACGAACTATCGCTTTTGCTTTCGACATTTTCACATCCTATTTGAATCATTACGGCTCATATATCCACCCATTTACCCACAAAAGAAGGGAAATTATTATTCCAACTCATGTCACCTGCCGAAGGCAAACGCAAACGTGGTAGTAATTATCAATCAATATATATAGTTGATTGTGAGAGATAATAACAATATATATGTCACAGCAACTAACTCAGGCGAGACGGTTTGCTGCACAGTGCACACCACTTGTGGTACGCCCGCGTATGTTGCTCCGGAGGTTATAACCAGAAAAGGCTATGAGAATTTAAATGCCCGTCTTGGTTTTCCCTTGATGTTAAGAGGCTGTTGCCCAAGCTGTTGGATCCAAATCCCAGGACGCAGATCAATATTCTATGGTTCAAAAAGGATTTCAAACCCGTGAACTTTGATACAGAAGACGAAGATAATGCTAGCAGTCTTCATCATGTGGGTTCAGTGTTGAATACCTTGACTGAGAGCACAGAAAAGAAGCCCATATGCTTAAACGCATTTGATACCATTTGTTATTCAAGGGGCTTTGATCTATCAGGGCTTCTGTTTGAAGAGAAACAACTGAAACACGAAAAACGCTTTAGGTCTACTAAGCCCGCATAATGTCAAAGTGTGAAGATGCAGGTAGTAGGGGTCTCTGGGAGGCAGGAAAAGGCAACTATCTATTGTTGCAAAGATATTTGAAGTAAAACCTTCTCTGTTTGTTGTGGAGTTGAAAAAAGCCGGTGGTGAGTGGCGAGTGGCGATAGGCTGGACTATGAGAAATTCTATGAAGAAAAGCTCAGGCCTGGCCTCAAAGACATTGTCTGGCCTTGGCATGGTGATATCCATACTCCAGTAGTAAACCCAGTAGTTTAGGGTTTAGGCATATAAGACCTATTTTGAAATTTGTGGTTACAGCTATTGAAAATTTGATTGATGATGGGTTCATTGGCGAAGGCCATCACTGCCGAACGGTAATTTGATCCTTGGAAATTACACACCTCGATTATCATGGCCTTACACCGAAATATGGAAAAAGAGAAGACAAACCATGAATTTGTGTATTAAACTACTGAGATATAGGTCGAACACTTACCGGTAGAGATCGGAGCCTGGTAGTGGTCGGAGATCACCTTGCTGCAGCCTACAGGTCGATGGGAGTGGCACTGAAGTCTGGCACTGATATTGGCAGACTGTAGTGTTCCAGGTTCCTGAATCCTGTAGTTTGCAAGTTGCAAGTCCGGGCTCGGTGCCAGCCTGCCAGGTGGTACAGGGCTGAGGGCACTGGAGTCTGGAGATTGGAAATATGGTAATGGAAGGCGACGCAACCACAAGGTTTCTCTTTGAGTTTGAGGTCCCTGCGGCCCGCCCCCTCGGCTCCCTGTCCTTCAAAAATTCCAATTTACGAATGGCGAATATCATGATCCATGGTTCAGAATCCAGTATATAGTCTCCAGAGGAGGTGGCCGTGGTAGATGGAGATGGTAGAAGGAGTTAATGTCTTCATTAACTCCTAGGCTGGCGTGGCTGGGGACCGCGTGACTGGGTGGACTTGGCCTTGACTACAATTTATTGTTCAAACTTCAACATATAGAATTTGGACACCAAAGCCACCTAAACATACTAAGGAGTGGGATACCCAGCTACCCTAGATCTCCTGGCTTCTAGCTGGACCAAAACTAATGACGTTTTACCAAAATTGTTACCCGTCAAAAAAACGTTTTCATTGTTTAACTGGCCGTTTAGGGAGACGGTTTCAATAAAAAATTACCTGTATTTGACGGGCAAAATGCCCGTCAAATTCCAACCCTGATTACCAGTGATTCTTTGAATATGAATCTTGATTCTTGAGTTCTACGATTGAATCTCAGGAACTGGTGGGTGATCTGAGCCCTGCCTTTTTAATGATCGTATTCAACGCTCTTTTCTCCAATACCTTACCAGTTCGAGGGGTGGCACTGGCACTCAACAGGTATGGTGCATTTGTATAGTACGATTATCAGCTAGTAACGTACTGGCCGGACTAATTCATTGGTGGGTCGTGGCTCTTTCACATTCTTAATGAAGAGCCTTTGATCTATGTGCTTCATCTGTTGTGTGATAGATTAATCACGATTCGGCCTTGCACGACTCTCCTACGTAAGGTGTTTGGCCTTGTTATTAGATCCCAGGCATGGAATTTTGAAAACAAGATAATGGTTTCTTTATGCCAGCCTATTTTTAGGCTCTTTATTTCATGTTGAGGTAATGTTTGGTGGGGCTACTTGTAAATGATTTCTATATGGTGATAAACACACGTTCTTTAAGACAGTGTGCAACACTATAGAACATATCACACTCAGATCACGATTCGATCTTCAGTGTTGTTGCAGGCCACACTCTTTGTAGATTACGGTCGCTACCTCCCATCGTGGTTGTAGTCCTCTGCACCCTCGGTCATTGTACAGATTTGTGGCGGCGTTTATTTTTCGTTTGGGCATGATTGTATTAACAGCCTAATTCCACACGTGGCTCTTGATTGCCCATATTTTTTTATGGACGAACAGGAACCAATGCCGAATTCTTATATCATGTCTGGCTATGGTCCCTCTCATTCCCTTCCAAACACCTATGGTCCATTTTGAGATGATCTAACTTCTACACAAGAGGTTGATGTCGAATTCGTTTGCTTAGTTTTACTATGCCAATGGGGATGATCTATCATAAAGTGCACCCGTAGCCATGCCCTTCCCTCTTTTAAGCGACACCAAGAATGCAACAAAGCAAGCCCTTGTCTCTTTATTAAATTGGATATGAAAAAGTTTCTTTAGAGAGGATTGTTTTATCAGGGATTCAACATCTCTTTTCTTGTAATTAAAGTAGCACTCCATTATTTCCCTGTATGTAAATGGTTCCCAATAGAATAATAATTGTTCCTGTGGGAATGGAAAAGGTGGTAACATCGTTCGCTATTGCCCCGCATTCTTTTTTTGGAAATGAATTTGCAATCCCTATCTTTTATTACAAGATATTCCGAGTGATCGAAAACTATTGAAAATCATAGTATCATATACAGAACCTTGGGAATTAGTTGTTGCTATCAATAAATGAATAATCACCTTCCTTTATTGTGAGAATGCAATGCAACTGAAATATAATTACAAAGCCATGTGAAAGTAAAAGTAAAATAAGAGATTGAAAAAAAATCGACAAAAAAATTATGGGGTTTGATTCATAAAATTTGACTATGCGCCAAAATAAAATATGCTTAAATTACTTAAATGTGAGATCTGTTTTTCATGAGGTATTTGATTTTTAATAGGTTTTTTACTTTTAAATTGGGAATGGAAACCCTAACCACTCCTCAAAGCCCTTTCTTGGCCATACTCTCACTATGCCCTTGAGTTATGGCCATAGATTTCCTCTATCTCAGAAACAAACGCAAGAAATTTGGATTCATTTGGATTGACTAAAAGAATACGAAAATAAATTTATAGAGCCTCAATTAAAAACTATGTATCATCATGGTCATGTGAATCCCAATAGAAATTATGGCCACTAGTTGGCCGTCTAAGTGATAATGATCATACACAGAATACCTTAATCTTTTTATTATCTGCTGATCTATTTGTCAGTATCTGCTACCCTAAAATATTAATATTGATATTGAACCAAGAATAGGAAGGTCTATAAAATATGTTGTCTATAAAAACCTGGTGGATTTACATGTAAGCCAGTTTTAATGTAGTTGGCACAAACAAGATATTTTTTCCAGTGTCTATAAGATTTCTTGGAATTTTCATTTTCTCCAAGATATCAACAAACCTGTAGTTCAAATAGTATAGCCAAAGAAAATTACTTGCCTCTAGGATTCTTTGTACAAAGTGAGAAAAAATATAAACTCCATGCAATCATCAATTCCAAAACTCCCCAGATCTTGTTATAAATGCCATGCTGAGATAGAAAAAACACTGTCTATGTATTGAACATCACACTGATACTGTCACCATTAAAAAAAAAGGCAATTGAGAGCTACAATACCCGTTGTAAAAAAAAATACAGTCACCATAAAAAACAACAATGTAAAGGTACTGTTATCACATATATAGTAGCTGGGCTACCATACATTTTTTGTCAGATTCCAATACACTTTTCAGCCAGTACCCTTGCATTGAGATGCTGAGATGAGCATCTACTATGGATCACTATCAGATTTGGACAACAGTTCTATTTCCCATGCCATGACTGATTCTCAGGACACTTAGAGAGATGACCGATGTAGCTATTTAACCATTTGTACAGAGCAGTCAGTAGTGCCCAGAGTTACAATAGTAGTTTCAGAGGACAGATGATGGTTCAGAAGATAAGCATTCAGGTATAGGACTTAGCAGGTATATTATGGTGTTGTGGTTATATTGCTTTTATTTCCATTCTCTTAGCATGTCTTAGCATTCAGTATCATGATCTGGCAATCATATAGATATGTGGACCTGGTTGTACTATGTATGTATATCATATTTGTCCCTACTCAGACTTAGAAGTTCTTGGCCTATACTCATTGGTTTTACCCTCCCTAGGGAGAATAGAGGTGATCATTCCCACCATACTTTGGCTTGCTAGTGTTGGTCTCATTTTTCACTTTCTTCATCCATCCATGACTTACCCAGTTTGTTCATTACCTTGACTTACTACTTGACTAGTGGCATGGAGGACCTTTCCCCACTGTAGCCTATGTATTGGATGAGCTTCCTTGTTTATTGTGTCTCGGCTCTGAGTTGGTGACAAAACTTACCTTTCGTGAGTTAGATTTCCTTGTGAAGTCCCCCTAGTCATTAAAGATGTTGTTGGCTAAACCTGAAACTTTTAGTGTTGCCATGAATACAAAGTATGGAAATAAAATGTTGTATCTTGTATGAAAAGCCCATTCATGCAATGTGTTTCTCAACACACATGAATGAAAGGCAAGCCAAATGAAAATGGCTATGAAAGATCAAATTTTATATCTATTGTGAAATGTAAATACCTAGGTAAACAAGCTGTCTATGACACACCTGGAAGTGCTCAGGTAAACAAGTGCCTTAAAAACACACCTGCAGCAAGAAGCCTTATGAAATGTAAATCTATGCAATGTGTTTATAAACACACATAGATCAAATGCTATGGAAACTTTAGGCCCAAAAAGCAACGGAACTTAAACTCTATATCAAAAATATTGCTGGCCTCATTTGTATTATGGATTGTGCGCATCTGTCAAGGTGAATAAACACTCTTTGAACAACTTACCCATTTGTGAGACACCGCCATTCCCTGTGTTATTGCTTGTCCACTATATACTATGGTGTGTATTCCCTTTTCCATTTCCAAAGTGTCACAATGTTAAGTCAGTAAGTTATCCTTTGACCTATCCATGTTATTCTTAGCCTTCACCCTTCACTAGCAAATTGATCACAACTATGAAGTGAGTATGACCTTGAAAGTCTTGTCTGAGTAATACATAATAATTAATGACCTATTATATTTGGATTTAGATCGCCAGTAATGATTGCTATTTGTTATAATTGATATTTGAATGGATTGTAAAGCATGTTTTAACCTTTGACACCTTGCAGCAGCTTGATCGCAGTTTGAGTTATATTTTGGTCATGTTGACTTGGTCAAACCCAGTTTGACCAAAAGTCAACCACAGGACATGAGGTGGCAGACTTCAGATGTTATAGATAGATGATATATGGTCTGATACAGGTCACCATGGTGGGCTTATGCAGTGGTTTTAGGCTTATGATGATGATTTCTGCTTTTCAGCACTCTTACAGATTATTATTATTTGGTCTGCCGGATATGATGAGCATTTATTTTGGACCATGCAGAGGACTATATGGTGTATGAGTACACACTTTAGATGGATTTGGACCTTCTGAGTCCAATGAGATAGTCTGTTTTCAGTTTCGGGTAGCTACAGTGATGTTTTAGCCTTAGTTGGTTATCTTAGTGCAATTTTGGCCTGTTAGAGTAGAGCAGAGATTTGATTGGTTCACCTAGAGCGTTGTTGATGGAGGGGGTGGTCCAGCATGGGATGATTTTTGATGATGAGTGGGATGTCTTCCACACCTTATCCAACAGTTTCAGCTTCATCGGGACCCACATCCATCACTTATGGCATTTTATATGATTTTTGGAGCCTCCTAAGGCTCACGACTTTCCGAGAGAGGCACGATTTGGTGTCTAGCATGATTATTTTTGGATATTGTGCCATGGGGATTGACCAAGGGTGTTAAAAATTACCCCTTGGACCCACCATGAGCTAGATCTTATATTTTATCATTATGATTTGGTGGGATCCCCTCTCCTAGGGCGAGTTTGTCCACATATTGTTATATTTTATTATTGATCTATGTATTGTATTGTTGAGCTCATCTCAACCATTAATTAGATCTTTTGATCTTTTAATCTTATCCACTCATTCAAAAAGTGGTTAGGATTGTGGCCTCTCTCCATCCTATTTAAAGGAGAGAGCTTCTCATTGGAAATGGGACTTTTGGCTCTGGATTATTGGAATAGAAATTATTATTGCATCTATCTGTTGTGTTGTGGTGAATGCTTTTGGAGTTAGTTCGTTGATTCTTCCTTTGCACTAGGTTTTTGGAGATCTTGTCTTGCTATCTTTTGTACCACGTTTTGTCATCTACAGGTGGAGGCCGAATTGGTTCAAGGACGACGTATTGGTAGGGGAGGACCCTCCCTACTTCTTTCTTGGGTTTCTTCATTGGTAACAGGGAGTATTACTGTCTTTGAACTTTTATTTCATGTTACTATTGCATTTCGCTTGTATTTCCTCCATGCTTGATCTTTCTGATTGAATCGATTTCCTTGGTTTGATAGGTAGAGGAGGTCGCACTTGTGGGCTAGGGCATCATTTTGGCAAGCAAAATCAACAATTTCTCATTTGATCTCTGCGGGAGTCTTCCTCAACAACAAGGCATCTACTTCCATCACTCAGGTATGATCTCAAGGTAATTTCTCATTCCATGATCTATCCATTTGTCTAAATGCTTCAAACCCTCATAAGTTAAAACCCTCATTTTACATTTTCTCAGATCTAGCAAGATCTACTTGGCTTTTGGGTATAAAATTTAAAACCCACCTCTATAGTATCCACGGTGATTCATATCTATAGTTTGGTGTGGATTGGCCTTCATCCGACCCATTTTCCAAGGCAAAGAAGCTTCTCTAAGGGAGGTCGCACTTCCTAGGAGGGGTGAGTTTGCTAAGATCTAGCACCTGGGTAGGTGAGATCCCACTTGATCCTTCATCTACACATTTGATAACCTACCCCTAGTGTGTCACTTCAGTGATTTTCACCTGGTGGGCCCCATTCCTCATTTTGAGGGTTGAGCCCCACTTGGGTCACTTTGTGATACATTTCAATCTCAGATCTACTGAGATCTAGCAATTGGATGACCCTAATTTTCAAGATCCACCCAGCTTGACACCTCAACATCCCTGATCTATAATTTGGTGGACATCCGACTCCATTTGGCCCATTTCCCAAGGCACTAATCTTCTCCAAGCCAATTCAACTTTCCTGGATTGTTGGGTTAGCTTGTGGTTTGATCCTTGTCTTGTTTGCTCGAGTATCTTGACATTGTCATATCCATCCATCAAGCTCATCTTTGGTACTGGTTAGCCCCGATTTGGTCCTTAACTACCCTGCATTGGACACGGTTCCCAAGGCAGTGGATTTTCTCATGATTGACTAGTACCCTAATCCTGGATCTAAATTCAAACATCATAAGTCACTCACACATACATATTGGACCAAAGCTACACTTTTTAAACCCCTTGATCCAACCTATTACTCATCTTGTGACTTCATCCATAGATCTAGGGTTCACCATACACCTTACGTACTTCATCTTTATTTGATTTGATCTGGTGTTTTGGTCTGATCTTTCCTATCGGGAGTGGATCTAGGTCTCCCCCTTTGTTGTCTTGGGATGGATAACATAAAGTGAAGATCGCCTCGATTCACGTGACAACCATCCATTGGGAGTCGAGGCTATCTTGGTTGCTCCTCTTTGGTTTCCCATCCTCTCTGCCATCCATCTTGGATCCATCTATAGGGGAAACTACAAGTTTGGTGATAACAGGTACAGTACCTGTGGTAACAAAAAAACCGCCTTTGAAGCCATAAATGAACATAACTCATAATACTACTGCATAATACATAGAACCATAATGTGTTTTTTTAACAATTAGGAATTCCCACACTAGAACAATGAATCTATAACCTAGACCAAAAATTGTATAGTACATAAAACTATTACATCATTGAAGCAGTAAATAAACATAGCCGGACTAAAACATAACAACAAAATAAAATAAATCATGCACTAAATCACTTTGCTAAGAATAAAAATGCGCAAATGAGCCTCCAGGAACGTCGAGCAGGGCAGGAAATCCATTGCAGTGAAGATTAGGAGTGAGGTTCACAAGTGATCCATAGTGTCTTGTTATCGAAAGAGTGAATATGTAAACTGGGATACTAAGAAATAAATAAAAGGAATTAGGAATCCATACCTGAAGCAAGAACGACCACCTAGAGATGAGCCATTTTGCAGATCCTCTACTGGAAGATGGTAGGAATGTTAAAAGACAAAATCCTTAAAAACCCCCAAAACCCCAATTTATCTTCTAAGATTCCCGCCTTGTGAATTTAATCTTTTTAAATAAAAAAACCCCAAAAAACTCGAAAAGCCCCAATTTATTTAATAGGAATGTTAAAAGGCAAAACCCCCCTAAAAATCCCAATTTATTTTCTCGCCTTGTAAATTTAATCTTTCTAAATGAATTAATATTATTATATTATGTATAATATAATTTTTAAAACATCTTATATATTAATATTTTTATTTTTATTAATATTAATATTAAAAACATATTAATACTTAAATACTAATATTAATATTAATATTAACATTAATATTAACATTAATATTAAAGCATATTCAAATTCATATTATTATTAAAAACATATTAATATTAAAACTTATTAAAAATATATTATATTAATATTGTATTAATATTAGTTTTTGACAATAGTTATTTTGAATACATTAATTCAGTTAATTTATTTTGGTTATTTAATCCATCACTCGACTCAACCACACTATGTCGAAGGAGGGAGATATTTTTTTTCTTGAAATAGAGGTCATTGGCACTTTCAAATGTAGGGATATAGCCAAGGGGGGTATTTTCAACTTTCTAAGCTTAGACAAACTGCCAATCATGGTGGACGGTTACAACTTGTAAATTAATCATAGGACGAGAAATTAACAATTTTTGGTGATCATGACTCAAAATACATGCACTTGCCAAAACTTTGACAGACTGTCGAAGGGATCAAATGGTGACGAATTTCATCAAATGAAACATGGACGTGACTGGAATGGCGAGCTGCACCCAATGGTATAACAATCATGACATGATGATTCTTATAATGAGAAACGACTAACTCCATGGCACGACTCTACATGACACATGATGACACATAAGATGAAACTTGACAAGTGTGCCGAGGGGGCATATAGAAGCAAAACTAGTGAAACAAGGTATGGAAACGACAAACACATATCCCTAGATATGAAAGTACATGTGCATATTCTGAAGTTGAGATGACGAAATGAAGGGAAACATGGAGTCAGTACTGCATGAAAGGAGACCACATGCTAGATGAATCATCAATTTGGTGTCTCGCTAGGACGTCGTGATCACTAGCACTAAATTTATATATATATATTTAGACCCCTTGTCGAAAATTGCAATGTTTTTCATTGTCGAGCTATGACACATGATCACAATCACTCATGTCTCTGAATCCATCTATATTAATGTTACAATTTACTAAATTATAACACTTCACATGGATTCAGAGACCCCTAGAAAGGGGTCTCTAGTCTAGGGGGTCTCTGACTCCATCTGTAGTGTTAAAATTTAGTAAATTGTATAAATTCATTGTCAAAATTGTAATTTTCCATTGTCATAGTGACATGATAAGAACATTGAATTAGATATTATATGAATCCATCTACAATGTTACAATTTACTAAATTTTAACACTGCAGTGTTAAAATTTATATGAATCCATCTGCAGTGTTAAAATTTAGTAAATTGTACAAATTCATTGTCAAAATTGCAATTTTCCATTGTCAGAGTGACACAACTAATAATGACCAAATAAATGACCAATTCATATTCTTAATGTTTTTGTTATGTGGTCATTTTTAGTTTAGTTACTTGTTATCTGGTCATATATTTTATCCCGTGAACCAATTGGCCATTCCTTTGGTCATTTTTAGTTGGCTCACTCAAGTTTGGTCATTTATACCTTGAAAAAACTCTGGGACCAATTGTTTTGGTCACCTGGTCCTTTATCTCTTATTTTCTACTAGTGAAAGGGAAAACCTAAGGCCTAAGTTTGGATCTATTTATTGCATATTGTTGTAGTTGTCAATGCAATTCCTATCTCTAATAGCAATGAGAATGATGGTTTTGCACAAGGCACGTCATAAGTTTCTCCCAAAAATGTACCATGAGGTAACTTCAAAATTCTTGAGGAAATCCTTCTTGACTTTTTAGGGTTTGAATATGAAAATGTATGTAATTCTTATAAGGAAAAAGCATATCTTGGAAATTTTGTTGGTAGGGTTCTTCCCAAAGCCTTTAATATGGCTTGAGTTAAAGAAGTATGGAAACCATATGTTGGCAATATGTTAGCACTAGGAGGCTAACTAAAATCTAGTTCTTATTTTGCTTTCTATGAGAGATCTGATTTTAATGACATTGTCTCTCATGGTCTTGTAGTTTGTGAAAACACCCTAATTTTTTTCCTCCATGGATTGAGGGTCTCCTTATTGATTAAACTACTCATTTATCTTGCCTTGTTTGGGTTGAATTTTATGATGTATCCATGCAATTTTGGCCTTTCTTGGAGCAAATCTCAATGCCCATTGGTGGGTTCAACTATCACAAGTCAAACAAAAAATTAACCCTATGCCTCGAATAAGGGTTTATTTATGTGTGAATTTTCCAGTGCTCTGATGGAGTTTGTCCTCATCTAGGTGGGACATAAAATGATAAGAACCTTGCTAGATACATCAAACTATTAAATACTTATTTTTAGTGCAGAGTCTAGACCAAAAAATCTAGGACTAACCTTTGATGGTTTGGTCATACCCCTTGGAAACTCTTGTCACATATACCACACATGCCAATCCCTATGCTAGCAATGAGGGTGGGAACAAGTCATTTGTGAGAACACTCAAAATAATAAGTCATATATAGATTTGAAGCTCCAATCCCATAAGGTTCCCATGGTTGAGGAGATGAGTAGAAGTAAGCTTCAACCTTTCCAGCAATAAAGATAATTGTGTGCCCTTTCTAGTTTCTTCATCTTGAGGAGGAGGAAGGAGTGCATGGTTGTTGCATCCTCTACTAAATTATTGAGTAGATGTTATACCAATTGGACACGAAAATAATCCTAATATAGATGCCTTGTACTAATGATTGAATATTTCTCTTAAATCTATTGGAACATTTAATGTGTTAAGAGTTTTAATAGCTTGGGGAGAGTGAGAATGAAGAGGAGATAGGCTTCATTTCCATTGCATCCCAATGAAAGTTTCCTTGTGTAATGTTAAAAGGTCAAAAAACCCTTTTTTCCAATGAAATTTGGCTTTTGTAATGTCAAGGGGGCAACATACCCCTATGGAAAAACATAAGGTTTGGAAAGTTGGGGTCATTTTCAAAGAGCTTGACATTTTTTGTTTGCAAGAAGTTAAACTTTATTGTTTTTAATTTTAAATGGCCTTAAACGTATGATAATTTCACATTTTTTCTTTCTTATCTAGTCACGATGAAGGGAGGATAATAGCTACATTAATTTGATCCCAACTTGTCTTAGTTATTATTAGGTGAGGTGTTGACCCCACACAATGCCCTGTATGATCCAGATGGGTATCGATGACCATCCACCTATTCCACTAGATCAAAACAACTTTTCCAGTTTTCCAATATTTCGGGTCAAATGACTACACCATATGGATATTAGTGTCCACGCACCTATTCCATGAGCTAAAGACAATTTTTCCAGTTTGGCAGTTTTTATGGATTTTCGTGTCCAAAACTTTCGGGGCCATTTTGAGGCCCTAAACGACGTTTTTTGGTCACGCCACATAGTATAAAAATATCCAAAGGTAGGTCTGGATGAGTGAAATGTATAATTCTTGGCTATACCTTTCCAATGGGCTATCGAGGACCCTAAATGGAGATTTTATGCAAAATTTATGCCCTCGAGAAGTTGACACCTCAACAAACCACCTCGGGGCCCACAATTTTTTTATGGTTAATCTCCTAGGGTTAGGTTTTTTATGTTTAGGGTTTTTTCCCTCATGCTTATGATAAAAATTCCCTTTGGATTCCTTTTGTAATCAATTAGTGACGAATGAGAGTAGTCTCCACATCTCTTCTCAGAGATAAAGCTACAACCATCCTAGCTGCTTTATTTTACAGTCTGTTTTATTTTATTCAATTAATAGAATTTGAGTTTACTGTATCACTATGTATCCTACATTATTTATGTGTATGTGGTTCTATATATTCTCTTTCATTTTGTTCTCACATAAATCCGGATCAGTGGTATCAAAGCAATCTACTCTCTATTATCTCTTAATGCATGTGCCCAATGAGATATGGATATTGAGAGTTGGGTCTTGAACTAGCCGAGCTTGTGGAAAACCACTCTCGTCAACCCAAGTAGCCTCACATGGCTGGAGAAGGAAAGAGATATGACAGAGTAGGAGATCCCAATAAGTTGTTGCTCGAGGAATTCGTCACGCGACAAAGGAACACTATGATTGATAATTTCGCCCAAATCCTTTGACATATGCTAACATAAATAAGGGGATCATCAATCAATCACTTTGGAGGCACCACCCCCTTCAAGGTACAAGTTAAATTTGATATCTCTTTATTTGAAGTCCAGATTGATGTTGATGCCCTAGATTAATGGTTGAGTATGCTAGAAGGGTATTTATTTGTCCACAAATTTTCCAATAGGGTAAAGATCACCTTTGCGCTCCTTAAGGATGTCCCCCATGTCAAAAATTGGTGGGATACTTACTGTGAGCAAAAATTAACAAAGGAGTCTGGAATGTTTGAGGCCAATCCCACTTGGGCCTCTTTTATATATGTCGTTAAGGAACAATATTACTCTGTGGGAAACTATGACGACCAGTACATGATATGGACCACACCGCGTCAAGAGAGGGACTAAATAGTGTCGACATACACCAACAAATTTCATAACTTGCACACAAAGCTAGGTATCAAAGACTCTAAGCATCACCTGGTTCTGAAATTTCGCAGTGGCATACATTGATATATTGAACATAGATGGAATTCCTAGACATCTCTTCGTTTGGATCCGCTTATCGATATACTGTCAAACTAGAGCATACATTTCAACAAAAGAATAAGTAGGACATTGGGCCTACGAATCCACCGCATCATAAGCATGGAAAAGGTATCCTAGAGTTACCAAAAAAAGGATAAACCACGGATAACCAACCTCAAGGTGACCCATCCAAGAAGGGTAGTGGGAAGGTTAAGAAGGAAACTGGAAAGTGGTGTGAGTTCCATAAAAGCCTCTGGCACAACACTAATGAATGTCGCTCAAAGCAGTCATTGGTGGCCAATATCAAAGCTTCAGAATCAGATCCTATTTTTGACTCTAATTCAGAACCCAACATCACAATCGAAGACAAGGGGAAGAAGATCATTGATGTAGAACCTAGTGTCACCATCGCTACCACACATATTCAACTAGGGGAACTAGAAGGTTCAGAGGCAGACGCGTGCCTCTTCCACTCAAAAATGTGGGTGAAGGGAATACCCTTACATTTTGTTGTTGACAATGACAACGAAAAGAACGTTATCTCAGTATAAGTCATTAATATATTGGAGCTACCGACAACACCACACCCACAACCATACGCCATTGGTTGGCTAAGACAAGGACAAGGTATCCATTTCATCTACCATATTACATCAAGCCTTTCAAAGGTGAGGCATTGTGTGGTGTGGCCCTACTTGAATTTTGTGAAGTTCTTTTAGGGAAACCATATATGTGGAGGTGTCATGTTGTATATGAGTCATGAACTCGTAGTGTCATTGTCACTTTTGGAGGACAAATCTATTGGATACTAGAGATAGTTGCACCTATCGCAGTCTCTTTGACCTCAACCAAGCAGTGTAGGAAGATAATCTCCCACATTGGGAAATTTTCCCTCTTCACAATTGCCTCTGAAGGTGAACATCAGATCACATAGACCTCCACAACCTTTGCACAGGGTCCCTATACTCAATAGAAACAAGAAGAAGACAAAGGCATTGTTTCCTTTCCTATCCAGGTACCTCTATAGTGCAAGACCACACATTCAAGGTGCTCCTCTAGAAATAAATCATCCACACCAGTTTAGACCAAGGATAATTCCAACCAAAATTGTTGAACAAGTCCAACACACCCATCAATAGCAATTAAATCCCTCTCGGGATGTCAAAGAAAGGAAACATTTCACCTCAGCAAATGCCTCACTAGGATCTCAACTTAACACATAGATCGACATATGATAAGGGACTTGACGCAATGGAGACCATTGCTTTTTGAGGGGGAGGACTAATCCATATGGGTATCGGTGGCCACCCACCTATTCCACTAGCTCAAAACAAATTTTCCAATTTTCTAGTTTTTCAGGTTGGAGGACTACTCCATATGGATATCGGTGGCCACCCACCTATTCCATGAGCTCAATACAATTATTCCAATTTGGCAGTTTTTACGGATTTTCGCGTCCAAAATTTTTGGGGTTGTTTTGAGGCCCTAAATGATGTTTTTTGGAAACACCACAATCCAAATGTATCCTAAGGCACATATGGATGGGAGAAATGTGTACTTCTCGGCTATACTTTTCCAGCGGGCTTATATCGAGCACCCTAAACGAAGATCGTATGCAAAATTTATGCCCTTGAGAAGTTGACACCTCAACTAACCACCTCGGGGTCTACAAATTTTTTTATGATTCATCTCCTAGGGTTAGGTTTTTGATGTTTATGGTTTTTTCCCTCATGCTTATGATAAAAGGGCCCTTGAGCGTCCTTTTTTAATTAGCTGGTGACGAATGAGCCTAGCTGCCACATCTCTTCTCAAAGATAAAGCTAACACCATTCTAGCTGCTTTATTTTACAGTATGTTCTATTTTATTCAATTAATAGAATTTGAGTTTATTGTATCACTATGTTTCCCACATTGTATCTGTGTATGTGGTTCTATATATGCTCTTCATTTCGTTCTCACATAAATCTAGATGACTATATGTGAGTTGCTTGACTTGGATAGTTATTTACTTGGTGTGAATAATATCTACACACCTAATGATGAAAAGAAAATGATGGCCTTTTGAAGATGGATGGTTAATGAGTTAATAAATCCCCCTTGGCTTGTTTGTGGAGACTTTAACATATTGGAAATGCAGTATGAAAAAAAAGGCTTGATGTCATTCTTACTTCCTTTTAGGGGAAAATATGCATATAATACTTGAAACCTAGGTCAGTTTCTATGGCATGAATAAGTTTAGATGTAGAGACTTTGTTGACTTATGGTTTACTTGTTCTAATCTATGGAAGGGTCCAATTTAATCTTATACCAAGCCATGATTTGTAAGCAAAACACCTTCTATTTTCATTGCTTTGGAGGTTTTGGGGGAGGCTACTCTCTTGGACCATTAGCCTATATTTGTCTTGTTCTCGTGAAAGGTTAAGAAGATAATTTTTCATAAGACTTACTTCATTTTGAATGACCTACACCTTAAAAATCCAAATCTATTATTTGTTCCAAGAGAGACTATACCCTATTGGGGGGATGCCATATGTTGGACAACACCTTCTTTCATGGCCATGGACGTTTCCAACTAGTGAGAGTGTGGGAAAAATTATAAGAAGCAATCGATGATGAGTTACAATACACCTCTCAACTATGTTAGCATATCCCCTATGATGAAGAAAAGCAAGCCCAAGTTGCCAATATTTGTCACCTTTTGAAGGTCGATGAGGTCAAATGGGCCAAATGGGCTCAACTAAGAGATAGTATTTTCTAAATAATGATGGGTGATATACCAAGAAAAGAATTCTTCAAAACCTTAGCCACTAAGGAAGCAATGGAGAACTTTTTTGTTCTTGAATCCATGGTTTGTTGAATTACTAAGAAGGTGGAAATTGACAAAGTGTGTGTTGATTATTACAAAATCTTGTTTCAATCTTAAGGGTACTCATTAGAATATGGGTTGGCCATGCAAAAGTGTTTGAATGTGGTGTTGTGTTTCCTCTTAGAGGAACATTTGAGGGCATGTGTGGAAATATACACTATAGATGTGTTGGCAATAGCTATGATGGAAACAACATGTGACAAGTCCCCCACATTAGATGGATTATCATGTCAACTTTACAAGGTAGACATGGAGCTTTGTTAAGATAGATATTATATAGGTATGCAAATAGGTGATTATGAAGCAAATTTTTGGGGTAAGTGTAAACCAAGCACTCATCAAACTTATTCCTATTCCTAGAACCCTAAGATCAAAATAAAATAGAGGCTAATTAATCTCTTGAATATTTCTTATATACTCTATCTAAATTCCTTATGCATTGACTCAAACATATTTTCCCAAAATTATTTGTTTGAAACAAATAATATTTTTTAGAGGTCACTTCATCGCTAATAGTGTTATTGTAGTTTGGGAAAGTGTGGAGTTGGCTCTATCTCTTAGACTATGTGCTTTGCTCATCAAAATTGATTTTGAGAAATCACATGATCACATGGAGCGGATTTTCATTCTTGCCATGTTAAAAGCTTGGGGTTTTGGTCCTTCCTTCATTAAACAAGTTGAGGCTTTGTTTGTTGATTGATATGAAATGGGTCATTATATTATTTTTCATCTATCTTAGCACTTTATGGGTTGAAAAATTGGAGGTATTAGCTTGCAAGGCCCATTTTATGGGTAGGTCCCACTTTGGTGATTTGGCGTCTAGAAAATTATGGAGCTTGTTTGAGGCCTTAGATAGTAATTTTTGGGGTCAAAACTTTACAAGCGTAGCTTGCAACCTCTTGATGCTATTCTACACATTGAGACCTTCCCAATAGTGAAAAAATCATCTAAGTCAATATTTGTATGTGAAAGTTATGTCTCCAACAAGTTGATCTATCTCGTTGATCACCATGAGATCACATGGATGCCACATCATATTCCATTGTTCACACATGTGGAGCTAGTCATGTATGGAATTAAAAGAATATTTTAGGTCTAAAACCCTAACATTAATTGGGGTTGAGGTATGCAAAAACCATAACCCTAACTCTAGACAGCTATAAGGCTATGTTAAATATGCTAGGAAAATAAGGGGTTCAATTGTTATTGTATTGTATGCTATTCCATAGTAGAGTAGAGAAATTGAAAGTGGGATATTGTGGTAGAATAGAGGAAGTAGAAGATCCTATAGTAGGAATACTATCCACAATGTCCATGGCAACTCCATATTGAGTGTCCCTTTCTTTGTATTTGCATCTTTTAGTTGAAAAGAAAAGAGTAGAGCATATGTGTCACCTTTAAGCTAGTTTTTTCTTGTATTGGGTTTTCCCATGGTATATCTTGTGTTTAGTGTGTGGATGGTTTGCTATTTTATTGCTTCATTCATTTCAAATTTAGTTTATTTCAATATTAAGAAAGTAAAATTATATTTACAATCCAAAGTAAATGCTCTAAGATATTGTAGAATATTAGAAGATCTATTGTGACAAAATGTTCCATGCAATATCCATGATAGTTTATAGATCATTGATGCTTTAATGTGCCTTTCTATGAATCAATCTAAGACAAAAGAACTTGGTATATTCCATTCCATCCAATAGCATTGCCCCCTATCCCATGCCCCATATGTGTTGTCTATTGAAGCCTTGGGTTATCTAGTTTGAAATTGAGTAGATTAAGGTTTGATTGAAAGGCATCCCTATGCTCAACCTATTATTGAATAGATGTGCAATGGCCATTTTGGTAATGATTCCATCCCTGGTTGCATCGATAGGTGCTTTCTACAACCCAAGTGGGTGAGATGTGTCATGTCTGTAATAGTGACGTGGCATATGTCGGCACCAAAAAAATAAATATATAAAAAATTATAAAACAAAGCACATGTTGGCTCAAAAAAAAAATATATTAAAAAAATTATAAAACCATACACACGTCACCTCCAAGTTTTAATTGGCTACATTGTAAAACACATTTAAATAAATATATATCAAATTTCATATTCAAATTCCATTCACACATCCTTAGATATCGAATAAATATTTTAGTAAATAGTTACAAGACAACTGAATCTCTCTGCATTAGTTAGTATTGCCTTGATTTGATATACAAGAGAGACATGCATTTAGAATATAATCGTTGCATATGGATTAAGGCATGGTGTGTGTGTGTGTTTATAAAGTAAAACCTTATATAACTATGACATGCACATAAAAAATAACTATTTTACTTCATAATGAATAAATGCAACTTTTGCCTATTTGTAGGATTTATGTGTTATCATTTACAACACAATTCCAAATTGGAATAGTTAGTGACGATTTTAAATGAAAATATAAAACAATGAGTGATATTAGTTTTGTAATAATTGCAAATTAACCAATAATTGGGTAATTTGCAAATATTTTACTTCATAATTAATTAATCAATGCAACTTTTGCCAATTTGTAAGATTTATGTGTTATAATTTACAACACAATTCCAAATTAGAATACTTGATACCTAGATGATTATACTGGAAAATATATTGGATTATGTATTGTTGAATTAATAATATAACAATGGGCTAGATATTAATTTTCTAATAATTGCAAATTATTCAATAATTGGGTAAATTAAACTATTTTACTTCATAATTAGTCAATAAATGCACATTTTTCCTATCTATAGGATTTATGTGCTATCATTTACAACACAATTTCAAATTGGACTAGTTGGCCCAAAATGATTATAATGGAAAATATATTGGACTATATATTTTCCAATATATAGTCCAATATATTGTTAAGTTAATAATAGAATAATGAGTTAGATATTAGTTTCGGGTAAATAACTATTTTACTTCATAATTAATGATTTAATGTAACTTTTTCCTTTTTGTAGGATTTATGTGTATCATTTACAAGACGTCTCCAAATTGGAATAGTTCTCACGTGGAAAATATATTGGGTTATGTATTGCTAAGTTAATAATAAAACAATGAGTTAGATATTAGTTTGTAATAATTGTGGATTAATCAATAATTGGGTAAATTGCTAGGTACAATTACATAAAGGAAGGATATATACATTGTTTACAATCATGGACATCTATGATCTCTTAATCTATGTCTTTAGATGGTGATTTACATTATGATATAATATCCCTCTAATTTGAAATCTATGCATTGGGAAATGCAAGATTATCTAATAGTATTGCTAACATGCATTGATTTTAGTGATATTATCTTTTGTATCATATCAAATTCTTGCATTGATTTGATTTCAAGAACGTTTTTTTTAGTGTTGTTAAGATGCATTGCTTGCACCGAAGGAAATTCAGATCTATTGATCTATTTCTTTATATGAAGATTTGTGTCATGATCTAACATCTCTCTAATTTGAAATATGTGTATTGGGAATGTAATATGATTTAATAGTATTTTTAAGATGCATTGATTTCAATGATATTACATTTTGTAGGATATCATTCAGTTAAATAATTGAAATCCTAATATGAACGAGTTATCGTAGTTAGACAAGTAGATAGAATCATCATAATTAAATAGTCAAAACCCTAAACTAATTCAACTACCATAATTAGCCAAGTAGATAGAATCACCATAGTTAAATAATCGAAACCCTAATCTAATTCAATTACCATCATTAGCCAAGTAGATAGAATCACCATAGTTAAATAGTTGAAACCCTAATCTAATTCAGGTATTTCTTTAACTATATATTGGCATCTAATATTATAATGTGGTAATTCAGTAGTCATAGTTTGTACATGAAATCTTTTACTTGAAGCAATTGTGGTTGGGTATCTTCTCCTTGTACAAATTCAAATAATATAAAGAACTACCTATAACTGTAGATAGAATCAACACAGTTAAATAGTCAAAACCCTAATCTAGTTAACATAAATGACACTCAACATCCAGAATCCAGTAGTTCAACATATCCTTGAGTCATTGTTGGAGCCAAAAACCCCATGGTTGATCCATCCATTTTGGACAAATATTTCCATCCATCTGTTTTGGCCATTTTGTATGATATCATTAAGTTAAATAGTCAAAACCCTAATTTGATTCGGTTTCCATAGTTAGACAAGTGGATAGAATCACCATTGTTAAATTATCTAAACCCTAGTATGATTCAGTTACATATGGACATCTATGAACTATTGATCTATGTCTTTAGATGGAGATTTTCATTATGATGTAACATCCCTCTAATTTGAAATATGTGCATTGGTAATTTCAATATGATCTAATAGTGTCGTTAAGATACATGGATTTCAGTGATATTATTTTTTGTATGGTATCATTTAGTTAACTAGTTGAAACCCTAATTTGATTCAATTACCACAATTAGTTGAGTAGATAGAATCACCATAGTTAGTTGAGTATAATGGTATCTATGATCTATTCATGAAGTCATTATTGGAGCCAAAACCCACAATTGATCCATCTATTATGACCATTTTGTATGATATCATTTAGTTAAATATTCAAAACCCTAATTTGATTCAGTTACCATAGTTAGTTGAGAGATATAATCAACATAGTTAAAATAGTCAAAGGCCTAAGTTGACTATAGATTGGCATCTAATATTTTAATGTAGGAATTTAGTAATCATAGTTTGTTGCATTGCTTTGATTTCATGAATGTTATTTCTTAGTATTGTTAAGATGCATTGCTTACAATGAGGGACATCTACGATCTATTGATATATGCATTTATATGGAGATTTGTGTATTATGATCTAACATCCTTTTAATTTGAAATGGGTGCATTGGGAAATGAAATATATCAGCTAATAGTATTGTTAAGATGCATTAATTTCAATGATATTATATTTTATATGATATCATTCCATTTTGTATACATGTAATTCATCATTAAATTTTATAGGAGAAAATGCTACAATGATGAAGAAAATTTCCATTGAAACTTGCTTGGGGTTTGATAATCCATAATCCACAAGGATTAACATTGGAGAAAGCAACTATAAATATTGGAAAAAAAGAGAGACATGATCTCACATTTACAACAATATCTCAAATTAAGGGCTAATGGTGTTCAAATTCAGCCTTGTTTCACATATGATGATATGAGAAGATGACAAAAGGGGTAGGAGTGGCTTTAATAAAAGTAGAAGAAGTCATATTAAGATTTATCACTCTGTAATATATATGTAATTTACCATTAAATTTCATTGCATTCTTTCACATGTATTATCGTTGAACATGATTATTACTTTATTATAATTCACCATTTTGATCATGTAAATAATTTTTTTTTGTAAATTTTGGATGACATGATTTCAATGTGGTAATTTTAGTTTTTAAGCAACATTTTTTTTATGCAACAAATGCGATTGAAACCAGCATAGATCCATCTTAACCTGGCTCTATCGAGTGCCAAGAGGTAACAAATCCCTTGAGGGCAAACCTTTCCTCAATTTTAGAACTGTAAAAGGGGATTTCACCTCAAGGGATTTGATCCCTCTCGATGATTGATAGAGACAGTTTAAGATGGATCTATGTTGGCATTATTCAAGATCGAGATTTCTAAAGTAAAATTATTAACCCCCAAACTCTTTGTGTTGTGTCTGAATTGAAACTTAAGTAAGCTAAAACTCAATGCTATAGGCAAAGCCAAATTCATGGTCATCCCGAAGGCCAGGGATAGTACTCTATTCTCTTGAGATACATTTTCAAGTTCCTTGATATTTTCTTTGTCTTGTAGGCCTCTCTAAAGGATCTCTATGAAGTGGTTGTCAAGATAGTTGGAAAGAATATCGTTAAATGGATTACTGGTAAGCCTTTGTCTTTGCAATCAATTCCATATATTCTTTTAGTTGATTACAACCACTGATGTATGTTAATTTTGTTGTTGGGTGCCCTCTATAAGGACCCACCAAATATTAGAAAAGGTTTGAGTAGTTTTCTTTGGGCCAAACACTCTAGGGAAGAGGGTCTTCATAGAGTCAACTAGGCATCATGTTGTCGCCTAACAAACTAGGGAGGCATGGGGATTATAAAAACCCACTCAAAAGCCACATAACTTCTTATGATATGTGGATTATTCAAGGTATGGAAGGAAATAAAGCCTATAAGGTCCTTCTAAGAAATGTTCTCTCTTTGGGAGCGCTTGTAATGTGCTTGGATGCAAATAGGCACACTTTTATTCTAGAAAATGCATATGAACTAAAATAACAATAAGAAATATGATGGGAGTGAAGATCAAATGACAAACAAAGAGATAAGGATAAAGTGGGGGAATTATCATAAATAAGAGTGGATAACACCTATAAATCTAAATAATGAAGGCAAACTTCTTTACAATGCACTCAAACAAGTAATATGCCATTTGATCAATAAATAGATATGAATTTGTTACAAGAGAAGCATAAGATACCTATTTATACAAAACAAAATTGATTAAAACCCTAACCTGTATATATTAAGCCCTAAATGGTGGTACATTACCCCCTACATTGTGGCACATTATATATTATTGATGTCAACTTGGGTGCATTAGTGGTAATTGTCATTAGTATTATTATATTATTGATGTCTGCTGGGGTCCATTAGTTGTAATTGTACCTCTTTGTCTCCTATATATAGGAATGCGAGCTTTTCATTTGAAGCATCTTGTCTTGTCTTGTCTTGTGTACTTAGTACATCGTGTAAGAAGGTTTCCCCCTCGAAGAGCCTTGCTATTCATCTCTTTTTTTCATTATTAAGGCATGGATTACTCTTCCTGGTCTATTTATGTTGTTTTGGGGAATTTGTTGCATAATATTTGGTATAACGAGTCATCTTAGAATTTTTGCTATAATTATTTTTCTAGGATGTTGTAGATAGAGAAAATCATAGGGAAAGTAGAGGATACAACGAGCTATGTGTGGTACACTTTTCAGATCCTAACTAATTACAAGTTCAGAGTTATTCCCAATGGAAGTTAGGGTTTCTGACTAGTCCAAAAACTAGTCTAAAACATGTGTTCTAGGAAAAAAGGTTATATATGGAGCATGCAAGATCCAAATTGAGTAAGAACTATTGCATCAGGAAGTATATTGGCCATAGTATTTGTGGTAGCAATTTCAGAGTCAAATTCAAAAAATTGGACACATGGCAGGTTGTACACTTTCGCTCTTCTGAAAGGGCCAAAAATAAAAAAAAGTGTTGGGAAAATTGCTACAATTTTTTATTGGCACGTACGAATTTAACTAAACCCACAACATTGGAAAGAGGACATATTAAGCTACCAAAGATCAATATTTCAGACTCATAGGGGCTGAAATTTGAGAATTACATAAGGTGGAAGTTCATCCAACGAAACAACCTCCAAACCAACATTTTTAAAGGTATGCCATCTGGAAACTTTGATAAATTTTGGTTGAAATATCTATTTTGGGTGATCTCAAAGGGGTGATAAAGATTGTATATATCTATTTTTATTGTTCCACATGGCACCAAAAGGTGGTGGAAAAAATCACACTCCAATCAAACCACTAGAGGATTCATCCCTAACCTACGATGAAAGTGAAGACATATCTTTTAGGGTGTCCAAGTTGGAAGATATGATTAAAGGAATTGTGAGAACAATTGATTTAGTTAACTTGGAAAATAAGATGGCTAGAAAAGAGGATCTCAAGGGGATGGATAGAAAAGAGGATCTAGTAAAGATAACTTGTTGGGCCTATTATTTTGGAGGTACCATTTTTGAAGAAACAATTTTGGTATGGAAAAAGACTAAGTAGAAGTGGTTCAACGAAGTGGCCAAGGAAATAGGAAAAATGATTATGTTTGATTGAGACAATGGTCAAAGTTGAGTCAGTTAGTTAGAAATGGTTCACATTATATTAATGAGTTGGTTAATAAGTTAGTGGGTTAGTGGGAGTGGGGAAAGCTAAGTGCGCCCTATAAATATGTAATAAGAAGGAAGTTTTGGGTTGGTTCTCTTTTGGTAATTGAATTAGAGATATTATTGCTATCTTTTGAGTCTGTAATGAAGTGTTATGCTATATATGCTGGGGATATTTTGGGAAGGCGTGACGTTGATCTGTAGGCCGTGTGCACAGATCCTTTTTAATTCATGAAGAAATCTGTAAGTCTTACTTGAAGTGCTTATTTGTCTGGGACTCCTAATAAAATACAAGCGCTTTCGTGGTTTTTCCCAGATGGGTTTCCATGTTAAACATGGTGTTTATGTGTTGTGATGTGATTTGATATGTGTTTATTTCCTCTGTTGAACGCTTATATGAATGCATTATTGTCATATTGTATGTAATGCGAATTCGATTATAATCTGAGTACACTAATTTGGTGAAGTTATGGGTTATGTCAAAGTGACATATGTGTCAAAGCCCTGATTCTGTTGATGTTCTAGAAACGAAGATGTTAATGAATGTCTTGCATGTCATGCTATTCCCCTTTTGCATTACAGAAGCATGGTTCTTGCAGTCCCCACCATAGGTACTTCGGGTGAGACTTCATCTGCTTTGCAGGTGTTTCCGAAAGGGATTAGTTCCCTTTCGGGCCGGTATCTGTGGTAATGTTGTTTGTTGGTATATTGCTGAATGTTCGAACCTTGGTTGAAGTAGAAGTGCACCAACAAATGGTTCCATTGTCGGGACTAGAGTTTAAGTGAGGGGGAATGTTATGGCATTTGACTAATCTAGAGATCCAAGATTGGGTAGATCAACAGTTGAAAGAATTTGCAAGGGAACAAAACTGGCATCCTCGGTTGGATGACAAAAGTTGGCTAGACAAGTATATTTTTACTAACATTCATGAGGCATTCTTTGGCAAGTTTACGGTGATATTGCTATTAGGATAATTAATACTCCATCCTTGTCCTACTTAGCGTTATTTACCTTTTCCTAACAGTTAATGATGTTATTTCCCCCCTAGTGGTGTGCATATGTCATCTAGGATCTATTTTCTACTTGATGCACCCTGCATGCATGATTTTAGGACCACCAGACTCATTTCCCTACATTTTAGGAGCTAATTGGGTCATCTAGTTCAATCCAACTGAGTTCCACCTAAGTTACTCACTCTAGTGGGGGGTTTGAGCTCTGATCACCACTGATTGTGATCTAATGCACCCATTTTCACCTAATTTGCATGAAAAACTCACAATTGCACCCTCCTTGGTCCGTTAACTGACAATAGCTTCAGTTAACCGAGTTTTGGTTGAGTTGGGCTAAGTTTGGGACTTCCGGAGCACTCTAGTGGTGATTTTTCCTATGCTAGACAAACCGAGACTCGAATTCTCCTAGTAGATTTGAATTCTCTCCATTGTATTATATCATTTTACTATAATGATTAATGGATAATGTCACATATTTCTGTCTCAATCTGAGTTCTAATGCTTAATGAATTTATTGCTCTTTTGAATGCAATTTCACTGTAATTCATCTTTTCTGCTCATTCTTTCACTGTGAGGTAATCTAAGCTTAATGATCTGCCGTGTTCTAGAATTTCACATGGTATAAGAGCCTAGAACGGCTGGTTAACCCCTAATTTGAGAGTTCTTTGCAGGATTTTGAAGGTTTTTCAGTGCAGCAGTAGCATCAGTTTCTGTTTACATTTGCTCCAATAGCTAGTGATGGAGAATTCAAATGCTCCTTTGACTCCAAGGATCCTGACACCCTTTAATTATCTTGATTGGAGGGATGATATGCAGATGGTATTGTGCAATAACAATCTGTACAGGGTCACAATGGGAAAGGAGGTCGAATCTCAAGCAACTGTTGAGAAGGATAGGTACTTGAACAAATTAGATGAGGCTTTTGGTTTCATGTGTATTCACATCTCCATATATTTGCTCTTCCACCTTGATGGATTGAAGACTCCAAGAGAGGTTTAGTTGAATCTTGAGGCGCTCTTTGGCAAGCAATATGAGATAAGAGGGCACATTTTGGAAAATGAATTAATTTCTCTTAAACCCAGCAGTTTCGAAAACATTTAACAGTTCTTTTCTAAATTCAAGTTCTTGGTGATGCAATGCAAACAATGTGGCATTGAGAAGAAGGATGAGCAAATTGTTCTATCCATCCTAAGCAAGCTTGGTCCTGAATTCTCTATATTTGTTGCTACCTTTCACTTAGGGAGATTGTCAATCCCCAATTGGAAAATGATTTCTTTAGATTGATTCACTGAATCTCTCATCCAAGAACAAGACAATTTGATTCAGATGGGCACCTTGCAGGCCTCCAAAAATCAAGCTCTTATGGTTGGGGAGTCAAAAAGTGTGAATGCTAAAGGGAAGAAGAAGGGAAAAGACAAGAAGCAATTCAAAACAAAACCAAAGTAGAAGCTTAATCCATCATAAGGAGCATGATAAGCAACAAAGGTTTGAGAAGACCAAGTGTACCTATTGTAAGAAAGGAAACCATCCAGAGATTTCATGCATGAAGAAGAAGATAGATCAATTGACCAAACTTCTTGAACAACACAATATTTCCCTCCCAGAAGGCACAAGGGAGACTGATTCTGGAAGTGAGACATATGATCATGAGAGATGCCATGCACTGAAGGCTGGATTCTCACAATCATAAGCCTTCCTCATAGATTTTGGAGCCTCCAACCACATGGTTGCCTCCAGAAAGTCTTTTTCTTCTTTATATCTCACTGATGGTCCTAATATTCACATAGGAGATGATTCAAAGCTCTCTGTTGAAGGGAAGGGCACAATACAATTAGAGCATGGCAAGTTCAAAAATGTTATGTATGTGCCTTCCTTGGAAACAAACTTGTTATATGCTTATCAGATGACTCACACAGGTTCACCGAAGAAAGTTATTTTTGGACATGATACGGTTGAGATTGCAAGATATCATCTGGGAAGCTAATAACGAAAGGTGTTGCAAACCATGCATCCAAGGCATATGAATTCTCTCATTTTTTGCCATAATATCTTCCTACTCCATTTACATCTGATGAAGATCAGAATGATGTCTCTTCCGATGAGGACCAAAGTGAATCAGATCTTGATGTTGAGTATGAAGTTAAAATAGTTCATCCAGATCCAACACCTGGTCCCAATTCATGGCCAAGGCCAATATGGGCTCACAAAGTTCTTGAAGCTACTAGGAACACAACTGGGGATCCATCTGACCATAGAAGAACTAAAACTCAGTATCGATGTGTGAACCTTTCATTATGTCATACAGATCCACTCCTCTTAGAGAGGTGCTACATGATGGTGGGGTCTGATCCACAATACTTCCAAGAGACTTACCATGATGGATCTACAACCAAGTACAAAGCTCAGTTGATCAACAAAGGATACTCAAAGGTTCATGATTTGGACTACAATGAGCCATTCGCTCCAGTAGCGAAGATGGTTTCTAAAAGACTTGTTTTGGAAAATACAGCTTCGACATAGTGGGAGTTACATCAGAGGAGCAGATCTAGATCTAGATCCAGATCCAGATCCAACACTTACATTACTATCCTACATAGGGGCAGATTGCCTACATTTTTATGAAGTATTTCACTTAGAAAATTGTTTCCTTCTCTGCTTAGTGTGAAGGCTGTTTGAGTTTCCTGCTGTTCATTTTTGAGGAGGGGTTTTGTTCCCATGAGGTTTTCCCCATTTCATTAGTTTCATGAACAATTCTTTATTTTTATCATTTATTTGATTGTATGGGTGACCTTTGGTCTCAGTAACCAGGGCCCAGGATGCCCAAGTTTGGATTAAGGGGGGGTGTTAGGATAATTAATACTCCATCCTTGTCCTACTTAGCATTATTTACCTTTTCCTAGTAGTTAATGATGTTATTTCCCCCTAGTGGTGTGCATATGCCATATGGGATCCATTTTCCACTTGATGCACCCTGCATGCATGATTTTAGGACCACCAGACTTAGTTCCCTTCATTTTAGGAGCTAACTAGGTCATATGGTTCAGTCCAATAAAGTTCCACCTGAGTTATTGAGTCTAGTGGGGGTTTGAGCTCCGACAACCATTGATTGTGATCTAATGCGCCCTTTTTCACCTAATTTGCATGAATAACTCAAAATTGCACCCTCCTTGGTTAGCTAACTGGAAATAGTTTCATTTAACTAAGTTTTGGTTGAGTTGAGTTGAGTTTGGGACTTCCGGAGCACTCTAGTGGTGATTTTTCCTATGCTAGACAGACTGAGACTTGAATTATCCTAGTAGATTCGAATGATCTCCATTGTATTATATCATTTTACTATACTGATTAATGGATAATGTCACATATTTCTATCTCAATCCAAGTTCTAACGCTTATTGAATTTTACTGCTCTTTTGAATGCAATTTCACTGTAATTCATCTTTTTTGCTCATTCTTCCACTGTGAGGTAATCTAAGCTTAATGATCTGATGTGTTCTAGAATTTCACAATTGCATGAATGGTTAGAGAGGCTGACAGAGCAGAATACAAATTTCCAAGGAGTTGAGCCTCGACATTGGATGCCAGCGTTGGTACAACGACTGAAAGATGTGAATAACAAAATTTCACGCGCAATAGATTATTGGCTGGACAACATATTGGAGGGGTACATTACCGAATTTACTATTGACATTATCAAGTCATATAGTGCAGTAGAACATGATTTATTTGAAGTTCCAGAGGGTAAGTACCTCAAGTTGTTGAATTTGTCGATCAAGAAACCACTCCGTGAAAAAGTGTGATGCAAATGGAATATGACGTGTAAAGAAATTGTGTGCAGTGAGCATGGGTACTATATGGAAAATGATCTGGATGAATCAAGAATGATTTGAAATGCTAAGAGAAGAAGAAAGTGAATTTGACGAAGATTTGGGGTTTTGCGTAGTGGGAAACGATTTTGGTTGAAGAAAAGGAGGATAACTGTGATAGAAAAGAAGGCCCTGCAGTACGGTTGAAATAAGAGACTACGAACTAGTACCACAACTTGACGGGGATTCTAGTGATGAGGAGGAAGAATATCAGGTCATATATGAAGAAGAAGAGGAATTTTTAGAACAATTCCAGACCCGAGGCTGTGACATACCCATGACCCCACGTACATCCTAGGAGATTGAGGTAAGACCTAGCAATTCTTCACATTTCTTTCAATCTAGCTAGACTAGCGGCAATAGCCAGAATAATACTTCGATGAGTGGGAAGGCTCCAAGTAGTGGTCCATTAGTAGCTTATCATCCAATACCGCAGAGGCCCATAATGGCTGGGGATGACATGAAGCTGCCTATTTTTAATGGGAATGGATTTGAGATCTAGAAAAACACTGGTTTCTATGCAATGCAGTTTGGACTGTAAAACAAGTATAAGATGAAAACGTCAAGTTGGCACATTTTATTACAACCTTTAGGGGTTGCATATTAGACTGGTTTATTAAATTCTCGAAAGTTATTGGTACTTAAACTACGAATAACTTAGCAAAGGTCAAGGAGGGATTGAAGACCGAATTCAAGAAACCAAAATCTGAATCTCGGTGCATTACTAAATTGAAAGAGATCAAGCAAGCATCGAATGAGTCCGTTTGGGATTTTGACCAATGGTTTAAGACTTTAATGGATCGCACGATATTTCTGATGAATGATTTACAACATAAGGAATGGTTTATCATTGCGTTAATACCCCATATTAGAATTCCACTCATGCAACAGAAGATTCCAATGCAAACATAAGCCTTAGAGTTGGCTATGAAGTTAGAAGCATCTCCTGTCGGAGAGACTGGAGTTGGTATGGCTCAAATCTAGTCACAGTTAGCAAACTTGTCTGGTCATATCCAAGCTATTAATAAGGGTAAAAAAAAGAGAGAAGACGTTTGGTGCACTAGATGCAAAGAAGATGGACATTCTAAAGATCAATTTACATCGTTTCATGATTATCTCAATTCTAGTAATCCGAGTCCATTAAATTCTGCTGTATGGTGTAGAATTTGTCAGACTAAAGGACACCGACTAGAAGAATGCTACTTATTACAAAAAATGGTAAGTACTCCTCAGAAATTGTGGGGTAAGTTCTGTAGCTCCGTCGGACATAATGAGAAACATTGTCCAGTGTAGAAGTTGCTCACTAAGCGAATTGTAGACACATTTCTTATGAAGGGAGAAGGTCAAACTGAGAGAAATGATGTACAGTTCAATAAACCGCAAGGCGGATTCAGAGGCTGTGGATGAGGAGGATTTGGTCAAGGTCGAGGACAACTTATTTTGTATAATTTTGTTACACCTGGACATTATGCTAGAGATTGTCCACATCCTTCCATGACCTGGACATATTGTAGAGCAGTAGATCATACCATTGAAGATTTCTCGTAGCTTATAGCTAAATGGTAGGAAAAGCAGAACCAAAACTAGAATCAGAATCAAAATGTACATAATATCTCCCTAGAATGCCGACCGAACCAACCTACTGTCACTGTAGTAACGAGAGGTGGAGCTATGATGAGTGGAGACAAGAATAGTAGTAATAACCAGAGGGATCCACGATTCAGATCAACAGTCCAGAAGCCACCACAATTTAATGTTCAAAAGGAGATAGGTATATTATTTGAATCCCGGGATGAATTTATGAAGGGTCCGTCAATATCCTCCCCACCACCCATTGATGAAGAAGTACCAGTATATGATATGCCACCTCACTTCGACAGGTCAACACCAAAGAAGAATCTAGAAAAGGTAAGTGCTCTTCATTCTTTCCTAAAAAGTTTTTTAGATCTGGCTAAAGCTGAGAATGCATTAAGGGATTTGCAAAAATTAATTTGGGAATCTGAAGAAGAATTGAGATCCAAAA
This sequence comes from Larix kaempferi, assembly GCA_027924585.1. NCBI lineage: Eukaryota > Viridiplantae > Streptophyta > Pinopsida > Pinales > Pinaceae > Larix > Larix kaempferi. Next base: position 10,805,103 of record BSBM01000348.1, on the reverse strand, counting down.
GAGCTGTTAATCATGCCCATAAAAGAATTAATACTGGTCAGGAACTGCAAATTAACACACAAATTGGTGACTATGACATGGATTTTGTTATCTTAGATTTGGGTTTAGATGTGAACATCCTGACCAAACAAACATGGGTAACCTGAAATTAGCAGTTGGATAATCAATAGAAATTAATACCATTTGGTAGAATGGGGGGGTCCCCATCGAAGTGGAAGGACTGCGAACGTATACAAATTTTGAAGTAATTGATATTGTTGATGAAACTAATCCATATCCTGCACTGTTGGTGATTGATTGGGCGATTCAAAATCATAATATTATTAATTTTAAGAAGATAGTTTTAACATTTGAAAATGAGGAGATTAGAGTTGTTGCACCTCTGGATCCACTGGAAGGACATAGGTATGTAGAACCAGTTAAGGGATATTATGATGCCATGATGATGCTGAAGATCTAGACAATATTTATAATGTGTCCTCCAGGATCAATGATTATATTAACCCTACAACAGATGGTACGCTTAGTTGGCAAAGTGTTGGTTCTTGTTCTTTTGATTCTGGAAAATCTTTGGAGAACTGGAAGAACATGTTGTATGAAGTATCAATGCAAAGGTGTGCTCGTGTGACAAAATCACTATGATGGGTTGGGACATAGGTATATAGTCTCCCTACGTATGAATGTTTACCTAATGTGGGTCAGTTTCTTGGTGAATTTGAAGGTAGGTTCTTGATCAACAATGCTTATTATCCCTGGATGTCTCCTTGAAAGAAGCACTAGAGAGATGGTGGGATACTCATAAGAAATATGTAACCGGTTGGTGGTAGTGCATAAGATACTTAGAAATTCGGTTTGGAGAAGGAATCACTTATATTGGAGAAAAATACACATGGCTTACCAACCCTGCTAATCATTTGGATACATGTACTACAATCTGGCAGAATATACCCAGTCAAGAATGGGTACATATGTTCATTTATACACTTGACACGATTCCAAGAATTGGTATACGTTGTTGGAGCTGCGACAAGGAACTGCAGAATGGGACAATGTGGCTACAAGCTTCAAATAGACATTTAATTATGAGGATGAAAGCCCTACAATAGATGCGGCTCTACATATTATAAAGGATAAAAATTTTCAAGAAATTCCGGGACCAGTGTCTAATCTACCACAGTGGACTGCAACAATAGAGAAAATGATGGAGTGTTACAACATTAGTGGAGAACCAGAGGATGATGATCCAAGAGACATTCGTATCCCATAACGTGAAGGAATTCGTGATCTGCAAGGACCAGAAATTTCATAAGAAAAATTACTGAAGCCATTGAAGCTTAAAAAGGTAAGTATAGGCTCTACTAAAAATCCAAGTTTGCAAATATAAGTGATTACTAGGATGATGGAACAATGGGAAAAATTACTGACTTGTTGCATGAGTTTCAAGATCTGTTCCCTACTAAGTTTTTAGAAATGAAACGTATTGCTGGCGAATTGGGTGAAATGAAGATTCCACTGAAACCAGATGCGAAGCCAATTAATCAAAGACAATATCGGTTGAATCCGCACTACAAGGAAAAAGTCAGAGGAGAGCTTGACATAATGCTTGATGTAGGAATTATTGAGCCTGTCGAAGAATCAAAATGGATTAGTCCTATGGTGGTCCAAGACAAGAAGATTGGGGAGATTAATATTTGTGTTGACTTGCAAAAATTGAATGATGCTTGTCTACATGATCCTTTTCCAACCCCATTTACAGACGAAGTGCTTGAAAGCGTCAGAGGTCAAGAAGCCTATTCTTTTACAAATGGATTTTCCAGATATTATCAAATCAAAATTGCTAAGGAGGATAGAGATAAAACAACATTTGTGATAGAATGAGGATGCTTCCAGTACATGGTAAAACCTTTTGGCCTAAAGAACTCCCCTGCAATTTTTTCATGTACTGTTGTCATTGCATTTAAGGAATTCATTCATAAGTTTTTAGAGGTATATTTTGATGATTGGATGGTATATGGGCTGCTCAAGAATCATATTGAAAATCTGAGGTTCATGTTAGAACGCTGTAGACAATATCAAATCTCTTTGAATCTGAAAAAATGTATATTGTGTGCTCCATTTGGTATATTACTGGGACATGTAGTTTGTAAGCAAGTTTTGTTAATGGATCCTGCAAATATTGATATTATAGTTGACTTGCCTGTGCTTACTACAACCCAACAACTACGCACAACTCTGGGTCACACAGGATATTACATGAAATTTATCAAAGGGTATGCTTAGATTACAATGCCAATGTAAAAATTACTAAAGAAGGATGCAAAGTTTAATTGGAATGAGGATTTCCAATAGAGTCTCAACCCATTGAAGGAGAAAATGGTTACAACACCTATTTTGGTATTCCCTGATTGGAAAAAAGAGTTTCATGTCCATGTTGATGCTTCATCTGTCGCTCTGGGTGCGGTACTTGCTCAACCAGGTGAGGGTTCTATCGACCATATTATTGCATTTTCCAGCAGGAAATTGTCCACTGCATAATGAAATTATACTACGAAGAAAGGGAAGGACTTGCTATGGTTTATGCATTACAAAATTTCAGGCATTATTTGGTAGGTGGACATTTTAAGATGTTTACAGACTACTCTATGTTGAAGTACTTGGTCAATAATCCTGTGTTGAGGGGGAATATCTGTTGATGGTTGCTGTTGTTTCAAGAATTTGAATTTCAGATCATTGTAAATCCCAGGAGGTTGAATGTAGGTCTCGATCATCTGTTGAGGTTAGAAACAGGCGAAGAATCAACCAGTTTAGAGGATAACCTTCTAGATGCGCAAATCTTTTCAGTAAGAATGATTGACGACTACTTTCAAGGTATAGTGACATTTTTGTTAGTACCATTTTTGAAGAAACAACTTTGGTGTGGACAAATAGTAAGTAGAAGTGGTTCAGCGAAGCGACCAACTTTGACGAAGCGGCCAAGGAAACATGAAAAATGGTTATGTTTGATTGAGTAAATGGTTGGTGTTGAGTCAGTTAGTTAGAAATGGTCCACATTATATTAATGAGTCATTTAATAAGTTAGTGTGTTAGTGGGAGCGAGGCAAGTTAAGTGCGTGTCATGACCCAAAATTTTGCATTGGGTCACAATGGCCTAAGCCCCTTGGCCATACTCATGATAGTTTGTCAACTGGATGCTAAGGATCAAATAAATGCCAAGAATGAAGTCCAAGTTATTAATAATGTGAAATTAGATCTAAATGGACAAGGTGGGTCACATTAAGAGAAATTCCCAATTCAAAGTTGTAATATACCCATCCAAATGAACTGCCATGGAGGAAAATTACTAGTTCCCTAGGTTGGGGGGTGGCAGCTTTGGGATTTGAAATAAGGGGGATAATAAATGATGTTTGAACATTAGAATGGCATAAATATTTAATAAAGGATCTAAATAAATAAATACAAGGGAAAATCAAAGTGGCAATTGATCATGAAGACACATGGAGGATGTGGGACCCACACAAGCTAGATTTTCTATGCCACATGGCATCCTCCTCTTGTCATTTCGAATCCATAAGAAGCTCAAGGTTCTTGGGATGAATTGGCAGGCCAATATACTTGGCATGAATCAATTAAGGTCAAATTGGAGTGGAAGAGTAACTCCCATGGAAGAGGAAGAGGCATTTTGGAGCTAGTGAGACACTTGGACTAGATTCCCTAGCTCTATGACAACAATGATGAAGATGCTATGACACTTATGACACAAATCAGACCTAAAGGATGACATATGAAATATATGACATGTCAGGGCTAAAAATAGCCTCCAAGAGGGCGCTTAGGTGAGTTAGGGCAGCCAAAGAGACAACAATTCGAATTTGGAGAAGAAGAGGGATAGAATTGGGAGGACAAGTGGCATACTTGGGAATCTCTTCCCAACTTGAGTTGGCATGAAGCTCTTGGAAGGAATTCGACCCATGGAGGACCTTAGAAGTTTATAAAATACAATAACAAAGAAGGATGGTAGCTTTTGATCATTTTTAGGATTTGCAATTGGATTTGGAGAGAAGAGCTAGTGGAGTGCTACTCTACTTGCCTTAGCACCAATTTCGAGGGTGAAAGATTCCCATCCTAGTTGGTAATTGGAAATTCCATTCAAACCTTTCATTTGGAGCTTCAATGGAGTCATTTGTTGCAGGTGTAATCTACAAGGCAGATCATGGTCACTTCTAGTTTAGCTTGCTTCTTCAACCATTTCATGTTTTCTATGCATATTCTTGATCCTTGAGGAATTACGCCTTTGGTGAGATACTATTCTCTTTGGGGGACCTTCTGATGCCCCATTATTTTGTGATCTGATTTATATGCTCTGTATTTCATGCTCAGAAGAGCCACAAGTCGAGATTCCAAGAAATACTATGTAAAATTGCTCATTAATGAACAAACAGTGTCATTTTCTCAACTACCTTGTTGCAAGTTAATGATATGTTGATAAATTCGAATGGTTAAGTGAATGAATGATGGATTAATGATAAATGGACTGTAATTTATGTGTTCAAAGAGTTTCATGTTCATCAGACAATAATTTGGAGGCATTTGGTTGAGTTTCATAACATTTAGTGAAGATTGCCTACCATTTCTCCGTATGTTGAAACTAGCAATTCTATATCTGATTTGAGAGAGTTGTAGCAGATATTACAAGTTGAATGATGATGCATATGAGAGCCCATTTATTTCCTTTATATGTCACCATCCTCTGTTCATAATTTCAAGAGGGTTCTATTGCATTTGGAGAGCCAACTTGTCATTTACCCTAAGGGGATTTGAACCACCATTTGCTAGTAAAACTCCCTACATTGACCAGATCAGGGATGATTTTAAGAACCCCCCCAAATTTATATGGTAAAAAAATTGGCGAATCTCCCCGATATATAGGAAAATTTGAAAGCGATTTTATCAATAATATAATATGTATATATAATTTTTTGGCGAATCTTTCATTTTATTATATGATATTGTAAAATCTTGGCGAATCTTTCACTAAATTATAAGATATTGTAAAATCTTGGCGAATATTTTACTGAATTATAAAATATTGTGAAAAGTTGACGAATATTTCACTAAATTATAAAATATTGTAAAAATTTGGCGAATATTTCACTGAATTATAAAATATTGTAAAAATTTGGCGAATCTTTCATTGATCTATAAAACACATTGAATGACACTCTGCTTGTTAATTATGAGTTCAAGGCTTCTTCAAATGTTGAGTTCAATTGCTCTATTTCAAGTTTTGGTCTCAATACCAAATGGTGGTGGCCTTAATGAAGCCTTGATATCCAAGCAAAGCCGAGTAGATCTTGGAGACATGTATTCTAAATGTGGGTGTTTGGAGGATGCACATAAAGTGTTTGGCCAAGTGCCAAAGCGAAATACAGCCTCATTGAATGCAATGCTTTCAAGATGTGCTCAACATGGACATGGCAGGGAGGAACATTATCAGAGGGGTTCTTCGGGTGGAGATTGTCATTCATAGCTCTGATGATGTTAGCATTGCATCTTCTTCTTACTTACAATTTTTTCCTCTACTACTTGAGTTTCTAGAATCTATTTGTAGTCCTCCCTGCAATTATTAGAGATTTCTTCTTTTTCTTCTTTAATAGTCTTGGGAGATGACTTTTTTGAATTGCTTAAATCAACAAAGGAATTGCACCCACAGACTATCCTTCAATAGATTGTGTGGCTACCCTAGACTGTTTTTGATACTTCAAGGCAAGTTTGTACATAGGTTTTAAGCTAGGCATGTTCCTTAAGTATTTTTCTTGGCACATACTTTGAATAACATTATAGTGATTTTGTTGGCATCCTGTAGTGTCGACTATTGGGGGCTATCTTATTGTTGTGTCATACTTTTGGACATTGTAACTTTTTTCCATCTAAATTCCTCAACACTAGTACCATATCTAAATGTTATACCATTTGTTGATACCATATCTAAATGTGTCTAGTAGTCAATTTTGATTGTAGATGTTGTATTGTTTGTTGATATTGGTGTGTAGATGTTATTATAACCCATGTTAGAGCTTTTATTACAAATTGTTTTTTTCTATTGATTAGAGTTTCCATGACATGTGGGGACTTGGACCTTGACAAACCGATAAACTAATAGAATCAGACATTATGCATCATTTTGGCCTTCACTAGCCAATTATGCCCATGGAGGCTAGGAAAATTTTGAGCCAATTGGACTAGAGGAATGTTGGTCTCGTGCCAATAGGTCTCCTATGATCAATGCATAGGAACCTAGTGCATAGACCATTTTTCTCTTCGCTTAGCTATGTAGAGCTCATTTATTTTTCTGAATAACGATAAGTATTTACAAAGAAAATATACAATCAGCATAAACAAATCGAAAAAGTGAAGACAATTAATTCATGCAAATAAAAGGTAATAAAAACTTATTTTCTCGAACCCTAAATCAATGGAAATCAACTAAATCTAATATTGATTCAAGCTACAACAAAGGGCTAAATCAAGCATCAAATGAGAACTAGAAGCATTCAAGGTTCTAACACAATAATTAACCAAAATACATGCAAACTCCACAAATCGACAAAATGTTTCAAATAAAAGCAATAAACAAACCATAAAAATTTGCACAAAAATATTTGAGATAAACACCAACATGGTTTCATGTACTTGAATGAGCTCATTCTTGCTTAGCGAAAGTGTAGTCAAATTAGTTATTTATCCTTCAATGTCAGGACACTATCTATCTGAAGAGATAGCTCCTAGGCCTAGCTTTGTCAAATTCCAGTGTCATTTCCTATCACATAAAAAAAGAGATAATGTAAAAGATAAATATAAAAACATCAATCTTAAAATAAACTGCATCAAGGAAATGTATGTCATATCATCAATGTTATAACAAAAAAGTACAATGTAGAATCTATTTTTAATTAAAATGCTAGCTCAAATTTACATATAATGATCACCCGCAAGGGTCCATGGAACACCTATACCAAAATAAGACTCAAGAGTCTCTCATGTGTATTGGATCATATACAATCTTAAGTAAAATCCATTTCCCAATTCACATTCTGGGACTGGTCCTCATTTTCGGCACTCTGAACATGACCTTCTTCGAATGAGCCGTCATTATGATCCTCAACAACATTATGTTCCATATCAAATTCATTAGATAAATTTGCCAGATTGTTTTCTCCCCTTCTTTCACAATTTGATCGCCAGAGAGCTAATGCTCTTTCATATGGAAAATTGTCAACCTCATACTTTGTTACATATAATCTTAAGCATGTATCCACATTTTTATCAAGCTTATTCCTCAACTTTGACTTCAAAAATGTTAATGCACTAAACATTCTCTCATCCTCCACTGATCCCAAAATCATGGTTTGACATAAATCTACTAATTTGAAATACTCTGACATATTTTGCAGTAGAAATTCACTACCACTGAGTGTAGTCCACAATTTTGTAATTGCACCATATTCTAGAGCATTATCCAACTTAGAAAATTGCTCCCACATTGTATCAGCAAAGCATTGGGCTTGATCTTTCAATTTTTTTCCATCTAAAATACCTTGAATATGTTCTCCTTGTATCTCGGTCTCTCGACAAAAATGGCTCTGCAAAATCTTGATTTTAGCTATAAAGTCAACCTTTATAGTTTTTGAACATTGACGATCGTTCCAATATTGAGGGTATACCACAGACATGGCCTCCAACAATTCATCTCAAGGAAATCGTTCTCTTATCTCTGATGATAGTGATTTTGCAATTTCTATCAAGCTGCGCCTCACTGAAATCACAACATTGTCAAATTGTTCTCTTGACACAGGGCACTCTTTGGTGGTTCTTCCTATTTTGTCATTATAATAAAAAGGAACCATATACCCACGCACTGCCATACATAGAAACCCTTTTTCATCAAACTTCAATAAATTTTCATCATTTTCAATATTGATTATCTTAGCCCAATTTGTAAATGCTAGACCTGTAAAAGAATCTGCCATCATATACAAATTATCTAATGCAAGGCATGCTAGTTTTCTAGCATTTGTGTATTCAGCAATATACATCGTGCGACTCTGAGACATCTTCACGAGGCTATTCATTTCATGAAGCAGAGGAAGAACTCCAGCCAATGTTAAATATGTCTCTATATCAGTTAATAGAAAGAGAAGAGTTTGAGCTTTTTCTACACTTAGGCGATGTTCATACATCACCCCTACCAAGGATGCATATTCATCGAATAGTCTTTGAGCTGGTCCCTTTAGTGAGATCCATCTTGTATCAACATCTTTTAATAGTTTGTTTCCATTTGTAACACCGTCGGCAAATTTTTTAAACTCTGAAAATCGTTTGGGACTCCGACAAAAGTATGCATGAACCTCACGTACAAGATATTCAACTTTTGAAACCAATGGAAAGTTGCTCACTATTTTAAATGCAAGATTCATTCTGTGAGCCATACAATGAATACCAATCATATACGGTGAAGTTGAGAGTTGTAGTCTAGCACAAAGGCCGTTCCTTTGTCCCTGCATTACTGATGCCCCATCTGCTCCAACGCATACCAACTTTTTTGCAATCATTGAATGATCCATACCACCAGTTTCCTTCAAAGTATTAATAACAAGTTCATAAATGTTTTCTGCTGTAGAACTTTTGCTCATTTTATGAATTCCAAGTAGATAGGAATTCCTGATATGGTAATTGACCGTATAAATGCTCATGCAAATCCATGCAGTATTATCAACAGCTGTAACTTCATCCAAGGACAGTGACAAAAATGTTGCATTCACAATTTTCTCTTTCATATCATCCTTTTATACTTGAGCTAGATATTTTCCCCATTCCCAACCACTCGTTAAAGACCAATGAGAAGATGGAAAATTTGGCACTTGAATAAAAGATAGATATTTCATCATTTTTGGATAATCTGTCATAGGACGACCATTGGATAGGATGTGAAATACAGTGCTTAATTGTATAGACTTCGATAACAAATTTTTTTCCATCGTCTTTCCGAATTGAGAAGTGATGGTTCCTCCACTTTCATCTAGTTTTCTCTTATTTATTAAGTATTTATTGTATTCCTCTTCACATTGGAGATGTCGGCTATCAGATTTCCATCTAGCAGTAGATTTCTTCTCATCATTTCCAGTTTTCTTATCATACACCTTCCCAACATGCTTCTCTATTGTGTCCAGCTTCATTTGCAATTTCACTACCTTGCCAAGTTTCCAACTACATGAAATGCATTTAACTTCTCGTGAGGTCTCATTCTTATTTGTTGGAGGTATCGGTTCAATAAATGGGAATCTTGATACCCAATCAGATTGGAATTGTCTCCCGAAGTCCCATCGGCCTTTTTTCCTCTTCAGTGAATGGTCTATGTCACCTTGCAAGGAAAAATCTTCAACATTTGAGCTACCAATTTCTGATGAAAATGCATTTGCCTCACTTTGATCACTAGAGGAATGTATTCTACCATCCATTGTATGTTTTGAAGAGGCATCCTCCAAAGTGTTGACATCTCTCTCACCGATACCTTGCTCAAGAGAGCTTGAACCATGAATATGATGTGGATGATTGGATTGATGTTTTTGAAAATATGACATTACATCCTTTTGTCTTAATGTTTTATTTTTCTCTCCATGATCCATGTTTGACATCTTGTTTCTTACTTAATGTTCCACAATTGATATTCCAAATCAATATAGAAACCAGAAGGAGGCCTGCATGAGAAAAATGATATAAAATTAGTACAACTGCAATTCCCTACGAGGAGGTTGGTTCTCCACAATTGCACCAAAAATATACTAAGTGATTAACCTAGGGGCCACTAGAACAACAGGGAACAAACAACACACCACAATAAAAAATTTCCCAAGGTTGTGGTGGTGGGGATTCATTGAGTAATTTTGTGAATGGATTCCATTATGTTCCTTGGTGGCTCCTTGAGTAAAGATTGTTAGAAGGAGACTAACTCTCTCTATATATCCTCATGTTTAACTAGCTTATTGACTTGGCTACTAAGAAGAGAACTAATATGATTATGATGTTAATATTGGATCATTGATCGATGAAATAATTTGGAATTTTTTTCTCCTTTCAACCATCTAATTTGGGATATATGCTTCCAAAGGGTTTCCTCTTGTCTCTGTCACATTTCTATTTGGGATTGGAGAGAGACATACAGTGAACAGCTTGGGTACTATTGATATCTAGTGAACAACTTTTCCTAATAAAATTCTATAAATTTGATGCACATATTATGAATAAGGAAAAAGGGACATTACCTGTAGGCATACTACATTGATTCACGTTAGGGCCTACAAAGGTATTGAAACCAGTAGAAGTTGATGTGGACGGTGCAGTCATGGTGCTCATGATTGGCACGGTTGCAGAAGCACTTGGTTCTACAACAGGTGTGGAAATCCAAGTACTAGGTATCTGATATAACGGTTGAGAAGCAGGAGGTGGTGCAAAGTTGGTTGTACTGCTAGGTCCAACAGTAGGTGTAGGAATAGATGCCATCGTTGTTGAACTTGGCATACGTAATGTACCAGTATTGAAACTGAAAGACGGAGTGGTTCCTCACCCCCTTAAGCCTCACTTTCCCAGGCCTTCTAGCCACCTCAACCTACTGTAGATGCCATGTTGAAAACTAGACAGGCCAGGATTCAAACCCATGACGTATTCTTGGATGATGCGTTGCCTTATCATTTGATCTACATGACCCTTCATCATGGACACCCTCAACAGTTTGTTCTAAAGATGTGGATTGCTACCTCCAGGCTCCAACACCCCCCTTAAGTGCACAATTTGGCTTGGGCTTTCCAGCCATATAAGCCTACTTGGGTATGTTGCCACTTTGAAAACTGGGCAAGTTATGAATCAAACTCAAGAACTACCCTTGTCGACAAACTGTTGTATCATTGAGCTACATACCCCTTCACGATGAGCATCTTTAACAATTTGATCTAAGGGTGCAGATTGCCACCTCCAACACCGCTCTGAACCCTCCCCTCTCCCACTAAGCTACACTTTGGCTTAGGATTTCTAGCCACCTCAACCTACTTGGCTTTGATACCATGTTGAAAACTGGATAGGCTAGGAGTCAATCCCATGACCTACCCTCGACTGACCATTGAGCTACATGCCCCTTCATGGTGGGCACCATTACTGGTTTGAAACACAAGATGCTCTACTTGACACATCCCTCTAGATGCTCTACTTGACACATCCCACAAGATGCTATACTTGACACATCCCTCTAGATAGTCCAAATGGTATGAGTCAACTAGGGGATTCCACCCCTTGTTGGATTGGATATGAGTGTTTTCTAACAGGAAATATTTTACACCATCTGTGGGAAATGACAGCTCATTCATGCCCCTTCATGTGAATACTTTGTTGTCGTTGAATACGGGGTGTCGCTGATCTGTGGTACCTGGTAGTGGTTCCTCAGGAACCTCTATTTCAAGGTTTTCTGTTGCAAGAATTTCTTCAGGAAATTCTGTTTCAGGAGTAGTTTCTGAAGAAATACCGGGGTTTACCCGCTGTCGTCTAGCTGGCTGAAAAGGTTCTGTTCTAAATGGTGGAAGGTTTTGAAAGTTGAAACCTCCTCGATCTACGAAGCTCTTGATTCTCCGTGATTATAAATATAAAATAACAGACTAGAACCTGGTGGCCACTACAACTAGGGGGCAAACAGCACGCCAACTAAAAAGTCCTAAGTATACAAACCAGGCAAACAAAGATGCCTTCCGGAGAAGAGTCTGGGATGATGAGGGCCCAGAACAGATCAACGAAGGAAGAAAGACAGTTACTCAGGGTCCACAATACAATGACTAAGGGTGCAAGCGCTGGAATCACCCAACCGCCCTCCCAAAGACCTGCAAGGGGTTTCCTCCCACGTCTGTCTTAGGTACAACAGATATACCCTCTGCTGTCACCTGTGTATGAACCTAGAGTCAGATACTAAGGATACCACAACACCGAAAACTCCTGGGGGAACAGTCACCGGTCGAATCAGAAAGCGTGGGCAGGGTAGCTAAGCCCGAAACTCGAAAGAGTCCCCAATACGCAATCCAATCCTGGCGTATGCTCGAACAGAAAGTAGGAGGAGTATTCCCAACAATCTGATCTCGCAATGACCTACTGCATAGATCCCAGGCAAGTTTTGAGTGAAATGGGTTTACCTGTGATAGTCTCACTATGATTTTTGCGTAATGTGTGATCTTGAGTGGTTTAAGGTGATTTAAACTCAAGATCCTAACCAAAACTAGTTGGTGTAGTGTACCCTAAAAAAGAAAAATGTTTCTATTTCATTTTATTAAAAAGTTTTTAGGGCTGTTATTACTCAAAAAGGGTAGTGCTTTTGTGTGGCGTGGTTGCAACAAGGAAACAAAAGTGCCATAAAATCAAAACTTTCTACAACAAAGCTCTTTTTCATTTTTTCATTTACTAGAAAGAATAAAAGAATAATCAACTAAATTATGATTCAATAAACTGACCACAAACAATGTTTAAGTACAAGAATCAATCACTAAACAAAGTGCTGGAAAATGGACTAAATCGAAAATTCTCTTACCTAGAGAGAAAATGAAAATTTGAAGTTACCCCTCACATAAATAACTCTACACCACCTATGGAATTCTCTCTTGCTAGAGTAGGTAAATGTGAGCATGCCTCACAATTTTTCAGCCATTTGCAAGAACTGTTAAGGTTATGTTTCACAACATTTTCCAAAAAAAACTAAAATGCACCTATCATTTCCCTAACTAGATTTTCCAGTTCATGACAAACTCGTAAACAAAACAAAAAAGATTTCATAACATTCCAAAAATTAAACAATGAAAAGGACTGTTGGCTAATTTAATTACTCCAATTCCAACATTAATTATCAATCTGGGACTCGTAGACTTACAAAGTGTTGGAAAATATATGTAGGATTAGGGTAAATCTAGTTAAGAATATACCAAACTAACTATTGTATTCAAAAGATAGATTGCTAAGTAAACTAGTTTACTAGGAATCAGAATGAAACAATAAGGCTATGTAGTCTACTTCAGTTACAGTCTTTTAATATTTTGTGAGGAATATTCATGCAACACTTTCAAATAGTTCCTTTAATGATTCAATAAACTCTTGTAGATGTACAAAGCACAAAACCAAACCTTTAACTTAACTTCAAAACATAATTTTGCTTCATCAGTTGGTTACAAAAATCAATGAATAAGTATACAAGTCTAGCTCTGCTCACACAAACCAGTTATAGGACTTTAGACTCTAAGAGACAGAGTTCATGTGATCTTCTCACAGTCAGCTTACTTAATATCTCATTTTAATTTATGTGACTTGATCAAGCATAAACACTTCAAATCAAATCAAAGAAAACTCATAAAGTGAAATCAAATCCAGAAAGCTAAAGACTGTTATTCCAAGTCCTGTGACTTTCAGTCTTGATGGAATTCCTCTAGTGATAGTTCATTGAGGTTTATGGTATTAAATCTAAGCACAGCACACGAGGGGGCCCCAATATTTAATTAACTTATCTCAAAATCTAGAAAAACAGAGTAATGGTAAAGAACATGAAAGGATGATATTCAAGTTGAAGACTGGTTAGAAATTGTGTGGTTGTTGTGAGCCCATATTGAACCAGGACACTCATATTGAGGACATTGTGTGTGTTGCTAGCTCCACTTATTTTAAGTGGAATGCTTGCCATAATAACAAAAGCAAGGTTATAATTTATATCATTCCATCTCCTGAATACAATGCACTAATGCACCTTACCACTCTAAAACAGAAAGTCTAGGCTATATAGAATCATAAACGTTGCCATTAGCTCTCCTTTTACTCAATATTGTCTCTAGAATATAAAATCTGAAATACATATTTGAACAGGAAACTGCATGTCTGAAGAACCAAAAAGCACACTAGGGAACTCATCAAAAGCACTTGACCCTTTACATGACATTTCAGTCAACTTTAGGATTCCTTTAGCTTTTGCACCATTTCACTCAATGTATAGGTATTTTGAGAAATTTCAACATGTTCCTAATGTGTTATGAGCCATCTTGAAAACAGTCTAATTAAGGCTCGTGTTTCTTCGATGTAAACAACTCTTCGTAAAATATTTCCCTTATATTTTGAGCTTTCAGTGTTTCTACGGGACATGATAATACAAAGAAAGGATCATTGCAAAAACCAGATTAATTGAAATGCACAATGAAAAAATACTATCACAGCCCTAATTTTACTTTATCTATATTCTCTGGGGAAACATGCAATATCTTCATGATGGATCAGGTTAGAACATTCTGCAGCCAATTCTTGCTAGTTCAAAAAAACATGAGATGAAATTAAAAAGTTCCAACCAATAAAATCAAATTTCAACTAAAATTCAACTAGCAGTAGTCAATGAATAGTAAATAAGGTCATGGATATTGCACATGTTATATGTATATACAAGTACAACAATCTGCAACCAACTTTGGTTTAGTGATTTGCAAGTTGGCTATCTGCATGGTTAAACTTCTAAATGAGGGGGGTCACTACAGGGTGAGTATTTACAACTAGTACTATACTGTACTTTCCACTTTACAAATACATACATATATATTTGCATTTGTGTATGTGTAAAATTTGTATATTCAAAATAAGACTACAAACTTAGTATTTAGAAAGAATTGAATAGGAAGGAAATCAGCTTGAATAAATACATATGCAAATATACAAAGCAATGAAAATTTATAGATACAATCAGAAATTAAACATGTAAACCATTGAACACAGAAATTTACAAGATTTTACTGCGAAAATATGAGCTAGTGTTTATTCTTTTTCCAAGTATGGATACAGATACAGTATCTGTAACAAATATGGAAAATGTTTAGAATAGCCTGGGTACGATATGCTTAGAATGTTACATGCAAAAATCAATGTCTTGTCACTCTACTTAGTACTATGGTTTAGTTGTGTTTTAACATTTAAGAATGGCCGGTACACACCATGTATTGTTTCTTGTGTCCAAAAATTTACTGGAAAGTATTATAGCTTGTGGAGTCATACGGTATTGACCACTAATGAGTTGATAGATCTTGATCGAATCATTTTGGATAAAGAACATAGCCCTCTAAATGATGCAAAAGACTATGACAAAAGGCATAAAGAAGCATTAATGCTTCTAAAGCTGTAAGTTACATGTCAAACACATTAGTTTCAGAAATAAGAAATTTCATTGCAGCATATGTGTTGTGGAACACTCTCAAAAATAAGTATTGGGGGTTTGAAGCTGGGTAGATCTGAAAATTCTTTAGTTTTCTACTAAGTTGTAGGAAGGAGAGTCAGTCTCCGGATATTTGTTACAGCAGAAAGATCTCAGGGATCAATTGTTTGCTGCTAAGAAGCTAGTGGATGATGAAGATATGGTTTCCTTGGTGATGTGTAGCTTGTCACCATCCTTTGATTCATTTGTTGAGTCCCTGCATCTGATTGCGGAGACTTAACTTAAGTTTGAGAAGTTATCAACGCTTCTTCCGTAGAAGGAGAGGAGGCAAGATCAGAGATGAGCATCAACTTCACTCGCTATGGAAACTGCGTTCAGCGCACAGTTCAAAGGCAAAGACAGAATAAAAAATGAGAACAATGCATGTAACTAGAGCATCAGAATTAACACATCAAGCTTTAGTTGATATAAAACAATCAAAAATTTTGGAGGAGGTTATAATAAACCAAAATTAGAATAATATTCTTCTTTGGATATACTGGTTTTTTAGCTCTGCATCTTGTGATCAATCTTGAATGCATGCCAATCCCAACTTCACCGGTCCGTTTCTTTTTCTCCCTTTTTAGTTGTCATCCTTCTGATAGTCTGACCTTGCTATGGAAATTTCTTCATGCAGCCCAAAACCCCATCCTTTAACGATGAATAAATATTAAAGACCAGCTGAATAGCTCAACTGCTCATAAATCAGTGGAGGGTCTTATTACAATCCTCGAGCAAGCAGTCAGAAAGGACATTGATTCAACCTATCAACAAGAGTTGCCTGTAAAAGGTTCAAGAAACCTCAATCCTCAGATTGGACCCAGAAACCATGGTAAAGGAGGTTATTTCATATTAAATGGCATGGTCTGATCTGTAGGTTTCTGGGCCTTGGCCCTAAGAAAAAAGTCAGCTTGAATGGATTATCAACAGCTGGAATCTTAGGGACCATTGTGATGCGCCCCTTCTAGGAAGGGACCATTTTCTTGTAGTCTTCAATTCACCAGAGGACAAACAACTGGTGTTTGCATGGGGTCCACGTTTCCTGAATTGAGCAGGTCTGTTTATGAACCAGCATAGATTCATCTTAACCCCGGATCTATTGAGCACCAAGAGAGATCAAAATGAAATTGAAGCACAAACCTATTGGTGCTTAAAAGATCAGGGTTAAGATGGATCATTGCCAGTTTATTTTATTATTATCAATTTTTATTATATTTAGTTGGTTTTTGTATAGTTTTTCATTTTTTATGGACATCAATGTTTTTTCAATTTAATTTATTAGTGTTACAAGTGTGATATATCTCCCTGGGCTGTAGATGCACATCGCTACTCTTTGTACATATATGGGGAAACAGCTTTTGATCCTAGAGAAGAAAACTCAGCGAAGGCTCTGGTTTGTGTCAGGATGTCATTTCTACCAACATACTTCTAAAATCAATCTGCCCCAACAGGTATCGGAAACACTATCGGAACCTTTGTGAGGATGTATCTGTTGACGAACCAGCAGAGCCTGCCAACTGTAAGAATCTAGGGTTCACATATTCATAGAAACAATGGTGGAGAGACTAAAAAAAGAATAACTTTGTTAATAATGCTGCAGCTCTACATCTATCAGACAACATCTCATGTCTCACATTAAGGTCAAAATGGAAATGTTTTTCTCTTAACAAGCATGTAACTATGGACAAGCATTAGTTTCCTTACTGATGGCAACATTTTCATACAATGGGCACTATTACTTTGCTGTGACCATTGATTTCTTACAGTGGGGACCATTCTTTTGTGGGAAAACAATTTACTATTGTGTGGGTGCAATTTTCTTGGTGTGTGCACTGATTCCTTGTGTGGGCACCGATATTTTGTTTGCAGGCAGTAACAATGGCACCGAAGGTTGACTCCAGGACCCCATTGTGGAAGTATTGCACAACTATTGAAGCTAAGGGAGTAGGCACAAAGGAAATTCTATACAATTTATATGACCACCTGCCATGGCAAGGAAGCTATTCAAGAGTCAAGTCCCACCCCATTTTTTTAGATAAAATGTAGAATGAACAAAAAGCCACATTTATGGGTGTCCGAACACTTCTCCTCTCCGTATGCAGTCTATAGCCAAAATTTTAGAATTTCCTTGTATTTTAAACTAGAGAGCATTCAAATATTTGGGATGTCCCGTCACTTTGGGCAGCCCTTGAGCTACAGATTGGCAACATATTGTTCAAAAAAATAAAAATTAAATGCATTATTGGAGCTCCCAATGGTTGACTCTGACAAATACAACGGTTTTGATCATTTGATTAATTGGAATATAATGAAAGCTGCAAAGGAAAACAAAGGGTTGAATATTAAAGATACTATGCATATCAATCTGTTGTTGGGCACAAAAATTCTATGGAGATTGGTGACAGTGAAAAAGAATGGTGGAAAAGCATTTTTTATTAAAAATATATATACAAGCCAGTGGAAAGTTGTCTGGATCATCAACTCATGGAGGAAAGGGGATCTTCCATCTAAAATTGCATCTAGAAACTGTGTAAGGCAGCAACCCATATCATTCAAGATCATTTTACATGGGTTCACACAAATTGTGAACTTATCAAGATTTGGGAAAGATAGAATCATGAGAAAGACTCATTTATCCTCATTAGGAATTAATTTGAATTCATGAATGGTTTGATGGACCAAAGAACTCACACCCTCTATGAGTTGTCAAGATGGGAGCGATCTAGTTTGAGCTAGTGGATATGATGAAAATCTTTGTCCCCATCAGACCTTTGAATGGATCAATTGCACTCTCTTTTCTCTATTGCGGGGAGCAGCCCCTCTTAGCATTCATTCTCAGGATAGCACAGGTTGGAGTCCTCAAGGTGACTCGTATTCAATCCAAAAAGGATATGCTTTGAAGCTACGAGATCTCACTCAGCCACCAGGTCAGCATTGTGGAAGCAAATATGTGAAGGAGACGGCTTGCCAAAAGTCAAAAAAAAATTGCTAGAACATAGCTCGTGGTAAGCTTCTCACAGTGGAAATTTAAAGAAGAGGGATTTGAGCCCTGCCGAGATGACCAATATGCTGTGCAATCAAATAATCAATAATCCATCTCTTTACGGAGTGCAGTTTCACAAATCAGGTATGGCAGCATTTGTTTGTTGGTTGGGTCAAATCATGATTCTTCCTCAAAACTGGAGGAATCTAGCATAAAATGTATAAAGGCACATTTTATAACAATCCTCTTCTCACGCAAGCATGGATGGCAATTCCAAAATTTGTGTTGAAAAATATGGTTGGCAAGAAACAGTCATATTTAATCAGGAGTGGTTTTCTCTTGAATCTTATGGCAGCCAAATAAGGTGATTACTCCAAGAGTTGATCCTGTCCTATGGCATTAAAGGGAATAAATCAGTGGTTCTAGAAGTGGGGAAGCAGTTGTGGTTAAGGGATCTCTTGTCTGCAGGTGCTCCCCATCCTAAAATTGCATTGGGTAGACCTCGTCAAGGGCCCTTGTGGTAGATTAGAATGGAGGTTTAATTTCAGCAATGGAAATCTGAGAAGCAATTTATTATTTTCTTTGATGCTACCCTAAAAGGCAACCCAAGGGTGGCAGGTGCAGGGTGGTGGGAGGATTTTATTTGATCCCAAAGAAAAATGTGAACTAAGCTTTTCCTGGCGGTTAAGGGAATCCATCGACAATCAAGCATAGGCATTGGCTCTGTATCAAAGGTTGAATATTTCCTAATGAAAGGGAATCAAAATTCTAATTGTAATTGGCAACTCAACAATCATAATTTGACAAATGTGAAATCAGTGTATCTCTCATAATAGAATCCTCTATTGACTCAAAGAGCTCAAGGGGTGGCAAGTAGTTTTGATACTATAAAATTCTACCAGGTACTAAGGGATTTTAACACACTGGTGAATACTAAGGCAAATAATGGGGTCTCTTTGAATGTTGGAATGTCAAAATTAAATGGGGAGGGTTCCTTTCTTACCATACCTCCCATGAAAGTTAGACAATCAAAATAAAAAAGTTGCATGTCAATGAAGCTTGAGGACAATTTGCACGCCATCCCTTGACTGACAAGAAGAGCATTAACCTCACCCTGCCCCTTTGTACCTCTTCAAACTTCTACATGTGAGGCAGAGAATGGATCATTAATCGTGAAAGTAAGGAGCTCTGTAGCAAAGGCAAGATTTTATTTCATGTGGTTTTTGGTCTTTGCAAGTGTACATGGAGGGTCAATCCAAATTGCTTCAGAGCAGAGATATGGTTCGCGTTGCTCTTCATTTTTGAAAGGCATTGCAATCTGGTCTCAACCTGTTGTTTCAAAAAAATTGGGGCTCTGTTTTTGAGTCATGGTCTGCAATAGCTTTGAATGCTGAAAGGAGATGGGCAGTTACTGGTACTCTGATTCAAAACACGACATTTGATTTGTTTACACTGATGGCATTCTTGCATTTTGAACCATTTTCAATCAAATCCTATTGGAACAGCTTAGTTCAATCCCATAGTGAAAGACGAAGGCAAACAAAAAAGATAAAACTCAGCTGGCACCAAAGGGCAGAAATAAGCACCCCCTCAGCCTGAAATGTATTCAGAAAGAATTAGATTCTTGTTGAAATAGCTGACATCTTACTGCTTCATTTCCAAGACTGATGAATGAATGAGGGGTTGGAAAATATAAAAGGCTTACTACACGCCATTTATATAACCATTGCATTCTTTAAAAAAAAGAAAAAAAGTATACAACACAGAACCTACAATATGAAAAGTTGATACAAGCATACTTTATACCTCTTACAAGCATACTTTATATCAAATCTAAAGATCATCAATCGTCTAAACATCGGCGTGTCCAATCCATACCAATGCTCTGGTAATGCCAGGATTTGAACACTTACTTCTTTATGAAATCAAGAAAACATCCTATTTAATTGTAAGTAGAATTCAGACTCAATTCAGCTTCCATCGACTATGAAAAACGAAGGGCGAGTTATAATAAAAGATTTCGAAGTCTGACAGCATTAAGAATTTGGGGATTAAACTCACAGCGTATTCATGGATCGAAATGAAACACGCAGGGTCTAAAATGGCAACAAAAATTGAATTGCAGAGATTTCACATTGTCACATACCTCTTAATGCTCGAAACCCTTCTGAGAATCTGAAATGTACAGCTAAAGCAGTCTGCAAACCTCCAGATACACGCTACAAACTGGTAATCTTTGAAACAAACAGTAAATGCGCCTCGTATGGGTGAAAATCAAGAATTTTACCAACATGATTCAGCATGGGCGATGCTAGGGGTTTTATTGGCACTCTAGCAGCTAAATCGCAGGCGAATCGGACTCCAAAAACGGTATATCTTCAAATCGAGGGCGAACCATAACTCCAAAAAAATCCATGCCAAAATCGAGGGCGAACAACAGCTCCAAAAAACAGCCATGCTAGAAATCACGGGCGAATGAGTTTCCAGGGAACACCATCCCTAAAAATCGAAGGCGACTGGTGCATCCAAGGAAAAATCACCGAAAAAAAACTGGCGAAAATCGATTTTTCCCTATTTCTTCCACAAAAATCGCAGGCGACTAGTTTGTATTATAAATTCTTCCTAAATACGATTTTGGCTATATAGTTTTAGAATATTTACAAAATAATAAATAGTGGGCTATTAAAATTAATTCTCAAAAACCTCTTTTACTTAAAAATTCGCCCTAAAAAAAATGGTAAACCTTCTAAATTCGCCATTGGGCTAAATTTCGCCCCTAAAATCATCCCTGGACCAGATTACCAAAGTGAGTTGCAGAAGTAATTGGAAGGTTGGAAGGAACCTATAAACACCCTTATTATGTTTTAACATCATCCATACACCTTCTATAACAATTTGGGAGCATTTGGAGACCAAGAGACCAATACTAGTCAAAGGTCGAACTAGTGGAAAAAGTTGAAAATTTCACCATTTTAATAAAATTCAAAAAATGGACATTACAGTGCACCCTATAAATATGCAATAAGAGGGAATTTTTGGGTTGGTTCTCTTTTGGTAATTGAATTCAGGATATTATTGCTATCTTTTGAGTCTGTAATGAAGCGTTATGCTATATCTATTGGGGCTATTTTGGGGAAGGCGAGTCGTTGATATGTAGGCTGTGTGCGCATATCCTTTTTAATTCATGAAAAAATATGTAAGTCTTACTTGAAGTGATTATTTGGCCGTGACTCATAATAAAAGACAAGCGCTTTCATGGTTTTTCCCAGATGGGTTTCCACGTTAAACATGGTGTTTATGTGTTGTGATGTGTGATGTGATGTGATTTTATATGTGTTTCTTTCCTTTGTTGAACACTTATATGAATGCATTATTGTCACATTGTACATAATGCGAATTCAATTATAATCTGATTACATTAATATCACGAAGTTATGGGTTTTGTCGGAGTAACATATGTGTCGAAGCCCTGATTCTGTCGATGTTTTCGAAAAGAAGACGTTAAGAAGACTGCAGAAGACTAGTTCCTGCAGTCCCCATAGGTACTTTAGGTGAGACTTCATTTGCTTTGCAGGTGTTTCCGAAAGGGATTTGTTCCCTTTTGAGCCAGTATTTGTGGTAATGTTGTTTGTTGGTATATTGTTGAATGTTTGAACCCTGGTCGAAGTAGAAGCGCGCAAACATAACCAACGAGATGATTAGTTATAATGGAATACATTCAAGATTTGAAGGTACCAAGCAAGTTATACAACTTGATGAGAACTTTATACTCAAAACGAGAACTCTGGCCATAAAAACTCATATTTTTGCATAAAAAACACCAAAAAACAACCCCAAATCAAAAAGTGGTGTTATCGGTAACACCACTTTTTTTGAGTGGTTAAAAATATAGACACGAACCAAAACAATACTTATTGTTGTTTACAAAAACCTAAAAATCAAGCCCTGAATTGAAAACTAATGCTAACAATAGCACACTTTTTTCAAAAAATGGCATTATTATATAATTTTGTCATAATTTAAAATTGTATTTATTAAATCTCTTAGTAATGCTTTATAAAACTTGCACTCTGTTTAACAAAAAATATTTAAGAAATTATTTCACCACTCTTTCTACATAAAATAAAAGAATTTATAATAATATTCATAAAAAAAAACGAAATTAAAAAACTCTTCCAAAAAGGTATTTTTTTAAGAACTTTATTAATTTTTTTTATAAAGACTTTAAAATAAATCATTTAAAAAACAATTAAAAATTTATAAAAATTATAAATTATAAAAACTTAAAAAAAAACATTTAAAAAAAAAATTAAAATTAAAATTAAAAATTAAAAAAACCTAACCTATCTACCCTTGGCCCCTCCCACTCCGCCTCCCCCTCCCCCTCCCCCATTGCCAACCTTTGGGAATCCCTTTGGGTGCACGAGGGGTGGCGACGCCACTCCCTCGTGCACCCAAAGGGCCACCCAAGGCAGCGATGCGATTATAAGAATCATGCCACTACCTTGGGCGGTCCTTGGGTGTCCCTTTGGGTGCATGAGGGAGCGGCGCTACCGCCCCTTGTGTGCCCAAAGGGCCGCCCAAGTGCGGCGCTCGCTGCTCCCTTGTGCGCCCAAAGGAACGCCCAAGGGAGCGGCGCCCCCAACCTCATGCGCCCAAAGGTTGGCGAAGGGGGATGGGTAGGGGGAGAGAACGGAGGGGGAGGGGGAGGGGGAGGGTGGAGTCGGGGGAGGGGAGGAGGGAGAGGGAGAGGGGGCGGGAGTAGATAGGTTAGTTTTTTTTTTATAATTTTTTTAAAATGTTTTTTTTTTTTTATAATTTGTTTTGTTTATAATTTGTGTTTAAATTGTTGTTTTTTAAAGTTTTTTATAATTTTTTTTATAAATTTTAAATATTTTTAAAAAATTGTTTTTGTTTTAATTTTTTTAGGTATTGCTTTTATTTGGATTTTATTTTTATATATACTTTTTTAAATTTTTTTTAGTTTTGTTTACATTTTGTTAAAAAAAATTGTTTTGAAATTGTTGTTCATAGAATTTATAATTTTTTTATATTTTTTATTTTATTTCATTTTAAAATAAAAAGTAATCTGTTTTCTCATTTTAGTTTTTTCATATTTATTTTTTTAATTTTTTTTTACGTTGTTGTGTCAAGCCCCTTTGGGCTACGGGGAAAAGCTTTGCTCCTCCCCTAAGTCCTCTTTGGGTTCCCAAAGCGCTACCCCAACGGGCGAGGCGATTATGAGTTAAATGTCAAATTTGACAAATTTTTGATAAGATATTTTTATAATGTTTTGACTTTAAGATTTTATTTTGAGAATAAATATTGTGTTTTTAATACGTTATTTACAAATATATGGTATACTTTTTGTTCAGTTTATATGAGTCATCACTTTATAGAAAATAATGTTAAATATAATCATTTTTAAACATAAAATAGTTGAAAATATGTTAAAAATGGTTTGTAAAGTCTTTATTTTCTCTTTTTTTTTACAAATTTGCCCCAAAAATGACTTATTTAAGAGAAAAATTTAAAGATAAAACTTCCAAAATGTATATATTTTTCATTCTAACTAGCTTCTAAATGTTAACAAAATTAAAAAATGTATATGTTTTTTCATTATAAGTAGCTACTAAATGTATAGTTTTTAGTAACTTTGAAAAAACGCCCTTGTAAATAAAAGTTATAGTTTTCTTATGACCAAGAAGTTTCAAAATCATAAAAAAATGGCTCAAAATGACAAATGGTGCTACCGGTATACACACTTTTTGAAACAGAGGTAAAAATAACTACTAAAATTGACCCCCCAAAAAACGAGAACAATGTCGGGTTCTCGTCAAGTTGTATAACTTGTTACTACTGAATGAGATAAGACTTAGCTTTCCTACACATTCGTCTACTCAAGAAGAGGATAAGGAGGAAAATGGGGACTTATTCTAGTCACGTATTGAGAAAATTGAAAAACAATTAGAGAATAATAGGTTTGAATCCCCAAAATTTGATGATCCACTGCATCATCATGGGCTCAACTCAGGTCCAAGGAACTACTTTATTCCCAATATTGACATGAGAAAATCACGAGAAAATTTGATGGCAATGATCCAATGACATGGATATTCTAAATGGAGCAATTCTTTGATCTACACAAAATGCCAACTTTGCAAAAGGTAACTATTGCATCATTATATTTAGAGCCTGATCAATTTGTATGGTACCAATGGCTTTTTGATCGTAAAAAGATCTCTATTATCTCTTGGTCTATATTCATAGAAGAATTGAATGCACATTATGGGGATATTAATAGCAACATTGTCTTTATCCAGTTGATAAATATTAAGCTAAATGATCCAGTTACAGAGCACATCAAGCAGTTTCAGAAGTTAAGTCTTAGAGTGAAGAATATTTTAGAAGATAATTTGTTGAATTTCTTTATGGGAACTTTAAAGGAGAATATTCGACATGAGATATGTATCCTTGAACCTAAATCATTGGAGAATGCTTTTAGTTTGATAAGGAAATCTGAAAGTATAAATACGATGATGACTACTAGAAGGACCACCTCCAACACATATAGAGAGAATAATGTTCCTTCTTGTAACCCACTTCAGTGGTTGACACCTCAACAACTGGATGAAAGAAGAGCAAAAGGTCTATGCTTTAATTGTGACAGTAAGTATAGTAAGGGACATAAGTGTGGTGAGAAGAAATTATTCTACATAGATTGTGAAGAGGAAGAAACAAAATAATAGGAACCATCTCAAGCTAAAGAAATAAAAGAGATTACTACCACCATATCCTATCTTGCATTGGCTAGAATTAGCACTCCTAAAACTCTCAATATTGAAGGATATATCAAAACGAAAAATGTAACAATATTGATTGATTATGGTAGTACTCATAATTTCATTCACTATAAATTAGCTAAAGTTCTCAATTGTTTTGTATATCCAACACCAGAGTTTCAAGTAATGATTGCAGATGGAGGAACTATCAATTGGCTAGGGAAATGCCATAATATCAATCTTACTATGGGGGAATATGTATTGAATAGTTCAATGATTTCTATCCCAGTGGTTGGTGCTGATGTTGTCTTAGGGGTTCAATGGTTACAATCATTGGGAACAATGACTTTTAATTTTCAAGAACTTTTCATGAAATTTTCACGGGAAAGAAAATAATTGGAGTTAAGGAGTATCACAGGGAAACCAAGCAAGGTGATAATCTCTAATGATATGAAAAAAATAATTCAAAAGGGGACATCAAGGTGTAATTGCACAATTATGCTCACTAGATGTTCAAACATCTAAGCTTCCTATTCCCCTGGATCTCCAAACGGTCATTGATAATCATTCCAAGGTATTTGAAGATATTCCACCTACTCGGAATTTTGATCATGCTATTCACTTAATTCTTGGAATTGTTCCTCCTAACATTAGACCTTATAGATACCCCTATGGATAGAAGAGTGAAATTGAGTGTATGGTTGAATAAATGTTAGAAGTTGGAATAATTAGTCCTAGACAAATTTCTTACTCTGCACCAGTGGTAATGGTACACAAGAAGGAGGGCTCATGGCGTATGTGTCCAGATTATAGAGAGCTCAACAAGATCACCATTAAATATAAGTTTCCCATTCCTATCATTGATGAATTGTTAGATGAACTACATGGATCAATATACTTCACAATGTTGGATCTCCGTTCATGGTATCATCAGATTATAATGAAGGAAGAAGACATCCCAAAAACAACATTCATAACTCATGAAGGTCATTATGAATTTCTAGTCATGCCTTTTGGCCTTATGAATGCACCTTCCACATTTCAAGGTTTGATGAATTCCATTTTCGAGCCCTTCCTTTGAAAATTTGTGTTAGTATTTTTTGATGATATACTAATCTATAGTAAGTCTTGGGAAGAACATGTGCAACATGTTGACGGGGTGCTACAACTACTAAAGGATAAACAACTATATGCAAAACCTTCCAAATGTTTCTTTGGGGCAAAGGAGGTAGAGTATTTGGGTCATATTGTATCCCATGAAGGTGTAAAGGAAGACCCTAACAAAATTAAATCCATGATGGACTGGCCAATTCCCAAAACCTTGAAGAATATTAGAGGATTCTTACGTTTGATAGGGTACTACCCCAAGTTTGTTTGGAACTATGGAAGAATATCAACACCTATAACAACATTATTGAAGAAGGAAGCATTTTATTGGACTCCATAGGCGACTCCGTCTTTTGAACAACTTGAAGACGCAATGTGCAAAGCTCCTGTTTTGACCACACTAGAGTTCACAAAAACCTTCATTTTGGAATGTGATGCCTCATGAAATGGGACTAGTGTTGTTCTAATGAAAGAAGGACGGCCCTCGAAAGTCAACCAATCAATGGAAATAACTTATAGAAACCCATTTTTGAGAAGGAAATGATGGAAATACCACATGCACTTAAGCAATTGCATCCTTACCTAATAGGCATGCACTTCAAGGTCAAAACAGATCATCATAGTCTTAAATACTTCTTGGAACATAGACTATCTTCAGAAGAGCAACACAAATCGGTAACCAAGATGTTGGGATATGACTTTGAAATCATTTCTAAAAAGGGAAACAAAATGTGGTGGCAGATGCACTCTGCAAAAAAGATGAGGATGTTGATGCATTACTATGTGCGATTTTGATTATACAACATGATTAGGTAGTAGTAGCAAGGGAAGAATGGAATAATGACCTATATGTGTGGATGCTCATTCAAAAGCTACAAAAGGATCCCAATGTATTAGATACTTTTGTGTGGAAAACTAGTTCACTATGGTATAAGGATTGCTTATATATATGTAAGAAATCCCAACTCAAACAAAAGATCCTTTTGGAATTACACACCTCTCCTATAGGTGGGCACTCAGGATTCCTAAAAACCTACCACAAGGTCAATAAGGATTTTTTTTTGGGAAGGCCGTATAAAATCTGTTGTTCAAAGGTTCGTGGCATAATGTTTGGTTTTCCAACAAAATAAGGTTGGAACAGTTAAGACCCCGGGTCTTTGAGAACCATTAGACATACCTTGTCAGCATTGGGAGGAGGTCTCAATGGATTTTATCATAGGTCTACCCAAGTCAGAAGGGAATATTTTTATTATGGTGGTTGTTGATAGACTCACAAAGTATGCACACTTTTGTGCACTCTCTCACCCTTTTAATGTAAGTATAGTAGCTGCATCCCTCATGGAAATAGTTCATAAGTTACATGGAAACCAGAAGATTATTGTAAGTGGTAGAGATCCAATTTTCAATGGTAAATTTTGGATTGAATTATTTTCTTGTTTGGGTACCCAGTTGACTCATAGTTCATCTTATCATCCTCAATCCGATGGGAAAACTGAGATAGTGAACAAATGTTTGGAATAATTTCTTCACTGCTTTGCATCTGATAAACCGAAACACAGTGGGTGAAATGGTTATCTTTGGTAGAATGGTGGTACAATTCTTTCTTCCATATGTCATCAACAATGTCTCCATTTATGGCACTTTCTGGGTACCATCCTCCATTGATCACATCTCCATTAAAAGGAAAATCTAAAGTTCAAGTTGTGGAAGATCACCTAGAGCACTAACAAGAAGTTCTCTAGATAGTGGAGGACAACCTAGCTATGTCAAAATACAAGATGAAACAACAAGCAGATCAACATCGTAGTGAAAGGATTTTTGAAGAAGGGTCTTGGGTATTTATGAGGATGAAACCTTACAAACATATGTCCCTTGAGCAACCAAATTTTAGCACCCAAGTACTATGGTCCTTATAAAGTGTTACAAAATATTGGTAGTATGGCTTACAAATTGGAGCTCCTGTCATCTTCAAGGGTACACCTAGTTTTCCATGTTTCTTGCTTAAAGAAGGTAATATGAGAGAAGATCCCAGTACAAACTATCTTTTCAGAGCTTGATGAAGAAGGAAAATTCATATTGGAACATGAACAAATCACTGAAACGAGGACCAAACAACTATGCAATCGAGATATTACTGAGTACCTCATCAAGTGGAAGAACTTACTAGTTGAATATTCGACATGGGAAGATGAGTCCTTCATACAGATGCATCCACAACTAACCAAGTGTTGAGGACAGCACTTGTCTGAAGGGGAAGGGCACGTTAATCCCTAAATGGTGGTACAATACCCCCTATATTGTGGCACATTACATATTATTGATGTCGGCTTGGGTGCATTAGTGGAAATTGTCATTAGTATTATTATATTATTGATGTCGGCTAGGGTCTATTAGTTGTAATTGTACCTCTTTGTCTCCTATATATAGGAAGGATACCTTTTCATTTGAAGCATATGGTCTTGTCTTGTGTACTTAGTACATTGTGTAAGGAGGTTGCCCCCTTGAAGAGGCTTGCTATTAATTTATTTTCTTCATTATTAAGGTGTGGAATACTCTTTTTGGTCTATTTATGCTCTTTTCATGCTCTTTTGGGGAATTTGTTGCATAACAATATCCCAATTAGCCATTATGGGGTAATTAGGATTTTATTAATCTAATTAACTCTAAACACACTAAAGCATTACTTATACAAAATATCAAAGGACTTAAGATCATTACAAAACTATGAACTTTCAAACAAATTTGTTCATGCACATAAATTTATTTTCATAGTAATAATGTTGTGTTAAGATACACAACATACCCTTATCCTTGAGAAGCTTTTTCCCTTAAGCTTGAGGACTAAATAGTATCTCAACCATGCATCTTCTTCTTCCTAATATTTTTTGGTCTTTGCTTGAATGCAATTATATGCATGAACTTGAATGGATACAATATTTGAGAATGAACTTCAATAAACGAAATGAATTGCTTCATTATCCTCTATTGAGGATGATAAATAAAGTCATAAGGGTCCAACTATGGCTCAAACAAGCCACTAAGAATTAACATGTGATAAAAAATGTCCACATAGATGTAAAAGGCTAGTTACATTGTTGTGGGGAACATTTTCAATGGAGAATATTAAAGTTGAATTATTTCTTTTACCACTAGTTAATGACCTCCTCCAATGTTTTCTGCTTCTTTTTCAACCAATATAGTTTACTTAGTGGTCATGATGAAGAGTGGTCATGATGAAGAGGAAGAAATTCATCGTAAAGGATTTTATTTAGTTCTTATAAACCCTCTTTATAGAAAGATTGATGATAAAAAAAATAAATATTTATCAAATAAAATATTAAAGATTTTCTTCAATTCCTGTAAATCCCCTCCTCATGGAATTCATTATAAAAATATTCTTAAAAGAAAAACATAAAATAATTTTCTTCACATAATTACAAGATGTCTATATACCATTCTTCACCAACCTTTTCAATATCTATCCATATATAAATTTCTTAACTATCATTTCATCTTCTTTATTAAATAAAATATAAAATATATCACATACATTTAAAAATATTTCAAATATATTTTACCTAACCTTATTTTAGGTACCCCTTTTCAACATTTTTTCAAGTTACATAAAGAGGTCTATCAAATCCTGAACATTACCCTTGGTAAGGAAGAACAAGAAATATTACGGAGTGAGCTATAAAAGAGGATATTTATTTTATGAATAAGTGTATGGGAGTTTAAGAAGCCTTAAGCAATAAATAAAGTTATTTTTAGCAGATGGATCTTCAGAAATAAGTTGTGGCGTTTTTTAAGGCTTAAAAGGTTGCACTCAAAGTCTCAAGTGCTACTAGTGGTGGTGTCGCCCATGGAACTTACTTTACAGGCTACATGCAGGCTTTCCACATATTTGAACTAATAAAGACTGGGGGGTTGTTTCCAAAGCGAGTATTCTTAGGTATGCTAGTATCAAATATTATAGAATATAGAACTATCTATGTCAAGGAACTATGCTGACCAGCTAGCAATAGGGACAACCTCCTGACACTCACTGTCTGACTTATCAACTCTATGCCTCTTCCTTTATAGGTTCATTGAAACTAGTGGGAAACTAATCACACCACCCTCCTGTATCTGGTTCATGGGTGTGCTATATTGGATGAAGGCAAGCCGTCTCTGCTTAACTATAACAATTAGGTATTGCTGTTTGGAGGTGTCCTGCTGTGGTCCTTATTAAATAAAATATAAAACATATCACATACATTTAAAAATATTTCAAATATATTTTACCTAACCTTATTTTAGGTACCCTTTTCAACATTTTTTCAAGTTACATAACCTTACATAATTAATATTAACTAATAATTCTAATATTTTAAATAACCTTATTTTCTTCCTTTTTAAAGTAATGAATAAAAATATTTCAAATATATTTTACCTAACCTTATTTTAAAATACCCCTTTTCAACATTTTTTCAAGTTACATAACCTTACATAATTAATATTAACTAATAATTCTAATATTTTAAATAACCTTATTTTCTTCCTTTTTAAAGTAATGAATAGTTAAAAAAAGGAGACAATTTGCACTAAATATCTCTTTCTAATACAATTTGAAACTAGAATTTTGTGAGTACATCCATACTTCTTTCAACAACAAAATGACATTTTTTGACCTAGTCAAAAATTGTTATAATTTTCTCCCATCTATTAGGGTATGGATTTAAAGTTTAAAAGTAACAACAACATTCAAAGTTTGTAACTTTGACCTGATTCATGAAATCCCTTTAACATACTTCATTAAAAATATTTTTGACTCTACTTTCTAACAAAACAAAACACATAAATCAAACACTCCAATTAAATGTTATATTCTATTAAAGACCAAGAACCAATTTACTATCAACGAATTTGGGTCACGCTATAAGGGAATAAATACCCCTATTAAAGTCCAAGTACCAACTAATCATTATCGAAGTATTTTGGTAATGCTAGAAGGGAATAAATACCCCCATATTAAAGACCAAGTACCAATTAACCATCAAAGTATTTTGGTCATGCTAGAAGGGAATAAATGCCCCTTTATATTTATTCAAAAAAAATTAAGAGTACTCATTCGAAGTTCCTCTAAGTCTAGTTTAAGAAAAAAACAAATAAAACTTTAATATATTTCGCTAATAGAGAATCATACAATGTACAACATAAATAAAATAAAAATTTTCTTCCTTCATTATTATTTTTTAAACTAAACAAAACAATCAAACGCCCCATTTAAAAGTTATAGTGTATTAAACACTTTCTAACAAAACAAAACACCTAAATCAAACGCTCCATTTAAATGTTATAGTGGTCATACTAAAGGGAATAAATACCCTTGATATTTATTAAAAAATAATTGAGAGTACTCATTGGAAGTTCTTCTAAGTATAGTTAAAAAAAACAAATAAAACCTTAATATATTGTACAACACAAATAGAATAAAAAAATTTCACAAAGATTTGAAACTTATTATGGTACTACATGCAATGTCCCAAGATGCAAATTGACATAGTACTATTCCAAAATACAAGTATGAAGCCACAATGGTTAGTTCAATATGTTGTACCATCCACCAAATGCATGTTGTGAATGGGGAGTCACAATTTCCAAACTAGTAAGTCCTTTGGGGTTACCAACCACAAGAGTGATTGGCAATTGACACTATCCTCCATCTAGATAATCTACAGAAAAAGTGAAATCCAACAAAGTTTACCTTATGAAAAGATACAAATATGTATTAAACAAATAATAAGAAATATAATAAGATTGAATCTCGAATGACAAAAACAAAGAGATAGAATAAAGGAGTGGAAGCACTTGCACATCAAATAGTGGACTACGCCTATAAATGTGAAATAGCGGAGGGATTTTTCTTCACGTTGTACTTAAAATGGTAATATGATTTGATTTATTGGTAGATATGAATTAATTAAAAGAGAAGGAGAGAAGGAGAAACCTCCTATTTAAAATATATAGGGATTAAAACTCTAATTTGTGGCCCAAGCTACCTTTCTTGGATAATTAGAGTTGTATTTAGCTAATTAACCATAAAAATACCAATTATACATTTTAAACCTTTTTTTTTGTAATCAAGGGAATTCACAATTAGGGTCGAGCTCATATGCACGTGAAATGAGGTCGATTCTGGTATACTACCACTATACCCATATGCGTACTAGTGTTTCCCTACGCTCAAGACATAGGGCTTGGTCAAGGTTTGAACCCGCAACGTCACAAGGAGTGCCTTAACAATTTTAAAACTTAGTTAACATAAATAGCTTTATAGAAAATATCAAAATAATAAAGATTATTATAAAACTATGAGCTTACATACAAAATTGATTATATACTTAAACTTATTTAGATAATAAAATGATTGTGTTTAGATATATAATATCCCCTCTTAGAAAGGCCTCAATCCTTAAACCATGGTAATCACCCCAACTACAATAGAATTTAGAGGCTATTTATGGCCATGGTACCTAGAAAGAATGGGAAGAAGTCAAGCCATTGATAAACTAAAAGAGGAAGTCTCTAAGGTTAAGGCTCTCATGTCATAACCACTTATTTAATAGCCACCAATCTTATCCCAAGAAGGAAAAATGTTGGTCAAAATTCCTTGATTCTTGACCTTCAATTTTGTTAGGATAGATATCTGTTCTTCCAATGATATATTTTTCTACGAAATCAAGAAATTGGGTGACATGGTTATAACTAAAATATTGATTTGATATGTCTAACCTAGAGACAAAATTATCGTAGGCAGGTCCAATCGCATGATTCCATATTTACTTTTTATTAAGTTGGGTATATTTACCCTTATTAAGTTATTCATGTAAATTTATTCTTACAAATCCCCATGCAAGAAGGCGGACTTAACATCCATTTGATGGACCTCCTATTTATATGTCACATCCCCTTCCATCCATCCAGTGCAAGGGAGGAAACATGACCAAACATACTGGGCTTATTTGGCAATCTCAACCCCATTCATTAGTAAGAAAATTCGTGAATAAATAAAAACTTATGCGTGCAGATCATTCTTAATAAATAGATCGAATTACACACTATCCACACACCATTTCATCATGCATTCAGGATATAACAACAGTCATTAATCAAAGCATTGCAGAGCACAGAGTTAACATAACCCAAACCACAAAGAATACTTATCTTGAAATGTAGTGCAGAATCATACTCAATATAAACACACAGAATAACCATATTAACACACACGCAGAAGGGAGTACACCGGCCTATTTCTTTTAGGAATAATAACGAAACAATCATATAATAATCAATCCCATCCTCATGCTATGCACAAGCTTCATACTAACCATATTAAGAGAATCATTACATTTCATTAACATGAATAATTAACATTCAGAACAGAGCACAAAATGATCACAATTTAAACCACAAAGAATACTTATCTTTAAGATGAAACTGTCCAACAACTGGCTATGTGATAGCAACGTTCCACCCAACCATAGATCTCTGTCCAGCCTATATTATTTCAGCTGAGAGATTACCCCCGAGTTGGGATGTGTATCCACTAAGGAGGAACTAAACGGGCTCACTCATAGCCATGGTTTCACTTAAACAGTCCTGCTAAGCCAACACACAGTTGGGTTTATCAAGCATGCAATAAGCGAAGGAGGAGGATACTAAGCCCGTAGCTCAACCACAGAGCTACAGACATCTCAAGCTGAATTTAAGCAGTCTAATCCTCTGTCCACACATTCACACTTGGGTTTCTCACAATTCTGTTATCAAATAACTCAATCCCGTCATTGGACTTCTAGGCTATAAAAACTACCAATGGATTTCGGGGTATCTAATGCTTTCAATTTCACCCCAAGGTTCATATCTATGGATCTCCCATTGGATTTCACTGTCAATACCAAATTCTGGGCGTTTATGGCTCTTCAAAATGTGGGTTCTTGCAAAGTTGCAATTTCTGGTTTTTCTTCCTGCTGAGCATGTGTAATGGATGAAAACTGATGCTGGGATCCTCCACAATGGAATGGGAATGAGGAAGAAGGAATTCCCATGATGTAGGGTGACTTGTGGGTTAAGAAAATAGAGCCCATACCCTGCCATACGAATTTCTGGGCTGCCCATGCTCCATTGAAGCCATGGACTAATTTCTTCAACAACTTTCTTACACAGAATTAAATGCCAGCAAAGAAAGTCAAATGGGTTCTCAATCTGACATTTGGCAGCCTATGGTTCAATCTCACAACCCCCTCACCACTCCCTATTAGATACACATGGCCCCTTCTCATTAGTTTCTTCCATAGCCAGTTTTGGTATTTTATTGCATGATGTTTATTTACATCATTTTTACAATGTTCCATGGCTAAATAACACATGGGTAACATAATATCTAATACTTGCCTTTTAAATAAAATTCGAGCATCCACTAGCGGGGCCTTGGCCTTGAGCTCCACGCTAGGAAAACATACATCACATGTATACAATATTTACTTTAAAAGCTAATATATCCTAAGGGTCAAAATGGGGTATTACAATCCCCTCCCCCTTAGAATAACACCGTCCTCGGTGTTCCAATACTTAGGAATACATATACAATTTACACGTCCAAAATTTTCAAAATTTTTGCAGATCTACCCTACATTCTATCCTTTACTTTGAACTTTCAGGACCAAGTCCTTTGGCTTCCACAAACTGCTCCTGTTGGTTCTGACCTTCCATCTCATCCATAAGTCTGAAAGCTTTATGACTGCTACCCTCTTGATGTTCCTTTGTTGGGCAGTTGCGGAGGCAATGATTCCCTCTACATTTCCAACATTTCACTGGCTGCTTTATCTTTTCCTGCTCAATTTCCTTTGAGTCTTCCCACCTGGAACGTTTCTTAGTGGATTGGTTGGATGAATATCTCCTCATTGATCCATTGTCCTTTCCTGGTTGATTGTTTCCAGAATTATTTTTACTTGTCTTTGTAGACAAACAGAGTCCTGCAAAACCTTATGGTTCATCTCATTCTGCTGCTTTTGTAGCCTGAGCAGTTCTCCAAGATTTTTTTGGGTCTTGGCAATTGTTTGAAGAATAGTTTCTGCCAAATCCATTAGTTTTTGGTTTGTTGCCATGGAAATGTACACAACTAACCACACTTTTCTTACTAGCAACACTTCGTTGTATCAACTACAACCAATCGCTTCAATTTCTTGCATGTGAAATACATCATTGCAATTTCTGTTAGGCCAATCATAATATAAACATTAAGATCAGTCACTTCATTGCCCCATTGACATGTGTAGTCCATGCTTTCCCAACATACACATGAATTCCTTCATGTTCATCCATTCACAGGCAATTCATTAATTCAGCATTCACAGTTATTTCAAGCAATTGACACAATCATTTCAAGTCATGACATGCATCAAACCATTTTCTGTTTTTATAAAAGCTTCAATAAAAAAGGAAAGAGAGAGCAGTAAGAGTTTTCTCCTCTTAGTCTTGTTCCATTCTGGAACCCACGCCACCACTGTGGTTTCCATGCTCCTAGCCTCTTTTACGTCAATGTGAATGATTGACCTGCCCTTCTTGGCTATGACACTTGGTGTCTATGGTCTATTACAGACCTCTCAACCATGGAGTCCCTCCACATGGTTTGTCTACAACTCTTGGCTGCTAGGACCCACACAGTCCCACTAGAACCATCTTTTCATTACTGCTCATGCTAAGCTCTTTAGGACAGTCACATGCCCACATACATCCCTAGGATGCCTTCATAGTCCTTGCTTCCAACAATACCTGCACTCAAACATTGAATCACTTCACATGTTTAGTTTATTTTCATAGGGTTTATCTCTAAACAAGAGTTTAGGAAATCATAACCAAATCGTATACACATGTATATTCATAAGCAAGAAGCTGCAAGATAACCAAATACTTATCTGTATTGTTTGTTTTCTCTCTGGTCCACAAGGTCCTGCTTTGCTTTGCAAGCCTTGGGATCGCCTATGGACTTGGATGTTCGGCCAGCATGCAGGTTGCTTCACAACATCAAATAATTAATGTCCAACCAGTACACCTACACACCGACTTGGAAGGAAACTTCACCACAACCATTTCTAGGTCAAGGCTCTACTATGGAGCCATAGGCATATAAAAACCCTTCATCAAAATCCCCACAAACTCCACAACATCCTTTCATACACATCAATCCCTTCCACCACAACCCCTCACAACAACCTTTTATTGCTTCTTTAGTGTGCAACACCAAAGTGCATCTGTTTAAGCTGACGGCACAAGTAGTATAAGCAAACTCATCAGCGTTGTTGCTCTAAAATTGTAACCATAATTCATAGCATTCACGATCAAGTATTGAAACACCAAGAATGCGTCCACTCTCTTACGGCGTAGTCAATATTGAAAACCCTATCATGGCCTGAAATCGGAAAAGTGTGAACCCCTTTTTGATGTGATCCATGTAGGCCCTACTCATACTTGAGCAATCTGTCATAATGGAAATAAAATCAAAACATGCTCTGCATATTGAATCTAACAATTAGACATGCATATTCTTAGCTAGGGTTACAAAACACTTATCCATTTGCAGATGTAGTCTTTCTTCATTAATGAGGAATGGGGGCTCCCTTCTCTGAGTTGACAGTCCCTTGGTTTTCCATCCCAACTCCTTTTGATGTTACATAACCCTCATATGTCTTACTGACATAATATTTACCATCTCACTCATATTGTTTACCAATCGTGCAGTGTAGATGGGACATTATCAAAATATCCAATGGCGTTTCACCCGAAACCCATTTCCAAGATATGAGATCCTTCCCATGAAGTTTGGCTGTTGCAAGCCCTCTCTCATGGTCTTACTGCAATGTGTCTTCCTGACACACTTACTAAATAGCCAAACAGTCAGCAACATTTAACAATAAAATTCAAATCTGATTGTTTCATAACCAATCAATGGCACTAATAATTAAATTCAATATAAATTTGCAATTCTGTTTACTATAGAATCAATTTGCTTAGTCATGAGGCTATCCTCATATTGTTTGTCTCTTGTAAGTGGCACCACTCTGTCCTTTAGTATTTTATGCTTGCTAGCATAACATGCACATCCACTTACAACACGTCCTCCTGACACAATTCTATGCAAGCCAACGGTGATTAGCAATTATCAGCAAATTCTCAAATCTGAAATCTACAAGTCCAAATTGACAATCTATTCTGCACATAAACTATTTTCACCGCCATGAGATCCTTCTCATGAGGTTTGTCCCTTTCACATGGTAGATTCCAGCCTTCATCATGGACTTACCCTCCTTACCATGCCCAGAACAATCTACCGGAAATCTGAAACTTCAATCAGCCAAACACTTTGTAAGTCTCTATGCATATAATATTTCATTGTTGCAACAGTCACTGAAGCATTTTTCAGAATTGTAACGCTCCAAAATTCAAACACTTCCAGCTATTAACATATCAATGTCACCAAAACTCATTTACTTCTCGTGAATCATTATCATACTAAAATTGCAAGGTACAGTCACTTCAGTTATGCAATTTAAATGAAACTTTAGATACTCATTGTTTCACAGTCATATCATTTATACAACTTTGCCCTTCCACAGAGCATTCCGACAGCCTATCAATCATGACTGCCCTCTTCATGCACTTACTATTCTGCATTCATAACAGCCCATGAAATGATCCTAGAATTATCACCAATTCATCATCTCATTCATTATTTAGTTTGAAATAACACATGTACCATCCCTATGCATTCATGCAATGCATCACAACATGTGCACCCACACTTATGCATGCACATTTACAACATTTGTTCAAACTTTTCATATGCTTCCACTCAATGCATAACTACAAGATTTATAAAATCTCTTAATGCCTATCCACTCAATGCTACCTTATATTGATTCATGAATACTATGCATTCAAACATATTATGGCCTAACCATGACTACCTCATGTAGGATGCATTACCATAATCAAGACCACTAGTCCTCACTTGTTTTGGTTATTACACTCATAACCAACATATGCATGGCATGATATATTTTTATATGAATGTAATCTAAATTTCTAAACAGTCACATGGTATGAGACCTCTTGCCTTCACCACTCTAGGCTCCACCCCACTATGGCAGTATGGCATTCACATGAATGCATTTTAACTCTAAATGCATACCATTTTATGATTACTAAATATGGTTCAATGGATTCTTACCCAATCCCCTTCCAACACATATGCAATCATTATAATTAAACCATTACATGTATGGATCCCATTTACACCTTTGATGTTATCTGATCAGTTGGTATCTTATAGAGGATTACAAAATTCTCCCACCAACCTCTTGATCATGAATTCACTGCCCTAACCTTTTCTTCATTAGGTTGTTGGCCACATGCAACAACATCATCAACATATTTAGCCATGCTTATGTTGTCTTCGGTCCTACAACCAATACCAACACCAATAGTGATTATCAACCAAAATATTTTCCATTAGTGGTTTATTTCATATGTAGAACCTTACTAATTTTACCAATATGTAATATCATATGTGTGCACAAACATCTGCTCATGCACTGCACAATGTTTATTAATATGTCAACTAGTGCATATTCATGCCATCCACCTAATCTCTTGCATTTTCGACATTCTCATGCCATAATTTTATGTACATAAAGCTTATAAAATATAAATACAGTTAGCAAGACAGGGTTTAAGGAATTCTCCCTTTCCAATCCCTCATCTTTGCATGAACTTCCTCTTCCACATCATAGCTAGTTCGATTTCATGGTCTCTAGCAAGCGTACAAGGAATAATTAGCTATGATTTTCTCACCAAACAACAATTCAATACATATACTCGTGCATAATATTCCAACTTGCTACTCTCTAGGCATGCAATTCTAGAAATTGCCCATATTGACAACAATTTTGTTTTGTCAAAACAACCACTGGCACTTTTCTGCTCTAAATATCTATGATATATGAAAACCTCATTCAAACTCTGGTGATGCACCACTGTTCCTTGCTGGATAATATTTCCAAAGCCTATCCACATGCTCCATTTTGACTTTGGGTGTACAGATTACACTACTTCAAAAATGACAACTTTTACCAAAATTCTGCACTTTTACATAGCTATATTTTGGTCTGCAACTCCAACTTTAGCCACCTGTAGAAGCAAATCTAGGAAGATTTAGGAAAATTTTTCTATTGGGCAAAGTTAGTACATACAACAAGGAACACTCAGCAACTTGTGGATCTCTGTTCCGATGCACCTTTCATCTTTTATGAATTTCTGGGTTCGACTACTTTTCACTTTTAACATTTTTTCAAAAATTCAAATTTTGGGCAAAAAATGGCTATCTCCCAAATTGTGCATTTCTGGAAAATCCCTGTCTAACGAGAATTGTCTGTTTTAATGAGAATATGAAATGTTGAGTTCAGTAAATTTCTTAAATCCTTCATCTAAGGTCTCTTTCATCCCCTGCAAGCTTTTCAAAATCTCCAAAAAGTGGCCCGGAATAGTGCTTTTTGGCCTTCTTACTCACCCCGACTCCACATCCTTTGGATTTTGGCTCCAAAATTCCAAAATTAACACTGTGCTTGCTCCATGACCGCTCCATATCAATTTCATCTCGATCCGACCTTCTGTCAAGCGTCTGGACACCAATTTGTAAAAGCTATTAATTCCAATTTTATGCCAAATTGGAGCATAATGGGCTCAAGATCTTCACTGGTTCATTCGTGGCCTTCGTTAATGGCCGCAGAATGCCATTGAACTCATCAATTTTTGATCCCGCAAGCTCCTGCAATCCAAAAATCAATTTTCGGGCTCTATACTTTTTTTTTTAAACTCGCAGCTCTGCAACCCCGCAATCCGTATTGTGGGTGCGGAAATGCCAATTTTCCAACCTGGGGCTACTCCATCCCGCAATCCACAATCCCACAATTGCGGGTGCAGAAATCCAAGTCACACTCACGAAAATTTACCATTTCTGCAATCCCTCAACCCGCAATCCCACAAGCCCGCAATTCTGCAATTGCGGGTGCGGAAAGCCAAGCCGCAAATACAGAAATTTACCATTTCCTCAATCCCGCAATTTCGCAATTGCGGGTTCGGAGTTGTGGAAATCCAAAATGCAAATCCGAAACTTTATCGTTTCCGCAATGTGCAATTGCAGGTTCGGAATTGCGGAATGCCGAAACGCAAGTTTTCAAAAGTTACGTTTCCGCAATCCACAATTGCGGAAACACCTCCGTTCCTGCAATTTGCAGGGCTCATAATTCCTTCGTCCCTTAACCAAATGAGACGATTCTGGTACCGTTGGAAAGCTCTTGGAAAGATATATGCAATGGTGTGACCCCATGCCCCACTTGAGAACTCTAATTATGCCATTTTTCCAAATCAAAATGACGCCCCAAACTCCACCAATACCACGTTAAAACATTCTGGTATATGCCTATAACTCATAGTTTGGCCCAAGCAGTGCCAGTGTTACAACGTGGGCTATGATACCACTCTGTCACGTCTCCTTCTATCCATCCAGTGCAAGAGAGGAAACATGACCAAACATACCGAGCTTATTTGGCAATCTCAGCCCTATTCATTAGTAAGAAAATTCGTGAATAAATAAAAACTTACGCGTGCAGATCATTCTTAATAAACACAGCGGAATTAAACACTATCTACAGACCATTTCATCATGCATTCAACATATAACAACAATCATTAATCAAAGCATTGCAGAGCACAGAGTTAACATCACCCAAACCACAAAGAATACTTATCTTGAAATGTAGTGCATAATCATACTCAATATAAACACACTGAATAACCATAATAATACACACGCAGAAGGGAGTACATCGGCCTATTTCTTCCAGGCAGAATAACAAAACAATCATACAATAATCAATCCCATCCTCATGCTATGCACAAGCTTCATATTAACCATATTAAGACAATCATTACATTTCATTAACATGAATAATTAACATTCAGAACAGAGCACAAAATGATCACAATTTAAACCACAAAGAATACTTATCTTTAAGATGAAACTGTCCAACAATTGGCTATGTGAGAGCAACATTCCACCCAACCATAGATCTCCGTCCAACCTATATTCTTTCAGCTGAGAGATCACCCCCGAGCTGGGATGTATATACACTGAGGAGGAACTAAATAGGCTCACTCACAGCCATGGTTTCACTTAAACAGTCATGCTAAGCCAACACACAGTTGGGTTTATCAAGCATGCAATAAGCGAAGGAGGAGGATGTTAAGCCCGTGAGCTCAACCACAGAGCTACATACATCTCAAGCTAAATTTAAGCAGTCCAATCCTTTGTCCACACATTCACACTTAGGTTTCTCACAATTCTGTCATCAAATAACTCAATCTCGTCATTGAACTTCTAAGCTATAAAAACTGGGTTTTCCAATGGATTTCGGGGTATCTAATGCTCTCAATTTCGCCCCAAGGTTCATATCTATGGATCCCCCATTGGATGTCACTGTCAATACCAAATTCTGGGCGTTTATGGCTCTTCAAAACGTGGGTTTTTGCAAAGTTGCGATTTCTGGTTTTTCTCATGTGTAATGGATGCAAACTGATGTTGGGATCCTCCACAATGGAATGTGAATGAGGAAGAATGAATTCCCATGAGGTAGGGTTACTTGTGGGTCAAGAAAACAGAGCCCATACCCTGCCATACGAATTTATGGGCTGCACATGTTCCATTGAAGCCATGGACTGATGTCTTCAACAACTTTCTTACACAGAATTAAATTCCAGCAAAGAAAGTCAAATGGTTTCTCAATATGACATTTGGTAGCCTATGGTTCAATCCCACAACCCCCTCACCACTCCCTAGTGGATACACATGGCCCCTTCTCATTACTTGCTTCCATAGCCAGTTTTGGTATTTTATTGCATGATGTTTTATTTACATCATTTTTACAATGTTCCATGGCTAAATAACACATGGGTAACATAATATCTAATACTTTCCTTTTAAACAAATTCGAGCATCCACTAACGTGGCCTTGGCCTTGAGCTCCAAACTAGGAAAACGTACATTACATGTATACAATATTTACATTAAAAGCTAATATATCCTAAGGGTCAAAATGGGGTATTACATTATATGAAGTGACAAGGACTAGAACAATGAAAATTAATCATTTTGGCTACAAGGGAAACAATTTCATTATAGTCAAT
Source organism: Larix kaempferi (assembly GCA_027924585.1). Classification (NCBI taxonomy): domain Eukaryota; kingdom Viridiplantae; phylum Streptophyta; class Pinopsida; order Pinales; family Pinaceae; genus Larix; species Larix kaempferi. The sequence goes on along the minus strand of BSBM01000348.1, from coordinate 10,762,655 downwards.
CCATTCAACTTGAGAATTCATTTGGAAACAAACCATGCCTTATGTCTTTCAACACTTCCATCTAAGGCATACTTAGTTCTATACACCCATTTACATTTGACAAGTTTTCTTCCTTTTGGAAGAGGTGCAAGATCCCAAGATCATTTCCCATTGAGTAATGATATCACCGGTACAAAATGACAAATTTGTGACTAAGTGACCAAAAAATTTAGTCACAACATTTTTTTAAAGCTAAATACTACCAAATTTGAGCAATTTTAAGTGATGTAGCTATAAATGAAAAACTGAAACTACTAATATAGTTGGGGATAAACATATACAACTAGATAATGATTATGTGAGTATAAATTAGTAGCATTTCTAACTTATAAACCATTTTACATCAATTCTCATGAACAATGTATTACTCAAAATGAATATTAAGTGTTAGAAAAAGTATGATTGGAATGGCATAAGGAAGTTTCTAGTTATTAGGATTGGTTAGCAAAGCAATCTAAAGAGATAAACGTACTCATATATTGGAGACTGTAGAGGATATATATATGAGGGTTGCACCTAATTTATATAAGGATTAGGAATGTGCAAGATTATGAGATTGATCCACTAGACTATTTGTTGAGTCTATTTATAGGATATGTGAATTGACATTGTGTGAATGATGAGGTAATTTTACATGATTGTAATTATTAGATAGACCTCCTGCAACCCAATATGCATCTTCATATATCTACTAGTACATTAATATAATGACCAACTATACTTATGATTCATTTATTACTTATGAGTGATGTGTGTCCTTGTTTCACCTAGTCTTAATTTGTTAATTGGGTTGAGCTTGAGTGATAATGGGATGGAATGTTATCCTCCTAACCCAGGTTATATTCCCATAAGTGACATGTTGATCTCATAATGAGTATATTGTTGTGATGCCTTCAAGCCCTGTTGTTGACTTGGCCTTGTGCCCTGAAGAATTTAGGGTTTACTTTGGGTACCATCCTCAAAATGAGGGGAAGTGACTAGGGGTTGTCCCGAGATAATTACCTCGGAAAAAAGGTCTTAATTTACCATGATTTTGATTTCCCTATTGTAATGACAATCAACAAACACACACACACACACACTTATAACTATATATATAAAACTTACACACACACATATGATACACTATAGTCATAATTATATATAACATAGTGTATTTATATTAATAAATAATAATAATAAACATACAAATAAAAACAAACAAACAAACAAAAAACAATGAAAAAACAAACAAAATATAATAAAACAATGAAAAAACAAACAAAATCCATTTGGTGCTCATCTATCATTTGTGAAGTGGAAGTGGGAAAGGCCATATCACACAATGAAACCCTGAAATAACGATGTAGTGGGTGAGTAATAGTTGTGCTAGTTCGATCTTCTAATGAAATTGAGAAGTTTTTGGTGGGAAGGGGTCAACCCAAGAGGTAATTGTTTGCTCATGAAGTAGGCATGGGCATGGCCATGAAACCCTGAACCAATTGTGTGTATGAAACAATAATGGTTTGATCTTTACATGAAAGTGAGAGTTTTTTAGTGGGAACATGATAACTTGAGAGGCAGTTGTTTGCTCATGAAATGGGCATGGCCATAGTCATGAAACCCTAAATCGATGGTTAGTTTGACATAGTAATGGTTTGATTGTTGCATTAAATTGAGAGGTTTTTAGTGGGAGGGTGTCAACTTGAGAGGCAATTGTGGTAGTTGAGAGTTTCAAAATGTAAAGGATTGAAGGTGAACCCTAGGTGTGTCAAATTGCCCCATTATATTAATGACTGACTACCCAAATTTGACAGTCTAATACCTCCCACTATTGTAAATGATCCAAACACGTAGGAACACTTCCATGTGCTTATTCTTTGAAAATTTGGAAGCCAAATCAACCATGTTTCATCCTAAATTAACCAACCCATCTCCTTTTGTTGAGTCAACCAATAGTTCTAGTGAGCCAACATATGATATCAATACTACCCAAAACATCTCTACGAGGAGATCCAAAAATTTGTATGAGCTAAGAGCAAAAATGTCCAAGTACAACTAAAGGTTGGTTCAATTATTGGAGAGTGGTGATGACTTCTCTTTTCCTATCCATCTGTAAAGTAAATACCAAGATAGTTACAATCGTGCTTTGTATGGTGCTTGGTCGTCTTCCTTACCTATTCCTGACGTTGGGACTAAATTCTCCTATTGTGGAACAATTACATGATTGCAAAGTTTAAAATAGATTTTGCAAATCTTGGGGTTGTTTATCCTTTCACATGTGTTTGTTTCTCCCAAACAGTTAATAACACTTATGCCATATTGTGGTCCTCTTTATAGTTGATCTGATTACTTGAATATTGTTAAATATAAACATAGTTTTTCCATGTATAGTATGTGCATGAATGGTTGTGCTTTGGGAAACGTTAACATGAAGAACCTGTTATATATCGATGGCCATCCATGCACTCATGGGAACATGGCAAGGTTCTTAAATAGCTGTAGGTTCTCATTGTTCAGTGCAAATTGTTCATTTGAGGAACACTCCATTGAGAAAGAGTTATTTATGAAAAATAATGCATCCAGATTTATTGTTGTGGTCATGGTGACAAGTTGTTAATAAACTATAACTTCCATATACCACCAAATGCTCATAAAAAATAGCTTACAATGGGGTTACCTTTAGATGTCCCCTTGCATCATAAGAAAAAGATCATTGAGTAATTTCATTTTTGGATTTTCAATGGAATTAATGTTAATGTTTTGCTTGATTCCACATTTGTTTTATAAAGTGGTTGATTACATGTGTACTTTTGGAAAAAAAATCCATGCTTGTAATAAATGTTTGGTATAATGTTTCAACATACTAAATGCATTGTGTTTACTAATATCATCGATTTAATGTACAATATTTTTGCAACTAGGATTTTGATGGAGATCAACTTGTCTACCATATGCTATTGCACCCCAGTACGATGTTAACTCAAGAGAAGGCCACCAAACATGTAAATATTGGAGAGGAAGCATGCAAAGCATGGTTGAAACAACCACCTATTCAATTACCACTACGTCTTGAGTCATTGATTCATAACATCTATAGTAACACTAATTATTCACGAGTTGGGGATTAAAACAATGCTATAGAGGTTGATATGGATGATTTCTTATGGGATACCCATTCCATGGAGGTAATGTTGTTCAATGCATTCCAATAAGATGAGTTTGGGAACAATGCTAATATTGTCGATGCCTTCTTTGAAATCCTGAAATATTCTTCCACAAGCCCTCTCTTTTGGTATGGATCAAGGTCTACCCAATTGGGGACAACAATGTTGTTGTACAAATTGAAAGAAATGTATGGTATGTCAGACGCATGCTTCTTAGTGCTACTAAGGTAACATATCATCAAGTCCCCATTAAATCGGTGATGAAAATAGATTTGTTGCGTTCTTAATGACATTGTAGATTTACATTGCCCACTAATTGCAGGATACTAAAAGAAAATGTACTTACAAGTGATAACATCATCCCAAATAGTTGCGAAGATGAGAAACAATCGCTAAAAATGTTGGGTGTTGAGTACATATCATATCACACTTGTCTGAATGATTGTATTTTATATAGAGATGAATACATACACAAATAGATATGTCCTAAATGTGGGCATGATAGGTGTTGATGTAATTGTAACTTCAGAATGTATTTCACCTATGTATATTGTACTCCTATAGAGATGTTATTATTCCTTTATATGGAAGTGTCATCATTTGTATTGACAAGTGTCGCAACTTGCAAGTGATGGGTTATTAGACCACCAAGTGTGGGGCCGGCCCTAATTAGTGTGGGGTCGGCCCTGATTAGTGTCGCAACATTCTATGTACCTTCTTCTTCGAGAGGGTACCTGCTCTTAGCTTGGCGATTCCTCTACCTCCAACTAACCCTTGTGAGCCAAGATTGGGCCGTTGGGGTGACATATTTCTCCGCCAGGGTGGTGGTGAAAGTCACTTTTGTTATCATACTGATGATTTTTGGGGGTGGTGGGAGAGACAGGTGCTGGCATTCAAGCAGTTTCCGTATGATGGATTGGACTTCCGCCATGATCCAGAGTTGGTGCTTCCTCTAGGTGGAGCCTGGGGAGATATTGGTATGTTTTTACTTTGAGAATTATTTAATTTTTTCAAATATATGATTTTTATGAATTTTGAAGTACTAAACAAGTGTCATATGCAGATATTGGGCCAGTTCGTCCCGAGGGACATCCTACTATCTTCGTGAGGCCAGCAGATGTTGGTGCAGCTGATGCTATGTTAGGGACCATAGAGCGGAAAGTGAGTCGGTTGACTCATGATGTTCCTACATGCCGCATGGATCATATACCTATTGATATGCAGGAAGATGTAGTTGGGGTGTCCCCAGCATGGCTTAGGGTGCTGCGAAAGATAGCTAGGTTGGTCATATGTTATTGGGATGGAGTAGATGATGATGAGTCCCCTCCTTCTCCATAGGAGATGGATACTTTATGTATACTTTTGAGGCCACCGAGCCCAGTTTTGTTCTTTATGACATGACTTGTGATCCAAAACTCATATATTTTTTGATACAGTATCGGATATATATACAGTATCGCTTATTTACATGTGTATGTGTTTGAACTTTATGTGTGAAATGTTGTTTATGGAAGTGTATGACACAAATGCCAATCTAAAACATAATTTGCAAATGAATCAGCTAATGCATTTAAATTTCTTGGAATGTGTTGATATATAATAGAATCAAACTGTCTTTCCAATAATCTAACTCGGAAAAACTGTCGTAGCAACACAAGATCTCTAATATGGTAAACACCCATTAACTAAAATACAACTAGTTGCGAATCAAGTCTTACCTCCAAATATGAAATTCCATGAGTAAGAGCATCTCGGAGAAGTTCTATAATCGCACTGTACTCAGCTACATTGTTTGTAGTGGGACCCAAACAAACCCCCCCCGAAGAGACCAGTTGGCCAGTAGGTGAGTAAATGACCCAAGCTGCTGAAGCCAACTGTCAGGTGTGGGGACTGGTGCCATCAGCAAATCCTAAGAAATGTTTAGTCGACATCTGATACACAAAATGAAGACACACATAAGGTTAACTAAGCAAACACAAGCAAAAACTAGCTCTACAAAATGTATAGCTATGTTACAAGAAAAAGCACAACTGCTTAAGTGTAGTACTTCTTCAAGTAGAGCCCATTTCTAGGCTCAGGCAGCTTATTACCCTTGTAGTCTACTAGCTCGTAAGCACCCTTCTTCAATACTTTAGAGATTATGTAAGGCCCGAGCCACATGGACTTGAACTTGCCAAGTCCTAGAGGTTCCTTGTCCTGATCCCAAAGTAGAACAAGATATCCTTCAAGGAACACCCTAGGTCTGACAGACTTTTCATATTGTCCTTTAACTCGTTTCTTATGAACTTCGTTTGCTATGAGCACGTCGCGGCGCTGCTCATCTAGATGCTCTAAATGCAACAAACGTTCTTCCAGTGCTGAAGTATCTGGTAGTAATTGAATAACCAGTTTTAACGAAGGAATCTCGCATTCAATCGGAATGACTGATTCTATCCCATGCACAAGCTGGAAAGGAGAGAACCCAGTAGCAGTCTTTACATTCGCTTGGTAAGCCTAAAGAGCAGGGTATAGCATGATGTGCCAGTTATTTCGACTGGCATTAACAGTTCTTTGCAGTATTACCTTTAAAGTTTTGTTAACTGCTTTGACTTGTCCATTCGCCTGTGGATAATATGAAGATGAATGTTCTTGCCGAAAACCTAACATTGTGTACAGATCGGTCATCATGCTATTCTGAAAATGACTGCCATGATTAGTCACAATTTCTTTGGGTATGCTGAACCTTGCAATAATCTGATTGAATACAAAATAAGCGGCAGTTTCTCCATCTGCCTTAACAGTAGGCATTGCCTCGTCCCACTTGGTAAAGTAGTCGATGACAACAATGATATAATGATGTCCTCCAGCTAAAATTGGATTGCAAGTCATATAATCAACCCCCCATTTTGTGAAGGGACTTGCTGTAATCACAGGATGAAGAGGAGCTGGATGTGATCTCATTTTCTTGGTGAAAAACTGACACTGACGGCAGCGTTTCACAGCTTCCACACAATCTTTAAAGATTGTGGGCCAAAAATACCCACCACGAAGTATTCAACCCAGAAAGATGACCCCCACAAGCTCCACTGTGGGCATCATTCAATATTGATTCTGCTTCTTCCAAAGTCAAACAATGTCGTAAGATGGAATCTATCCCACGTCTATACAAATTATCAGAGATGATGAGATAGTTTTTTTGTATGACTTTTCAGTTTGCGTCGTTCTTCTATAGAAAAAGTGGTAGGACACCTCAAAGTCTGGAGATATACTAAGATATCCCCGTACCATGGGTCAGAGGAGCCAATAAGGAAGATATGTTCATCTGGGAATGATGATTCTTCCTCGATATGCTCTAAGTCACTTGGAAACTCTGAGATTAACTCAGCGAACACTAGTGACTTCTTCGACTTGGCTGATTGAAAGACCAACTTGAACTATTGTAAGATTACAATCCATTTATTGTACTTCCCACCGATGATGCATCGAGTGAGAACATACTGAAAGGGATTGACTTTTGCTATCACATTAGTTGTTTGTAAAAGTATGTAATGACGAATCCTCTATACCGCATAGACCCCAACAAGTGCTAACTTCTCAACATGCGAATATTTGACCTCAGTAGCTATCAATGCACGAGAAAGATAGTAAACAACATGCTCTTGGAGCGTGTCATCTTCCTGAACTAGTACTATGCCAATTGTATTAAGAGACGCCGCTAGATATAAAAGAAAATATTTTGCATAGTCCGGCGGGCTCAACAAGGGGGTTGAAAGTAGTGCCTTTTTCAAGGCCTCAAATGATGCTTGAGCAACCTCATCCCACAAGAAGTAGGTATCTTGTTTAAGCAGTCTCATAAAAACTTTCATGATTTTAGCATAGTTTATGATAAAGCGTCGCAAGAAGTTAGACATGCCTTGCAGACTTTGGAGTTGTCGCAAGGTGTGAGGAGGAGGCAGATTTACAATCGCCTCAACTTTTAACGAGTCGACCATTATACCACGACTGGATACAATAAAACCCAGTAAATGTCCCGATTCGATGCAGAATGCGCACTTATTAGGATTCAAACGAATCTTATATTGTCTGCATCTCTCAAACACAAGTCTCAAATGAGCTAGTTGATCTCGTCTCTTTCGAGATCGCGCCGGGAGGTCATCCAAGTATGGTTCAACTATGTGTTTGATATCGTGAAAAGAGAAATTCATAGCTCGCTGGAATGTAGCTCCAACATTTTTTAAGCCAAATGGCATCTTCCGATACGCAAAGGTTCCCCATGGGAAAATGAAAGCTGTTTTGTGTTGATCTTCGGGTTTGATTTGAATTTGATTATATCCCGAAAATCCATCCATGAAAGAAAACATCTTGTGTCCCGCACATGCATCTATGATCTGGTCGATAAATGGTGTGGGATAGTTATCTTTCGGGAAAGCTTTATTCAAGTCCCGGAAGTCGGTACAAACTTGGATGGTACCTTGCTTTTTATCAACCGGAACGGGGTTTGAAACCCATTCCGTCATTTCAATTAGGTAGATAAATCCGGCTCTAAGCAATTTTTCAACTTCCGCCTTAATGGCGATCGCTTTTCGAGGATTCACAGGACGGTGCTTCTGTCTCACAGGTTTTGCATTAGGGTATGTAGTGATGACATGCTCAACGATGGATAGATCGATACCTGGCATCTCCTCATAAGACTAGGCAAAAATGTCGCAGAATTATTTAAAAAGTTTGGTATACAGGGTTATCTCTTCTGGAGAGCAGTCTGCACCAATAAAAATGTTTTCCACAACCCCGGGTTTGGTGGAAATGTTAATCGGTATTGTTCTCGATATATTAGCCATATTCCCTTCGGCGTAAACAACTCTTGAAGTAGAAGGAAAATATGACAAATCAACAAATCCACCGGGTCTCATAGAGAATTCTCCTCTCTCTATCCTATCTAGGTTTGGAAGCAGGTAAGACCTGTGATGCATATGTTCCCATGGATGGTCCAGGCCCATCATGGCTTCCAAAATGGCTTCATCAGACGGTAAGACCGTATCTAAACAATCGAAAGAGTGGTTAGAATTCAATGACCATGCAGGAGCATAGTCCATATCCAACTCAACAGATATTGGCGGAGTCACGATATGTTCCATTGCAGCATGTTGTGCTTCCATGTATGCTATCTCTGCAATGGTTAAAGGCATTGAAGGTTCTGATATAGTAGGAAGGATCCACGGATCAGTCCTAAGACCAACCGTGAAAGTTTTAGTAGAAGTACCTACATCAAAACGCATGAAAAGAACAGGGGAGGGTAGGTCGAAAATTCCTATTAACAACCCGTAAAGCCCTGCTCCTAAACTCTCGTTTACTGGGGCAGATTGATCAACTAAAGGAATAGTGGTATTCGATGAAGTTTGGTTGTTTTTCCGAGAGAACGAAAGTTGATCGACTGTGACGATGTTTCCTTCGTGAGGGAACATAACAACTCGGAAAATTGCCGATGCAATGGCTCGCATGGCATATGTCCAGCTCCTACCTAGTAACATATTGTAATCAAGCGGGGCATCCAGAACTTCAATCTCTACAGCAACTGTCTTACTGGAAAGTGTAATTTCAAACGATGGTAGAACTCCATGTGGACAGAAAGTCCTGCCATCGGAGGCAGTAAGGAGCATGTTAGAGGGGGCTAGCTCGGGAGAGCCTAAAGCTTTCCAACAAGAAATGGATATACGTTGAAGCACCCTCATCTACTACAACCCGTCTGATGGTCATAGGACCATGGACCACTTCTATCTGTAGGGAAACATGGTATGGCAACCGATATTTGATATCAGACATATCAAAGTGCGCAGTCATGTTGGATGATTCCATACTTCCAATCGTTGCTAGAAGTACGTTTCGTTGTAATGGACAACTTTGCAAAACTTCTAAGGTGGACATAGCACAAGGGGTCTAGGCTAGATCTTCAACCACATTGTAGTTGGAAGCAACCCAAGCATTGGGATTGTGCGAGGCCCATTTCAAGACACCTTTCGGGATCTTAGGTAGTGGATCCACTTGGATGTGGAGAGGAATGGAAGATTTAGGAATCTCTTTATCCTTGTTCTGCACATCCGGGGTATAATTTCTTGCTTGCGTTTGCAAAAGTGCATCTGCGCTAACCATATTAATGAAAGTTTGATCAACTGAAGCATGAGTAGTGCCCCCAGCTTTGGAGGTGCCAGAAGATGAACCCTGCCCCTTAGGAAATGGATCTTTAAGTACGACAGGTTTCTTTTCTTGAAGTAGCTTTTGCGCTTCTTCGAGTAGAGGGCATTGGGAGTGAGGTGATCTTGCTTGCAAAGCTTACAAGGGAACTTAACCTTATTCTTTTCTTTGTTACCCTCCTCGGCATTCTCTTTATTCTTGGGATTTTGCTGGTTCCCCTCTCCTTTCTTGCCCTTCTTTTTGTTGTTGGGCTGTCGAGGGCCCTTTTGATTGTTCTGAACCTGGTTCACAGATTTAGAAGTAGAAGGAAAGGTTGTGATGGAGGTTACTTCTGCAGTCGATTGTTTGACGGATAAGGCATGAACCTGCTTGGTCAATGCTTTGAAAGCTGTAGAATCTACTGGACCCACTATGCCGTCAGCATGTGGTCCAGGTTTAGGTCTGCCAAGATCAGTGTTTGATCGCGGTGCGTCCAGTATAATCTCATACAGTAGCCCAGATTGTGCATAAACAAGGTTTAGCTGATGGGTCTGTAAAATGGCTTCTTCCTCTGTAGACACTCCGGAAGTAGCTACTTCCTTAGAAATGTAAGGAAGGAGTGATTTCAGATACCACTCAAGAAGAAATTCTAGAGGTATATTGGCTTTAATGAGCCTCTTCCGTCTTCGCCACTCCTGAATGTGATCAGATAAGTGAGTGGTCTTATTCTGTCTAAATGTAGACAAAAGATTTGTCTCGGCATCGTACCGAATTAGAAGCTGGAAGTGGTTCAGAAAAAGAGTCGCGAGATCCCGAAAGTTAAAAAACGTAGCTGTAGGTAACTCAATGTACCATTTAGTCATAGCGCCGGTTAAGGTTCTTTGAAAAAGTCTCAACCTAATGGAATCTTCGTTCAACGAGTTCGAAGAACACCATAAATGGAAAGTGGTGACATGATCACCAGGGTCTTCACCGGTTGTTATAGCTTGAAATGACACCTCTCCGTCCGTGACGACACTTGCTTCCCTTGGTCGCATGACAACACTTCTTGAGAACAAGTTCAGTCACACAACAGGACATTTGTGGATGGAGGAGTCATTTGGGACACTTAAAATGGTTGAAATTACCTCATTCTTGACCCATTTGATGTATATGACCCTTAGGAACATTTTTCCAGACCAAACCATCTCCTGAAAATGAGCAGAAAAGCCTGTTTTTGGCCATTTTTCAACATGAGCGCGACTCCATTGTTATAATAGTAGCGTGTGTACGCGACTTTGCCTCATTTAAAGTAGCGCCCATTGCCATGTGTACGCGACTTTGTCTACTATAGAGTAGCGTACACCCCTGTTTTGGTCAAAAATCTCAAAATTCGAGTAAGTTAAGTTGGTTTGGAAACCTCTTGAGCGGTTATAACTTCTTTTCCTCTTCCTCACTGACTATATAAGGAGGGTAGAAGGGTCATGTGATGGGACTAAGCCCAATTGCAAAGTTATGCTGGAGGAATGGAGACCCTCATCCCCCTCTCTTGTGCTTCAGTTTTGGTAAACCCTAGTACAATTGCTTAGAGGTTGGGATCCTTGGAGAACGGAAGCAAGAGATCTTGAATCTAGGTTTCGTGAAGTGCCAAGCTTGAAGGAAGGTATAACTTTATGTACTTGCTTTCATTCATTAATAAAGATCAGACGTTCTTCTCTTTCCAAATATGACACATTAATGTGTCTTAGATTTGATTACTGTTTGATTGTAGTTTGATGTCTCTTTATATTATGAATATCAGTCTTATATATGTAGTCAAATGTGTTTGAGAAAGGTATCAAGTTATTTTGCAGGTCTGGGCATTGCGACACTGGATAAGCATTGAAGAGCAAGGGAGGCAAAGCTAGGATCAACCTTTTGGATAAGGTGCCTACATCTCTAAACCCTAATCTCTTCATTTATTTGTTGTACTTGCAGAATGCTTGTAAGTCTATCTTTATCACCGTAAGTTGGTAGTTTCTCCCCTGAACTATAGGTGCATTTTCCCCACAACAGATTGGCGACTCCGCTGGGGAAAGCCGCTTAGGGGTATCCAAGGTCATTTCTTTAGTCTTGTTTGATGGTCTTTGTTCATTTTCTTGATTAGGATCAGTTAGTAGGCTCTGTTTGACCCTCCTTGGCTCTTACAGACCCATCCTAGCCCTTGCAAACCCTTGTGGACCCAGGTGTGGTGGTTTTAACCCCATTTTTCCAACTTTTTCCACTTGTACGCTACTGTTTGTACTACACAGTAGCACCCATATGCTACTTTTCCTTTGCACAGTAGCGCCCATACTGCTATGAGCGCTAGTTTCCTTCATACACAGTAGCGCCCAAAATCTGGGTTTGATTTTTTGAGTTTTTGGGTTGTGGACCCAAATCTGGGGGCTGTGGCTGCATTTTTTGGGGTCCCTGATGACCCTAGGTCTGAGTTAAACAGCTGTAAGTGGTCTCCCATCCTTGTACTTATCCTACATTCATGATTTGAACCTCTTTTGATCAATTTGGGCTTGTTTGGAAAGTTTTGGGGTTTGTTGACCCAAGTTGGGGGGTTGTGGACCTGTTTGGTGTTTTGTACCCTAGTTTGAGTCTGATTGAACTTGCTTGCCCCATTTCCACTGGATTTGAAACCTCTTGAGTCTTCTTGACCCTGTTTGTATCTATTTGAGTGAAATTTCTCTTTTAGGTTGGTTTCTTGTCCTCCCTTATGCTTTTAGTTTTTCTTTTGTAGTGAAAGCTCAAGTGTTTTGGCTGTTGTTCAAGACCTTGTTTGCATTGTTTATGTGCAGACCTGACTTTACCAAACCATACTTCTTTGTAGGTCATTTGCTTCATTTGGGTCTAAAATTAGTTTTTGTACTCTTTTCCCAATGTTTGGCATGCTTACATCAACAAGAATTTGAAAGTCATATTTGGTAGCTTTTACTGTTTCATAAAGAGAACTTGAAAGTTTCTTTGTTTTGCTTTGATAGTAGGTTAGTTTCAGTTTTTGTTTCTTACCTTTGAAAAGCATAAAGAATTTTGATTCATCTTTTGAATAGAGTACCTTGCAAGTGGCTTAAAAGATTTTAGAGTGCTTTGCATCAAAAAGAACAAGTTTTCTTTTGCATACCTAGTTGCTTGAGTAGCTGCATTCTTAGGTTTTGAGTTTATTTTTTGAACATTTATACTTTATTTTTACCTTTTTTGCATTCGAAAGATTAAAAAATTGCATTTGCACATGCATTCTAGATCAGAATTTTAAGACTTGCATTGAAAAGAAAAAGATTTGTTTTGGTGGTAAATATTTCATTTTCAATACTCTATTTCCATTATAGCCACTCTCACACACCCACTACCTTTTTGAGTAAGCAAGTAACCTTTAAAATGAACCCTAATAAAATGAACTAGCAACATTTTCTTTTCTAGGTTACACTACACCAACTAGTTTTGGTTAGGATCTTGGGTTTAAAACACCTTAAACCACCCAAGATCACACATTGCGCAAAAATCGTAGTGAGACTATCATCAGGTAAACCCACCTCACTCAAAACTTGCCTGGGATATATGCAGTAGGTCATTGCGAGATCAGTTTGTGGGAATACCCCTCCTACTTTCTATTCGAGCATACACCAGGATCGGATTGCGTATTGGGGACTCTTTCGAGTTTCGGGCTTAGCTACCCTGCCCACGCTTTCTGATTCGACCGGTGACTGTTCCCCCAGGAGTTTTCGGTGTTGTGGTATCCTTAGTATCAGACTCTAGGTTCATACACAGGTGACAGCAGAGGGTATATCTGTTGTACCTAGGACAGATGTGGGAGGAAATCCCTTGTAGGTCTTTGGGAGGGCGGTTGGGTGATTCCAGTGCTTGCACCCTTAGTCATTGTATTGTGGACCCCGGGTAACTGTCCTTCATCCTTCGTTGATCTGTTCTGGGCCCTCATCATCCCAGAATTTTCTCCGGAAGGCATCTGTTTGCCTAGTTTGATTTACTTAGGACCTTTTTTAGTGGTGTGCTCTTTGTGCTACTTTTTTTTAGTTTGCCTTAGAGAACTTCTTGTTCATTTGAGCGAGAAACTATGTCTAGCGTTCCGGTGAGTGCCAATCAAAGTACCCCTGTTCTAGGGGATCCTTGTGCTGTTCCATTCATTGGAAACATTGGTGCTCCCTTAATGGCTACCTTGAATCTTCCTGGATTCACTATTGGGTTGTCGGTTTGGTTGTTTTCCACTCCGAATGCCTTGCATGCTCCTGACGCTTCTTTTGTGAGCACCTCAAATCAAGAGCATCAGAACCCTGTGCCTCCTTTTCCAGTAACATCTTCTCCTCCTCCTTCTACCTCATGTGGAGAAAGTAGCAATACTAGTAACCAGCAGTCTAAAAGGAATAGACGGAGGAAGAATGGGAAGAAGATGCCAAAACAAGGGGGCAAGCACCCTGCCTCTGCAAATCATGCAGGGGGTACCTACCCAGCCTCTGGAGGTCATGCTGGGAGAAAACTTTTAGTCACTGAAAATCATACTGAAAGTTTGTCTTCAACCACTGTCAGTCATGTTGAGGACACGTCATTGATCACTGCTAGTCATATTAATGACAAGTCACTAGTTCCTGTGAGTCATACTGGAGACACCAGATCAGCCACTGCAAGTCATGCTGAGGGAGTTGACATTGTCGACAAACCAAACAAACAGAAGCTTAAGTTCCCTTGTAAGTTTTGCGAGGGAGATCACCTTACTTACTTGTGCCCTGTACTTCCAGAAGTGCAAAAAGTGTGGTCCTTAGTTCAAAAGTCTTCTGCTTCTGAGAAACCAGCCTCTATGAATCATTCTGGGGGCAAGTTGTCAGCCAATGCTAGTCATGCTGAGAGTACTGACGTTGTAAAGGAGTCTAAACCTATAGGACAGAAACCAAAGTTCCCTTGTAAACTTTGTAAGGGAGATCACCTTACTCACCGATGCCCTGCCATTCCAGAGGCACGAAGAGTGTGGTCCATGTCTGAAGGAACCTTTGTTCCTGAGTTGTCTATAGATTCCCTACAGTCAGATCAACCTTTGGTTGATAAAGTGGTTGAACCAATGCAATCTTTGGTCGACCCCACTCTTCCTTCGGAGAGTGAAGTGATTGAATCGATGCAATCTTCGACCAATCCCATCAGTCCTTCAGAGATTGATACACCTACTACTGAAGTCTTCTGCGTTTCTAGTTTGGATGTTCCTGAAAAAGAGGGCACTTCATCTGTGCCATGTGAACCCCTACCAAGCCCTAGGATTGTTTCCTTTGATTGGAATAGTCTAGCCGAGCCTCATCTTCCTTCTTCGACACCTTTCCAAATAAAGGTTGATATCAGGAACCATACGGTTAATCGATGCATTGTTGATGAAGGTGCTTCTGTTAGTATCTTATTTGCTTATGCTTGGAGAGATTTGGGTTTCCCTAATGTTATTCCAGCTGTTAATTGGCCGTTGACCTTCGATAGAAGACCTAGTGAACCGATCGGATTCCTCCGTTAGGCACCTGTTACCTTGGGTGGAAAAACAGTCTTAGTTGATTTTATGGTTCTAAAGGACCCTGTGGACTTTGATATGATCCTTGGGCGTGATTACATTTATGCTATGCATGCTGTGGTGTCTACGCTTTTTCGTGTGATGCATTTCCCTCATAACGAAAACATTGTCACCATCGACCAGCTTGCATTCATTGATCCTCCTTATTACCCAACTGAAGACCAGTCTGATCCCTCGTCATTAGGCACTACTATGTCACATGAGCCTTATGTGGCATATTGTTCCTTGAGTTCAAATGCTACTGAGAAGAAGTCTCTGAGTTCATGCTTACCTTCTCGGGACTTGGTCCCAGCTTTTGACCAAGTGACACCTCCATCTGAATGTTTAGATATGTGTTCTATCTGGGATGATATACTTCCTTCCAATGAAGTTTTCCTAGACTCTATAGTACAGTCTGCCATTCATTTGGATGTTGATCCAGTCGTAGTTATGTCCAACCCCGATTTGTCCTTAAAGTCTGATCTTCCTACTGTTGAGTCTTTGGACTCTCCTATAGATCCGCAAATCGGTGTTCCTGCTGAGTTTGATTTTGCTTCTAGAATTTTCAACTCCCGTGATGATGAATTTGTTTCTGCAAATTCCATCATGTCCTTCAACTTTGATCTTCATCCTGATTTTGATCTTGTTGATTGTAAGTCCTCGGGCTTGGGTACCATAGAGTCTTCATTCGAAAACTCTGCCTTGTTTATGCCTGTTGTTGATAATAGTGAAGTTGAAAGTATTTCTACCACAGTGACTTGTATCAGGTCTTTCTTTACATATGTTTTAAATATGATCCTGGTACTAATGTTTCTTGGAGACAGGATTCTTAGCTGGATGTATACTTGCTTACTGGTCCTTTTCGACACCTTGTGCGACCATGTCAGGTATATTCGGAACCTTGCATATAGGTTTAGGCTTCCCCGCTGTTATGTTGCATTTGAACCTTTTGCCATCCGAATTTGCCATAGGGTCGAACCTGTTGGATATTGGTGTGTTAGCCATATATTTATGCATTGTGCACCAGTCCGACAGCAGAGCCTACCTAACATGGGTCACCCTTGTCAGCACCCTTATGCCATTCTGGTGCCCATGCTGAGTTTTTCTCATAGGTTCGGGAGCCTTTTTAGATTTACCATGACTTTGAGAAGAAGCCTCATATCTTTCTTCCTCATATATTTCTGGCCATCCCTGATAAGGCTCCCATCTTTGTGTTCAAATTGCATATGCATCTATTATGATCCCACTTGCGCTAATGAGCCTGAATCCAGCTTCCACGCTTTTAGCTCGTTGTATAAGCCTCCATCTCCAATCTCATTTCCGCTAAGCCATGTATCATTTTTCCTTCGCAGTTTGACACCTTTTACCTGGAGGAGACACACCCTGAGTGTCCTTATCTTGCTCATGTTCCTTGCATTATGCATAGCTTTGTTCCATGCGCTTGGAGCTAGTTTCGCATATCCCTGACACTCGTCTCCTCCCATTTCAAGCATTCTTCTTTTACTTCGAGCTCGTTAAAAACAGTAAGTAGGTTGCAAGCATTCTTCTGCCTTCACTTCGAGCTCGTTAAAAACAGTAAGTAGGCTATGAGCATTTCTTTCATCTTCACTTCGAGCTCGTTAAAAACAGTAAGGAAGTTATGAGCATTTTCCTATCTCCTTTGAGCTCATTAAAAACAATAAGGAGGTCATGAGTTTACTTTTCCGGACTCGTTAAACCTTTACGGAAAAGATCCCTGTGGAGTTCTTTTAAGCCCTTTTCAGACTCCTTAAAATAGGAAAAGTTTGCCGAGCATAGTTGTCTTTTCGGGCTCGTTAAAATAACTGAACCGACATCCACTTAGGTATAGAATTACCCCTTTTCTGGGCCTTGGTGGATAATTTACGGAAAAGGTATACTCTAGGTATACTCTTGTATGCGCTAGAAGAGTTCTTCTTCCATTATTTTACACTTTTTCGGGGAAGGAGACTAACTTTACGAAAAAGGACCTTTGGAGTCGTCTTTAGGGTTTTCAGACTCTCGAAATGAGAAAACACCGCCGAGCACATACCAATCCGGGCTCGATATAAAATCCACGGATAGGTGTATAGAGGACTGTTTAAGTTTTTCAACTCTATAAGCAAGAAAACACCGCCGAGCACAGACCAATCTGGGCTCGATATAAAATCCACGGATAGGTGTATGGAGTTTTCTTCTAGGTTTTTCAGACTCCTTAAATATGAAAATACCGACGAGCATGCTTTAGTTCTTTGTCAAGCTCGTTAAAAAATGAAAAAAGGAAAGGAAGGGAAGAATGTTAAAATATCTTTCAATATGATGGCAGCAAGTCAACTATCTTCTTGAACAAAGCACCTGTTTTGAGTCTATCAAACAAGTTGGGTTCTAGCGTTGGCCATAGGGTAAACCTGATCTCAGAGTTCCTACTCCTCTGTTTGGTTAGTCTTCCAATCATTTGGAGAATCTGTTAATGTCTCCTACATTGCAGATTTGCATCGTGGTCCCTTTGTGTTAAAAGCTGCCTAAGTCACTCTTGTGTCGTGTTCACTGTTCAAGGATATAACCTGTGTCGGCCATTCTGCAATTTCCTTGACCTCATGTGTCGGCCTTTCCTTGGTGTCAGTATGTTTCATCATGTGTTTAGTCCTACGCCAAATCAGCTCATACCTGTTGAGTGTCCCTCGTGTTGGATGATGGAGGATGCATTAAGGCCTCCCTTCCAACGGACTTCTTCCCATCGACTTCAACTCATTGTGCTCTGGGAATGAAGTTTAGAGTTTCGGTTAGTACCTTGGGGATTGCAGTCATTAGTGGCAGTTTCCCTCGCTATTGGATAGATGGGAATACATCAATGTCTCCTATCCGATGGATTATTCAAGTGTTCGATGGAAAGACCACTTATTCGCACTTGTTTGAATGTACTAGGTACCTTGGGTTCCATTTTCATTATTGGTGGACACCCTCGCATTTGTTAACGGTATACATCAATGACCGGTAATCAAACGATACCTCCCATGTTCGACATCAACTCATTTATTCGCATGGATAGGTTTGTACCTTGGGTTGTTTTTGGATGAAGACCTTGGGATCCTCGATAGCATCACCTCATTTATGTTATCGCCCAAGTTGCGCAAGACTGAGCCACACTCTTTTTGCGCTCTTGATGAGACATAGATCCAGCTTGTTCTCTATGGCTATGTTCTCCAGTTTTGACATAGATCCACCTTGTATTTATGTGGCTATGTTTACACTTATGTTCCTCATGGATCCACGCTTGTATTTTAGTGGCCATGATATATGCATCAGTATTTGGATCATTATTGTATCCTCTTGGAGGTCATGTTCCACCATTTGAACATGGACAGTTACCCCAAGGATAAGTTTGTCTGACTTTGCCTTTGCTTTCAGGTACTTCATTTGAGCCTATGATTCTTGGTTTCTCCGTTCCTCCACGATTCAACTCTTTTTTATTTATAATGTATTTCGGCCATCGTTTCCCGTACTCCCTCTGACCTCATACATTAGGGGGCATCTGTTATAGCTTGAAATGACACCTCTCCGTCCGTGACGACACTTGCTTCCCTTGGTCGCATGACGACACTTCTTGAGAACAAGTTCAGTCACACAACAGGACATTTGTGGATGGAGGAGTCATTTGGGACACTTAAAATGGTTGAAATTACCTCATTCTTGACCCATTTGATGTATATGACCCTTAGGAACATTTTTCCAGACCAAACCATCTCCTGAAAATGAGCAGAAAAGCCTGTTTTTGGCCATTTTTCAACATGAGCGTGACTCCACTATTATAATAGTAGCGTGTGTACGCGACTTTGCCTCATTTAAAGTAGCACCCATTGCCATGTGTACGCGACTTTGTCTACTATAGAGTAGCATACACCCCTGTTTTGGTCAAAAATCTCAAAATTCGAGTAAGTTAAGTTGGTTTGGAAACCTCTTGAGCGGTTATAACTTCTTTTCCTCTTCCTCACTGACTATATAAGGAGGGTAGAAGGGTCATGTGATGGGACTAAGCCCAATTGCAAAGTTATGCTGGAGGAATGGAGACCCTCATCCCCCTCTCTTGTGCTTCAGTTTTGGTAAACCCTAGTACAATTGCTTAGAGGTTGGGATCCTTGGAGAACGGAAGCAGGAGACCTTGAATCTAGGTTTCGTGAAGTGCCAAGCTTGAAGGAAGGTATAACTTTATGTACTTGCTTTCATTCATTAATAAAGATCAGATGTTCTTCTCTTTCCAAATATGACACATTAATGTGTCTTAGATTTGATTACTGTTTGATTGTAGTTTGATGTCTCTTTATATTATGAATATTAGTCTTATATATGTAGTCAAATGTGTTTGAGAAAGGTATCAAGTTATTTTGCAGGTCTAGGCATTGCGACACTGGATAAGCATTGAAGAGCAAGGGAGGAAAAGCTAGGATCAACCTTCTGGATAAGGTACCTACATCTCTAAACCCTAATCTCTTCATTTATTTGTTGTACTTGCAGAATGCTTGTAAGTCTATCTTTATCACTATAAGTTGGTAGTTTCTCCCCTGAACTATAGGTGCATTTTCCCCACAACAACGGTTTTTCCTTCGAATTTTGGAATGTCCGAAGGTAACTTAGTAGGAACTGGTGGCCAAGTCGCGTTATGGCATACCAGATCATTCGTTAACTTGGAAAGGTCTGGCAAATTCAAATTTTCCAGAAATGGTAAACGAGGTCTACAAGATGGCATTTGATAAGCTGGGGTCATAAAGGGGGAACCACCCATAGTTTGACCCGTAAACTGCTGGTAGGGGTTGCCCCCAGCCATTTGCTGGTAGGGGTTTCCCCCAGCCATTTTCTAGTAGGGGTTTCCCCCAGCCACTTGTTGGTAGGGGTTTCCCCCATCCATCTGCTGGTAGGGGTTTCCGCCAGCCACTTGCTATTGTGTGAAAGTGTTGTTGAAATTCCCTCATCCAAATGAAAGTGGGTTAGTGCTCTGAAAATTTGTCCACTGAGGCTGGGTGTTAGCCCCTCCATATTGTTGATTAAGGATGTTACCCCTTCCTCCAGAAAACAAATAAAAAGGGGTGTTTCCTGCAGGTACATTACCTTGATTCATATTTTAACCTACAAAGGCATTAAATCCAGGGGTAATCGAGGTGGACGGCACGGTCATGGTACTCATGATGGGCATAGTTGCAGAGGCGTTTGGCCCTACATTTGGTGTGGAAATCCAAGTACTAGGTATAGGATATGGCTGTTGATTTGCAGGAGGTGGAACGAGATTCACTGTACTACTGGGTCCAAAAGTGGGTGTAGAGGCGGATTCCGCAGTTGTTGAACTTGGCATGCCTAAGGTACCAGCATTAAAGCTGAAGGACGGAGATGAAACAGAAGTTGGCTATGTCGAACTCGGTGTAGCAGTGGGAGGAGGATTTACAGTATTTGTGTTCATACCTATTGTGGGATTCTGTGGAACTCCCTGTTCGCCTCCTGTATTAGTCATAATATGCCCAGGTGTGAACAAATATGCACTATAATCAGGTTGCTGGAAACCAACGGGTAATAGAAGCGGATTGTTAAGATTAGTCAGAGGAGGATTAAAAGGAGTACTGAACTCCCCAAAAGTGAGATCCTCAATCTCAACTGTATTAAAATCTTTTTGATCTGGAGTCCCAGGTTGTGGTTCCTCAAGAACCTCTATTTCACTAGTAGTTTCCAAAGGAACACTGGAATCTGTCCTCTGTCGTCTGGGTGGCGGTAGTGGTTCCACTCTAAGTGGGAGAAGGTTTTGCAACCTTATAGACCTATCAAGTTGTTGGTCTTCCACGATTATATAAAAATAAAACTAAGCAAAAACCTAGTGGCCACTAAGACTAGGGGGCAAACAACACACCACTAAAAAAAAATCCTAAGTATTCAAACGAGTCAAACAAGATGCCTTCCAGAGAAGAGTCTGGGATGATGAGGGCCCAGAACAAATCAACGAAGGATGAAGAACAGTTACCTGGGGTCCAAAATACAATGACTAAGGGTGCAAGCGTTGGAATCACCCAACCACCCTCCCAAATACCTGCAAGGGATTTCCTCCCATGTTTGTCCTAGGTACAACAACTATAATCCACTGCTGTCACCTGTGTATGATCCTATAGGTCTGATACTAAGGCCACCATAAGTACAAAATATCCTAGGGGGACATTCATACGCCTGATCAAAATGCGTGGGCAGGGTAACAAAACCCGAAGTCCAGATGGACCCCTATACGCGAATCGACCTTGGTTTATGGTTGAAAGGAAAAGCGAGGGGATATCCTCAACAAATTCGATCTTCCACGGCCACGTGCTTAGCTCTGGTTTTAGTAGAGTTTCCCAGAAATATTTGATACAAATGGGTTTACCTATATGACAGTCGCACTACGATTTTTGAGTAATGAAACAAGCTTCAAGCAGTTTAAGGTGTTTTAAGCTCAAAAATCTAGCCTGTACTAGTTGGTGTTGTGTATCCCTAGAAAGAAAATCGTTTCTAATTGATTTTATTAAGATTCTTTTTAAGGTTACTTTTTACTCAATGGGGCAATGCATTGTGTGATGTCGTTGCAACAAAAAGTAAAGTGCATGAAATGAAACAACTTTCAACAACAAATAGACTTTTTATTTTTCGTTTTATATCCTTTCCAAATTGAAGAGTAAGCAAACCTAAATAAAGCTTTCTTTTTGTTTTCTTTTCAAATTCTGAACAAAGTAAACTATGCTACTCTGCAAAGATTATAAGCCTCACTATTCTAAGCTACCAAAATTATTTTTCTTTTTCTGTTATATATGAACGAAAAAGAACTTGAAAGTGGAAGCAAGTAAGACCTACAAAAGATGTGCAAGTATGGAAAAATGACTCTAAAGTTCACAACAATCGAATCAATGACCCGACAAAGACTTGTCCTATGAGTTTTTTCAAAGGAAAAAGCTCTTGAACTTGGAAACAAAGTGGGGAGAAAACAAGGATGAAATATGCTTATGACTGGAAATCAAACTTAGAAGAATGCTCCAAAGCACCAAACCCTAAACAAGAACACTAAGCCAAGTAGTAGGTAGGTAAGCGAACTAAAGACAACCTTACTAACACAAAGGTTCAAAGGTGAAGCAAACTAAAGTACTTCGAAGCCACTTGAAACTGGAAATGACAGCAAGGTCAAGAAATGTTGAGACTCAAAAACTTTGGAAGACACCCCAAAGGCTCCAAAAATGGATTAAAAACCTAAATCAAAGGATGAAACACCTAAAGAGCATAAAGTGTTGCAACAAACAGCAAATGCTAAGCACAAAGGTTTGTAGGTCAGCAACACACTACTAGGGTATGGATAAGCAACTGTGTTCACTAAGGAACAAAGCACAGTCTCTAAAAAGAGTCACAAATGAACCAAACACTTCAAAAGTAAACAAGTGACAAAAAGATGACCTAAAGGACTCAAAAGAGGCTAATGAGACTCAACAAAGGATTACAGACCTCAAAGACCAATCAAAAAGGCCAAAAACAAAGTTAGAAACCCACCCAAACAAGCAAAAAACTCAACCCTACTTCAAACAGAGAGCTACAAGAATGTGCCCTACTGTGAAGTAGGAAAACTAGCACATTTGGGGATGTGTGCGCTACTGTGCAGAGGAAAACTTGCGCATATGCGCTACTGTATGTACATTAGAGTAGCGCACAGGTCTTAAAAAGTCAAAAACTAACTTTGCAGAGGTGTAAAAAGACTGAGTCAAACAAAGGGAAGCAGGTAGGGACAACCTACAGGGCTTCTCAGAATATTAAAAGGGTTAAGAAGTACTGGAAAGACAACAAGAAGGGTTTCCTAGAGCAGAAAAAACAACGTCCCTAGCAGAGTCACCAATCTGTTAGCGGGAAATACTACCCTATAGTGAGGAAATATACACTATCAACTTAAGGGGATGACAGGTAAACATACTGATTGCATTACAGAAGCGTTTATAAAGGGAAATAGATCAGAGACCTTGAGGACATACCTTACGAACGAAGTTTGATCCTAGATTTTGTCCAACCTTGCGCTCGATACTCCACTCGATCTCCCGTCCGATAAACCTGCAACACAAAGACCTTTCTCAACGTATCTTGGCCAATATAATAATGATGGAATTGAAAAGTAATTCAAACATCAAGCATTAACCAACATTGATCCAAACAAATACATAGTCCATTAAGCATTTGATTTGGGACGAGAAAGATCTTTCAACCTTTTATTGTCAAAAACATATGAATGATAGAAAGTATACTTGACTTTGCAGCATGCTCACGCAACTTGATCCTAGGCTCCTGCTCCTCTCTGACTTTAAAGTTTCTCCAACATAACCACCTTCAACACAAGCTTCTCATATAAGAAGAGTCTCTCTATGGCTCTCTTGTCTAACCCCTCTCTTCAATCCTCCTTGTATTTATAGGACAAGGTAGACAGTTCAGGTCAAGAGGTGGTTGAAGGGGAAGTTGGGGAAGTTGGGAAACCAATTGCAACTAATCCCAATTCATCAAATTAATATTTTTTTGATCATATTTTAAGATGTGCACGACTATTTCACAGTGGAGTAGCGCCCAACACGCAACTACAGTATTAAACAACTAGCATTTGCCATTTTTTGATGCTGTGCGCTAGTTTACTAAAGTAGAGTAGCGCATACCAGGAGGTGTGTGCTACTATATAGCTTACAGAGTAGGGCATATGCGCTGGTTTTCTTAAGAAGAGTAGTGTCCATGCCAAAATATGATATTTTTTAGGGTTTTGTCAGCTTGTAGGAAGGTGATTCAGGTCAAAGTCACATATGAGGTTATCACGCTCTTCAATCCAAGTTGTCCTTTTGTATGATCTATAGCTCAAGGTGATCACAGACGAATAAGTGCAGATTTGACCTATAACATCGGCCCTACTAGGTTATTAGGCAGGTCAGGTCATGTATAAATAGAGTGCGGGAGGCACTATATTTGAACATGTCATTATTCACTTCTACACTACTCAGAAAGTGGCGCACTAGTGGAGGAGGACGTTCAGCTGCTAGGAGGACTATCTCTGTGTACTTGGGTTGTATCATTGCTCTTTCTATCTCTGAGGAAGTTGTGGGGTTTTTCACCTTTATGGTTTTCCCCAGTGAAACTCTGTGTGTCTATTGTCCCATGTGATTGCTTGGTGTGATTGATATGCATTGTTATACTTGATATGTTGTACATGTTATTCTCTCAGTAAAGATCCTAGAGTATGTTGAATTAATGCTAAAAAATTAACATGGTATTAGAGCTAACCTGAGAAGAAGACACTATGCAGTTGCAGAAACTAGGGTTTCCTGTTTATTAGGTTTCTATCCATAGATATTGAAAAGAAGTAGTGTATTTTGACTCTCCTCAGCAAGGCGCATCTTTCTGTCCAATCAGAATTCAATTTTGGGCACTTTCATGTTTGGCCCTAAAAATTAGGGTTTCCACAAAAATAGGAATTTCTAAAATCTGAGGACATAGCTGGAAGCTCCTTGGAAAAATCGAAGTTTAGAGCTTTGGATCAAACTTTTTGGTTGGGTGAAGCTCCAAGAAACTCAAACCCTAATTCAGGGTCCTCCTAGTGAATCCAGAAGATTGAAAACCATTTCTGAAGGGTGAAACTTTGCAGTTTTAAAATTATGAATATACCAGGCTGATCATCTCATCGAGGCACATCTTTCTATCCTTTCAGAAGTTTGAAATTCACATTTTGAATTTTTAGGGTTTCTCTAACAAACCCTAGTCCAGCACCACATCCAAATTTCTTCAAATCAAGTGGTAAGACCTAATTCTCTTATTTCCATTTGAGTTTCTCATTAAAATGTCTCACCACACCAAGCTTGAGGATAAGCTTGAAGGGACTGATAACTCCCGAGCATGTAAGTATAGGATGGGGTTAATCCTGGAAGAAAATGAGTTGGACACTTATATAAGTGAAGAGGTCCTTGTCCCAGAGGGAAAAGAGGCTAAGGCCTTGCATAAGAAGAACTTGGTCAAGGCAAAGAGGATCATTGCTGATTCTATCAAAGACCATCTCATACCACATGTGTCATCTCTAAAGACACCCAAGGAAATGTTTGATTCCTTGACCAAGATATTTGAAGGAAAGAGCATAAATCGGAAGATGACTCTGCGGAATCAATTGAAAGGGGTAAAGCTTCAAAATGAAGAGACCATTCAATCCTACTTCTCTAAGGTCTCTCAGATCAAGGAACAACTTGAAGTTGTGGATGAAGTGGTGGAGAATGGTGAAATTGTCATGAACACTCTAAATGGCCTACCTAGGTCATGGGATTCCTTTATTCAAGGAATTTGTGCAAGAAGGAAGTTGATCTCCTTCAGTAGACTGTGGGAGGAATGCTCACAAGAATAGGCTAGGCTTGTAGCCCAAGAAGAAAAGATGGGAAGTGAAGATCAAGCCCTTGCAACTCACACCAAAAGAAGCAAGCCCAAGAAGGAGCACTCTCATTACAAGAGATCCTTTCACAACCATCAAAAGAATAAGAAGGATATGAGATGCTTCACATGTAATGAGAAGGGACACTTTGCTGCAGATTGTCCCAAGAACAAAAGGGACAACAACAACAATAACTTCAACAAGAAGAATAAGAATAACAAAAGGAGATATCATGCCCATGCTGCTGAGGATGATGAACCTCCCAAGAATAAGGCTAGAGCAGAAAGTGATGATTCATCAAGTGAAGATGAATATGTTCTAATATCTACTCTTACAGGTACTATCTCTCATGGATGTAATGATTGGCTTATTGATAGTGGGGATTCCAAACACATGATTGGGTTTAAAGAATCTTTTGTAAATCTATCTGAACATGAGTCACCCCATAAAGTAAAACTTGGGGATGACTATCAATATCCCATCAAGGGAAGTGGTGAAGCCTCCTACAACCTAGATTCTGGGAAGTCTTTGAAGATGAAAGATGTCCTATATGAACCTGGGCTCAAGAAGAACCTACTCTCCATATCTACATTGGATGCAAAAGGCATGAGGGTTTCATTTGTAGATGGCCAAGTTCTAATGCAGCCTAAGGGTAAAACTATAGATGATGCAGTAGTGATTGGAGAACAAGAGGGAGGTTTATACAAATTGAAGGGACAACCTAAACATGACATGGTACATGAATCCATGGAGCCAAGTGAACTTTGGCATAGAAGACTTGCACATGTGCACTATAGGGCACTACCAATTGCAAGTAAAGCTGTAGAGGGTCTTCCTAAAATCAAGACAAAGCATGAAGGTGTTTGCAAAGGATGTGCAAAAGGAAAGAACATTAAGAAGGCATTTCCAAGCAGTGAAAGCAAAGCAAAAGGGATCTTGGACATTATCCACTCCGATGTATGCGGTCCGATGTCATCCAGTTCTCTGAGTGGGTATGCATACTATGTCTCTTTCATTTATGATTTCTCTAGGAAGACTTGGGTTTAATTCTTAAAGAACAAAGATGAAGTGTTTGATAAGTTCAAGGAATTCAAAGCCTTGATGGAAAATCAAACTGATAAGAATATCAAGACATTCAGATCTGACAATGGCAGAGAATTCACTTCAGGTGATTTCAAGAAGTTATGCAGTGATTCAGGGATTAAGAGGGAGTTGACTGCTCCCTACAATCCACAACATAATGGGGTTGCAGAAAGAAAGAATAGAACAATCATGGAAGCAGCATGGGAAATGCTGCATGACCAGGATCTGCCTATGCATCTATGGGCAGAAGTAGCTAGGACAGTTGTATATGTGCAGAACATAACACCTCATAAGATATTGGATAACAAGACACCAGAAGAGATATTCTCTGGTAAGAAACCTGAAGTCATCCATCTTAGAATATTTGGTTGTTTAGTATACACTCATGTTCCAAAGGAAAAGAGGACAAAGCTAGATCCTTTAAGAAAGAAGGGCATCTTTGTGGGATACAATGAAAGCTCGAAGGCTTACATAATATACTTTCTAGGGTTCAAGAAGATTAATGTCAACAGGGATGTAACATTTGACGAAAACTCAGCCTTCATCAAGCCAAGGAAGACACCTGTTGAAGATCATGAAGAACCAAAGGAAAACAGATTCCAAGACACCATCATGACTGAATCAATTCCAGAAGCATATCGTGAAGTTGAAGATCCGCAAGAACCTGTAAATCCACCTCGTGAGAAGAACTCTCACAAGAGGAAACCTGCATGGGCTAGAGAGCTCATTCAAGATGCAAAACGATATGGCATTCCAGAAGAAGAACACAGAGAAAGGAAGAGGACTAGATCACATACCAGTTATGTTTCCCTACTCTGTGATATTATGAACAAAGAACCTTCCAGTTATGAAGAAGCAGCGCAAAAGAAACAATGGAAGGATTCCATGGTCGAGGAATACCAATTGATCATGAAGAATGATGTTTGGGATGTAGTCCCAAGACCTGATGGGAAGTCTGTTGTGACTTCCAAGTAGATCTGCAAGATCAAGCATGCTGCAGATGGTAGCATAAAAAAGTACAAAGCAAGATTTGTAGCTCGTGGCTTCTCCCAGAAAGAGGGAATAGACTATGAAGAAACTTTTGCTCCTGTAGCCAGGTACACTTCCATTAGATCAGTACTTGCCTCGGCTACAGTGATGAAATGGAAGATACACCAGATGGATGTCAAGACAACTTTCTTGAATGGTGTAGTTGAAGAGGAAGTGTATGTGGAGCAACCACTTGGTTTTGAGACACATGACATAGAGTCATATGTGTGCAAGTTGAAGAAATCCTTGTATGGCTTGAAACAAGCTCCTAGGACTTGGTATGGTAGGATAGATAGCTTTATATCCAGTTTGGGCTTTACTAAGAGTACAGCAGATTCCAACCTTTACTACAAGGTTGAGGAAGGAAATCATGTGATACTACTTCTGTATGTGGATGACCTGTTTGTTACAGGTGAGGATGATTGTCGATACCAAGAGGAAGCTTGCTGCCGAGTTCGAGATGAACGACTTGGGGATGATGCACTATTTTCTAGGCATGGAGGTGTGGCAGAGTGCAGATGGGATCTTCCTTGGACAAGGGAAGTATGCAGTAGAGATCCTGAAGAGGTTCAGGATGATGGACTGCAAGGCCATGGCCACACCTATGGCATCGAACCTGAAGCTTCTATGTGATGCTTCATCTGATCCGGTTGATGTCACTGTGTATCGTCAGATGATTGGGTCCTTGATGTTCCTAATGAACATGAGACTAGATATTTGCTTTGCGGTGAACACATTGAGTCAGTTCCTGACGGATCCCAGAGGTGTTCACCTGGTTGCTGTAAAGCATATTCTGAGGTACCTGAAGGGTAAAATTGATTATGGGCTCAAGTATGATGCGAATAAAAATTTTAACCTACAGGGTTATGTTGATTCAGACTGGGCAGGCAGTGCTGCAGATAGGAAGAGCACTTCAGGGTGCTGCTTCAATATAGGATCAGGTGTGATCTCTTGGTTTAGAAAGAAGCAGTCCTGCGTAGCACTGAGTACAGCCGAAGCAGAGTATGTTGCATCTTGTTCTGCTAGTTGTGAGGCAGTATGGCTGAGGAAGCTACTGTCTGAGTTATTTGATCTCCCGTTGGATGCTACTAGTATCTTTTGTGACAACCAGAGTTGTGTGAATCTGTCTGAGAACCTAGTGTTCCATGACAGGTCAAAGCACATTGAGATCAAATATCACTATATTAGGGATATGGTGCAGAGAGGAGCAGTGAAGCTTTTGTATGTTGCGACGGATGAGCAGGTTGCAGATGTGTTGATGAAACCACTAGCCAGAGTGAAGTTTGAGTACTTCAGAGAGAGGCTTGGTGTTCTTCAGATTGATGACACTTCGAGGAAGAAGTGGTGGACACATTTGCTGGAGCCATTCCAAGCATGGTGAGAGGAGGATCCTTCCCATGGATGTGGATGTAAGCGCTGGATGATGAGCATCAAGATGATGCTCCAGTTACTGCTCTATATATGCATCATGTTGGATGCTTGCTATGATCAGTTGGATCATGTATATGTATATGCATCATGTTGGATGCTTGCTATGATCAGTTGGATCATGTATATGTATATGCATCATGTTGGATGCTTGCTATGATCAGTTGGATCATGTATATGTATATGCATCATGTTGGATGCTTGTGATGATCAGTTGGATCATGTATTTGTATATGTATCAGGTGGATACATTATATGATTAGGTAGATCATGGATGATGATATGTATCAGGTATGCATCAGTTGGATGCATTATATGATCAAGATGATCATGGTTGATGAGCTTCAGGATGTTGCTTCAGATGATATGTATCAGATATGCATCAAGTGGATGCATTGTATGATCAGGATGATCATGGATGATGAGCTTCAGGATGTTGCTCCAGATGATATGCATCAGGATGATGCTATGATGATGATCAAGTTGATCATGTGATGATATACATCAGGATGATGTATGGTGAGTATTAGGATGATACTCTATGGCAGTGGACAGGTTGTGGAGATAAGCATATAATATGGCCCTGGGAGGTTTGTAGATACTCTTTCGAGGTTTTTCCTATGGAATATAATATGGCCCTCGGATATCTGGAAAATGCTCTTTTGAGGTTTTGCTTGGGAGGACATATAATATGGCCCTGGGAGATTGTTTCGCGACAATCTACCGAGAGCGGACTCAAGGCCTGATCTCCCTAGCTTAACGTAAGTCTAGAACAAATAGGACAGAACATAAAATACTTTCCTAGATCGTATAGAGGTACAAATGTAAGAGTAGATTGTTTACCTTAGATTCGCAGATCCCTTTCTCCTCTGTTGATCCAATGCTCCAGCGCTGCCAGATTACAAGTAGCTAAACCCTGTTGAACATGTGACAGACTGCGAGAAGTGAAAGCATATATCTCATATGATAGATCTAAGTTAACAGTTAAGGAGGAAAACTCTAAACATCATCAAGTAGACAACATTTATGGAAAAGAGGATTACAACCATCGCCTTAACGTTGCAAGCTCCTTCCGACAAGCCATGCCAAATCTCTTAGAGAGAACTGAAGGTTCCCCAAGCTAGAATGTTAGTTCTATTGGGCTTGATTTCACCAGCATAAGAATACCATAGACTTCCTCCCTTTAGAATGGGAGTGAGCTTCATTTAAATAGGAATAAGTGGATAGGATATGGATAGGATAGGTTGAGATATGATAGGAGAGACTTAAGGGATCTTTCCAAGGTGTTAGGAATCGAGTGCCAACTCTCCCAAGAGGTCAGGGATAGGGTCCCATGTCAGCAAGCTTCTAGAAGGAGCTCGAAGAAGCTATTTTTTCCATCTAACTGACTTCGTCCCACCCTGTAATGGAGCAAGGTGCGACGTCGCATGTTGCATGAGTGCAACCTGTGATGACCTCTCAAAACCTAGTACAAATGGGTACAAATCCTTCCAGGTCAATCACTCAATTAGGGTAACTCCAGGGGTGTATACACTGAATCTCATGATGGGAAGATTTTGGGTGTAACAGAATGCCCCCCAAAGCATGAAGCTGTTGAAAAATAGACAGGTGAAGTGCTTTGACAGAAGGAATGGCAATGTACTTGTCGGACGAAGGACGCTACTACAGTACAACTGACTCTGAGTATACAGTCTCAAATGACTCACAACATGGCTGCCAACCACTACAATGCAGATCCATGGTAGTAATGACCGACTGAACACAATCATGGTTACTAGACACAAGCGTAGATCCATGATGAGATGGTAACACAGCCACGACCAATACAAATGTGGATTTGTGTAATATGACTCAATACAAACTCCATCGCAACCTGGGTAAAATATGATCCCCAGGGTCTTCAAGATGAACCCGCAATGATGCGAATCTATCCATGTGATTACAAATGTCTTGACGTCGAACATGGTAGAAACCAATTTATTACCGGTCATTGATGTAAACCGTTAACAAGTGCGAGGGAGATCACCATTGATGCCAATGATTCCCAAGGTATCACAGTACATATCATCAAGCGTGAATAAATGAGTTGAAGTTGAACGCAAGATGAAATATTTCAATCAAGAGCCAATGATGTAAACTCATGTTGAAAGCGAGGTAACTTGCCATTGAGGCATGCAGGGCCAAGGTACTTGGTTGGTTTCTAGATTCAGTCCTTGGATGATGAGTTGATCTTGACAAGGATGAATCCGTTGAAGGAGGGCCATGATGAATCCCCCATCAATCGACACGAAACACGACAAAAGATGTGTAGAGTAGATTGGATGGTATAGTAGCATGCAAGACTGACTCAGAGTAGACCGACATGGTGGCAAGCGTACTGACTGCAGATGATAAATGACGGACGTATTCTTGAACATGGGAAATGCATGACTTGGCAGTATTGACATGATGAGTATGACACAAATTCCTAACGCGACTGATGAAGGAAGCTTTCTTTGAATGATTCAAAGGAGTAACAAGACTTAGGAAGTAAGCGGAACTCGAGGACAAATAGATGATCCAAGTGCTATATGAACATGCAGATGAGTGCCATGTTCAAGAACGACTATGTATTGCCACTAACGAAGTGTGTAACATAAAATCTTTCCTTTTTCCCCATCATGAACGATGAGTGCCTCATGTGTTTTTTTACGAGCTTGATGAGGGTAACCAGATGCTCGGTATAGCTCATCTCATAGATGATTCCAATCCCAAATATTTTCTGAACCTAGGATAGGAGGGGTTCGTCCCATGGCGGGCCCTTCAATGTAAGAGTTTAACGAGTCCATAGAAGGTAAACTCGGTCGTCATTTCATGTTTAGAGAGTCTGAAAAGAACTAAAGAAGAATCCAATGGTCCTTTTTCGTAAAGTTAGCCTCATCGCCCAAACAAGGGTAAAACAACACGAGAGAGGACTCTTCCAGTCATGATTGGCTGGAGTATACCTTTTTCGTAACTAGTGCCCCCTGGTTCAAAAAGGGGGTAAACTATCACCAGGGAGACGACCGTTCAAATTATTTTACAAGTGGGAATGTGACAAGTTCGCTTGGCAATCCTTTCGTATTTTGAGAGCTTGAAAAGAGCTTAAAGGTAGACTCCGGGGGGTTCCTTTTCCGTAGGAGTTTAACGAGCCCGGAAAAGTGATAAATCATAACTCGGTAACGTATTCTCATGGTTTCAAGAGCACGAGAAAGAACAAAGAGTAATCTCATGATCATTAAATAATTCAAATCTAATGAAGTGAAAAGATAAACGACAAAATACACAAGGGGTGTTCATACCTGAGATGACCGTTCCAATATGAAAATGGTGTAGAAAGGTATTTCACAACTCCTACACATTCGGGAACTAGGTCAAATAGTCAACCGAATGTTCAAAAATAATAAAACTTATCCAAACTATAGCAAATGGCATAATGGCCTCAAATATTTGAAAAGGGAATATTCCATTTTGTTTATAAATAGAAATAAAAACCAAACATAGTCACCATTGTTCTATTTGCCAAATTTGGGAGGAGTAGTGCCATTTGGAGCCAAATCTTCACTCCTCGATTCCTGGAGCTACGATCAACCATTTCACTCGCCGTCAGGAGCAGGTAACCCTAAACTTCAACCATCAAAATTGTAGTGGTTTACATTTTTTAATTTTAGTCATTTTTTGGGGTTTTGGCTCGATTTGGGAAGGGCCATTGCGCCCTCGGATAGTCACAGTTGGCCTTTTCAGGAGCTGTGACGAGATCGAGTCATCGCAAGGGTCTCACAGGTGGACTACGATGATGTCGCTCTGTTTGCAAAAATGGGGTGCGAGGACGGCGATGTCCATCCCCAAATTCAAACCACGCTCAAAAGGAAGACTGCTAGTGGTTGAAGCAAGTTCTAACATTGTTTATACTCCTCTATTGGCAGGTTCCAAGCATCGAAATGGTTCTGGAATGGAGAGAATGGGAACATGAGTTGGATGACGAACAAGCTGCAAACGACCCACGGTGTGTAGAAGCATTGAGGAATTGTGGGATCCTTAAGTTCTTCTGAGTCCAGGGGATGAGATCCCAAATCCCACTATTGACTCACATGCTCTGATGCTAGGATGCGGCCCAGCAATACTTTGTGATCGGAGATCATGAGCTTACCATAGATGTCAAGGACATCTATTTTCTAACTAGATTGTCTCGAAGAGGGGACAACATGCTACTTACTGGATCACGTGGGAGTGATCGGACCATGGATGATATGATCCAGCAGCATTGTGTTCCCAACACCTGTTCATCTAGTGGGAAGATTCCCATTAAAGATGTACAGGAACGCCCATTACGTGCCATACTGTTCACCATTACGAGGATGGCAGGGAGCTAAGCTCCTCACTTAGCCACCAGGGCATAGATGCTTTATGCGGAGGACTGTATGTCTCCAAAGATCTTTACCTGGTGCGAGGGGGTCCTCGCAAACATGTGAGCTCAGCTGAAAAAGTGTTGGCGGGGAGAGCTCAAACAGTTTGGCTATGGATCGATAGTGATCTCGTTCTTACTGAAACGGGTTCCCCTTTTGCATCCTCAGGTACCACTGGAGGATAGGGATCCTAGAATCCCCACATGGCTAGGTGGACCGATGTGATGGCCCGACATGGTCGGGGCCCTATTATTGGATACCCTCCTGAGTTCCTCACTTGGCTGGAGGGCCAGTTACTGATGGTGGAGGATTTCCCATACAGTGGCACGGACTTTAGAGATGACCCAGACTTGCCGCTGCCAGAGGGGGCAGCATGGGGAGATCTCGGTAAGAACAAATAACCCTTGTACTTTTTAAGTTTTGTGCATTTATAATTTTTTTTTTAATATAGTGTTGACATATGAACAACATGTGTGTGTAGATGTGGGACCTATACGACCTATTGGGACCTCTCTTCTGGCTAGGAGAGAGAGAGGAGAGGGAGCAGTCGTGGGTCCAGTCGTGCATGATTCCATTGCAGAGATGGATAGAGTCTATGCCAACCTGAGTGGGTTAACACTAGACATTCCTGAGCCATCGGTAGATGAGGTGCCGCGACCCATGTAGGTACACACGGTTGGAGCTACTACGCGCTTCAACGCACTGCTTCGCAAGGTTGTGAGAGCAGTCAACTGTTTTCAGACTCAACAGGATAGATCTGCTAGACCACCTAGGGATGTATGGGCCAGGAAATAGGCCATATGTTGTTATTGTGTGTGTACTGAGAGCTTAGAGGCCTCAAATTTTGTACTTTTGAAAGCTGCGAGGATTCAGATTTTGTATCAACACTACCTTTTTGAGATTATATATATATATACAAACAGTCCGGCGATTTATACATTATGTGTTTCAAGAAATAATGATGTGATCTTGTTTATATGCTTTGCTTTTATACAGAGTATTATTTACATGTTGTGAATGCTTTTAGATATTATGAGTATTATGTGTGTGCGATGTACCAATCTAGAATGAAGTTGGCCATCGATTCAGCAACTGCGTTTAACTATCGTGGAATGTGCAAGTATTGAATGGATTCAAATGACCTTTCCAGGAGATGAACTCGTCTAAAGAGACAGAGCAGGGTAGGATCATGGATAGCGTAGACCTGGTTAAGATGGGAAACCACTAGTTGAGAATCCATGTGGATGGCAATGTGGTTCACACCCAAGGAAATGGCATCGGTTAAGGTTCCAACTACCGCCAGATACTCTGCAGCATTGTTGGTTGCAAATCCAAGGCAACTTCTTCCTTATCTGATGAGCTCTCCTGTTGGGGAATACAATACCCAGGCTGCCAAAGAAAGGTTACGAGTATGTCGGCTGGTGCCGTCCGCGAATCCGTAGCACGTTGCCATCTACACACGCAGACAGAACATGGTATAAGAAGTGGAAACAAGATCTAAAGACACTAAAAAAAATGCACACACCACACAAAAACACGCCATGTACAGTATATACACGAAAGTCTATGCATGAGAGGATCACGCATAGTACCTCTTCAGGTAAATCCCATTACGGGGTTCACCCAAAGATATCCCGACATAATCTTCAAGATTGTAAGCTCCCTTTTCCAAAACACGTTTGACAATGTAAGGTCCGTGCCACTTGGACTCGAACTTTCCTGCTCCTAGTTTGTCATGTTTTTGGTTGTATGTGAGGACCAGATCACCCTCGTTGAAGATACGAGGTTCAACTGACTTGTCGTATTGAGCTTTGATGCATTTCTTGTGTGATTCATTAGCAAGAGTAGCATCTCGGTGAGACTTGTCAAGTTTTGCTAACTACAGGAAACGTTCTTCCTCGGTAGTAGTGTTAGGAAGAAGTTCGACAGCGAGTTGTAGAGACGAAATTTCGCACTCTATCGATAGGACAACCTCCAATCCATACACCAATTGGAAAGGAGTGAAACCTGTGGCGGTTTTAATGGAAGTTTTGAAGGTCCATAATGCTGAAAAGAGCATATTATGCCAGTTGGATTTCTGCATACCTACCATCCTTTGGAACATGGTTTTGAAGACCTTGTTAATGGCCTCAACCTGTCCATTGGGCTACGGGTAGTAGGGTGTTAAGTTTTCATGGTGAAAACCCAATCTATCGCTCAGTTCATCGACCATATGGTTTTGAAAGTTAGAACCATGGTTGGTCACTATCGCCTACGGAACTCCAAACAGTGCTATTACATGATTAAACATGAAGAGTGCGGCGGTTTTGCCGTCGTTTTGGTATGTAGGCATTGCCTCGGCCCACTTTGTGTAGTAATCCACAACTACAATGATGTAACTATGCCCCCGGCCGAGGTAGGCTTACAATGCATAAAATTGATGCCCCATTTTGCAAAGGGTCCCACGGCAATAACCAGGTGTAACGGGGCGGGATGGGTGCGCTTCTTCGTATGGAAGTGTTGACATGGAGGACATCTTTTTACGGCCTCAACACAATCTTTGAAGATAGTAGGCCAATAATATCCTGCGTGCAAAATCTTCTGGGTTGTAGCCATCCCAGAGAGGTGATCGCCACACGCTTCAGCGTGACAGTCATTCAGAATGCGTTCAGCCTCGTCATGAGTTAGACAACGTCGAAGAATTGAATCGACGCCACGGAAGTACAAAGTATCACTGATGATCAGATAATACTTCGCATGGTGACGTATTCTACAATCGTCGTCGTGAGACAGTTGAGGGTTGAAGCGTTGGGTTTGAAGATATAATGAAATATCTCCATACCACGGATCAGTCGTGCTGATGAGAAACAATGATTCATCAAGAAAAGAGTCATTGTGCTCAACTTCTACATCATAATGGGGAAGGTCACAAATAAGCTCAGCAAACACCAAGGACTTTTTAGACTTGGCTTTCTCGAAAAGAAGATCGAATTCTTGCAGTATCACAATCCAGCGTGAATACTTACCCCCAAGCACTTGACGTGTCAGTACGTGGTACATGGGGTTCGAGTCTGCGATGATGGTGGTGGTGCAGAGCAAGATATAGTGGTGGAACTTTTGGATGGCGATGACCGCCGCGAAAGAGAGTTTTTTGACATGTGAATATCTAGTTTCAGTGTCAGTGAGACCCTTACTCGCATAGTATATTACATGTTCCTGGGCATTTTGATCCTCCTATACCAAAACCATGGCGATAGTGGTAGCAGAAGCAGCGAGATATAAGACGTAATCTCAGAAATAGTTGGGCGGTTGGATTACGGGGGCATGCGTGATGGCATGTTTGATGTTGTTGAAGGATTTCTGAGCTTGATCGTCCCAAATGAACAGGATGTCCTTCTTAAGTAGTTTCATATACCCCTTAGTCTTCTCCGCGAAGTTACAAACAAAATGCCTTAAATAAGTCGCCTCCCCTTGGAGACTTTGAAGTTTCGTCATGTTGGTTGGAGGTGGTAGGTTGAAAATGGCCTCCACCTTTAAGGGATCGATGCAGATCCCATCCTTCGAGACAATAAACCTTAAGAGGCATCCAAACTCAATGCCAAAGATACACTTATGACGGTTCAGACGGATATTATACCATCTGCATCTGAGGAAAATGGCCATCAGATGATCCATGTGGAACTCACGCTGCTTTGAATGAGCAGGGAGATCGTCCAGGTAAGGTTCCACAAAGTCCTTAATATCATGGAAGGCATACGACATGGCCCGCTGGAACGTGATGCCAGCGTTTTTAAGGCCAAACGGGAGTTTGCGGTATGCAAACATCCCCCAAGGACAGATGAAAGCCATCTTATGTTGGTCAGCTGGGTTGATCTCAATCTGGTTGTAGCTAGAAAATCCATCCATGAATGAAAAGATGATTCCTCCGGCACAATTGTCGATAATCTGGTTAATGAACAGGGTCGGGTAATTGTCCTTTGGACAAGCCTTGTTGAGGTCTCGATAATCAACACAGACGTGAATGGTACCCTGCTTTTTGTTCACAAGGATGACGTTTGATACCCAATCCGTCAACGGGACAAGATAGATGAAGCCAGCCTTTAAGAGATTTTCAATCTCTGCCTTGATCGTTGCAGTCTTACGGGGGTGTACCAATCACAACTTTTGACATACAGGTTTGATGTTGGGATAGGTCTTTATTTCATGAGAAACAATCGCGGGGTCTATCCCAGGAATCTCCTCATAGGACCAAGCGAATACATCTCGAAATCACATGAATAAGGCCGTACCAATAGTTATTTCTTCAGGGGAACACTTTTGGCCTATGCAAATGTGTTCCACTACACCAGATTTTACCGTGATGTCTACCGGGGTGGTAGGCTCAATGTTGGCCAAGTTTCCCTCAGTGTCCAAAAGACATGTAAGTATGGGGGAATGAGGGAACGAATAGATATCCGGTGAAAATATGGTGCTAATGTTGTCCTCTATGTACTCCAAAGGGGGGAGAAAAGACGACCTATGGTGGAGGTCATCCCACAGACTATCATCAACATTCATAACTTCCATGATGGACTCATCTGAATGAAAAGTCTGAAGTAAGATATCGGGTAGAGATGATGTCCGTCGTAGAGATCAAGATGGGGAGGCCATAGTCAAGTGGTCCTCTGGTGCTGATTGGGTAGCCTCATAAATGCGTTCAGTGGGTGAAAGAGGCATTGCGTTTCCAATCAGGTGTGTTGTGGCTTCATTAGGTACAAGCCAAGTATCAGTGGAGTGAGATGAAATCTCTGTGGAGATCATGTTCACCGAGGAAACATGATTAGGGGGGTCTGAAATTGGAAAAACGGCCATGAGAGATGAATCTTTCAAAAGGCCAACCCCTATACTCTCATACTGTTTTGACGTTTGTCCGATGGAAGGAACATGGTCACCAGGATGAGTAGTAGTGTCTGGTGTGCAAAAATCTAGTTGGTCAAAGGTAAAAATTCATCCTTGGTGGGGGAATTGTACTACACGGAAGACTGAAGAGGCTACCTCCTGCATGGCGTAAAACCAATTGCAATCAAGCAAGAGATTATAATCTATCGGGGTCAAGACCACTTCCACATTAATGGTTACAGTATATCCGCCCAACTCAACTGTGAGAGCTTGTAGGAGCCCATGAGGTTGAAAGCCATGCCCGTCAAATGCTTTCAACGTGGTAGGAGAATGATTCAATTCGGGAGAGCCGATGGCTCTCCAACAGGCGATCGACATGACAGAAGTAGAGGCTCCTTCGTCCAAAAGGGAACGATGGACAATTTTCCCAGCAATGTTTGTAGCTACTTGGAATGTGAACTGATGGGAAAGCCTCTGCTTGAAGTAGTCAAGTCGGAACATGATGGTATTCGAAGAATCAGGGTCAACTGCACCGATTGCTACGAGGAGAGTTTTGCGATGATTGGGACAATTCTGCAAAAATTCCAGGGTGGACATGGCGCAAGGGGCTTGTGCCAAGTCCTCTACGATATTGTAATTTTGTGCCGCCCGAGCATTAGGATTGAAAACGGCTTTTCGAATCGTGCTCTTGGGCGGTAGCAATATCGAATCTAAGGACGGCTTCTCAATGGTGAGAGAAGCTAACGGTACAGTGACAGCAGGTATAGAGTTGGAAGCTTTTTCAGTATTACTTCCAACAGGTTCCTTCGAAGGGACCGAGTCGTATAATCGCGAGCGAGTGTTCAAATTGATCGTCTAGTTACGCACCATGAGAACATGCGCGGTATTGGATGGTTCCCCCTGGGCTGGGGGGTTGAGCAATCATTTGCTGATTTTGAGTGGGAAACGGATCGTTGAGGATTGCGGGAGTCGGTTTACCCCTAAGAAACTTTTGGACTTCGTCTCTATGGGGACACTCTTTGGAAAAATGATCATCTCCACACAGTAAACAAGGAAATTTTAGTTTTCATTTCTGTTTGGTGTCGTCAGGAGTGCTCTTTTGTCCCTGCTGGGCAGAAGACTTCTTAGGTTTCCCTTTGTTCTTCTTCTTGCCGTCGGGCTTCTGAGATGAAGCTGATTAGACAGAATTCACCTCTTCAGTTACAGCAGGAGCGGTCGATTTGGTGGTGCTGTGTCCAGCTTGAGTTGGTAGTGGGGAGGAACCATGAAGGTTCAACAATCCAACAGGTTGGGTGGTAAGGGATCCAATGATGCCATCAGTTTGGGGTCCCTTAGGGGGTTTCGTGGGATCATAAGTGTCGCGGGGTGCATCGAGAAGAATTTCAAACAGGGTTCCCGATTGAGCATAGACCAAGTCTAGGTAATGGGAATGAGCGATAGCTTGTTCTTCAGTGACAGCACCACCCATGGCGACATCTCGAGCTATGTGAGGAATGAGAGACTTCGTAAACCAATCTGCTAGGAATTGGTCTGGAATGGGAGCCTCAATCAAGTGCCTTTTCATCTGCCACTCATGTATATGAGTAGAGATATGAGTAGAGGTATTCTAACGGAGAGAGGTGAGAAGGTCCGTACCAGTTTCGTACCATATAGGCAGTTGGAAGTGAGTCAAAAATTTCATAGTAAGGGAACCGAAATCATGAAAAGAATGAGGTGGTAATTCGATGTACCACTTGGCAGCTGAACCAGTGAGAGTCCGTTGGAATAATCTCAGACGGATCGAGTCGTCCATCAAAGAGTTGGATGAATACCATAAATGATATGTCATCACATGGTGCTTAGGATCCTCGTCCGGCTTGCCGTCAAACTTAGGGATATTCGACGGAAGTTTCACCAGAATTGGGGGCCAGTTAGTTTCGTGGTAAATGGGGTTGTTTGTTAGTCGAGATAGATCAGGTAGGTCCAAAGTATCCAGAAAGGGCATCTGTTGATTAGGCTGCGGGTACTGGTAGTACTGATAAGGCATGTAAGGACCGGTAGGACCTCATATCGACTAATTAAAGGGTGACCATAGAGGAAATTGACTGTAGGGGGGTGTACCTCCCGGACCGTAAGGGGGTCCGCCACCATAAGGTGGTCCATTCCAATAAGGTGGGGGTCCATCTCCTCCACCAGGAGGAGGTGGGGGTCCGCCGCCACCACTAGGAGGAGGTGGAGGTCCATAACTGTAGTAAGGTGGGCCACCACCGCCTCCACCTGGAGGGGGTGGTGGACCACCTCCACCGCCAGAAGGATGGGGGCCCCCACCACCTCCGCCACCGGAAGGATGAGGGTCTCCACCTCCACCACTGCCACCATAATAATTAGATCCGCCACCGCCTCCTCCTGGAGGGGGTGGTGGACCACCTCCACCGCTCGAAGGAAAATTTCCTCCCCCACCATAATAGGGTGGTCCTCCGCCGCCTCCGCCTGGGAGGGGTGGTGGGCCATTCCTACCACCACTGGAAGGGTGGGGGCCATTGTTGGTAGAATGAGTTGGACCTCCGCCAGAAGGTAGAGGTTCGCCTCCTCCGAAGTTAGGTGGGGGGCCCACCGCCTCCAACGGGAGGTGGGGGTGCACTGATCGGGGGTGGTAGTGCTTGAGGGATAGTTGGTTGGGGTCCATGTTGTAAAACGGGTTGTTTCCCCCATAGAGTGTATGGGTTTCCGGGATAGGGTATCTCGTATGGTGCATTTTCGGGATTAGATTGACCCGACGCAGGGTTAACAGAACCTGGATATGCTTGACTCCATGAGGGTTGAGTTACATTGGATGGCCCCCCAACATGAGATAATCCCATGGTGGATGGTCTAGCGGGTTGGGAAGGTCCAACGGGAGGTCCATTGGGGATTCCACCACCTACGTTCTGGTTAGGAAAGGGGGGTTTCCCCTCAGCCACAATAGGTTGACCACTATTCAAAGGTTGAACCAACATAGGTTGTTGATTAGCTACCGTAGTAATAACGTTACCAATGAGATCATCCGGGGGAATGGAGTATCCTCCCCTCGAATTTTGAGGTGGGGGAGGAGCTGATAAAGTAACTGTGGTAGTAATCGATGTGTTGGACTATTGTCCTTCAACCGGTTGGTTCACTTGAAGTGCAAGACTTGACTCTTGCAAGGGTTGACCAGTCTCATTAATGGTCAGGTTGTGGAGGGATGGTTCAGGTAAACCAAAAGATATAAGATGAACTGAGGTGTCTCTATACCCAAGTCATTGCTCGAGACTTTGTCTTTGAAGTTCATCACCCCTAACTCGTAATCATTCCAGATGATCATGAATAGGACCAAAAATCTCGGCGGGGTCAGGCCTGTAGAAGGGTCTAGAGAGTTCTGGAGTAGTCCAGTTGGGTGGGGATGCGATGGCAAAATGAGCCATTGGGTGACCGGTAGAAGATGTCCAATAAGCTGCTGAAGGACCAATAGCTGATGTGGGGTCATCCTGGGGTTGATTTATCCATTCCAACGATCCAGGCTCTCCCGATGCAATGGGAGATAGGTCTTGTGAAGTGGGGATTTGTGCTTCATCATCCTGCGGGGGATGAGAGGCAGGTGAATCTGGAGGAGTATGTGGAAACAAATGTCCTCCAATATTCAAAGTGGGGTTTTCCACTTTTTATGACCCGACCCTGGCATGAGGATCCATCCTCACCCTCGAAATTACCTCCTGGTTAAGGGGATATTCGGGTGGAAAGTTTTGGATTCTACGGGACCTTCTCCAAAGAAAATTAGCCAGAGTGACTGAAACAAAAAAGTTTCTCCTAAAGCAAGCTAAAAGAAAAGCAGACCAGACAAAACCCTACACAAACTAAGGCAACAAGCAGACTTATGTGATAGAGTGGATTCAAAGTCTGGAACCTCACGAGATTATCAAGGCATCGCAAACCGCTATATACTGCAGGGTCCAACAATATGATGCGACAAGGAGGATTGGGACCATACCCTTGCCTGCATACCCAATTAGCTGGACAGTACATGCGTGCTAATCTCTCCGAGTGTTGTTCTCGGTGTATTGCTTTGCCAAGACGGACAAATGGTTAAATCAGTTGGTTTCAGGAATCCTAGTGGTGTCTCCCGATATATGCAAGGTATGTGGGAGCTCAAATCCGTAGTGGTACTGTCTAATGCACAACCGTTTGGTAAGAGACCTTCTGATATACTACCGAGTACGTGATACACCCTTCGATATATGCCAAGTATGGATTATGGTACTTAGTGGGTACGCGAAGGAGCTCGATATACCGATAAGTATGTGGAAGACTACAATACCCCCGGGATACAGTGCTAGGAAATAACGACAGCTACCACACTTAACGACACTGAAACACGTCTCTAACTTACACACAAGTTGCTAAAAAATTTACCTAGTTCTACCGTTAATTTTATCTAGACGTTTAGGTGAATGCATGAGGTGAGTACATAATCAAGAGCATAATGCAAGTCCTAGCTACATGCATGAAATATTCTTTTCTTTCAATGAATGCTACCTATGAGAGGGAGAAATATTTTCTTTCCAACGAGATTTTCCAAAACAACACAATGCAACAATTCCCAATTCAAACAAGTTTGACTATGAAAGCATTATTTTCATTTTGTGCGAAACGCAAAAATTACAACACTACTAATCCAAATCACAACATTTTTCTTTTCTTTTTCCTTTTCAAAACGAAAATGATGCTAGGTAGTGAAAAGAGAGAATTCTAAGATGGAGTATGCAAGATTTTCAATTTCACTTTCAATGGCCTAAAAGCAATGAAAATAAAAAATGCATCTACCTTTCCTTAGCATGGAACTAATTTTGCAAAAACTGAAATATACTTCGGATTTTTCGAGAAAATGAGAAGCTCATAATTCAAGAAAAACACAAGTGATCACACATTCATTCAATTTTTTCAAAAATGCATAAGCAAAACATTCCAATGCACGAACAATTTTCTTCAATAATGCTTGAGGAATGATGGGAAAGAGGCACTTTTAACTTTTCGATGGATGCATCAAAAGATCAACTTGATAACAACTACACTTTTAGATGTAAATGAATGAAAAGAAAACACTACTTGCAGCACTCAGTATACTTAGAAAACTCAAGAAAAGACAAGCACTCAACCAAACTGAAAGACACACTTAACTCAAAGTCAGACAGTAGCAAGCTAACCAAGCAAGCAAAGCTCAAAAATTGATGTAAATGAGGTCTGGGAGTTGATCTAATGCGGTAACTAGATCAGTCAAGGAGAGGAGGAAATGCAAGGGTGAGCGGATGAAGGTGGAGGAGACAAGAGTATCCACCACTACCGGCTCTCAAACTTGTCCAAGACGGAACCCACAATCAATCCAAAAAAAAACCAAACACTCAACATACACATTAAAGATGGGATCTCTGGCTGGATCTTGTAGCACAGAGGGAGTTCATACAAAAAACCAAAGCTCATATTAAGAAATGGAGATGGGATTCCTGCATGCCAAATTCGACAAATCGACGCACTCTATGCTTGTACACAGTGCGACGTCGCAGTTCACTAATGCGGGGAGTGCGACGGTGTCACAGTATGCCAATGAAAGGCCTGCGACGAGTGGCTAACAGACAAAGAACAGAGACCAGAAAAGACACAGTGTCGCTCCGTTTTCACTAACCAGGTGTGACAGGTGAGATCTAAGTTCAAAAATGAATCAAATCTCCAAGCAATGAACTGTGAAATGGTTCAAAAATGAGTAGTACAAACTTAGAGGAAGCAGATTAGAGTCTTCAAGATGAATATCTGATAGTGAAATCAACTCAAGAAGCAACTGACAAATAAGAGGCTTGTGTCAAGCAATCAATCGAGAATGACTCTCAGATTGACAACTACATAATAAGATGAGATCTCTCCCCAGTATGGTCGCCAGATTTGTTTTGCGGACAATCTACCAAGAGTGGACTCAAGGCCTAATCTCCCTAGCTTAACTTAAGTCTAGAACAAATAGGACAGAACATAAAATACTTTCCTAGATCGTATAGAGGTACAAATGTAAGAGTAGATCGTTTACCTTAGATTCGTAGATCCCTTTCTCCTCTGTTGATCCAAAGCTCTGGCGCTGCCAGATTGCAAGTAGCTAAACCCTGTTGAACATGTGACAGACCACGAGAAGTGAAAGCATATATCTCATATGATAGATCTAAGTTAACAGTTAAGGAGGAAAACTCTAAACATCATCAAGGAGACAACATTTATGGAAAGCAATTATATTAATTGTATTGAAGAGTGAGGAGTACAATAGAAAATAGGATTACAACCATCCCCTTAACGTTGCAAGATCCTTCCGACAAGCCATGCCAAAGCTCCTAGAGAGAAGTGAAGGTTCCTCAAGCTAGAGTGTTAGTTCTATTGGGCTTGATTTCACCAGCATAAGAATACCATAGACTTCCTCCCTTTAGAATGGGAGTGAGCTTCATTTAAATAGGACTAAGTGGATAGGATATGGATAGGTTAGGTTGAGATATGATAGGAGAGACTTAAGGGATCTTTCCAAGGTGTTAGGAATCGAGTGCCAACTCTCCCAATAGGTCAGGGATAGGGTCCCAAGTTAGAAAGCTTCGAGAAGGAGCTCGAAGAAGCGATTTTTTCCATCTAACTGACTTCGTCGCA
The DNA here is from genome assembly GCA_027924585.1 of Larix kaempferi. NCBI lineage: Eukaryota > Viridiplantae > Streptophyta > Pinopsida > Pinales > Pinaceae > Larix > Larix kaempferi. The sequence continues at coordinate 10,717,877 of BSBM01000348.1, read as the reverse complement.
CCCTGTAATGGAGAAAGGTGCGACGTCACATGTTGCATGAGTGCAACCTGCGACGACCTCTCAAAACCTAGTACAAATGGGTACAAATTCTTCTAGGTCAATCACTCAATCAGGGTAACTCGAGGGGTGTATACATTGAATCTCATGATGGGAATATTTGAGGTGTAACAGAGATCCGATAGGTTGGGATGTGTGCCCATAATAAGTCCTGGGATGCTCTTGCGAGGTTTTGTCCTATGGCATATAATATGTCCCTGGGAGATCCGATAGGTTGGGCTATGTGCCCGCAATAAGTCCTGGGATGCTCTTGCGAGGTTTTTCCATGACCACATGTAATATGGCCTTGGGAGATCCGATAGGTTGGGCTGTGTGCCCGTAATAAGTCCTGGTATTCTCTTGCAAGGTTTTGTGGTGACCACATGTAATATGTCCCTAGGAGATCCGATAAGTAGAGTTGTGTGCTCGTAACAACCTGGGATGCTCTTATGAGGTTTTGTGGTAAAGTCACATATAATATGTCCCTGGGAGATCCGACAGGTAGAGCTGTGTGCTTGTAACATCCTGGGATGCTCTTGTGAGCTTTTGTGATGCATGTAATAAGTCCTGAGAATTCCACAGTATGGCCAGTGATGAAGACCTGCAGGTGGTGGGCCTACATCCAGTATGAAAAAGGACTGGCTCTGTAGAACTTCCTATGACGAGTAGATTCAGAGATTGATTGAGATAGTAGCAGCCGTGAAAATGACGATGATCCAGTGACGATGATCCAAAGAAGAAGAATCGTGCTAGCAGATTTGTGTCGAGAAATACCTTCCTAGTTAAGAGGGAGTGTTGATGTAATTGTAACTTCGGAATGTATTTCACCTATGTATATTGTACTCCTATAGAGATATTATTATTCCTCTATACGGAAGTGTTGTCATTTGTATTGACAAGTGTTGCAAGTGTCGCAACTTGCAAGTGATGGGTTATTAGACCACCAAGTGTGGGGTCGGCCCTGATTAGTATAACCATGGGTTATTAGATTGAGTTAGACAAGTCGGCCTTGCTAGGTTATTAGGTAGGTTAGGTCATGTATAAATAGAGTGCGGGAGGCACTCTATTTGATCATCTCATTATTCACTTCTACACTACTCAGAAAGTGGCACACTAGTGGAGGAGGAGGATCAGTTGCTAGAAGGACTATCTCTGTGTACTTGGGTTGTATCATTGCTCTTTCTATCTCTGAGGAAGTTGTGGGGTTTTTCACCTTTATGGTTTTCCCTAGTGAAACTCTATGTCTATTGTCTCATGTGATTTCTTGGTGTGATTGATATGCATTGTTATACTTGATATGCTGTACATGTTATTCTCTCAGTAAAGATCCTAGAGTATGTTGAATTAATGCTAAAAAATTAACAATAGGTACCAAATAAAAAAAATATAAGTCACATGGATCTTCTCATAAGATATTGAGGCACATGCCTATAATCTCAAGGATTAAAAGGATTTTTCGTTACAAATAATTATCCATGTTGTAGGGGTGGCATGTCTCACATGGAAGTGAGCCATGAGTTATGCAGATTCAATAGCCATGAAGCATATAGAGGATACATGGCCTAATAAATTCAAGGATGAAGTATGAGGCCTTCGATTACACATAGCCATGGATGGAGTTAACCCATATTCCCTCCAAAACACCAAGTATTCTATTTGGCCAATCATAGTGATCAATAACGATAGCCCTCCATGGTTGTCTGTGAAGAATGAACATCTTATGTTGGCTCTTATAGTTCTTTGTAGAAGATAAGTGAAGGATTTGGATGTCTACCTCCAACCATTAATCGATGAATTCAAGCAATTATGGGAAGCGATATAGGTATATATGATGTATCAAGACCCATATCAATGGAGAGGTATTTTATATCGTCTGGCATATGTGCATACACCATGCATGATTATCCAGGACTAAGAATTTGCTCTAGTAAGCATGATGATTTGCTTATATCCATAATGTTATTTGAAAAAATTAATTTGGTGCAACCACCTTGTTTGGTGCTAATGTGTTTTGTATACAATAACATTGCAGGCCTTGTAACAAAAGGGTAAAATGGATGTAAATGTTGTGGACGTTCAATAAATCCTAGGTGGTCCAACCACCTAGGAAAGTTGGTGTACGATTGCTTGAGGGTGTTCCTCCCAGAATATGACCCTTATAGAAGAGTAGAATTTACTTTCAATGTAAAACACAGAGAACCTAAAGGCTTGAAATATTGGCTCAGGGCATATGACATAGAGAAAGCGAAGGAAATTGCAAAATTGCTCGATTCAAATGGGGAACATATGTTCGATGATCCTAAATTTTTTTATGCCTATGTTGAGAAAATTCCCATTGGGATGAAAAGGAAATATGTAATGACATATCGCTCAATACTATATAATAATTCCACCCATACAAATATTTCCACTTGTTTTAGAACTAAAAATTAATCAAATGAATTTATGGAACAATATTCATCGAGATTAAAAAAATTACCCAATAATATCAACATGAACATGATATGAAAATACATAATATATGAAAATGCATAATTTACAATACAAACAACATTAACATGAACATGATATGAAAAGGCATAATATAAATACACTCAGGCATAATTTACAAATCAAACAACATCAACATTAACATGGTATGAAAATGAATAATATATACATCTAAAGTGAAAAATACATATAAAAAGTCAATATAAATGTCAACTTATATCTCAACAATGAAATAATCTAGCTAGATCTGCTACCAAAGCAAGACTCATCAAATCCATGTACATTAGAAGAGGTATATGGTAAACCAATACCCGTATCATGTGACAATGCAATGACCAGAAGCTTATGTATATCTCCATCAAGAGCTATACCAGTCGATTACATCAAATCTTGTAAATATCTTGGTGCATCAATGGATGTTGCATTTGGTGCACTAGTGGATGCTGTAGCAGGTGCCAGAGGGGGTGGTGGTGGTGGGCTTGCTAGAGGAGGGGATGGAGGTGATGGTACTAATGGATTGGTGGATGGGGCATAAATGGATGGTGGTGGGGATGTTGGAGGAGGGGGTGGTGGTGGTGGTATTAATGGATTGGTGGATGGGTCATCATTGGATGTTGGTGAGGATGTTGGAGGAAGGGATGGCGGTGGTGGGACTAGTGGATCGGTGGATGGGGTATTATTGGAAGGTGTTGTGGATTCTATAGGAGGGGATTGTGGTGATGGGACTAGTGGATCGGTGGATGGGGTATTAGTGGATGGTGGTGTGGATTCTATAGGAGGGGATGAAGGTGGTGGGACTAGTGGATTGATGAATGGTGGTGGTGGGACTGTTACGGTAGGGGATGGTGGTGGTGAGACTAGTATGTTGATGAATGGTGCATTAGGGGATGTTGGTGGTGAGGTTGCTACATGAGGGGATGGTGGTGGTGCATAAGAGGTAGATACATGTGTGGTGTTAGATGATCTAATGATTGTTGGATTGGTGAAAGGAGGAGGTGGTGGAGAAGAATCATTCTTAGAAGATGTATATAGAATACATGCCCTCAAGTCATCAATGAGCTTGAGGCCATTGAATATATGACGCATCAATACTGTTATATCACAAGGAAGGGTGGACCATATGGGAGAGAGCTTGGGCTCTTTTACAATCTCTCGATGTCGTACAAGATCCACCCCATGTTGAGCCATTAAGTGGCAAAGAAAATCCGCCACATGGTGACAAAATATGGGACTTGGCCTATGCTACTCCATGCCATATATGTAATAAGGAATTGGCTCATCGACCTCAACCATGTCCAAATCATACTATGGTGGCTCATTCTTGGAAAACATGCCAATATCTACAAAATAGTGGACAGCAATAATTAGACAATTCAAACAAAATATTATAATCAATTACATGTGCATTAAATAAGATAAAATTTATGTAACTACAATAATCAAAGTATAATAACACTACCTCTCATATCCAATGGTTATTACCAAATAGATACCAACCATTTTCAAAATGCAATCATAACCTTATAAAATTTCATGGTGAAGCATCATAATGGGAAATACTTTAGAGTTTTAACTACAATAATGAGAAACAAAAATCAAGGGCCAAAATATTAACGTTGAAACCCCGACCCATGATATTTCCAATGAACAATCCAATTGGGAATAAACATAGTTTAGTTTATAGTATTTTTATATCAAAGTCAAAACATTAACATTGAAGCCCAAACCAATGATCTTTCCAATGAAAAATTCAACTAGGAATACACAAAGTTTAGGTTATAGTTTTTTCATAACAAAGGGAAAAGGGTATGTTTCATGGAACATGCATTAGATACCAGGGAAAATAAAATCTTTGAAACCTCATAACCATTCACAAAATGAAGTATCAAGCTAGTTAAAACAAAGATATAGGTTAACCATTGTCACAATGCAATTATGACCCTATAAAATTTCATGATGAAGCATCACAATGAAAAAGACTTCAGAGTTGTAACTATAATAATGGGAGAGAAAAAAGGCCAAAACATTAAAAATGAAGCCCCAACCAATGATCTTTCCAATGAATAATCTAGCTAAGAATACGTAGATTTTAGGTCATGGTTTTTTCATAACAAAAACAAAACATTAACAATAATCCTAGCCAGTGATATTTCCAATGAACAATCCAATTAGGAATACACAGAGTTAGGTTATATTTTTTTCATAAAAAAGGAAAAGGGGTATGTTTCACGGAACATGCATTATATACTAGGGAAAATAAAACCCTTAAAACCTCAAAAGCATTCATAAAATGAAGTTTCAAGCCGGTTAAAACAAAGAGAGGCCAATCATTGTCATAATATAATTGTGATCCTATAACCAGGAACAAGTAAAACATCACTCAACTCAAGCATAATCTCAAGGCATATGAAAGGAACATAGTTAACTCCTCTCATAGGATAATTAGCATTCTCACCTAGCTCAACACTCATCCCTCCCTCTTGGTCCTGAAACCTACTAAATATGAACTGTCATATTTCATATGTATCAAAGATCCATTTTCCACATAACATCCAACACTAGAAACAATGTTATGAGACAAGCAAGAGACCATAGCTATACCCATCTTGCAAAATCAACAATATGAAGAAGAAACAACCCTTCCAAGGGTGCAAGTGCTTCTATATGACTTAATTGTTAACATCCAACAAGATTCACAAGGTCAGGTGATCCGTAAACCACTATAGATATTCCACTGTAACAATTTGTCACATACATCTTACAACTTAATTCATTGTGTTAGCTTAATTCCAAAAAATGATAAATAAAGTGGAATTGAAATGAAAATAACTAGAGAAAAACAACACATCCACATGAATAACACATGATATACCCTAGGAAAACTCACTATGGGGAAAAACCCATCCAGAAGTGAGGACTATGCCATGCTCTTTTCTACTCCAAAATGCAATGCAAGTATTGAAAGAAAGTGGTACTAACTGTGGAGTTACCTCTAACACTATGGCCTGCATGCACCCTGCATGATTACTCCAGTGTCTCCTACTTCCTCTATTATTCTCTAATATCCAATCCCTGACTATTTCTCAACTATGGAACAATGAAATACCATCATTAGAAATGGAGCCCCTTTTCCTCCTAACGACTTGGTATTTAACATGCCCCAATAATCATTTAGAGTTATTTTTATGGTTTGCACATGCCTCAAATCCTTATTAGGGTTAGGGTTTTGGACCCTTTGGAATGCTCTTGAAAGTCGACTTGTGACTAGTTCCATATGTATGGGTAATGAGAGTTGATGTGGAATCCACTCGATACCTGATGGTCAACTAGACAAGTCAACTTGCAGGAAGCATAATTTCCTCATACAGACTCCAATTGAAGCAATTCTTGCACCATTGGAAAGGTCTTGGTGTGTAGAATATGAATTTTTAGTCCTAAGCATGGGAAAGACAAAAAAAATATTCAATCCATCAAAATGGCTCTGGAAGGTTTCCTACAATTTTTGACCCCAAACTTGAAAAGTAAGACATGCCCCTCAAATGGGCCCTACAAGACAATTCATCCTATATTTCCACCCATAAAGAATCAAAATAGATGAAAAATTATATATTAATCCAATTCAGATCATCAAGCATCTCTCCAAGGTACACCACAATTGAAATTCCAACTCCCTCTTTCACCTATAGTGAAATTTCAACAACAAAATAGATTTGATATCATGTAGGAATTTTTGGGTCTAAGGAAATTAATGCAACTTCTAAAATTTCACCTATTTTCTAGAGGATTCCTATATCTTAACCCGATTCCTATATCTTAACCCTGTGAATTTTCAACCTTAGGGTTGTTATGAAATATATTAAAACAAGAATACATACAATATTAACCTCTTAACAAACCTATTCAACACGGCAATCCAAGAAAAAAGATACCGAACGTGTGCCCTTGATTTTCATCCCTCAAAGGAAATCTTATCATGCAAAAGCCAAATTTCAAATCTACCTTATAACAACAATATGATGATAAATGGGATGATGTGAAATGACTCTCTCATTCCACTATATATATGAGAGGTAAGGGAGGTGAACAATACATATGTAGACCTAAGCACTTACAAGCAACCTACAAAACTAGAATTAGGTTCACACATGTGGATAACCTCACTTCAAGGGTACACATTTCAAGAACCAAGGTGATGCCATACACAAGCAAGACTCTAATTCAAGGGAACTCACTGAGATGTGTTTAATGCTCCTCCTCCAAGCCTCCAAGGACTCCATTGCTCCTCCTAAGTCATCTGCTCCACTAGGTCCACTCCTCCTCCATGGACACTACTACAACCTAGGTGTCCCAAACTCAACTCCATGCCTGAATGCAAGCATCAAATATACCCTATGTTTTCCAAGGTGAAACACCCTCCTTTAAAATGTCAAACAGTCCTCTAATGTTTGGAATTCTCCAAGCAAGAAACCTCCTCCATGTGTCCAGCATGTGGAATCTCATCAAGTTATTTGAATATCTCTAGTTCTCTAAGGAAGAATGACGTGCAAACATCCAATCGAGATCAAGAAACCACTGAGTAAGTTGTCTCCAATGTGAAAATCCATTACACACTATCTAGGGGTTGATCATACGACATGTACCCCAAATCACATGAAGCACACCCAAACATGGTGTAAACACTTTTAGAGTAAACCTAAAGGCTAATTGATTTCTCACAAAATTTGAGCTTGACCGTTTAGCTTCAATCAAGATCAAAAATACATATTTTTTTCTTCTTCTTTGTTATGTACACTAAAGTACACTTCTAATTGTTACAACCATTGCTCCAAATTTACAACTTTGATCTCACCATGATAGGTCTTGATGTCTTGATGTGATGTTGGACATTGGCGCCTCTTTCTTTGGCTCGTCTTTATATTCAAGTTTCTCATTTAAGATAACATCCGATTTAGAGCAACCAAGCTCCCTAGAAGGTTTAAAATTGCTTTCTAGCACTGACATTAATATTGATACACTACAGGAGATGTTTGATACTTTCACTTCTAGTCTTTTAAATATCCCTTTTTGGCCATCCTTTGAGATGCTACTACATATTCCTATTAAAATCCTATATAGAGAGAGAAACAATAAGCACAAGTTGAACACCAACTCAACTAGTATAAATTTGTGTTTCATTTTACTTGACAGGAGAGTAGAAAATATACATGTCTTTTCTTTAACATTGAATTGCATAAACCATGACATATATATCAACATGATCAATTATATTGACAAACTCATATGGGCATATTTGATAACAAAACAATATCAGACTCCTCTTGCATCCTTGTTGTTGTTTCACAACTTGCTCTTACACCTTCCTGCGAGGGACACACAAACATGGTGATTTCTACAACACACAATATATCAACACCTCCATTCTTTTGTAGTTTTTGTTTTATCTATTAGTATATCCAACCCTTCACGTAGGAAACAAAGGACTTGTACATCATATAAATGCATCCATCCACTACAAATGGTAGACAATATTTGACTCTATCAAACCCAATAATCCCTTCCATGCATGTTTACGTTGCATAGAAACACTCCCATAATAAGACATCGATATCACTAGTCATAATAAAGTGATGACATGACACTAGAAATGAGTACAAGATTCGTTGTCTTAACACAACGCTAACAACTCTACTCAAAACATTATATCATTACAATAGGAGAAGAACCCCTTCCTTCAATTTTGGCTTAGTTTTTAACATATCTTAATAGCTCTAGAGTAAGGATTAACATTTTTGCATGTCCCAACTCCAAATAAGGTTAGGGTTTTAGGCCTCCTAGAATATTCTTAAAAATCTAGGCATGAATGGCTCCACATATTTCAGTAGTGAGAGTTGGCATGGCACTTAGTTTGTAATGGTGTGGTTGATCATTTAAATCCCAAATAGGCGCTCCAAGTTTTAAGACCATAATGTATGACAAATTATATAGTCTGTAGTGAGGAGGCCAAGGCCAAGGCTCCACTAAGAACTACAATGACAGTTTTGAAAGTGCTACTTTTATTTTTTGTTTATGATTAACCGTTTAAGATATATGAGAGTAAATATTTTCACAGTTGTTCATAATCACGAGAGGCATTTTTTGGATGTAAACTATGTAAATTTTATGAAATGTTCCCAACATCTTGAGTGGACACTCCACCCATCATCTAGGGACTGGCCACAAACTTTAAAGTAAAAATGTTATATAATATGGAAAAAGTAACATTGAGACAAGATAGAACATATGAATTCCTTACCTAAGGAGCAAGAAGGGGAAGGGGACATTATGTGTCAAGGGTGAAAGGGGTGGGGGTGGGGGTTGAGGGGGATTCCACCCATGCGATATAACCATATACCTAATCCTTCCTTCCTACATGATATAGGTTGAACATTTCGAAAGTTCATGTCTTATGTTCTAAACTTAACATCCATACATGTGTGACATTGTACCTTCACCATACCTTCTGTACTTCAAATTCAGACATCTCTACTCCCATGAAAATGGTCTCCTTCGTATACACGTGCCTTTTTTGAGAAATTGAAAACATTTGCTCTTCAAGTACCTTGTTCATACACTCATATCATATCAATGTTTTATGTTGTTTATGTGTTGGAAAGTGGAGAAGTCATGCTAGTTGTTCCATAAGATTCTAAGGTTATGAGTAGAAACTATTTATGCATAGAGGTCGAACCCTGGTTGAGATTTAACTTATGAGGAGTTAGGTCACTATTGGAAGGGATACAATGCTTGAGTTGGTAGAGACATCAAGAGCTTATAATTTTACCAAAATATTAGCACAACTGAGGTTTTCTTGTCAGAATTGAAGCTTGGCCATGAAGGGTTCCTCATGTAGTTGATACACTAATAATGGAATGGTAGATCCAATGTGAATGCTAGTCACATGTGGGGTTTCTCATGTTCTCATGTGAGTGTTGATAGTGAGTATTTATAGAATGTACATCAATGAGTATGGTGAGGAATTCTTGTCTTTCTTTGATATCAACTTACTTAGATTAGGCCCTATAACATTATCATCATCGTGATATCTCAATGAGAGAATGAGAGAGTAAGCTAGTAGGCAATGTTTCCTTTCTCGCCTCATATCACACACTAAGGATGGTGTTGACATTGTATACCTACAATTAGAAGGAAAATTGCTTCCTGACAACCATTCATGATATTCAAAGTTTGAGAATAATCTTAAAAGGTTATGTATTTTTATATCTAGAATGAATTTCTCTATATAAATCTACATATAAATATGTTAAAATATTTCATTCTTTATTAATTAAATAATTAAAGGAAATCATAAAAAATATATATTTTAAATTCAACTACATTTAAATTATCAAAACGGATGTAGAGTATTTAATTACATAAGTATACATTATGCAAAGAGGTTAGTTAATTACATCTTATAGATACATGTTAGAAGTATAAACAATCATTTCCTTACTCCACATGTAATCTCAAAAATCCATGAATATGAAGAAAAATAATGTAAAAACATGTTGTACTATTAATAAAAAATGTTGAATAGTTACTTGAACTATACATTACTATTGTTAATGATTATATCAACTTTGTAAATTTAAACTAAAATGAACTTGTGTAACATTACTTAAAAGTTATATGAAAAAAAATAATGTAAAAAATATGTTGTATAATAGCTAGACCATTAATAAAAAAAATGAAATAATAAATGTTGAATAGTTATTTGAACTATACATTACTCTCGTTAGTGATTATATATCCAACTTTGTAAATTCAAATTAAGATGAACGTATGTGGCACTACTTAAGAGTAATGGTGAGAACACATGCATATGGGCATACATCGAAGACATTGGTAAATAGTGTTTTTCTTACACATTTAATTTTGCTTTTGTATTTTTATTAAGATGTTACATAGATTCTAACTCTCTCTTTAGAATGCAGCATTTTAGCATTGGACACTTTGAGTGACTTGGTGGTTGTTAGTAATTTTCTTATGAGTATTTAATTTATTTTTATTTTTATGAATTGTTATTTAAGTATTTCTTTAAAATATATGACTTATATCATGGTTGGATATTTGTTATTTAAGTATTTCTTTAAAATATGACTTATATCATGGTTTGAGTTTGATATTTGTTATTTAAGTATTTCTTTAAAATATGACTTATATCATGGTTTGAGTTTGATATTTGTTATTTAAGTATTTCTTTAAAATATATGACTTATATCATGGTTTGATATTTTTACGAGTTGTTATTTAAATATTTTTTTTTAAATATGTGACTTGATATCATGGCTTAATAAAATTGTTTATAAAATATAGTATTTTGTATTAGATTTTTTTAGTGATTTGGAATTTTTTTAATGATTTGGATGGTTGTAAGTGATTTTTTCATACATATTTAATTTTTATTTTTATTAAAGTATTATTTTAAATAACTTTTTAAAATATATAATTGTTTATGATATTATAAAATTTTCAAATAATCAATCAAATTTAATTTAAATGATGAAATTAATTGTTTCTAATTTATTTTTATTGATAATATTAAATTTATTAATATTTTCTAAACAATTTTCTTCACACAAACTTTTCAGCTCGACCTATTAATATCCTATTCACTTAAACCCAAATACAAATATTTTATTAATAAAAATAATAGAATCCCAAAAATGATATCTGGCAGGTTGTTTCATTTTTTTTTAAATCAAAATTAATATATTTCAAATATACTTGCATTTCTTTATAAAAATAATTACTTTTAAATTTTAATATTGTTATTAAAATTTTATAGTGAAAATCATTACAAAATCACTTAAATTACTTTGAATTATTAAATATTTTATTTTTATGGTGAAAATGATTATATCAATATTCAAAGTTGTTTTCATTAATTATATATTTTGCTTTGCTTTTATATGAAATATTTCATGAAATTTGATTTTCATTAATTAAAAATGGAAACTTTCATTAAAAATGAAATGATAAATGGTAAGTTTTTAGTATTTAAGATGTCTAACATTTCTAAAAATAAAAGGTAACTAAAAAAATTATATAAACTCATAAAATAATTTATAAAAAAAAATAGAAATTGGATGTTTCTCTTTATATTTAATAAATCCAAATTTAAGATTTTTGTTGAGACATCTTCTCGTTTGGATTACTAGCTGAAAGTTTCTTGGACCTACCATCCACTATATGTGAAGAAGTTTGTTGAGATTTCCGAACTTAAAATAAATTTAGATATGAAAAAAATAGATTAAATATCTTTATTCAAACTTCATAAATAATTTTTTTGACTGAACCATAATTTTAGCAAATACTAAAAAAAAACTTGCATATTTGACAAATACCGAGCGGAGGTTTCAAATACAGACAAGCTCCAAAGAAAGAGTTTTCGTAACTTTGGTGCGAGCGATGGGTGGCCGTCTACACCAAAACATTGCATTGGATTGGCCCATACGTAGAGTAAACAAAAACAGAAACACGCTTCGTGTGGGTTGTTCATCTGTCAACCTGGTAGTTCATCGACTACGATTAGAATTTTCTATTTATGTAAACCCACGAGGAAGGAATCCACTGACAGAGAGAAGAGAAAATGGCGAAAGAGGCGGTTTGTTTGATGGCAATGGTACTGTTACTCTGCATGGCAATAGCAGTGAAAAGCGAAAATGAAATAAATATGGTGTTCTACATGCACGACGTGCTGGAAGGGAGTAACCGAACGGCGGTACAGATTGGTTCGGGGAGCACCGCAAAGCCGGGCTTCGGAGCCATGGTTGTCATCGACGACGCCCTCACTCGAACCCCGTCGCCCGATTCGCCTCTGGTGGGCAGAGCGCAGGGGATGTATATGTCTGACTCTCTCGCCGTCCTCACGCTCCCTGATTCGTTGCTCGCGTTTACGGCCATCTTGGAGTGGCCGGGCGAGTACAACGGCAGCACTCTCTCCATACAGGGAGGCAACAGGATGTTCATGGACCAGCGGGAGGTGTCCGTTGTGGGAGGCACCGGCAAGTTCAGGTTTGCACTGGGCTACGCCACCGTCCGCAACGTTTCCACCTCTCTCCAATTCAATGTAACCGTCAGGGTTCCCTAGATATTGTGGGCGTGTTATTTTGGTCTCGCCCGAAGCATCTATAACGAAGCTTAGAGTTGATATATTTATCAGTCGATAGTGTTCAATATGTGTTTTGAAATGTTCAATCAAGACAAACTAAAAATATCTTTTAGTTTAATGGCCACAATATTATTATTGTCGCGTTTAGGGTGCTTTTTCCCGCATGGGTTGATGGTGTAATTTGGGTGCTTTTTCCGGCATGGGTAGATGGTGTAATTTAGGGAAACAGGTTTTTTTCTTTTAATAAGATGGTAATTTAATTTTCAAAGTGGTAGCAGCAGTGATGGAATTTGATTGGCAAGGCATTTTGATCATTAAATATTTTAACGGTTAAAAAATTTCATTAACCATCTTTGTGAAGGGTAAATTTTAGGTAACAAAATTTATAAAATGTCATTATTTTACTAGTATTATTAATATATCTGATCTTATACCAGCATAGATCCATTTTAATCAAGCATCGAGAGGGGATCCAATTTCTTGAGGTGTATTTCTTTTTTTAAATTTAAACTCAAGAAATTTGATATCTCTTGATTGATAGATCCAAGTTTAAGTTTTAAGTTTTTATTTTATAAACAAACATTTATTTTTTAATTATTTTTCATAATATTTTATTTTATGAACCAACATGGATTTTTTTTAAATATTTTCCATAATTTTTTATTTTATGAGTCGACATGAATTTTTTTAATCTATAGAGCACCTCGTTTCACTCGGTGCAATAAAACTATATTTTCCAAATTAGAATTTCCAACCATACTTTCACTTAATAAATAGAAAAATATATTAAATTAGTATCATTTCTATTCCTTTCCATTGCAAGTTGCATTGATTTTTCATAGAAAAAAAAACTCATTTTAACTCAATGATTTTTTCATTATTTTCTATTATTGCAATGAGCATCTACATACTACAAATTTCAGTGTTCAATGATAATTGATTACATTAACATTCTACAAGCCTACATCAACTAAATGACTTGGAAGTTGGGAGTTTGAAGTTGGTGTAACCTAAAAGCATTATCAAAGGTAAGCACGATCTTTTGGCATTATATTTAGTGATAAGTTTAGATTCAAAGATTTGTTTGAAATCTACAATTTGAAGAAATGTTATAAATGTTTTGATAATTTTAAATAGCTATATGTAGTTTGAATTATTTCTGTTGGCATGATATTTTGTGGTTTATCTCATAATTTCAGTGATTTTAGTAATGTATATAGATTTATATGTTGAAATTGAAATGAAAATCTCATATATTTCTATTATGGTTTAATTTCAATACCATAATAGAAATATATGAGATTTTCATTTAAATTTCAACATATAAATCTATATACATTACTAAAATCACTGAAATTATGAGATAAACCACTAAATATCATGCCAACATAAATAATTCAAACTACATATATCTATTTAAAATTATCAAAACATTTATAACATTTCTTCAAAATTGTAGATTTCAAACAAATCTTTGAATCTAAAGGCTCTGTCTCCAAGGCTTTAAGCTTGTAGAATGTTAATGTAATCAATGATCATTGAGCATTGAAATTTGTTGTATGTAATGCTCATTGCAATAATAGAAAAATAAAAAATAATGGAAAAATGATTGAATTAAATGACTTTTTTCTTTTTCTATGAAAAATCAATGCAACTTGCAATGGAAAGGAATATAAATGATACTAATTTAATATATTTTTCTATTTATTAAGTGAAAGTATGGTTGGAAGTTCTAATTTGGAAAATATAGTTTTATATAAGATCAAATATATTAATAATACTAGTAAAATAATGACGTTTTATAAATTTTGTTACCCTTCAAAAATAATAGAATATAACAACCTTTTAGAATTTTAATTGCCCTTCAAAAATACGTTTAAATGATAATTTACCTTTCACAAAATACAGTTAACTAAATTTGTTAACCGTATTTGATGGTCAAAATGCCCCATGACACTCATTTTGCCCATCAAATTCCATCTAGGCTTTCTATGGCAAGCCATGTGGAACTTAAATAAAGGAAATAAGTTGGCCAACGTTAATAAAGATGGGATGCAACAAGGGTTCTTTGTTTGTTTGTTGCTCTGACAAGTTTGGAGATGGAAGTTGACAATTTATTGATTTTCATTCCTTGGTAGCATTGTGCGATGAGATGAACATTGTTTTTATATATAAACTAGTAAGAAGCTTTGAAATACAACAGTAGCATGGTTACTACAAATTGTGGACGATTTGGTGGTAGGATCAAAATGATTACAAATGGCGGAATTATTTATGTCTAATCCTATACCCTTACTTACTACATATTGCAAGTGTTCACAATAATAGACAACTTAGTAGTTGAATGTTTCTTAGAAGTTATCTCTAGAGGAACGAGCCTCATCCTTTTACTATAATAAATATGATGTCTATAGAACCTGTGTTTTAAACGGCCATGTTGGCAGACAGGGTAACGCAAAATAAATCTGACATTTTTAAGGAGACATTTTGTAAAGTTGTGCCACCTATGCATGTGTCAGTTTTGGATTTTCCTCGCAATCGGTCCCAAGCACAAAACCAAAGAATCCAACATTTCTATACAACTAATAAAATAAGCACAACTATTTTACCATCATTTCAGGCCAATCAAATATTTGGAGATCTTCTTTGGCCTCATATCAAGGTTAAGGATGATTAAACTTAGGATATGATTTTGTTCTTTTATTTGAACTTGAACTATTTGAACTTGAACTAGATTAATGCCATGGGTGGCCTGGAATCAAATTGAAACATTTTATGTTTCTTTTTTCCCCTTCCTTAGCACTTTCTCAAAAATTCACCAGGGAAGCCACCATCTGACCGACTTGGAACTTTTTTCGTGGACACGTAAACTCATTTTTCCATGGTCTTTGTTGTTTGTGCCACAAAACTACATCGCCGTGATTTTTAGCAACAATAACATGTTTACAAAATCCCTTCATGCAATAACATGATTACAAACCTAACTCCCTTTTGCTATTTGAACTCAATCTATTTTCAAACTCCAAGGCTTGACCGAGTCTTGTGATGGTGCATGGTGCCGATGAGGAAATGATGAAACCAACAAGGAAGTGTTGGAACCTATAATGGCGATAATGCTTGGTGCCCGCGAGGAAGTGTTGGAACCGACATGGAAGTGTTGGAATGCTGGAGCAAAAAAAGGCGGAGAAGAGGACTAAACCTATCATGCAAAAACTTCTATCATTAATTTGCAGTAAGCTTTGCATGTTTTGGTTAAATTTTTTTAGAACAATAAGAATTCCATAGCCAGAAATGAATTTAAAATCCACAAATTCTGCCTAGATATTGTTCTAAATATTTTCAAATTTGATAGCCTCCTAACCCAATATAACAATGACTTGAAACTTGACACTACACTAGACTTGACTTGAAATTGTTCTTTGAGTTCAAAATTCAATACTTTTCCTTGTAATTGGATATTTGTCACAAATGTTGTGCCCGCATGAAAGACAGAGAATTTTTTTCCAAAGCATTAAAAATAAGATCTTATAGGAACAATGCATACTTCATGCAGTACCATTAGGTTACAATGTACCCAAATCTTTCATGAACTTCTATTTCTTATTTTTACCCCTTTTATTATATTATGTTTACATGGCAGACAGTTTTAAGCAAGTTCAATGGACCTATAACTAATGTATGGATACACCATAACCCAACATTTATTTTCAAATGCCCTGAAGAAAATTGCCACACGTTAGGAAAATCACTAAACATAAGTAAGGATCCGAAGGCAATACTCACTTTGAAAGCAAGGTCTAAGTTGAAGACAAACATGGAGACCAAATAAGCAACCCTCCAAACTGGTTTGTTGAGAGATTATCCATATACAATTCTAAGTTAAAGCACTCATCATCTCTTACAATTTGTTGCTTAGATCATGTCGTTATGATTACCTCTTCCTCATAAAGCATTAGTCTATTCTCCTGCTCAAGTGATCTGATGTACCCTATCTCAGAAGAAGACTTTGCATGTAAGACAATAGGGAAAATGGAGTTTCTTACACTCAAACATGTTGGAGACTATTATTTATGTGAAGAAGTTTTTTGAGGACAAAGTTATAAATCTATTACTAAAATTAAAAAATTCAAACGATTTGAACTTGTGTGAAATAAAGATATATAAACAACATAGTGAAGTCTAGGCCACTATATTCAATAACCCTTTTCACAAACCTATCTAAAATATATAAAATATTTTAGAAATCATTTGAAGTTCTCATTGCAAAACAATTTGTTTTCCCTGGAAAAGTTCATTCCTCGATCAAACCATGGGAATGATCTTCAGTTCATTCCTAGACCAAACCATAGCGAAGACTTTTGCAGCGAACTACGATATTACATTCAACATTTTATAATGACATAGATGTTATACATAGAGATAACTTTACTAAATTTTGAGTTCAAAGAAAAGAAGTACATCATAATGCAGAATAAAAATATGCAAGACTTAGTTTGAAGAATTAATATATATAGAGATAAAAGAGCAATCAAAGCAACAAAATCACCTTGGCATCACAAAGAGGTTGTCTATCACGTTTTCTGCAAATGGGATCGAGTTGGCAACACTTGAGATGTTCACCACCTATTACAAAAAAGGGTCTGAAAATCCCATGCAATTCGTAAATTCAAAAAATTCTTTAAGTGATAAGACACCTGACAATGAATGGTTAGTTTAAACTTGAATGGTTTTGATAGCATAGAAATGCTAACATTTTAATAACATGACTTTTATCTTTAGTTAATTTATCTTTTTAATAACATGATTTTTATCTTTAGTTAAAGGATAGCTATAAATTTTTTTGAACATTTAAAAAAAATACATTATAGCACTTATATCATACCTTATTATTTATTCTTTAAGTATACATTATCTACTCCACATTGTAGTTTTTGATAATGACTTTATGAAGTTGTCGTTCAAACACATTTGGATTTAAATCAATAATTTCATTTCAGAATACTTAAAAACAAGTGGTCGACTGTAATTCACATATTTAGATTTGCATCAAGGATTCACTATTCATTATTGTATAAAAATTATTAAAAAAAATTGATTACTCCATGCTTAATAAATTTGGATTTAAAATGATGAAGATTCGTTCACTGTTATACAATTTTTTTATAATTAGATACTGTTTGTTTGTTTCTCACCACAAATCATAATATAGTGGGGACATGGAAACACCTTTTCGTTTAGTTGCTCTCTATTTAAATGTGAATGGGATTTTTTTAATCAAAAGTCTTAAAGTGAACATGATCAGTCAAGCTTATAATGATCCAGAGCAACAAGGATAGGATATAAAATTCTTTCACGGGTTTGTCATTCGCGGTAAAATAAATATTTAAATTTTTATTTTTTTTTCAACCGAAAAAAAAACGTACTATTGCTATTCATTGGAATCAAATAGTACAAAGATAGTCAACCTTATACATCAAGGTTTTTGCATCATGTTCATGGCCTCTTAACAGAAAGTCCAGAAACTTCTATCATATCCTAAATACATACAAAATTAACATATCGGACCCAAGTTCCAGATTTACAAACTTCAAAAATCAGAATAACCGCAGCCAACACCTAGTCATAGAAGACAACATCACCCTTGTCCAGCAGAATGGAGTCCATCCATTCCTCCCAAAACAAATGACCTTCTAAATCCAGAAGAGCTAGCTTGGATAACTTATCAGCCATATCATTGTGCTCCCTATAAATATGATTGAAAGATATGCACTCGACCTTAGCAATTTCCTCCTTTATGCGCATGCACCAATGATTAAGCTCCAAAATATTGAGTTCATACTCTCCATTTGCCCATTTTATAGTGACTCGAGAGTCACCAAAAACCTTTAAATTAACCAACCCAAAAATATTTGCACATTTCAGGACACTCCACAAAGCTAACAGTTTTGCCTTCATATTGCTACCATTACCACAGTTCAGCCTTATTGAGAAGTGATGATCCTTGTTTAAATATATAACACCACCAGCTGCACAGTAACCATTCTTAGCAGCCCCATCAAACAGGAGAATAGGTTGGTCAAATTTCAAGGAAAACTGACCAATATTTCTTACCCCAGCTGGGTCCTTCACCGATTTGAAATGTTGGGCAAGTTTAATAGCAATCATCCCACATGCCTTAATATCCAAATATTGACCTTGAAAAGTAGCACAATTCCTGGCATACCAAATTGCCCAAGACACAAAAATGGGCAGAAATAATGAGTCCATTGAATTTCTGTACCAGTTAAGAAGGGATTGACCAAAATTACCTGCATCCCATCCATTATTGACTTTCATTTTTGTACAACAGAAGTTCCATACCATCTTTCCAAAAGAGCAGGAAACAAACAAGTGACAGATGTTTTCAGAATTTTCCTTGCACAGTATACACCAATTTGGACCACACCATCCCCTCTTCGGAAGATTATCCCAAGTTTTCAATGAACCCTGCAAGGCATGCCAAAGAAAGCATTTGATTTTTAATGCGACATCCCACTTCCAAATCTTCTTATACCACCAGTTTTGTGGAAATATGTATTTCTCTTGCATAATTCTGTCATAGGCTGATTTAGCAGTGACCATACCAGTTTTTCCATTTCCACACCAAACCAATTTATCAATTTGAGTAGACAAAGCACAGCCAGCAGTGTTAAGGGCATGAACATAATTATCCCAGACAGTAGCATCATTACCATCCAACCCCAAATCTTTGGATTTATACTAATATGAGTCACCATTACTATTTCTGATATCTTTTAGATAAAACATCCCATAGATCTTCAAATAATCCTGAATTCTGTTCGGTAGACCAAAAGAATCCTCAATACCCAGAATATAGTCTCGACCAATCCTGATGATCTCACCGTTACCTACCTCCTATTTCAGCTCACCAACAATCCAATTCGACACTTTCTTTAGACCACGCCACATAGGAGATAAACTTCCCCTAAGAGGCATCGAATTCCTGATCCAGTCAGTCACATCCATCTTAATATATTTTGCATTAATAATTCTGGACCAAAGAGTGTTCTTGAATAGACACCTCCAAATACTTTTTATCCTAAGAGCCATGATAAATGAACCGAGGTCTTTTATCCCCCAACCCCAAAAATTTTCAGGTCGGGATAGAGTCTCCCACTCCGTCATAACCAAATTGGACCGATCTTTTCCTCCGGACCACAGAAAATTGAAGATTAATCGTCTAATAACATTAATAATGTAGATTGGGACTTCAAGCAAAGACATCCAATAAACAGGAATCCCCGTCAAGACAGCTTTAATTAGTGTTAGCCTGCCACCAACAGATAGCAACCTGAACGCCCAATGATCAATGCGAGATCTACTTTTCGAATAAGCCACCACCAGTCTTTAATCTGGTAATTATTAGGTTTAAAAAAAAAACCCAAATATTTAAGACCATCATCAATTGGGAAGCAGCTATAAGGCAAGAAACATGAGATTTCACATCTCCTATCTAATTCCACATTCATATAATGGAAACTAGATTTAGAGTTGCTTACCTTCATTCTAGATACATTGCAAAAAATCATGATAATATTCCTGAATACCCTCCATTCAGATACAGTAGCCAACCCCGCCAATAAAATATCATCAACAAAGATAAGATGAGTTAAAACACAGCCAATTCCCATCTCAATACCTTTTAACCGGCCTTCATTCTTTGCATAGTTCAACATCCTGCTGAGCCCATCAATTATTAACAAGAACAACAATGGGGACAATGGGCATCCCTGACGGAGCCCCCTGGAACATTTGAAGAAATTAGAAGGTGATCCATTGATCAATACAGCAATGCTGGCCGTACAGACACAACTCATAATCCAATTGAGGACAAGAGAAGGAATACCAATCTGTATCAAAATGAGTCTTAAGAAAGTCCAATTGACTCGATCATAAGCCTTTTCCAGGTCCATTTTCAGCAGCATAGCACTATGATTCCGAGCTTTGATAGTATGTAGCAACTCCTGAGAAGTACCAATGGCATCATGAATTTGTCGATTATGCAAAAACCCAAACTGTTCCTCAGTGATATGATCAGATAGAGCAGATTTAATCCTTTGAGCAATAATTTTGGAAACCAACTTGTAGGCTAAATTGCATAATGCAATCGGTCTGTAGTCACCAAAATTTGCAAGTTTACCCTTTTTTGGAATCAGAGTAATAAAAGAAGAATTCAGAGCCCCAGAAGTAAAACCATATAGCCTGGTATGTTCCACCATTCTCAGAATGTCCATACCCATAATATCAAAAAAATGAGTGTAAATTTCAACAGGCCAACCGTCCGGACCAAGACTTTTCTCCTTGGCAAAGAGTTTCAGCATTTTCTCCACCTCATCAAGAGTGACCTCATTCCCCAACTCAGCAGCCTCATGGTCATTAAAAAACCGAGGGTAAATTTCAACCACCCTAATCTGATCCATAAGTTCTCTATTGCCTTCTTCCTTATAAATATTGCCAAAATGAGAAACAGCTTCAACTTTTAAAGCATCACCCCCAGAGATAATATTACCATCCAAATTTTCCAATTCCCAAATAGAATTCATGTTTCGGCAAGCAAAAGCAAAGGAATGGAAAATTTTTGTATTTCGATCACCAAGATTCATCCACAAAGCCCTACTCTTCAAACGCCATTCCATTTCCTCCTGAATAAGGATCTCCTCTTTTTTCTTCTCAAAATGCTTAACCACTTCAAATTCCTCCTCATTCAAAAAACCATTAATATTGACAGAATGGTACTTCTGAATTTCAGCCTCCAGGAGAGCCAATTCCTTCTTATCATTCTCTTTTCGAGCCTTGATCCATCTCACAACCTCTTTCTTAAGTAATCTCATTTTAATACAAAACAAGTCTATGGGATTATCATCCACAACATTCACACCTTGCCAAAATATCCTCTTGCAACAGCCAAGATGAATTAAACTTAAAAGGGACATTCTTCTTTAAACCATAATCATCGAACTGAAAAGCAATGGGCCAGTGATCAGAGAACTTTGACTCATGCACCCACGATCTGAACCTCTGGAATAATTCCAATAATGACACTTTCACCAAAAACCTGTCCAATCTTTTGTGAATGCCTTCCCCCCCTCGTCTACCATTTGTCCAGGTTGGTAGCATTTTAGTGGGAGAAACGTCAACCAGCTCATAATCCATCAAGATCTTAGAGAAATAATCAGACAGTGGATCCAATCTAGCTTTATGCCCCCATAATTCTGAAGGTGACTTTGTGAAATTTAAGTCACCTGCAAATATAAGATTATCATATTTAAATGTAACAACACATGACTATTTGCACACGTTGAAAAAGAACTAAGTTGGGACATCAAACCAGAATTCTATATTTTTTAAAGAGTCGAAAGGTAGTTTCTCTTCACAGCCATCAAAGTGTTCTTGGGATGTATCTCTAATTTTGATTCAATTTCTACAACTCTACTTAAAAAAAATTACAATAAATAAGCCCATTCTAAAATTGACAAAACAAATACATATATGGATAACCTTACTATGTCATGCAACACCAAACACAATATGGTCCTCTCAAGATAAAATAATGCTTCAACCAAAACCAATGAACGGTAGAAATAATACACTCTCTAAGGAAAAGTTCTTGCATGCAATACAATTATTTAATAATGAATAAATAATTATCTAACCAAATGATTGACAAAACAAATACATATATGGATAAACTTACTATGTCATGCAACACCAAACACAATATGGTCCTCTCAAGATAAAATAATGCTTCAACCAAAACCAATGAACTGTAGAAATAATACACTCTCTAAGGAAAAGTTCTTGCATGCAATACAATTATTTAATAATGAATAAATAATTATCTAACCAAATGACATGGGCAAGGTTTATGGCCCTTTGACTTGTTATTATTGTTTAGTGCTTGCATATGGAATTGAAGTAAAGAGTTGCCATCTTCCAAATGATGTTTGCAAAAGGCCAGTGATTCTTTCTCCCAACATGAGGTTCAAAGTTTGTTAGAGTGAGTTGATATGTGATTTTGTGTAGGTTTCATGAATAGCTAGAGAAAGCAACAAACCATGAGACAATTCTCTCCCATTTGTAGAGGTTATTCCATCCTCCAATTCACTGGCTAGATCTGTAATACCCCTGGATGAAACCCCTGAACTGATCATATGTATGATGTAAATATTGATATGTAAATGCTTGTATGGTGGGACAAATGTATATTTTGTAATTATTAATAATAAAAAGTATAACTAGATGTGGCTGAGGCAGAACGCAAAAAATATCAGGGACTTGTGTATTCACCAGAGTCAACAAGGGGGTTAAAAGGCTTTAGGTGGGGAAAACCTTTGCTATGACCCTTTTATAATCCTAAGTTCCTTAAAATACCCAAAGTTTTGGATAAGTCATAAATTCCATGACTTAAATCTTAGGTTTAAATCTTAATTATGAATATGTGGGATTAAGGGAAGTGTTTATGTGTTTTAATTAAAAGAGAGAAACGTGGGTGTCTTGGAGAGCCCACATGGTTTAAACTTGTCATGTATTTTACTTATGTATGCAAAAAGAAAAAGGAACAGAAGAATTGGAGAGGGGAGATGCGCACAAGCACAGGAGGAAAACTGAGTCAAGAGCAGAGGAGACTCTGGCGATTGAACCTACCTAAAATATCCCTGAACCTTTGATTATTTAAGGTTGTTTTTTACTGCTATTTTGTGGTCAAGGAAATGGTGAATTGTACACAACTTGTTCTGGTGGATTTCCTGTGCATTGTTTAAGCAGTGATGGTTTTCACTATGGTGTGATTGGAATGAAACCAAGATGGGAATTGTATGGTTTGGCATGGAATTGACTTAAGCATGCATTTCCTAAATGACTGAAATTTTTTTTGAACCTCTGAAAACTGTGAGGAATTACCCATGATAATCCTGTGATGGAATGATAGTGGGTGGAAGGAATAATTTTCTAGTGAATTCACAAGTCCCAGCTCAAGGGTGGTGTTGTGCTGAGAGACTATCCTTTTTGCAATTTTTGAAAGGATAATTAATTATTTACTAGTTAAATATTTGCATGATTTACTTGTTAAATTTCCCGAGTTTGGATACAAGATAGGAATTTACATTATATTTGGTTTGATTCATGGGCATGAAAGGCCTGTGAGATAATGTTAATTTTACAAGGTAGTTTTGTTTTACCGCACAACTCCTAAGTTCAAGGAAATAATTATGCAATTCAATAAGGATTATTGTCGGACGAAATAGTTCATTAAATAATAAATGAAGTAATTGGTAAAATTGCCCCACTAAATTTTAAATTATAAGTCGAAGTTAATTGAGAAAAGAGAATTATATGGTTTGATATAATTATTTAATAAAATTTTGGTGATTGAGTCAAATATGGGTTTGACCAATTTGTCTAATAGGTAAATTGAAAACCATATATTTAGCCAAGTTTTGGTGATTGAGTCGAATATGGGTTCAACCAATTTGTCTAAAGGGTTGGGTTCGACCAATTTGTCTAATAGGTAAATTGAAAACCATAGGTTGATTTGATTCATTAAAACTAAAGTTGTTTTGGGTTAAATAAAACCATGGACTGATTTGTTTAGTTGAAGAGACTAGATGTTTAAGTCTTATATGTATCTATTAATTAAATGATAAACAATGCCTTGAGTTAAGGCATGTTTTTAGGAGCTTTGTAATGAGTGGTATTGTTCATTTGAAAACCACAAGTTGGAGTGGTATAACTACAAATTTATGATTTATTCCAAGTTAGACATATATGAATATGCTTAAGTTGAACTTATATAATTGGACTCACTGGACTAAGTTATTACTTTAGGTAATATTATTTAATATAGTTAAAAAGAGGTAATGCAATTAGTTGGTTAATGGACTAAGTTATTGTGGTCGGTTATTTTTATTTACTATAGTTTTATAAGCAAATTGTTGAATTAATATTTCCTTGACCTAATGAAATGGAAATATGCATATACTTGGAAAATAATGATTTTTCCTTGTCTTAAGGAAATATTTGGAATAACTCACAAATATTTGTTTTAAGTTATATTTATATTTAAAAGCTCACTATTTTCAAAATTGTCGAGTTTTTATTTAAGTCTAAGTAGACTATATATATTTATATTTAAAAGATCACTATTTTCACAACAAATATTTGTTTAAGTCAAAGTTAGACAAGTATTTGTTTAGTTAGACAATCATGTGTTTAGTCGGTTAACCAACGGACTGCACTAACTCGATTGTAGTCGGATCTCAACCGTAGTTTAAAAAAAATGATCGCAGTTCCTAAGAATCAGTTTTAATAAGGAAAGAATTGGAATAATTGTTTATGGGAAAAAAATTATTATGGTCGAGTAATCTTATTTAATAAAAATACCTTAATTTGGTATTAATATGGGTGCATAAATATATATCTTAATCTTTTTAGTTAACGTGAAATTTACTGTATAGTAAGTTTTGAAAAGAAAAGGATAGGTCGAAGTCATGTTTACCTTTGACTTAATTAATGGGTAGACAAATGAAAAGGCATGTTAATTTAAATATCTATAAATGCCTATGCCTTAAATTGGTGAAGTTTAGGTGTAATTCATAAGTTAGAGTTTTACTACACACACAGGGAATTAATATTAATTGTGCATAGATGCATTAAACTATTTTGCATGAACATTATTAAATAAATGTCTCATACAAATTATTCTATGCTTATGATATTAGGAGTTTTATGCATTTGTTAAAATATTTAATGGGTCTTTTGAAAAAATTTATGCTTCCACTATTTCATTTAATTATAATTAATATGCATTATAAAATGCATTTGTCGAAGGGTTGTGTTACAAGATCCTTTGACAATACCCTGTCAAAGTTGCACATTGCCTGATCTTCCAGGTCTACCTCTTTGGATGGAAACAAGGAAAAAAAATTCTCAATGCTTTCTGTTTTATTTTTCAAATATGCTTCATTGGCTAGAACATGGGACAGTACCTTAACACATTGTAATTGTTTTTTCGAACCTGGTTTCTTTAAGACCTGCCCCTACTGGAGGAATCCTTAGATAATGCTCTGTTGAGGCAATCTGATTGACCCTACAAATTTGACCCTAAGGTGGAATCCCACAACTTGTAATGAAAAACAATTATTTGAGTATGCATAATTATATGCCAGAGCATTGTGATATACTTCCAATTAACTCTCTACTTGTGAGCGAAAGAAACAACCCAAGACCCATAGAAAGTAAATACTACACTAGAGAAAAACAATAATGTGTCTGGTCACATTAATAATGTTTTCTAATGTAGAATATGTCAAATATACACTGTATATAGGGCACATTATTATTAATGTGGTTGTTGCTAGTTATCTGTTGGAGCATAGGCATATGATCAAAACAATAGATGGTTAACTATCATTTATTAATATATTAAAGTATTCATAGTAAAAAAGTTATTCATGTTATTTTAATATTTAAAATAAAAGTCATAATAAATAATACACATATATATGGTGGATACAGGTAATGTCAAATTTCTAATACTCTTTAATAAAATTGGTTGATTATTATTTGTTATGGTTGATCATGTTCGAGAAATTTAAACCTTGGATAACCATAGTTGACAATGGTTTGGCCATGGTTTATGATGGTTGACTATGTTTACCATGGTTGACTAGGTTTAACCATAGGTAACCATGGTTGACTATTGTTTTTCCTTGATTGACTTTAGTTAACCATGTTTGAATTTGGTTAACCATGGATGACTATGGTTAATAAAAGTTGACTTTAGTGAACCATAGTTGACTATGGCTAACATTGGTTAGCTAAGGTTAAGTCATGGTTGACTATTATTTGACCATGGTTGACTTTTGTGAACCATGTTTGACTTTGGATAACCATGGGTGACTTTAGTTTGGTTATAGTTAAGCCATGATTGACTTTATTGACCCAAAATTGACTTTAAATAATGATGTTTGACTTTAGGTAACCACATCGGGTGAAAACATGAAGTTGGGAAACACTTTTTGCTTGTTTTTTGACACAAAAACTACAAAATTTTATGTTTTTCAACTTCAACCCTTTCAAACACATATACCCATTAGGAATTTCACCTTGACGTAAACACAAGAGTTTAGAGAATTGTATTAGTTTCGGAATGATATTTTTTTGAAATTTTTTTATGGACATATAGTAGAACAAATTTGAAGGGCACCAACGACATCTACTTTAAAATTTTAGGTTTGGATAATGAGTGACCTGTGTGCCCCTCATTTTTTTTAGAGATTGTTATTCATTTTACAGAAACCAAATGTACGTTCATAATCTACACAAATTGTACTTTGCAGTGGAATATATGTTGAGGTTTTTCAGACTTAAACACTATTTTTTATTATTTATCGAAATAACATTTGTTTAAATAAGGGTGCCTTATTGACACGTGTTCGTGTCCCTGCATTTTATTTCAAATGTGACTCTTATCATACAAATTGAAACTACCATTTTGAAGAGGATAGTGCAAGGAACATCATTGTGAGTTTTTATATATTTTTTGTGTTGTCATTGTGATGATATTGAATTTTCATTGTGATTGATTTTTAGCTTCATAAATTTTGTAATGATACAGTTTAGAAAAAAAATAGTAAAAAATAGAAATCCCATATGAAATTCAAAAATTAATATACCATGAGAAAGTGGATTCAACAGGTTTGGTAGGTGCGGGGGGAGTTATCCTAGACTCCAAGGGGAACAATATGACAAATTTTTCCTGGGGTATTGGAAGGAGGACGAACAATGGAGCGGAGTGGCTTGCTCTCAACAAAGGGTTTGAGATTGCTCTAAGTTTGGGCATCAAGAACCTAATTGTTATTGGGGACTCTCTTATAGTCATCTGAGACGCCAGGAACATTGTTAACACCAGGAAGCAACCCTCCTCAAAACTGCGCCACCTTCTCCTAAGCATCAGTAAAGAGTTTAAAAAGGTTTCCTTCCGGCATGTTTTGAGAAATATAAATGGGCAAGCTGACGCAATGGAAAATTCCGGAGTTGGACTCCCTTATGGCTCCCTCGATTGTGATATTGTCATCTCAACAAATATATGGATCCCCTAGTCTGGGGTTTCCACATGAAACCATGGTCCTCCATTTCCTCTATCTCAGAATCTACAACCTTCCGAATACAAACTATAGAAACCTTACATTTTTGGTTTTGGGAATTCACACCCTCCTTTGCAACGACGATCTATATCTCCGTGAGATCCGAAGGCATATAAAAATTTATTGTAGCCGGCCGGATGGATAGATGGCCGGCATGCATTGTCATTGGCATGGTTTAAGACAGGGATTGTGGGTCGATCATCTCGCATTTGCGGTTTATTCTTCTTTCTGGACAGTGCTAGTATTCTTGTTGGTTTTGTGCAGGCTATCTCATAGGCTTTTCCTGCTTCATTTTTTCAGCAGAATGGAACACCACTCGCTCCCTTCGGTTGGGTACAATCGTTGCAGGAAGTGCTTTGGACACAATAGGTTTGTTGGCCCCAACTCTACTTGCAACAGGGCGTTGCCTTCCGGTGATGAAGAGGCAGGAGTCTGGAGGGGTCGAAGTCATTCGGGGCGTGGCCTCTGTCACAGACAGGTCGGGGTTGGGTGTGCTCAAAACTTTGATGAAAACCACGACCTCACAAAGCACGACTTGGAGATGAACAGTAGGCTTCAAGAGATGGAAGGTCAAGTCTGGCTCATTCGAAATGAGAATCTGGAATATAAGCAACTTCTAAATCGTCTTTTTTCACTGTCTCGAGCAACTCATCATGAGGTTAAGTAGCAGGGCAGTCTGGTGCCTGAGAAGATGGAGCACATGGAGGAGATACTGGGCCTCTTTTACCCACATAAAAAGCGTAAACCTGGTGTTGGAAACAGGGACATGGCTGAATTGAAGAGGAAGATGGAGAAACTGAAGAACTTCATGGCGCAGGTAGGGAACTTTTTGGACCTAAGCGCGGATAGCAACGGGGTTGAAGAATCCAGTGGAGCAGTCATGAATGCCGGTATCCCATAGCTGCAAGTTGGTCGATTCAGTCCATTTTTATTTTTATTGTGTATCTGCATCAGCTTATAGTTTATACTCTGCAACTTGGAAAATCACATGCTGGGAGCATCTCACAAGAAACGATGAATATCTGGAAAGCTCCAATTTTCGGTCTCTTGTTTAATTTATCAATTTATATATGTATTTATTCTGTATTAGGTTACTAGCGCAGTTTGTCAAATGCTACAGTTTTCATGGACCTGGAAGATTCTACCTTTGTTTCAAGCATGTAAATGACAAACAGGGTAAGCTTGATGCTGCCCTGCCAAGGGAGAAATCAGCCCCTGCATTTTGTAATTTTCGGCTCTTCTTTTAATCAAAAGTTATCAACCGTTTATGTAAAAAAAAAAAAAGTAGATTCAATGATGAATCTATTGGTATAAACTCTGACAGGAAATTCTTAGATTTTGTAGGGTTCCATCTTGTTAAAGTGGCAAATTTCAGAAAACTGCAGACATACTTGTTGTATTCGTTGACCAGAAACTATAGGCCGAGCAATTTTCTCAGTTGAGAAATGTACATATTTCTCGGACGAGAGATGTTGGGCCCGAAAAATAACCAAGGGTTAAACAAACTTCTCACCCCAGAGTTTGTTTAAATTGTCG
Source organism: Larix kaempferi (assembly GCA_027924585.1). Lineage (NCBI taxonomy): Eukaryota > Viridiplantae > Streptophyta > Pinopsida > Pinales > Pinaceae > Larix > Larix kaempferi. Next base: position 10,688,459 of record BSBM01000348.1, on the reverse strand, counting down.
GCCGAAAGAATAATACAACTCTCGGGTGAGAGTTTTATTACATAACCCCTCGAGAATATTTTACGGGCCGACCTATTAATTGCCCATGATTCTCGTCAAGACTCTATAATTTCTCGCCCGAGAGTTGTATACATTCTCGCCCGAAAGTTTATTTCCATCATTCATAGGCAAGTCTAAAAAAAGAGTTCAAGTTCGGATCTTTGAATTTCAAGTTCAGATATTTACAGCGTGAAATAAAGTTATAAGGTATTTTTTGTTTTGCTTATGAAGGTTTTAAGGTTTTTTATATTATAATCTTTATTTTCCACCAAAAACATTATAAATTTCTTTGTAAAAGGTATATTTGCTTATAAAGAATTTTTTGTTTTGCTTATGGAGGTTTGAAGGTTTTTTATATTATAATTATTTTTTTTCAATAGAAATATTATAAATTTCTTTGCAAAGGGTATATTTGCTTATAAAGTATTTTTTTGTTTTGCTTATAGAGGTTTTAAGGTTTTTTATATTATAAATTTCTTTGCAAATGGTATATTTGCTTATTTTCTTTATAAGTGAAAATATTATATACTTGGTTTTGGCATATTACTATTTTTTTTTAACATTGTAAAATTGGTTTTAGAATATTAATATTTGTTTTTTTAAAGGACAAAAGCAAATTTGGTTTTGGCATATTACTGTTTTTTTAAGCAACATATTGCATGTTTTGTTTTGTCAAATTACATTTTTTTATATAAGGGACATGGTGAATTTGGTTTTAGCGTGTTTTTTAAGCAACATGTTGCATATTTTGTTTTGTCATATTAAATTTTTTTATATTTAAGGGACATGGTGAATTTGGTTTTAGCGTATTACTCTTATTTTTACAAAGAGAAATGTTGTGAATTTGGTTTTGATTTCATGTCATATTGCAATTTGTTTCATTCATTATACAATTTTATATCCAACATAAATTACTATGATTTCAGGTTTTTGGCATTGGAGTTTAGGTTTTCAATTCTTTCAACATGGGAAACCAATCGAAATGTGCAATAAAACATGATCGCACCAGAACTAACGGAGAGGCAAGAAAAGAAAGAAAACGTGAAAACATGAGAAAATTAAGAGAAAATAGAGCATTGGACAGAAATGTCGAGGCACATGGCGGTGGTGAAGCAATGCAAAATGTGGAGGCACATGGCGGTGATGAAGGAATGAAAAATGTCGAGGAACACGTTGATGAAAGAAATGAAGAACATGGAGGTGATGATGAAATGACAAATGTGGAGAAAACCATGGGAAACATTGATATTGAGACCATGATTGGTGAGTAAATATTTTTTAATGTTTATAAAATTGCCTTTAATACTTGAGTATATAATTGATTTGAAAGTTCACAATCTTATAAATCTATATATTTTCATGTAGGGTCAACATCCAACCTGCAACATCCTACCATACCTATCAATTTATAGAGATTAATTGGAAGTTGCAACAATATCATCATTGATGACAATTGTTTGGAGAATATGGATTCAAGTAAAATTGAATAATTGGGACCTCCGATGCGTGATCATACAGCTCGATATAGAGCAAAAAAGATACTCACAAATTATCTTGAAGGCATTTTTGTCATAACACAAGATCAATTGTTACATAGATTGTTAAAGCAAAAAAGTCTAAGAGATGCAATTAAATTATTGGGCATTAAAAGTGTCAAAGAGGTTAAAACAAATGAGATGGTATCAAAAAATATGACATCGGCCCTTCCCACACTTGCAAGGAAACGATCTCGTGATTTAGTGTTTTCTCATAAAACATTGCTAACAGGCGTTGTGGCAAAAAATACTACAACTGATCGTTTGTTGTCTATGATTGCAAGAACGTTAAAAAAATCAAGAATTTTTTTTTGGAAGCATAAAAACGTTAGGGTTCAATTAGATGAGGATGATGAAGTTGCATGTTGGGTTGCTATTTGTAGGAAACCTTATCAAGATAGACTTCCATATAATGTGAGGGACAGGGTGAAAGAGTTTTGGCATTTAAAATCTCGTGTCTTACCAAATGAAAAGGATGTTGTGCGGCATTGTATATCTAAAGGAAACTATGAAACTCTTGCCAAACACATAACATAGTTCACTCAAGTGGAAATGTTCAATTTTTTTATGGAGAGTAATGTTGATGTGACTATTTCCCTTAGCACATTTGTGAAGCTTAAACCATGGTATGTAAGGCCCATTGTTGTTCGTGACACATGTTGTTGTCGATACCATGTAGAATTTGAATTATATTATGAAACATTTAATAATTTTGGCATGCAGTGTTGGCCAAATGACCCTCCTCCCTTGAGTGTTCATGAATTTGTATCTAAAATATTATGTGCACGAGAGAATGATCAACTATTCTATAAGAAACAATGCATTGGTGGTAGAAAATGTGAAGAATGTGGCTCTTGTTGATGTTAAATACCCCATTGATCCAAATGATCCTCAATTGTCAAATCGCATTGTGAAATGGAAAAGATATGAATATGTTGATTATACCCATGTTACAGATTCAACGACAACATCAAGAAAGATTGAGTTAGTTGAAGATGATATCTATGTGACATGTTTTATGGAGTCGTTCAAGGAGAAAATATATAGATATATCAAACACTCTCATACAGCACGATGGCAAGACTTACAGTTCAAGCAATCACGAGATGTATTTCCAAAAGGAACAATATTATCAATTGTTGATTTTGCTGAAAATTACACTTTCACTCCACAAAAGGAGATACAATGTGAGTATTATCATTCAGACTAGGTATCTATACTTGTCCATATTTTGTACAGACATGTAGAGCTCCATGTCGATGGTTTTGATAGCAATGAAAATAATAGCGAAGTGATTAAATAGTATCATTTCTACATCAGTGATGATCGTACACATGATACATGTTTTGCCCAACATTGTTTGAATATGATTTATAATGAATTATCAAGATGAGGGGTCACTTTTAAAGAGCATTGGGTGTGGTCATATGGTTGTGCTGGTCAGTTTAAATCAGCACACTCATTCTTATGGTTGTCTTGCATTCATAATAAAACGAATGTTCGCAACACATGGAGTTTTTTTTAAATGGGACATGGAAAAGGAGAACATGCTGGCGTTGGGGCCTGCATAAAACGTTCACAGTAGGAGATATCAAATGAATCACTCTGATTCTCGCCTCGCAAATTCAAATGATGTTGTTAATTGGTGCAAGAAAAATTTAAGCCATGAATTCAATGAAAGGATGGCTAATGTGAGAAGGCATGTAATTGTTTTGATGACCCTTAATGTTTTCAAATGCATTTATTTACTATTTTTATTTAAATTATTTTTAAAAAGTTTATTAAATTATTTTTAAATGTGAAATTTGATTTGCACAAGTTATGTGTTTATCTTTAACAGGTTCTTCTGGAATATTGCAATGGGCGATGTTGACATATCAATGCCATATAATTGTGCTGCAATCCCTAAAACAAGTGGCTTACACTCCATTAGGAGTAAAAAAATGGCAAGTATACACGCAATCGAGAAATGAAAGTACTCTTGCTTCTGTCTTGCATGTATTGATGATGTAGAGTCCTTCAATGAGTGTCAAAACCAAACTAACAAATTTGTCAAACCATGGATACACCAAGAATTGACACCATTTCCCCCATTTGGAAATATCACAGATGAAGAGCGCAATAATGAAGTGGTTTTGATTGACAAGGATTATGATCGTGTTTCTGATTTGGTTAGAGAAGGTGATGTATTTGTTGTCATTGCACCTGTAGATAATCCAGAAAGAGTGCATTATTATTTATTGAGATGCACTAGGTCGAAAAACACATTGTTGCAAGAATTTAAGGATCCATCAAATTATACGTATGCAGTGGGTTCAATGGTTTTAATGGGACATTTCTTTGCTGAAATAAGTAAATGTAATGACCATATTCTTTTTCAAGACTACGAGCCAAATGTTATATGTGCTCAATACAATCATTTAGTCATAGCGGCTCGGTTGCAGTTGAAAACAATGAAGACTAGGAAAAGGACCAAGAATCGACAATGGAAATTGTCGATAGAAGATCATAATTCCATTCTTGAAAACATGGGCCACTAGCACATTTCATACGAATCAATAACACATTGATTGAAAATTTATTTTTTCTTTGATTCTAGTGTTAGAACGTAGAACTGCTATATAAATTGGACATTCTATTTTATGGAATTTATATTGGACTTTATAAAGTTTATGGACATGTATTGAATTCTCCATTGTTGCTTTCTGATTGAATGCAAACTTGTGTTTTTGTGTCATTCGTTGAGGTTGACCGACTACAATGGATACATGCTTTCTTTCCAATTTTCTCTTTTCTTACACTTTTTATATTAATCAATAAAAATTGTTCCATATGTTTTTTGCGTAGTTTTAATTTACATGGTTCTTCAAATTGTTGTTCAATGATGCAAGATCAGTCTTTCAATTCTATGGATTTGACATGTCTTTCATCAATGAATCCCTTAATGGTTCTACCGTTGAGTGCAAGGCTTCATCCCCTAGTGATGAATCCCTTGAATGGTTCTACCATTAAGTGTAAATTTTCATCCCCTAGTTCAAGAAACTTATGGATGCATTTTTCTAATGCTTTGAAATCCTGAGACCTTGAACATTATCAAGAAGGTTTTGTTAACCATTAAACAATCAAATGATGAAATTTTACTATATTTTGTTTGTAGGCGTTGTTAAATTGTTCATTCATATGGGGCACCTAATGACTATCATTCTATCCCAAAATTGCTTATAAGTAATTTAGAACATCAAGTTTTTTGGACCTACTCACATCTGAAATCATATGAAATTGGAGACCAACCAAAAATTGCAAGACAACATAGACCCAATGCATGATAATGTTATTGTTCCATATGTTTTTTTCATAGTTTGAATTTATATGGTTCTTCAAATTGTTGTTCAATAATGCAATCAGTCTTTCAATTATATGGATTTGGCATGTCTTTCATTAATGAATCCCTTAATGGTTCTACCATTGAGTGCAAGGCTTCATCCCCTATCGATGAATCCCTTGAGTGGTTCTACCATTAAGTGTAAAGCTCCATCTCCTAGTTCGAGAAACTTATGGATGCATTTTTCTAATGCTCTGAAATCGTGAGACCTTGAAAATGATCAAGAAGGTTTTGCTTACCATTAAACAAGGAAATTTTACTTTAATTGAAATGATGAAATTTTACTATATTTGAAATGATGAAAGTTTACTATTTTTTGTTTGTAGGCATTGTTAAATTGTTCATTCCATTGTGCCTAGTGTTGTGCCTAGTCTTATGCCCAGTGTTGCGTCCAATTTTTTGATCAATTGTGTGCCCAATTTAGAAACCAATTTTACTTCCAGTTAGGAATCCAGTTTTGCATCATCATCTTCTTCTCCTATATCTAATGCATGCTCAACATAGTTTGGATCATCATGTATGGGGTCATCAATTTCTGTGATTTGAAAAATTCAATTTTAGATTTTAGTATTAATTTCATGCACAATAAATATTTCTATTATATTTCTAATATTAACTCATACCAAAGTAAAATAAAGTATAATATAATTGTAGTTAATATGTGTGTGTGCACTAATATGACTAGAAAAGAAAGTGCAAAAAATAGAACTAAATGACAATTGTATTAAAAGATATAAACAAATTAACTAATTTAAGGAGCATGAAATTCCAATAACAATATTGATCTTCTCCTTACTTTTATGATTTTAAGATGAATACTAAAGTGATAGATTTCTCCTAGCTATCTATACAATTCTAACATCATCATCTATACAATTCTAACATTCAGTTGTTATGTTGTCCTTCATATTGACACTTCTACGGTGTCTATGGTTTTTCTCTATCCCTATTAATTTGTGAAATGGTCAGTCTACCAAGGTGCCTTCATGCTATCGAATTGTCTTCACGTTGTCACACTACCAAATGATCTTTCACGCTATCGAACAACAAGAATTTATATGTTTCAATGTTACACTGCTAAGGAAGAAATTCCCATTGTTATCACCTATTCTCACATTGTCCTTGGAACCATTATCTATTAAATGGTCTTCACATTACAATATTAATGCTTTTACTTGGCTTCAAAATTGCCACAATTTAATGAAATGTTGTGTGCTATTATCACAATTCCAGCTTCTAATAAGTCAACTCTATACTATAATATCCAAAACTAGGTCTTTCCATACCAAAGATATTTGCAGTGCAGGGAAATCTTGTTTATGGATTGCATTCATATCTATTATCTTATAGATAATTGTTTCAACATTTTTGTCACAAGTCTTAATTTTTGGAGCAGTTCACTTGAGGTTCATTCCATCTTTTCCCTTTATGCGCATCATCATTTCCTTGAATAATAATAATTTATTCTTAAATAGAAAGAGGATCACCAACTTTATAAAAATAAAGGGGTCCTATCCCCACTCCCCATAGAGATTCCTTTTGGTCTTGGTCCTTTTCCTATGCTAAGGAAAAGTAACCACAAGCCTCTGGCTTGGACCAACATAATCGGAGAATTGAAAGAAAATATAAAAAGAAAAAGTTGTATATATACATTCACTCATTTTAAACATCATTTCCATATTATGTAAGTGATGACACTCACATTGAAACCTCTCTCATGAACCAACCATGCCACATGCCATAAAACATAGGTGTAGAGGAAAATGAAATTAAGATTCATTGTACTAAGATTGCAATCACATGTAACAGACACATAGAAGGAAATAATTGATGACAAAGATTTCAGGCCTAACCGAGTCTTTCAAACTATGAATTTACATTTCCTGACTTCATTTCCATTGAACTGTATTGCTATTCTCTTAAATTATTACAATTTCCAATAATTATGCATTTAACTTGCTAAACATTACGATTAATTTTGTAATATACATTCTTACAAAATACACACACACACACACACACACACACACACACATATATATATATATGAATGCAATTGAAGATAATTTTCAACCATGATTTCTCCAATTTCCAATAAAAGGTCATATGGGGCCTAGCAAAATTTGGCGAAAAACATGATTCATAATATCATCCCTAGTAAAAAATAATGGACAGTTGAATCTATCACATCCGTTACAACAATTACTCTCAGAATGAACCAAACTAGGAATTGGAGTGCTTGAATATAATTAAACCATTTCCAAAAATTTTATGTTTCATGTAGAATTTGAAGCAACTAATGTTTGGGTTTGTCCTCTCCAGGAAACACATGAAACAAACTGTGCACTGTCATCTTCCATCTCCTGACCTGTCATTGGGTCTTCACAGTTGAACTTATAATATGCCATTGGCATTGGGAGAATCTTGTGATAAACAAACACTTGTAACATTTCACACAAATGTGTTACTAATACATTACGTAACACGAGTATGACATAAGTAAAAGAATAGAATTTAAATCAACATAAACAAACTACATTACTGCCCTCCATCAAATGACACAATCTCCACATGGGAAGCAATTTCTAGAGTAACTCATCCATACCAAGTACTAATGCAAAAGGATAATGGATTTTTTTAATCATTTCCATAAATAGCTTATCTGATGATCTAAATTATGGTCCATGAATGGAAATAACATAAATCCCAATTATTTTAAAACAATATCCTCTACTTTAATACTGCAAAAGTGTATGTATTTACTTATACTATCCATGCAATGAGTTCATTCATTATCTTGAATTCATATGTACCTTCTACTAGGATCAACTATTGCTTGAAGCATATAATAGGGATAAAAGTCAGGTTGAACAACCTATGTTTTTACAACATGTTCTAGCAATCATGCATAAGACATTTGCTACTATGATTTCTAAAATAGACATACTCTACCACTAACATTGATCTCAATCAACTTATTCAGAGTACATAATCAGAATTGCTTCTGATACAAAACCATGAAATCCCAACATTGATTCATTAATCCCTTCATGTAGTTCAAAAGTAGAAAAAAATAGAGTTCAGAACTGTAGTAGGCAATGGTACCCTCAGATCCTTGATTACTCAAGCAGTTAGAAATTATGAAGAACAGATATCAGCGTGCCCACATTGATCTTCTGTTGGTCACCCCCCATACTTGTAAAAATCCACTGCAATTGTTTGGGAAGGTAATCTAGTGAAATGTTGCTCTAACAAAACTAGATTCATCAGGAAAAGAAATGATTACCTCGTTTGTTTCTGAACCAGTGGCAATATACCCATCAGCTACAGAGAGATCAAAAAAATTCTGAACACAGAAACCAACTTTTTAATGTCACTTAGCAGTCAACAAGAGTTCTTTTTTTATTTCTCATGTACCTTATATTACATTACAAGCAAAATTTGGAAGTTTTGCATGTAATTATGAGGGCGGAATACCAACATTTTAAAATATCAATTAGTAGTCAAGAAGGATTTTTATCTTGAAAATGCAACTTAACTACATTGCAAGGTAAGCTTTGAAAATTTGCATATCTATCATCATTACATCTATGCCAAGCACAAAACACCTAATAAAAAAATTCTTAGAACGCTTTACTGGAAAATCATTGAGCTCCATAAGCAAAGAAATCAGGTATATTAGCTCATCAAGACACCATCACACACCTTTACATTTGTATTCCCTATAAATGTCTGGACATGACTCTTGAGTATTATGCCTTTGTTTGTTGCTAAATCCCAGAGCTTGAGAGTGTTGTCTTTAGAAGCAGAAAGTGAAGCTGAATCAAGAAAATTCACATAACTCACAGTATTACTGTGGCTTTCCAAAATGTACCAAGGTGTTTTTATGTTCTGAAGCTCATAGCAATATATCTTATAATCTGTAGAGCTCAGCGCAATTAGATGGCCATAATCTAGTTGAAAATGCACACAACAAACATTTGCCTTTGTCCTGATTGTAGACATACTTTCTGCCTGTGGAAATGAAATTGAATGGATAGGTGTCAGATACATTACAAAGAGTGAATGCCCTTTGAACACCAACAAAATACTGTACCTTCTTTAATTTTTTAATTTAAAAATCCATATTGTGATATACTCCGATGCCATAATGGATGTGCAAACAAAGCAAATGTTTTGTATGCACTTGTCGATACTCTCTATTGCATGCATAGAATGTGCCACAAAAGGCACTGTACTTTGTTTGTCTTAATTTATATATACAATTTTTGCAATCAAAATGGTTGTAAGAAAATATATGATTGCCTGATTAATGCTCCAAAAATTCACAGTGCAATCATCACTTCCACTTGCCAATCTTGTTGGATCAGATTGTGAAAATTCAACTGACCAAACACGTCTCCCATGCTCTTTATAATCCATGATAGGCTGGCTTTTTGTAGCATCCCATATCTGCAGAATTATTCAGAGGGGAAAAGGCTTAATATTTAAATTCACAAACTAAAGGCTAATCTCAAGCATGGGAAGATATCAATTCCAATTAAGAAAAGTAAAAATCAAACCAAATGTATATGAATGACTATTTTGAATGCATAATCTATAACCAAGTCCAAGCCTGTAGAGACATACCCGTACAACACCTTCAAAGTCAATTGATGCAATCTGGTTTTTGATATGACTATTCCAATAGACATTGCTAAACTTTAATTTCCAGTCATCTCAATGACAGCATAATGAATATCCATATTGTCATTCATGATTGTATCACATTCAAAGACTTTAATTTTCTTATTGACTCCTGCGGTAGCAAACAATTCTTTATCTCGATCAAAACTCAGGGAACATACTAAATTAGAAGTGTTAAGCAAGTCCCCTTTATTTAGGTTTGCTTTCACCTCAAACTTGCTGAAGCGTAAGTATTTGCATAAGCTGTCGAAAAATGAACCAAGCCGGTCATTCATACTTCCTTCACCTTGCGGTCCAGTACCTCCTAAAATGTCAACTGAGCTAATATTAAAACCCTCTGCTCCAACTATAAATCCCCATCCTATACTGCTTCCACCCATCTGTCTTCCCATTGAATTACCTGCAAACTGCCTTGGCTTCCATCTTGTGGAAAAATAAACTTGTTCTAATTTTTGAAATTCCTCATTAACTGTGCACTCCTGGATATCAATTCCCCCTCTCTATCAACCTGAAAATCAGATTTTCCAATCTTCTTCCCACAAATTTCATTGTTATTCTTGTTCTCTTGGCGAAGGTGTTTTCCAAACATGGTTGTTTTTCCAGTCGGTATGCCAGTTCTATTGGTGATACTTGTTTCACTGATTGTATCAAATTGGCTAGATGAATCTATGGACTTATTTACCTCCTTTCTATTGAACTCGAGAGATAAATTACCCTTTTGCTTAAGGATTGACTAATGCTTCACAACCTCTTCAAAGTCTGGACTCTGATGTCAGAAAAATAACAACATCAGATAACTTATTCACCCCTTCTTGCTTCTGCTGTTGTACTTGTAGCAGGAAATCTAGCAATAATTCTGTGTCTGCTATTTTCTCCTTTAAATTCACTGTAGCTTGTCGTTCTTCAAAGGAATCATTGGTTTCACTAATAATTTCACTATTCAGCACTTCACTGTATCACAATCAACAACATCTCAAACAAGGGGATGGATATTTCTTCGTGCACTTTAACAAACTATATCCAAATTCCAGTTATTATGAATGTAATTATGTATCTTGGAAAACATTTTCACGTGTTTCACAATCTGACCATCTCTTACCCAAACTCTTCCACAGGGATGTCAGCGTACAATGTGGTTGGAGGCACTTAGTGGAAACCTAACTCAAAAAGGATTTGTCAAAGACAAAGGACTCATTGGCATGCCCGAACCACTTCTCTATAATTTGCCTCAATTGAAAAAAGAGAAATGGTAAATTGTACATCGTTTCTAGTATGCCCAAGTAGCAAAACCCTAACCGAGATTATATATATTACTTGCAATGGACCTCTAATCATAAAAGTCACCAACCCAATCAAAACCTGTGAAAACAACCAACCATGATTCTGATGATGGCTAGAGGATTGTTGCTTAAGAAATGAACTTAGGTCACTGCAAAGTTGGGATACCTTGTTTCACTATAGATAACTGAAAACTAATGTAGCCATAACTAAAACCTCCCATAACTGAAATCTAATGTTTAGTAAATTAAATTAAGAATTTTTACTAAACATAAGCTCATTTAATTTACTAAACCTCCCATAACTGAAATCTAATGTTTAGTAAAGAAGTTACAGGAATTCAAAGCACAATGAAAGCTTGAGCATAAGTAATACACTGTCGAAATTTTAAAAGAAAAAAGTCATTCTAATATGAAAATTTAGGATATATACCTTGTCATTAATTGCGTTTCAAGTACAACCACTATATCTATAGACATAGAACTGATAATTTCTCCAATGCTAGTATGCGTGTCAAAAAACTAACATCTTCGCTCAAAACAAATTTTAAGTATTGCATTCTCATGCAAGCCGATTTCTGTTCCCCTGTCTCTCACCATTTCCTTCATACGCGAATTCCATTTGCTCTTGGTTTTTTGTGGGCTGAAAATTCAAAATGAAATTTTACACACACACACACACGTTTAGGGAAAAAATATACCAAAACTAATAAAATGTTATCAAAAAGAAATATCGATACCTGTGTCACCCGTGGAAATTGTGTAGCTACAATTTCCTCAACATGAGCATTCTAGCTCATATTGTAAATGTGTCTTTTGTGAGTTCAATTATTAAAGCATACTTACATACCAAATATGTGCGTCGATTTTCTCTAGCATTGACTCGCTTATACCCGTCTCTACAATATAATGCATACTGCTCGAGCTCCGATCGACTCATAAATATCAAGACATCATCAGAATGGTCATTAAATGAGCTGTCATCCATATTGGTTTAAGATGCCATATTATTTATGTCGATTTCTACCCCTGCCAATGCAGCCCCAACATGCTCTTTTATTTATGCTCTCACCCTACTTGCCACTTCAGATGCCATTTCAAACTCCTCTAGAAAAGAAATGAATCTAGGTTGTTGAACTACTAAGCGAGGCACCGGTTGACTATATGCAACATCTCGCAGTGAATTAGGACGTTCATATGTACGACCTTTTCCAACACCATAGAAAGGTGATCTCGTATCTGTATAGTCAGGGTCCATGTGCAACCGAAACTCTGCAATTAGCATCTTGACAAAATATTGAGGGAACTCATCGTTATTTGGGAACTTCCCATATGCATAGAGGAACCTCGAATAAAGATGTGGTGCAATATTTGGATCATTGAATCTTACCATATTTAGACGTCTTTTGTCTTCAGGCCGCAAGTCAAATACTGAAAAGACCATTCTTTTGTGACAATTCTTTTTATTTCTTCGAACTTGTGGCGACCCATCACTGCCATTCGCCTCCTATGCATCATGTTATAAAATACATGGGTTGATGGTCCAACCCCAACATACGTCTCAATCAAATTGTTCAGATTGTGCAAAACAATCTAGAGACTCTGTTGACAACCGATAGAGATACTAGAAATCTCAATTTCACCCTGCAATCTTGCAGAATGCTCCCTCATCTCTTCCACAGTAAGCATTGCGATCTTGTCTTCCCAAGGAATCTCATTGGGAACATATTTAGGATGAGTGTAGAGAGGGTCATATGTTTCATTGTGGGCATACTCACGCGCTCGACGACCTCTCCTTTGTTAGGATATTTAGACACTTAGGAGTTAGTTAAGATCAACTTGTGTAATATATCCGTTAGGGATAGTGTGTTTCTTTAGTATGCATTAGTATGCATTTGTAAATACTTAATCCGACGGTCACGATATGTTCCCGACATAGAGTGATCCGACGGATCAACTTCTCTTAGATCAAACCTAACCTTGATCCGTGGCTTAACACCCGATTGGTCCATGATCTCTATTTAAAGAGCATGGAGGGTCATTGTTTAGTTGATCGATTATGAGAAGCTCATTTGTAACTTTCTTTCTTTGCATAATAAATTGTCCCGTAGAAGCTATTTGGCCGGGGCCATGGAGTGTTTCCCTCAAGAGGATTTAAACCACGTCAAAACATCGGTGTGTTGATCTGTGATCTGTTTGTGTGAAGTGGTTTCTCTTGGTGTTTGGTCCTTTGGTAGTACCCTGTGTACCCGAACATGGTATCAGAGCTTTTATGAAGTGCCGCTTCCGGTTATGATCTAGATCTTGAACTGTTGTTGCCGAAACTCAAAATGGTTTCTAGTTCTGGTATTTATGTGCATTTTTGGGATGTGGGAGGTGTTCCATTGCGTCCGGAGCGTCGTTTCCATTGGGAAATAGTTTTCGTTTGATCGAAAACGGTTCCCGGTTGCTCCAGAAACGCGTATTTCATCAGATCTGAAGGTATAATGTTACAGTGACGCATTTTTTTATTTCCTTTTTTAAAAAGAAAAAAATCTCATATTTCATCTTTTTTTACTGTTAGATTTTTTTGGGTTCGGATTGTTGCTTTCCCATCTGCGTATTCTCTTTGCCGTGCACCTTGAGCGATCTCGGCAAATCAAAAACAGAAAGGGAAAGGGTTTTTCTCGGCTGCGTATGCTCTTTGCCGTGCACCTTGCGCGATCTCGGCAAATCAGAAACAGAGAGAAAACATAGACTTTCCGGGCAAGCTAACAAGATCTAACTCCACAAGTGTGAAAAAAAAAATTTTGTTTCGATTTGTGGTGTGTTTTGCAGGAAAAAGGGCAAGCACGCAAACCGAGTAAGAAGAGTAGAAAAAACAACAACAAAAAAAACCCTTCCTCATTCCCATATTTTACATACATTTTAATCTAGCTCACTTGGTTCAAAGTTGCTTTATTCCTTATTAGGTCTTGAATTCAAGTCTTACGAAGTTACTTTTAAAAGAAAAAGTGCATGCAATTTCTATTTTCAAGTTACTTTATTGTAAAAGTGCATCTCACTTAAATAATAAAAAATAAAAATACAAGTGAGTCACTTAAGTTTTTTTTTATTGTTGCACTATTTAAAAGTAATATCATTGTAAAAGTGAAATCACTTATTTTACAAAAGTGGTTCACTTAAAACAACTTTCTTGTAAAGTGATTGTCAAAAGGTTCATCTTGGGAAGAGGGGGGTTTTTTTTTTGCTGGACATTCTTTAGCTGCCACGTCACTATTGGGGACATCTTCAACAGTTTCTTTGTTCAAGCATAACTTCATCATACATAGTCAGTTTTCAGTGCCATTTTTTTTTAAACCGCCTATTTTTTCGAGCTCTTCACATCCAGACTATTGGTTTCTACTTTTACAGCCATTAATTTATAAATATGGCCGCCCCTTGTGATATTCTACTTAACAGTTCCAACTATTTCTCATGGAAATCTCATATGGAGGATGTTCTACGAAGTAGGGGACTTTTCAGAATTACCTCAGGGAAAGAAAAAGAACCCACTGATGATGATAAGAAAATAAAATGGGAAAATAGATGTGATGAAGTTCGTGGATTGATTGGGATGTCAATCTTTACTGATTTGCGATTCCACATATCTGGAATTGATGAACCTAATGCTGCTTGGGACAAGTTGGAATCTGTGTTTGGTAAACACAATGAAATTCGAGGTCACCAACTCGAAAATGAGTTGATTTCTTTAAATCCAAGTGACTTTTCATGCATTCAAGATTATTTATCTAAGTACAAAACTCTTAAACTCTTATGTGCAGAATGTAAGATTGAAAGGGAAGACAAACAATGCATTTATCATATTCTTTCCAAACTTGGACCTGCATATTCTATTTTTGTATCTACATTTTACTCCATGAAAGCATCCTTGAATGCAGCTAGCTATCAAGAGCCTAGTCTTGAATCCTTTTGTGATTCCTTGATTAGGGAACAAGATAAACTCATTCATCTTGGAATAATCAACGATGCAGATACATCTGGGAAAGCCTTATTGTCCCAATAGAAAGAAAAGTCAAAGAATCCCAAGAAACAAAATTTTTGCAATAATAAGTCAAACAAGGGTCCCAAACCCTCTCAGTCAGCTCCTTCTTTAAAAAATGACAAAGGATCCAAGCCAAAAGGCAAGAAGACTAAGCGTCATTACAACTATTGTGAGAAAGATAATCATGATGAATCTAAGTGTTTCAAGAAGATGGTAGCCTTGGAAGCAGCAATGAAGAAGCACCACATCAGCCTAGATTCGCCTTCAGAATCTGTCTCTCATGGACATGCACTTTGTGCTTGGTTATTCTTATAATGCATCTTCTTCTTCTACTTCAAATGAATGGCTCATTAATTCTGTAGCATCTTATCATATGGATAAGGATCAAGCCATATTTTCTACTATGCATGAATGTAATACCAAACAAATATTTGTTGGTGATGATAGATCTCTAAGTCTTGTAGGAGCTGGAACAGTTCCAGCAGATAATGGTCATTTTAGTGATGTACTATGTGTTCCAAGAATTTCCTGCAATTTGTTATCAGTCTATCAGATCACTCATTCTGGTGAAGGTAAAACTGTGACCTTTACACCTCACCAAGTTGTAATCAAACATTTTAAAGATCCTCAACAGGTCCTAGATACCGGTTTTGTTGATGATATTACCAAGTTGTATAAGTTTAACAACTTTGGGTCATCACCTTTCCCTTCAGTTTTTGTTGCTCATAGTGATAACTTGAGCAAACTTTGGCATGAGCGATTTGGTCACTTAAATTATCGCTCATTGCAACAACTATGTAAAGAAAATATGGTGACAGGTCTTCCGATGGTATCTTGCAGGGATGGTGTTTGCTCCGGTTGTGTATTTGGAAAACATAATCGGGACAGTTTTGAAAAACGTGCCTCTTGGCACGCCTCGGTTCCCTTGGAGCTTGTGCATAGTGACTTGTGTGGTCCTCTTCCATCTGCTTCCTTTTTTGGTTTCAAATATTTCTTAACTTTCATTGATGATTACACCAGACGCACTTGGGTTTATTTCCTAAAACTTAAGAGCGAAGTATTTAACATGTTCTTGGCCTACAAGGCCCTTGTTGAAAAACAATCTGGTCATCAAATTATTAAGTTAAGATCTGACAATGGAGGAGAATATGTTAACAATAAGTTCACTACTGTCTGCACTGAACAAGGCATCCAACAACAACACACTGTTCCATATACACCACAAAAAAATGGTGTAGCTAAGCGGAAGAACCGCACTTTAAAAGAAATGGCTAATTGTATGATCCAATCTAAGGGACTAAGTCTTCAATTTTGGGCTGAAGCCATTAATTGTGCAAATTACATAGTTAATCGCACCCCCACTAAAGAATTACAAGGTATAACACCGGAAGAAGCATGGAGTAAAACTAAACCTGATGTAAGTCACTTCCGTGTGTTTGGTAGTGAAGCATGGGCTCACATTCCGGATGAAAAACGGAAAGCATTGCAGCCCAAAAGTGAAAAGTGCATATTTGTTGGATATTCTGAAGATGTAAAAGGTTATAGACTTCTTCAACCACATTCTCATGATATAATCATTAGAAGAGATGTTAAATTTGATGAAAATCTCTTGGCCTGCGAGCCTAACTCGGCGATTGTGCCATCTTTGGCCTGTGAGCCTGATTCGGCGTTTGTGCCTTCTTCTTCTTCTTCCAACTTCCTTGACAGGTTTCCAACTCCAGTTTCTGATGATGAAAGTGAGGATGAAAATCCACCTCCGCCTGCTCATGTTCCTCCAGTTGCACCAGCACAAGTGCTTCCTCGATGGGTCCGTTCAACATGTGAAGCAGCTGGTGATCTTGCCGGTGATCCTAGAGATCAACGTCGAACACGTTCTCAGTTTCAGCGAGCCTCTTCTCTTTTGGCTCAAGTTTCCGAGAATCATGATCCAAAAACTTTTGCAGAAGCTTCAGAGAATCCAGATTGGGATGCAGCCATGGATGAAGAATATCGTTCCTTAATGGCGAACGATACTTGGGATCTTGTACCTCTTCCAAAAGGCAGAAAACTTGTCAGATGTAAATGGGTCTACAGAACTAAGTATGCATCATATGGAAGTGTTGAAAGACTTAAGGCAAAGTTAGTTGCCAAAGGTTTTTCCCAAGTTGAAGGGATTAACTACAATGAAACATTTGCTCCCATCGCAAAAATGAACTCCATCCTCCTTGTTCTTTCCCTTGCAGCCTTACACAACTGGGAAGTCCATCAAATGGATGTCAAGTCTTCCTTCTTACATGGTGATTTACAGGAGGAAACTTACATGGAACAACCTCCTGGCTATGTTCAGAATAACTCTAGCCTTGTCTGTTGCCTTAAAAAATCCTTATATGGCCTTAAGCAAGCTCCTAGAGCTTGGTATGCCAAAATGGATAACTTTCTCCTTGACACTGGTTTTTCTAGATGCCATTCTGACCCCAATGTCTATACCAAGAAAGTAGGAAACCATCTCATCATACTTGTTCTATATGTTGAAGACCTTATTCTTACTGGTAGTGACCCTCAACTTATAACCCATGTGAAATCCAGTCTTAAACAAAATTTTGAAATGTCAGACTTAGGACATTTGCATTATTTTCTTGGTCTCCAAGTCCTGCAAACCAAAGAAGGAATCTTTCTTTCTCAGTCTAAGTATGCTTGTGACCTTCTTCGTCGCTTTCACATGGAAGATTGTACACCAGCCCCTTCTCCCTTCCAGTCTGGAGTCAAACTTTCTGCCACTTGTACTTCACTTGAAGTCGATGCCACCTTGTATCGTCAGCTTGTTGGTAGTCTCTTATACTTGACTCATTCCCGTCCTGACCTTTCCTTTGCCGTTGGTCGTCTTGCTCATTATATGCAGACACCTCATGAAAGTCACTGGAAAGCAGCTAAAAGAATACTTCGATATATTCGAGGTACAATTCAGTTTGGGATTCATTACAGTACAGGGGGGAAACCTTTGTTGGTTGGTTTCACTGATTCAGATTGGGTCGGCGATCCTGATGATCGAAAGTCTACTGCAGGTTATGTTTTCAATCTGGTATCTGGACCTATTACTTGGGCTTATAAGAAACAACAAGCTCTTGCTCTTTCTTCAGCAAAGGCAGAATATCGAGCAGCAGTTAATGCCAGTCAGGAAGCTTTATGGCTTCGACAGATCCTTTCAGAGTTTGGATTCGAGCAGCAGCAGCCTACTCCACTTTGGTGCGACAATCAAAGTGCCATCAAGCTTGCCAAAGATCCAGTTCTACATCAACGCAACAAACACATTGAGCTACATATGCACTTCATCAGGAATCTTGTTCATGATCGTGTTCTTGAAGTGCTCTTTTGCCCTACAGATGATCAGGTTGCAGACATCTTCACCAAGTCTCTTACAGAAGCGAAGTTTTCTAAACTTCGATCTATGTTAGGAGTTCAGGAACTTGTCATTAAGGGGGGATAGGCTCTAATGCCTCCTTCCTTCTCCTAATAGTGTCACTTTTGTAAATCCTTCAATCCTATCCCAAGTTGTTCTTAAGGGGGGATGTTAGGATATTTAGACACTTAGGAGTTAGTTAAGATCAACTTGTGTAATATATCCGTTAGGGATAGTGTGTTTCTTTAGTATGCATTAGTATGCATTTGGAAATACTTAATCCAACGGTCACGATATGTTCTCGACATAGAGTGATCCGACGGCTCAACTTCTCTTAGATCAAACCTAACCTTGATCCGTGGCTTAACACCCGATTGGTCCATGGTCTCTTTTTAAAGAGCATGGAGGGTCATTGTTTAGTTGATCGATTATGAGAAGCTCATTTGTAACTTTCTTTCTTTGCATAATAAATTGTCCCGTAGAAGCTATTTGGCCGGGGCCATGGAGTGTTTCCCTCAAAAGGGTTTAAACCACATCAAAACATCGGTGTGTTGATCTGTGATCTGTTTGTGTGAAGTGGTTGCTCTTGGTGTTCGGTCCTTTGGTAGTACCCTGTGTACCCGAACATCCTTGCATTACGAGGTGGAATAGGAGCACGAGCAGAAAACCCTGTAAGAAGTAAAACGTGTGCAAGTATTAGAATGTATATATAATTTTTTGATCAATGTATAATTATTTAAATAAAATGTGTTCATTAAAAATACCCGGTGGAGTCTCTGCCTCAGCATGTACACTGTGCGTACTAGAAACTAACTCTTATGTCCTATCAGTATTCTGAGAATCTGTAGAAGCCCCTGTAAAAAATAATAAATTGGAAATCACATGTAATTTAAAGCGAAATAGCATAGTTTTTTTAAAATAAAACACTCATGTCAAATAAGAATTATGGTCATAATTTACGTAAACAATCTCTATCTGGTGATGGGCTCTCTGAGCTAGTCGTATCTGCATCATAAGACACTAAATGCAAATGCGAAAAAATAATCAATTCATATGCATGTAACGTTTTAAAAAATTCCAAGATATTTAACTTGTACTATAAAATGATAAATAACATTAAAAATTACCTAAGCATGTCCCCGTGCCTGTCCACTAGCCCCTGTAAAAAACAATAAATTGACAATCGCATATAAGAGAAATATCATATTTTTTCACAAATTAAACACACATGTCAATCAAGATTTATGAACTTATATTTCACCATTACCATGTATATCTTGCATTGACCCGCTTGTGGTAGGCATATCAGCGAAATAAGGCACTGAATGCATGTGCACAAAAATAATCAAGTCATATGCATGTAACGTTTTAAAAAAGTTAAATATATTTAACTTGTAGTACAAAATGATAAATATCATCAGGATCTGCATTCCCAATATTTCCAATGCTATTGACAGTTTGCGAGCCATAATGAACCATTTCTTCTTTAAACTTTTCCAGCTTCCTATCGAGTTCTTCAATTTTGCTGCTCACATCGTCGGAATTTGCGTCCTTGTGATCCTTGTGGGGATAGGAAAGTCCCAGAGTTTCTTCCAGGTGTTCGACCTTCTCAGCAATTTTGTTGTTGTGGTGCTTGACCTCCAAGTGGGTCGCATGTGCCAGGGTAAAGAGACGGGTTAGATCCCTCTTGAATTCTATATTCTTGTTTCTCACCAAACGAACCTGGCTTTCCAAATCGTGAATATGCTTCATAATTACCCGAAATTCATGTTTATTGCCTTGTCTCTGTCCAGATCCCAAAGTCCGCTCAAACGCATCCTGGTCGTGGCGAAGACCGAGCACCGAGGGGCTAACCTGCTCGTCCTCCATCAACACACAATTATCTGCTTCATCCAGAAGGATAGGCCAATTGCACGCTCCAAGTGAGCTTTTAAAGGGTTTGTTGTATCGTAGGCAGCTCACATAAAACTCAAAACCTTGCTGAGAAGGAGTCCCGAGAAAGTGATGATCCATTATGTTGAAGAAGCCCCCACACCAGACAAAGAAGCCACAGATGTGGTCGCAAGAACTACCAAAGCTTAAAAACCAATACCAGACCGAGCCGGGGTGAATGAGGGAAGCGGCCATCCCTTCACCATTTAAAGGCATGTCAAGACTTCGCATGCCGGCCATCTGGCAGGGGGTATGGTCAGTCCGACCGCTGCAATTAAGATTGAGGTGTGCGAGGATCCAAGATGGATTCGGAGGACAGGGAAAATTTAAAATCCCAAAATTCTTTTGAATGTGCCAACAAATATACATTAAAACGATTAATAAGAGTGAGACCGTCAGTCCAGGATAAAAAGAGCTAACGTTAGGATAAAAAGAGCTAACGTTAGGGAATCAAAACATTTTCTAAAGGAACATGGTCACATTCTAAAATTCCATAGGTGAGCTCGACACCTTTGTATGCCTTTGTTTGCCATGATGTCTGCCTGCCTATTTAGGCCTCTCAAGATATGAAGAAAACTGACTTGTTTGAATTCCTTGGCAATGCTGGCAAGGAGAAAGTGCATCTTAGAGGAGGGGCTCTTCTTGCTTTTGACGATGTTTCTAGCTTCTCTAATGATAATTAGAGAATCCCCTATAACCACCAAATTCTCAATTCCCAAATCTCTAGCAATTTCCAGGCCTTTAACAAGGCCGAGCCATTCTGCTTCATTATTAGTCTTTTTTTCCAATTCCCCGGGAAAAATCTCTCTGCTTGTTCCCCTTGGAGTCGAAGATAGCTCCGCCCGCACCTGCCAACCCTGGTATATAAATCATTATTCTTAACAAATTGCATTTGAATATTTTATTATAATGCTTATAGAATGTAAATTTATTTAAAATACTTTAAAACTTCTAAATTTACAATACTTTAAAACTTCTCATATGATCTAGAAAAGTCTTCCTAAGTCTTCCTATTGTAAGCATAATCAACATATAAAGTTCATTATGCAATGTATTGAATTTCCTAGCCTATGCAAACACAACTATACATATTTGTTTAATAAAACCCAAAGAAAACAATGTCTAACAATTAAAATAATTTTCCTTAGTGACAATGCTAAAAATGATAGTTCGAATGTTCATCTCTAGCAATGGTGCTAAAAATGACGTTTTCCAACTTAACACACCATAATGATTTTTTAAACCTAAATTATCAGGAATTATTAAACCACTTTACAAAGGTTTCTACTGTAATTGAGAAACCAATTCCATGTGAAAAAAGATAAGTTTAATCTTTTTATATGGGATATGATAATTTTTTCCTCATAGTAAATTCGATTCATGAAACAAAGGAAAAATACATATGGTATATGCTTTATGCATTCCAAGATCCTCTGTTGGGGTGATCTTACATAAAAAAACATAAAAAATTGCAAGTATTTAAGCTTGATAAACAACCTTTAAAAAAGATTTAAATGTCCATAATAGAGGGTGCATCATACTATCATATATATGCCTTTAAACATGTAATAAAATTTCCAAAAATCTAGCCAATAGGCTATCAAAAAATTCTATTAAAAGTATCAAGAAAACTCCTTTATCTCTAAAAAGTTGATCCTAAAATAACATTTAAAATAGAATTCAGGTTAGCAGAAATCCAAGCTACTCATAATAGAAATGAAAGAATGTGTTTAGAAGTTTGTCAATCTTTGGTTTCAAGTAAATTCCAAACACATGTTCCTAGCTAAAGGCCTTCTTTGGAAAGATCATTTGTTTCCCCATTGCATTATCTATATCCATGGGAATTAAATCGAGTTAAGGACAAACTTCTATCTTAGGATTTCCTCATATATGGGTCTCATAAACAAGTTTTCCATATTGCAAACTCCTTTCATTCAGTTTATCACCACCATATATTCACCAAATATTTGAATCTTAGAAACTCCTTTTTCAATAGGAAGTAGAAGCAATAACTTCAAAGCAAGTAACTCAACATAATTATTGGATCCCCTACCCAATAGTGCCTTAAAATTGAAAAAAATGAGAATTATTGGTGAAAGTTGTCCCTCCAAGCCCACATATAGATGGGCCCCCCTAGCTTGCTCCATCAAAATAACCCAAAAACCCACTTTTGTCAATTTTTTATTGACTAATTTTGTGTTGAGGCTTGATCTTAGGATTTGATTTGAAGCTTTCAAATATGGACTTACTTTGGGTTGCACATTGGAATGGCAGGATGGCTCTATCCTTGAGTATGCTTGGATTTCAAGCTAGACAAACTCCACGTGCAATAATCAAAGGTATGGTCTTGTAGCCTTTTATTATGGCTTGGAATACTAGGTTTTGAGACAATCAACCATTGTCTCTCCTTGCCATGCCTCCTTAATCTTAGTCACAATATCCAATTCCTTCCAAACCTAATTAGTGTAAGCATGAAAAATAAGCAAGTAGATTACATTTTCTTCATTTTCTAACTTTTTAATTCCAGCTTAGAATGCTAGGTTTTGAAACAATCAACAATTATTTATCCCTGCTATCCCTCCTTAATCTCAGTCACAAATTCCAATTCCTTCTACACATTACTATTGCATGCACAAAAAATGAACAAGTGGCTTACAATCTTCCTTTTCTTTACATAATGGGCATAAGATGGATAAAATATGAAACCCCTTAACTTAACTTCAGAAATGCCAAAACTCATCCAGACAATAATAACATCAATATATAGAGAAAATAACCCTAACACCATCAAATACTCCTTATGAAAGGAATCACTCTACAAGCCATACTTGCTATAATAATCAACATCCAATGCATTAAATATAATGATACTCATGCATATTTATACTTTCTCATTATTATTCCTAGGGGTGTATGCCAACTACCCCCTTATTATTATATTGTTTCCTTTAACTACTTAATGGGCCTTTTTATAACCCACCAACAACCAAGTGGGCCTATAAGATGATGATGGCCATAGTATATTCATTATCCCCTTGGGTACCTCCGTAGGAACCCCATATTATCCTCCCTATATACATTGCATTCCATACCCCTTTGCATGTTTCATCCTTGAAATATGGGAAAGTCATATAATATGATCTACTAAGCAATGTTGTCAACTGGTACCGAGCATGAGCATCCATCCATCCTAGTGAAATGTGGACATGGGGTCCAACTGTTTTCTTGCTACCTCAATCTTGATTTTGGTTACACCTTTGGTTCCATGTAGTTAATGTTATACTATGATATCTCCATGCATTGCTTTTAGTCCTCTGTGTGCTTTCATACTAGTTGCCTTTATGGTTGCAAGTTTGTCAATAATAGGTTTTTTGATACTCGCGACCTTGCCTTAATAACTGATGTTTCTCCGGGTGATGTGGTTGGTGATATACAACAACCTTAGCTATTAATTCTTCTCTCTTTCATTCTTCAACCTGTGGTTCATCCTTTGAGTCATATATCTCATTGGATTCTTCTTCATTTTTATGCTCTCCCTAGGGATTTTCTTAATTTGCTTCTACCGCCCCTTCTTCTAATTCAACCTCAAACTCTTCATCTATTATGTCTATTTTACCTATAAGGACTTCTTCATGTGCTCCCTTGGGCCCTTCTTGTTTAGAAAGAGAAATAACCTACAATGTAATTTTCATTTTTTTTATACCAAAGCTTCGTAAACTTCTTTTGGACACAAATATTAATTCTATCAAATGAGTCAATCCAAGAATATCCTAAAACAATATCCACATCATCCATATTTTTAGCATGAAAATTTGAATGCAACACATATTTATCCATCGTAATATTCAAATCTTTAAAAATTTGACCATTTTCACCCTCTACCTATGTGCTTTGAATATGCGTTGTGGGGGCTTGCAATCTTTTAGCCAAGGTAACATTGATGAAATTATTCTTGTTACTAGGGTTTATAGAAAGAATAACATTTTCTTCTTGAATACAACCATGAATCTGTAATAGGAAATTTATGCATGAAAATAAACCCTTAGTGCTTTCCTTATCATTCTATATAGCATGAGACCCCTTGTCTAAAAATGCATTGTCATATTTTTCATTTGAAAATGCTTTCTCCTTGTCATGGTTAGGCAACTACCACCATGTGGTAGGATCATCTCTTAAATAACCTTCAACCAAATTGTCCAATACTTTAACCATAATGACTTCTTTTCTTTTATGTATTTTTCAATAGTGAGACCATCATCTTATCTCTCACATCTTACTTGGAAGAAAATCTGTAACCAAAATTAGGGTTTTGAAGAAAATCACTTACTTTTCCATATAATTCCTTTATGTGGCTAGGGTTTTGAGGAGAAAAAATTGGAATGATCACTACTCCCTCAATATTGCTTGGAATCTCTATTATGACTGCAACTATGAAATGTTATGTTCATTTTGCATATGTTGGTATTGGTTTGATGACTCTTGGCAGTCTATCAAAATATATTTTCTCTACAATATGTGTGGTTATCACTAGGAAAACATAACCTAAAACAATTGATTTTGAATTAGCAATAACTCTTGTTCCTCGACTTTGATTTGCACAATTTTATTATTATTATTATTATTATGTGTTTTTTCAAGAGAAATTCATATATACAACTGGTTTCTTAAGATTCTGCACAAAAATATTCATTAATGGGTTTGAATATCATCATCCTTTTTTATCCTTGAAAAATATACAAAAACAAGAAAATACTTCCACTTTTTTGCCCAAGAAAGAGCTAGTATACCACTTGTAGTAACCTTGATAGATAAAAGATAAAAACCCCTAACTTAAAAAATGTCAAAATACATTCACATAAGAATAACAACAAGATATAGAGAAAAGAACCCTTAGGGTAGGATAACACCATCAATTACTCCTTATGGGAGGAATCACTCCACAATTCATGCATGCTACAATAATAAATATCCAATACAATGATACTCATGTATATTTATAATTTCTCATGAGTATTCCTAGGGGTGTATGCCAACTATCTTTATTATTACATTTTTTCCTCTTACTACCTAGTGAGCCTATTTATTACCACCAACTACCAAGTGTGCATATTCCATTAGTATAGCCACATTATATTCATTCTCCCCTTGAGTACCTCCTTAGGTACTCCATATTATCCTCCTTGTGTACGTTACAAAAATTCCCATGTAAGAGATTTATTCCTAATGGCTAGCCACATGAAAATTTATAGATTATAGAGGTGATCTAATTTTCCAAGGTGCCTTAAACCCCCATTGTACAACATCAACCCTTTCATTTTAAGACAATACCCTATATCCTAGATTAGGAATATGGAGTCCCAACACGGGATTCTGATACCAAACCAACTCATCTTTGGAATCCTTAATTCTCACATGAATTTATTTTAGGGTGGCTATATAGCCCTCCTAGAGTTCACCTTCCCTTCAACTAATATCTAAAATTGTTGCTAACTTCCATTCTCAATGCTATGTTGTGGTTATCTATGGTGAGGCAATATGCCCTTTGGAAAAAATACCATTTTCATGGAGAGTATTGATCATATTTTCAGGAAGTTCATAGCCTTCCCTCCCCCCATTTCAACCCAAAAATCAACACCCATGAGCACTCGTTCCCAATTGCCAACTTTCTATATTAGTGAATTCCTTATCAATGGAAAGGACAAAACAATTGCCTTCCATATGATTGACAAATTATGAATATTCTTAGAAGGTTTCCTAATCCATTCTTCAACCGAATCAAGCTCAACATATTTTTGAGTGACAACTTGTTTCCATAACTTCTTATTAGAGATCAACCTCTAGACATACTTAGTTTCCAAAGCCTTACCCAATAGGTGAGCGTCCTTGAGTCCCCATCCATGTGGGTATTTAGGCTTGGAAACACCTATTGCTTGACCAAGGGGATACCCTCTCCCTCACATTTCTCAAACCATATAAGACTAAATTTGATATTTCTAATATTTTCTAAGACCCCTTTTGAAATGAAGGATAGTGAATGCCAATACATTAAGATAGCTTGCAATACTGACTTGACTATGGTAAGTCTTCCACCCCTAAGTCACACCATAATTTTACTCTCTTCTCAACCTTAGAAATCAAGCATCCACAATCATTTACCCCACAGTCATTTGGTTTGATACAAAACCCCAAATACTTGAACCCTTTATGCAATTCAATTTTTCTATAAGGAAACATCATAAGGATATACCTAATGTTGTTTTCATAACTCCATTAAAAGAGATATCAGATTTGTGCAAATCAATCTTCATGCATGTTGCAACATAATACAACTCTATAAGCTCTTTAATTTAACAACATTCCTTCTAGTCCCATCACATAATAAAAGGACATCATCAACAAAAAGCAAATGAGATAAAGAAAGAGTTCTTCCCATATTTATATTGTTAAATTTCCCAATCCTTTTAACCTCAAACAAATCCCTACTCAGACCCTCTGCTACTATCAAAATAATAACGATGATAAGGGACACCCTTGACTAAGCCCTCTAGGTGGCCTACAAAATGTTGAGCAATTTACGAGGATATCAAAATATATTGTGTTAAAACAACTCATCACCAAATTGACAAAGTATAAACATAAGCTTAGATGAATCAACATCAATATTAAATAAAGCCAATTGGACCAATCACAGGCCTTTGATATAACTAACTTCACTACCATGGCATATAGCTTCTTGGACCTAAGAAACCCCTATTACCTCATGAATTTGACTCCTAGAAAGGAATCCAAACTGCTATTTGGAGACTGAACGAGATATAGGCTTCTTCACCCATATTGCTATGATCTTATATATACTTTTGCATAAGGAAATGGACTTGTACTCATTGAAGGAGACCATATAATCTTTCTTTGGAATAAGAGAAATGAAATTGTATTCAAAGTTGTGAGCTCATCCTAGAATTTCTTGATTCCTTTATTGCCCTTAATAAGTCATTTATGATCACTTCCCAACAAAATTTCAATTGTCCATCCATCTAGACTAGGAATTTTGTCCTTTTGGAAATTGTGCATCACTACTTGAAGCTCTTTTTTTGAGATTGTATCTAACAAGCTCTCATTGTCTTGCTCCTCCAAAAAGATTGGGAAGAAGGAATTCATCTTAACCACCATTACAATTTTGGTCCTCTCTTGATCCTTATATATTCCTCCAAAGTACTCCACACCTAGTTGGGCGATGTCCTAGGAGTTGTGTGCTAAAAACCCAACTTCATTTTTTACTTCACAAATTCTATTTGTATTTTCCCCATAATTGCCATATTGATGAAAAAACTTAGTGTTCTTGATGAGCCCCTAAAATGACACACTATTTGGCCCATCTTGGTGATACTTAAGGAGCTAAAAATGATTAAGTATATGTGATCAATGATGAACTTATGGTAATCTTACTTAAATCCTATGCATATTTGTTAAACGGATATCTTGACATTTGAATAGTAATGTTTACTTTATTTGCTTATTCCTTTTATGTATTTGCTTAAGATAATGGACTAATATTTGTCAAACCATTCTTGATTTGTGATGGAGTTATAGGTGGAGGTTATCTAAAGAAAATTGGAAGAGATCAAGTCACAACAACCAACTCCATCTTCTTCATTGCGTTAACTAGCCAAACTAAAACAAGATTGAGAAATTTAAGGGACTATGTCCCCTAATTATTCTCACAAGATGCCACCACATGGAGGAGGACTTAATTATCACCCAAGGTCTAAATTATCGATTCAAGGGGGGAATCAATCCCACAAAATTAGCATGCAAATTTCTAGTTAACTGCGGGACAACTTCCATAAATCAAGGAGTTGATTGCATGGGACAGTTTACTCAAGTACAAATCTGTATCACGAGATTCCACCACTTAAAGGATGACTCAATGTGCATAAGGGGTCGAAATTATGGAGGCAAAGTCGAATTTCTCAGGGAATCAATCCCACAAAATTAGCATGCTGATTTCTAACTTCCACAAATCAGGGAGCTGATCGCATGAGCAGTTTTGAGTTTACTCAAGTATAAATAGTAGTAGGATCAAAGCATATGGGTAGTTAGTTTATAATTCTTCTTCTCTTTATCATTTCCATTCATCCCTTGCTAGTCAAGGTGAATTTGTATCAAGAGGCAACTCGTTTCCCCGTTTTAATGACAAATTTTTAATAAAGAAGAGCTAGTTTTGTTCCATCTTTAGTATACTTGCTTAGGCGGGGTTCCATGAGCTTCATTGGGTTGGTACCACTCAAGGGAAGAATTGAGAACCCTTGCATGCCTTTTATTTTTTTATTTTAGTTTATGTCGTTTTCTTCTGCGTGTTTGTCTTTCATGTAGTTTCCTGCAGCGTTCCTGTAGTTTCCTGTAACGATCCTGTAATTTCCTATTACATTACTGTAGTTTTCTATTACAAGTGCTTTTAGATTAAATTATAATTTATTTCATGTTATTTCAATTTCAGAATTGTATTTATTGCATGCTTTTAGTCATTCTTTATTTTCCTAGTTAGTTGTTGCTTAGAGTTTCAAGTTAGAATTTCAAGTTATTTCCTTAAATGTCTTTATTTCCTAGAATAAGTTACTGCTTTGCATTGCCATATTTCCTAGTTAGCATTTCAAGTTATTTCCTATGTTTATTTATCTTGCTAGATTAAGTTGTTGCTTTACATTTACCGTCTTTCTTATTTAGCATTTCAAGTTATTTCCTTGGCGTCTTTATTTTCCTAGTTAGTTGTTGCTTTGCATTTACTTTCTTTCTTAGTTAATCTTTCAAGATATTTCCTTTGCAATTGCATATACAGTGCACAGTACCTCTTAAGTTTGTACAAACTCTCGAATTGATAATTTAAGTAATGAGATAAGGGATTTAGTGTTTATAGGTGCAATTCTTTGGCTCGTCATTTCTCATCACCCTTGAAAGCCAATATTCTCTACTTCTAAGCCTCTTAGTGTTCCCCCTATTAACAAGCAATATCCTTTTCTTGTGTTCCAAACTCCTACACTAGCTCTTAAGGGATTCATTGGAAAACCTAAAAATCTCACCATAGTGTAATTCTTCAATTTGCTATTAACAGAGGATAACTCTTGAACATCCTTCTCCCTTTTGGTGATCCATGGTTGCAACAACCTTCTTTAAAACCTTCAAATTGGATTCTTTTTTATTCTCTAAGTGAGACTGTAACACCTAAAATCCTACCATCCTAAGATTCAGTGTATACATCCCTGAAGTTTCATTGGCTAAGTCATTTACCTGGAAGGGATACCATTGCATTTATGCTAGGTTTTGAGAGGTCGTCGCAAGCTGCACTAATGCAACCTGCGACATCGCATCTTGCTCTATTGCAGGGTGCAACGAAGTTAATTAATGGACAAAAATAGGTCCTTCGAGCTCATTCTCAAAGCCTGCTGACTTGGATCCTTATCCCTGACCTCTTGGGGGAGCTGGCACTCGGTTCCTAACCTCTTGGGGGGATCCCCTATCTCTCTCCTACCATATCTCAACCTCCACTGTCCATACCCTATCCACTTAGTCCTATATAAGTGAAGCTCTACCCCTCTCCAAAGGGAGGAAGTCTATAGTGTCTACATGCTGGTGAAATCAATCTTGGAGAGATCTCTAACTCATCCATTGAGAGACTCACACTTACTTGGGAGGATATGGAAATCGGCTTGGATGGAGAAGGGCTACTACGTTAAGCTTCGGTTGTAGTCATTCTTACCTATGTACTTTCCCTATATTTACAGTAATATAAACGCTTTCCACCAATATCGTTTATGTGTTATGATATTGTGTAGTTTACCTGCTTAACTGTTTACTTAGATCTCTTATTGTATAGATGCTCTTTACTCGTTTGCATTGTTCTATGTGTCTTGACAGGTCTTGCAGCTGAGATCTGACGACCGCGAGGCATGGAGCAACATCAAGGAGAAAGGATTGCGAAGTTAAGGTAAGACATCTAGTTACTTGAGCCTTAATCAGATCTAGGAAAGTAGTTTGTAGTCTGTACTATTTGTTCTAGACTCACATTGAGCTAGGGAGATCCGTCTCGCATCCGCTCAAGTGGATTGTCCATCAAACAAATCTGGCGACCATATTGGGGAAAGAACATTGCTTTGTAGTTGTCAATTTGAATGTCAGTTTCAGTTGATTTCTTGTTTCAAGCCATATCATCTTGTCATTTAACCTCTTAAGTTGGTTTCACCATCAGATCTTCACTTTGAAGAGTCTGATTTCCTTCCTTTGAGTTTGTACTTCTCATCTACAGACCTATTTATGCTCATTATCTGGAGAATTGGTTCATTTTTTAACTTAGATCTCTCTTGTCGCACCTGGTCAGTGTACCCAGAGCGACATTGTGTTGTTTTTTATCTCTGTTCCTTGCCTGTTAGCCTGTCGTCGCAACTCTTCCATTGGTATTCTGTGACATCATCGCACTCCCCGCATTTGTGAACTGCGATGTCACACTGTGTACAAGCACAGAGTGCGCCAATCAGCCAAATTTGCCATACAGGCATGCCCTCTCCAGTTCTGATTTGAGTTTTGGTTTGTGTGCAGACTCCCTCTGTACTGTAAGATCAAGTCAAAGATCCCATTTTGCTTTGTGTGCTGAGTTGTTTGGTTTTAGTTGGAGTTGTTTTGGGTTCCATCTTGGACAAGTCTGATATTTGGTAGTGGTGGACACTCTTGTCTCCCACACCTGCATCCACTCACCCTTGCATTCCCTCCTCTCCCCTCCAGATCTGATCATTGTATTAGATCGGTTTCCAGACCTCATTTGCATTCATCTTTGAGCTTTGCTTGCTTTTAGTGTTGCTTGTTACTGATTGATTTTGAGTGTTTGTGTGTATTTTCATTCCTTTGAGTGCTCATCTTTTCTTGAGATTTTCTGAGTTATTAGAGTGTTGCCAGTAATCTTTTCAGTTCAGTATTTATGTTTAAAAGCATTGTTGTTGTCAAATTGTTATTTTGATACATCCATTGAAATATCAAAAGTACTTTATTTCCATGATTTTTCAAGATCATTTGAAGAATTGCACATGCATTGGAATGTCTCATTTGTAGATCTTTTGGAAAAGTTGAAAGAAAATTGCATTATTTGTGTTTTTCATGAACTATGAGTTGCTCATTTTCTTGAAAAATTCAAATAAATATCAAGTTTTGCAAAAGTAGCTCCATGCTTGGAAAGCTGCATTGTATCTTTTGGTTTTTGTGCTTTTAGGCCATCGTAGTGAAAGTGAAAAGCTTGCATACTTTACTTAGAAACTCTATCTTTTCATTAATTAGCATCATTTTCGTTTTGAAAAGGAAAAAGAAAAAGAAAAACATGCTTTGATTTGGTTTAGTAGTGTTGTGTCTTTTATGTTTCGCTCGAAAAAGAAAAGAATACTTCATAGTCATTTTTTGGTAGATTTGGGATTGTCTTGCATTGCATTGCTTTGGTGAAATTCTTGGAAAGAAAAAGAAAATTTCTCCTTCCCATACATAGAGTTCATTGAAAGAAAAGTGTATTTTTTGCATGTAGTTAGGGCTTGCATTATGTCTACGATTATGTACTCACCTCATGCATTCACCTAACCATCTAGATAAAATTAACAATAGAACTAGGGTAAAATTTTTAGTAACTTGTGTGTAAGTTAGAGACGTGTTCCGACGTCGTTAAGCGTGGCAGCTGTCGTTATTTGCCAGCATTGTATCTCAGGGGTATTGTAGTCTTCCACGTACTTATCGGTATATCAAGCTCCTTCACATACCCACCAAGTACCACACGTACTTGGCATATATTGAACGGTGTATCACGTACTTGATAGTATATCGGAAGGTCTCTTGCCGAACGGTTGTGCATTAGACAGCACCACTACGGATTTGAGCTCCCACGTACCTAGCATATATCAGGAGACACCCTTAGGATTCCTAAAACCAACTAAGTTAACCTTTTGGCCATCTTGATGGAGCAATACACCGAGAACATCACTCATGGAGCTACTACGCACGTACCGTCCAGGTAATCGGGTATTCAGGAAAGGGTATGGTACCAATCCTCCTTGTCGTGTTTTACTGTTGGACCCTGTGGTATATCGCGAGTTGCGAAGCCTTGACAATCCTGTGAGGTTCCAGACCATTGAATCCACTCTTATAACATAAGTTTGCTTGTGGCCTTACTTTGTGTAGGGTTTGTCTGGTCTGCTTTTCTTTCGTTTACCTTGCCTTAGGAGAAACTTTTTGTTTTAGTCACTCTGGCTGACTTTCCTTAGAGAAGGTCTCGCAAGATTCAGAATTTGCCGCCCGAATATCCCCTTAACCAGGAGGTAATTTTGAGGGTAAGAATGGATCCACAAGCCAGGGTTGGGTCACATGAAGTGGAAAACCCCACTTTGAATGTTGGAGGACTTTTGTGTCCTCATACTCCTCCAGATTCACCTGCTTCTCACTCCCCGCAGGGTGAAGAAGCAAAACTCCCCACTTCACAAGACTTACCTCTTGTTTCGGCGGGAGATCCTGGGTCGTTGGAATGGATAAATCAACCCCAGGATGACCCCACAGTAGCTACTGGTCCATCAACAGGTTATTGGACATCTTCTCTAGGCCACCCAGTGGCCCATTTTGTCGTTGCATCCCCACCCAGTTGGGCTAGCCCGGACGACCGCTTAGCACCTTATCATGAGCAATTTGCTTGTTTACGTGCTATGGGTGAGGAGTTTCGAAGTTGGAACTTTCAACTAAGTATCGACGATCGACCACTCCCAAGTCGTGTTTTATTTTTTGAGTCACCAGAATCATCTACGCAACACGTGACCACTGCTGAAACTGGTCAACCATCCATTCCTGCACACGCATCTCCTAGATAGGAGACCAGTTCAGTACCACTTACAACCCAACCTGTTGAAGGACAACAGTCCAACACACCTGTGATCACCACGGTTACGTCACCTACTCCCCCCCAACCCCAAACTTCAAGGGGAGGATACTCTTTACCCCCTACCTTCTTTATAGGTAGTGGTAATCCTATGGTGAATGATCAACAACCAATGTTGGGTCAACCTTTACTTAGTGGTCAGCGAGTTGTTGTTGGGGGGAAACCCCCGTCTCTTAACCATAATACTACAACAGGAGTTCCCATCGGGCCTTCCATTGGAAATTTCTTACCTCCTTGACCTTCCACTTTGGGACTATCCCATGTACGGGGACCGTCCAATGTAATTCAACCTCCATCGAGTCAAGCATATCCAGGTCATCCTAACCATGTGTCGGGTCAACTTAATCCCGGAAATGCACTCTACGGGGTACCCTACCCCGATAATCCTTACACTCTATGGAGACAACACAAAGTTTTACAACATGGACCCCCACTTACAGTCCCTCAAGTCCCTCCACTCCCGTTTGGTCCACCCCCACCTCCCATTGGAGGC
The DNA here is from genome assembly GCA_027924585.1 of Larix kaempferi. NCBI lineage: Eukaryota > Viridiplantae > Streptophyta > Pinopsida > Pinales > Pinaceae > Larix > Larix kaempferi. The sequence continues at coordinate 10,654,766 of BSBM01000348.1, read as the reverse complement.
GGCAGGCCCCCACATAACTCTGGAGGAGGCGTACCTCTACCTTATGGCGGAGGACCACCTCATTTCGGTCATCATGGCCCACCCCCCCTGGTGGAGGTGGTGGGGGACCACCCTCCCTAGCAACAGTGGTGGGGGAGGACCATCTCATCCCGGCGGTGGCGAAGGAGCACCACCCCATTCTGGTGGTGGTGGTGGAGGACCTTCTCATCTTGGTGGTGGTGGTGGTGGACCACCACCCTACCCTAGTGGAGGTGGCAGAGGAGGTTCTTACCCTTCTGGCAGCGGTGGTGGCCCACCACCCCCTCCCGGCAGAGGTGGTGGAGGCCCGTCCTATTCCGGTGGTGGTAGCGGACCACCACCTCCTCCCGACGGAGGCGGTGGTGGCCCATCCTACTCTGGAGGTGGTGGTGTACCCCCACCATTCGGAGGTGGCCCACCCCCTCCCGGCGGTGGAGGCGGGCCCCCACCTTATGGCAATGGGCCACCTTATTATGGTTATGGACCACCTTACTATGGCGGCGGACCTACATTTGGTCCGGGCAGCCCATACCCATATGGCTAGTTTCCTCCTGGAACACCTTATGGTCAGTCGACACAAGGTCCCACAGGTCCTTACACGCCTTATCCGTACTATTAGTACTCGCAGCCTAATCCGCAGCTGCCCTTTTTGGCTACTTTGAACCTACCTGACTTGTCTCGCTTGACCAATGACCCCATCTACCACGGAACTAATTGGCCACCTATTCCGGCGAAACTTCTGTCAAATATCCCAAAATTTGATGGTAACCCGAGTGAGGATCCTAAAAACCACGTGATGACATACCACTTATGGTGTTCATCCAACTCATTGATGGACGAGTCAATCCGTCTTAGATTGTTTGAACGGACTCTCACTGGTTCGGCTGCCGAGTGGTATACTGAACTACCACCTCATTCTTTTCCTGATTTTGGTTCTCTTACTATGAACTTTTTGACTCATTTCCAGCTGCCTATACGGTATGAAACTAGTACAGATCTTTTAACCTCGCTCCGTCAAAATACCGCTACTCATATATCAGATCATATACATGAGTGGCGGAGGAGACGACATCTCATTAAGGCTCCTATTCCAGATCAAATCCTATCAGACTGGTTTACGAAGTCTCTCATTCCTACCATAGCACGGGATGTTGCATGAGTGGCGTTGTCACTGAGGAACAAGCCATTGCTCGTGCCCATTTGCTAGACTTAGTCTATGCTCAATCTGGCACATTGTTTGATATTCTTCCCGACGCGCCCGCAACACTTACGACCCCATGAAACCACCCAAGGGACCCCAAGCCGATGGCATCATTGGATCCCTTCACACCCAACCTTCCTCTCAAACTGTTGGTTCGTCAAAGCCACAAGGTTCTTCCCCATCACCAACGTAGGCTGGGAACGGCACCACCAAATCATCTACTCCTGCTGTCACCGAAGAAGTGAATTATGTTTCATCAGTTTCACCTCAGAAGTCTGGTGGTAAGAAAAATAACAAAGGGAAACCTAAGAAATATTCCACCCAGCAGGAACAAAAGAGCACCCCTGATGATACCAAACAGAAATCCTTGCCTACTGTGTGGTGATGATCACTTTTCTATAGAGTGCCCCATAGAGACGAAGTTCAAAAGTTTCTTAAGGGAAAACCCACACCTGCAGTTCTCAACGACCCCTTCCCTGCTCAAAATCAATAGTCGATCGCTCACACTTCTTCTTCCCAAGGAGAAGCATCCACCACCGCACATGTTCTCATGATGCGTAGCGAAACTATCAACTTGAACACCCATTCTCGTTCATATGACTCCGTTCCAGCAAAGGAACCCGTTGGAAGTAATACTGAAAAAGCTTCCAGTTCGATGCCCGACGTCGCTGTTCCGACTGCTTCTCTCACCATTGAGAAACCCTCATTTGAGTCAGTGTTGTGTCCACCCAAGAGCACGATTAGAAAATCAGTTTTCAATCCTAATGCTCGGGCTTCTCAAAACTACAACATTGTAGAGGACCTAGCACAAGCTCCTTGTGTTATGTCGATGCTCGAGGTCTTGCAAAACTGTCCGAATCAGCGCAAGACTCTCCTCGCTGCCATCGGTGAAGTTGACCCAAATTCATCGAATACCATCATGTTCCGGCTAGAATACTTCAAACCGAGGCTCTCCCATCAATTAGCATTTCAAGTTGCTACAAACATTGCTAGGAAGATAATCCATCGTACCGTTTTGGACGAAAGAGCCTCTACGTCAGTCATGTCGATCGCCTGTTGGAGAGCCATTGGTTCTCCCCAGTTGAACTGTTCTCCTACCACTTTGAGAGCCTTCGACGGACATGGATTTCAACCTCATGGGCTGTTACAAGCTTTACCAGTCGAACTGGGGTGCAAGACCTCAACCCTTAAAGTGGAAGTAGTCGCTGCCCCATTAGATTATAACATTCTTCTTGGTCGTAATTGGTTTTACACCATGACTGCGGTCGCATCATCTGTCTTCCGCATAGTAAAATTCCCCCATCAAGGTCGAATTGTCACAGTCGACCAACTGGATTTCTTCACACCTGACACCACTACTCACCCGGGCGATAACGTTCCTTCGATTGGACAATCTTCACAAAAGTATGAGAGTGTGGGGGTTGGCTTCCTTAAGGATTCATCCCTTATGTGCATCTTTCCTACTTCGGATCCCCCAAACCATGTTTCCACGGTGAACATGATATCCTCGCAGATTTCACCTATCCCCAACTCCACTAGTTCATGGCTTGTACTTGATGAAGCCAGCACACACCTTATTGGAGACACTATGCCTCTGTCACCCGTTGAACTCATGTATGAGGCTATCCAGTTAGTGTCGAAGGACCACTTAACTGTGGCCTCCACCTCCTGTTCTCTACAACGGACATCATTCGATCCTCTGCTATGGACTTTTCATTCTGACGAGTCCATTATGGAAATCATGAGCGCAAATGAACCACCGTGGGAATACCTCCACCATCGTTCGTCTTTCCCTCCCTTGTTGGATACTATGTAGAACAGCATTCACACCATATTTTCACCGAATGTCTACTCTGGCTCTCAGTCTTTGATACTCGCATGTCAAACGAACTCCGAAGGCAACTTTGCCAACATTGAGCCTACCACTTTGATAGACATTTTGGTTACTCCTGGTGTAGTGGAACACATTCAGTTAGGCCAGAAGTGTTCCCCTGAAGAAGTTGTCACAGCCACGGCCTTATTCAAGCGATTCCGAGACGTGTTCGCTTGGACTTACGAGGAGATGCCTGGGATAGACCCCTCCATTGTTTTACATGAGATTAAAACCTATCCCAACGTCAAACCTGTCCGCTAAAAGTTGCGACCTGTACACCCTTAGAAGACTGCGGCAATCAAGGCAGAGATTGAGAAACTCTTGAAGGCCGATTTCATTTACCTTATCCCATTGACAGAGTGGGTCTCCAACGTCCTCCCTGTTAATAAAAAAAAGGGTACCATCCGCTTTCGTGTTGATTATCGAGATCTCAACAAAGCTTGTCCCAAGGACAACTACCCGACTCCCTTCATCGACCAGATCATCGACAATTGTGCTGGAAGTGTCATTTTTTCATTCATGGATGGCTTTTCCGGATACAACCAAATGGAGATCCACCCCGCCGACCAACACAAGACTGCATTCATCTGCCCTTGGGGAACGTTTGCATATCGTAAACTTCCGTTTGGTCTTAAAAACGTTGGTGCCACATTCCAGCGGGCCATGCCGTACGCCTTCCATGATGTGAAGGACTTTGTGGAACCTTACTTGGATGACCTCCCTGCCCACTCAAAGCAGCGTGAGTTCCACTTAGATCATCTAACGGTCGTTTTCCTCAGATGCAGGCGGTACAATATCCGTCTGAATCCTCACAAAAGTATTTTTTGTGTCGAGTCCAGACGCCTCTTAGGCTTTATCATCTTGAAAGATGGGATCCATATTGATCCCTCGAAGGTGGAATCCATTGTCGCTCTTTCACCTCCAACCAACATTATGGAACTTTAGAGTCAGCAAGGAAGAGCAACTTATTTACGGCGCTTCCTTTGTAATTTCGCGCAAAAGACGCAAGGATACATGAGATTAATGAAAAAGGACGTCCCGTTCATCTGGGATGACCAAGCTCAACGATATTTTGATAGTTTAAAACATGCCATCACGCATGCCCCTGTGATCCAACCGCTAAATTACTATCGAGATTACATTTTATATCTCGCTGCTTCTGACACCACTATCGCCATGGTTTTGGTATAGGAAGACCAGAACGCCCAAGAACATGTGATATACTATGCCAGTAAAGGTCTCATTGACACTGATACTCGCTATTTACATGTTGAGAAGCTCGCTCTCGCGGAAATCATAGCCGTGTAGAAGTTTCAACATTACATTTTGCTTCGCACCACCACCATCATCGCTGATTCGAACCCCATGTACCATGTTCTGACTCGTCAAGTACTTGGGGGCAAGTATTCACACTGGATCATGATACTGCAAGAATTCGATCTTCTTTTCGAAAAAGCCAAGTCGAAAAAATCTTTGGTGTTTGTTGAGCTCATCTGCGACCTCCCCGCACTGATGTAGAATCTAAGCCCAATGACTCCTTTCCGGATGAGTCATTGTTTCTTATCAGTACGTCTGATCCCTGGTATGGAGATATCACATTGTATCTTCAAACCTAACGTTTCAGCCCTGAATTGTTTTGTGACGACCGACGTCGCATACGCCACCATGCAAAGTATTATCTGATCATCAGTGATACTTTGTACCATCGTGGTATTGATTCTATCCTTCGACGTTATCTGACTCACGATGAGGTTGAACGCGTTCTGAATGACTGTCACACTGGGGCATGTGGTGGTCACCTCTCTGGGATGGCTACAGCCCAGAAGATTTTGTGCGAAGGATATTATTGGTTGTCTATCTTCAAAGATTGTATCGAGGCCGTAAAAAATGGTCCTCCCTGCCAACATTTTCATACGAAAAAGTGCACCCATCCCGCCCCGTTAGACCCGGTTATTGCCATTGCCCCCTTCACTAAATGGGGCATCAATTTCATGCATTGTAAGCCTACCTCGGCCAGGGGGCATAGTTACGTCATTGTAGCTATGGACTACTTTACAAAGTGGGTCGAGGCAATGCCTACATACACGAACGAGGGCGAGACCACCGCACTCTTCATGTTTAACCATGTAATAGCGCAGTTTGGAGTTCCTCAAGTGATAGTTACTGACTATGGTTCTCACTTTATGAACCATATGGTTGACGATTTGAGCGATAGATTGGGTTTTCGCCATGAAAACTCAACACCGCACTACCCACAGTCAAACAGATAGGTCGAGGCCATTAACCAAGTCTTGAAAACTATGGTCCAACGTATGGTGGGTATGCACAAGGCCAATTGGCACAACATGCTCTTCTCCGCACTTTGGGCTTATCGAACCTACGTTAAAACCGCCACTGGATTTACTCCCTTCCAACTAGTGTATGGATTGGAGGCGGTCCTTCCTATTGAGTGCGAGATTTTGTCCCTTAAGCTCGCCATTGAACTTCTCTCAAACACTACTATTGAGGAAGAACGCTTCCTCTACCTAGCTAAGCTCGACGAGACTCGCCGAGATGCCGCTCTTGCCAACAAGGCTCATAAGAAACGCATCAAAGCGCAGTACGACAAGTCATTTGAACCTCGCACCTACAGCGAGGGAGTTTTGGTCCTCACATATGACCAAAAACATGATAAGTTGGGGGCACAAAAGTTTGAGTCCATGTGGCATGGACCTTACATAGTGAAACACGTCTTGGAGAATGGAGCTTATGAGCTAGAAGACTACGACGGGATATCTTTGGGTGAGCCCCGTAATGGGCTCTACCTAAAGAGGTACTATGCCTGAGTCTTTCACACATAAGTACTTTTGTATATACTGTACATGGCGTGTGTGTGTTTTTGTGTGGTGTGATGCTTTAGATTTTTGTATACCATGTTCTGTCTACGTGTGCAGATGGAAACGTGCTATGGATTCGCAGACGGCGCCAGCCGGCATACCCGTAACCTTGCTTCAGCAGCCTGGGTACTCTATTAACCTATCGGCGAGCTCATCATCTCAGGGGGAATGTGTCTAGGTTTCGCAACCAACAATGCTACAGAATATCAAGCAATCATTGGAACCCTAACTGACGATATTTCTTTGGGTATGTACCGTGTTGTCATCCACCTGGATTCTCAACTAGTGGTCTCTCATCTCAACCGAGTCTACATCATCCACGATCCTATCTTACTCTGTCTCTATCGACGAGTCCGTCTCCTGGAAAGGTCCTTCGAGTCCATTCAATACCTGCACATTCCACGAGACGCGAACACAGTTGCCGATTCTATGGCCAACTTCATCTTAGATCGGTACATTGCACACACATAAGCATATTCATGAACTGTTAAAAATAGACATAACATGTAAATAACTCATTTTATATAAGCAAACACATAACAAGACCACACCATTCATCCATTTTGAAACACATAATGTATAAACCGCCAGAATGTCTGTATATATATATATCATCATAAAAAGTAGTGCTGGTACAAAATCTGAAGCATGACAGCTTTCAGTGAGTCTCTACAAAATCTGAAGCCTCACAGCTTTCAGTAAGTACAAAAATATGAGGCCTCTAAGCTCTCAGTACATGATAACAACATCAGGCCTAGCGCCTGGCCCATACAACCCTAGGTCTAACGGCTCTAGCCTGTTGAGTGTGGAAACAGTCAAGTGCTCTCGCAACCCTGCAAAGCAGCGCGTTGAACCACGCAGTCGCTCCAACCGTGTACACTTGCATGGGTCGTGGCACCTCATCTACCATTGGCTTGGGAACATCTAACGTCAACCCAATCAGGTTGGCGTAGACTCCATCCATCTCTGCAATGGCAGTATGTACAGCTGGACCCATGACTGCTCCCTCTCCTCTCTCTCTCCTCGCAAGAAGAGAGACTCCTACAGGTCGTACGGGGCCCACATCTGCACACACATATTGTTAACTCATCAGTACTATAACAAAAAAAATTATAAATGCACAAAACTTAAAAAGTACAAGGGTTTATTGTTCTTACCTGTGTCTCCCCATGTTGCTCCCTCAGGAAGCAGCAATTCCGAGTCATCTCTGAAGTCCGTACCACTGTACAGGTAATCCTCTACCACAAGTAACTGGATCTCTAGCCAGCTGAAGAACTCAATACCATATGAGATGATGGGACCCCCACCATGTCGGGCCATCACCTCTTTCCATCTAGCCATGTGTGGATGCCTAGAACACATATTTCATTAAAATTGGAAAGATTTTATTACAAGAACAATGCCAGAATTGAGTTTTTTGGTTATTTTTGAATTCTAGATCCACTATTTAATTCCAAATTTAATGAAATATCTGTTCTAGGATCCCTGTCATCCAGTGGTACCTGAGGGCGCAAGAGGGGAACCCGTTCCAATAAGAACAAGATCACTATCGAACCGTAGCCAAACTGTTTGCGCTCTCCCCGCCGACACTTGGTCAGCTGAGATCGCATGTTTGTGAGGAGTCCCTCGCACCAGTTGAAGATCTTCGGAGACATGCAATCCTCCACGTATAGCATCTGAGACCTGGTGGCTAAGTGAGGAGCTTGGCTCCCTGCCATCCTCGTAATGGTGAAAAGTATGGAGCGCAATGGACGTTCCCGCACATCTCTTATGGGAATCTTCCCACTATAAGCACGAGTGTTGGGAGTACAGTGTTGTAGGATCATGTCACCCACAGTCCGATCACTTCCGCGTGATCCAGTAAGAATCACATTGTCCCCTCTTCGGTACAATCCAGTCAGGAAATAGATGTCCTCGACATCTATGGTAAACACGTGCTCACCGATCACGAAATATTGCTGGGCCGCATCCCAGCATTGGAGCATATGTGTCAATAATGGTATTTGGGCCCTCATGCCCTAGATCTCGAAGAACTTGAGGAGCCCACAGTTCCTCAGTGCTTCCACACATTGTGGATCATTTGCAGCCTGTACATCATCTATCTCATGCTCCTGTTCACACCACTCCAAAACCATTCTGGCTACTGGTAACCTGCCAAAAGGGGAGTTTAAACATTGTTAACACTTGCTTCAACCACCAAAAGTTCTTTTTTTGGACATGGTTTGTGTTTGGGGTTGGACGTTTCCGTCGTCGCACCCCGTTATTGCTAACAGTGCGACATCGTCGTAGTCTAACGATGCGAGCCTTGCGACGACTCAGTCTCGTCGCAGTTCCCGAAAGGGAAGACTGCGATGACCCGAGGACGCAATGGCCCTTCAAAATCCAAGCTAAAACCCAAAAAAATGAACCAAATTCAAAAATGTAAACAACTACAATTATGCTAGATGAATTTTAGATTTACCTGCTCCGGACGACGGGTGAAATGGATGCTCGTAGCTCCCGGAATCGACGAGTGAAGTTTTGGCTCCAAATGGCACTTCTCCTCCCAAATTTGGCAAATGAAACAATGGTGACTATATTTGGTTTTTGTTTTTATTTATAAACAAAATGGAATATTCCCTTTTTAAATATTTGATGCTTTTAGGTCATTTGCTATAATTTGGGTCAATTTCATCGCATTTGAAAGCTTGGTTAGCTATTTAACCTAGTTTTCGAGTGTACAGGAGTCATTAAGTGTCTTTTTACATCGCTTTCGCATTGGAACGGTCATCTCAGGTATGAACACCCCTTGTGTGTTTTTGTCGTTATTTTCCATTCATTAGATTATGATTATTTTATGATGATGAGCTTACTCTTTGTTCTTTCTCGTGCTCTTGAAACTATGAGAATACGTTACCGAGTTATGATTTATCACTTTTCCGGGCTCGTTAAACTCCTACGGAAAAGGAACCCCCCCGGAGTCTATCTTTAAGCTCTTTTCAGGCTCTCGAAATACGAAAGGATTGCCAAGCGAACTTGTCGCGTTCACGCTTGTTAAAGAATTTGAATGGTCGTCTTCCTGGTGATAGTTTACCCCTTTTTCGGACCAGGGGGCACTACTTACGAAAAAGGTATACTCCAACCAATCATGACTGGAAGAGTCCTCTCCCGCATTGTTTTACTCTTTTTCAGGCGATGAGGCTAACTTTACGAAAAAGGATCGTTGGAGTCTTCTTTAGTTCTTTTCAGACTCTCTAAACACAAAATGACGACTGAGTTTACCTTCTATGGACTCGTTAAACTTTTACATTGAAGGGCCCGCCATGGGACTAACCCCTCCTATCCCAGGTTCGGAAAATATTTGGGATTGGACTCATCTATGAGATGAGCTATACCGAGCATATGGTTACCCTCATCAAGCTCGTAAAAAACACATGAGGCACTCATCATTCATGATGGGGAAAAAGGAAAGCTTTTATGTTACACCCCTTATCAGTGGCAGTATCTAGTCATTTCTTGAACATGGCACTCATCTGCATTTGCATACTACACTTGCATCATCCGTTTGTCCTCGAGTTTCACCTATTTCCTGAGTCTTGTTACTCCTTTGAGTCATTCAAAGAATGCTTCCATCATCAGTTGCATTAGGAGTTGGTATCATAACTCGTCAAGTCAATACTGCCAATGCATGCCATGCCCATGTTCAAGAATACTATCACTGCCCATTATCTACAGTCAGTACACCTTCCATCATGTCGGTTTACTCTGAGTCAATCTTGCATTTTACTGTACCATCCAATTTTCTCTACACATCCTTTGTCGTGTTTCGTGTCGATGATGGGGGATTCATCATGGCCCTCCTTTGACGGATTCATCCTTGTCGACTTCAAATCATCATCCGAGGATTGAATCTAGAAACCAACCAAGTACCTTGGCCCTGCATGCCTCAATGGTAGGTTACCTCGCTTTCAACATGAGTTTACATCATTGACTCTTGATTGAAAGATTTGATCTCGCGTTCAACTTCAACTCATTCATTCACGCTTGATGATATGTACTATGATACCTTGGGAATCATTAACATTAATGATGATCTCCCTCGCACTTGTTAACGGTATACATCAATGACCGGTAATCAAGTGGATTCTACCATGTTCGACGTCAAGGCATTTGTAATCACATGGATAGATTCGTATCATTGCGAGTTCAGCTTGAAGACCTTGGGGAGTCATGTTTTACCCAGGTTGCGATGGAGTTTGTATTGAGTCATATCACACAGATCCACATTTGTATTGGTCGTGGCTGTGTTATCATCTCATCATGGATCTACGCTTGTGTCTAGTAGCCATGATTGTGTTCAGTCGGTCATTACTACCATGGATCTACAATGTATTGGTCGGCAGCCATGTTGTACGTTATATGAGACAATGTAATCAGAGTCAGTTGTACTGTAGCAGTGTCCTTCGTCCGACAAGCCATTGCCATTCTTTCTGTCAAAGCATTTCACCTGTCCAAATTTCAACACCTTCATGCTTTGGGGGGCATTCTATTACACCTAAAATCCTACCATCCTGAGATTCAGTGTATACATCCCTGAAGTTTCATTGGCTAAGTCATTTACCTGGAAGGGATACCATTGCATTTATGCTAGGTTTTAAGAGGTCGTCGCAGGCTGCACTCATGCAACCTGCGACGTCGCATCTTGCTCTATTGCAGGGTGCGATGAAGTCAGTTAATGGACAAAAATAGGTCCTTTGAGCTCATTCTTGAAGCCTGCTGACTTGGATCCTTATCCCTGACCTCTTGGGGGAGCTGGAAATCGGTTCCTAACCTCTTGGGGGGATCCCCTATCTCTCTCCTACCATATCCATACCCTATCCACTTAGTCCTCTATAAGTGAAGCTCTACCCCTCTCCAAAGGGAGGAAGTCTATAGTGTCTACATGCTGGTGAAATCAATCATGGAGATATCTCTAACTCATCCATTGAGAGACTCACACTTCCTTGGGAGGATATGGCAATCAGATTTGATGGAGAAGGGCTACTACGTTAAGCTTCGGTTGTAGTCATTCTTACCTATGTACTTCCCTATATTTACAGTAATATAAACACTTTCCACCAATATCATTTATGTGTGATGATATTGTGTAGTTTACCTGCTTAACTGTTTACTTAGATCTCTTATTGTATAGATGCTCTTTACTCGTTTGCATTGTTCTATGTGTCTTGAAAAGTCTTGCAGCTGATATCTGACGACTATAAGGTGTGGAGCAACATCCAGGAGAAAGGATTGCGAAGTTAAGGTAAGACATCTAGTTACTTGATCCTTAATCAAATCTAGGAAAGTAGTTTGTTGTCTATACTATTTGTTCTAGACTCACATTGAGCTAGGGATATCCGACTCACGTCCGCTCGAGTGGATTGTCCGTCAAACAGAGACATCTTAAGGGGCCCACTTTTCCTTGAATAAGTTGACAAAGTCATTTTCCTCCAGCCATGTCGGATTGAACTTGAATGGGTTGGGGTTTTCTTCTCTCCTTTACAAATTCCATAAAGATTGTCAAATGATCAGTGTCCCCACCCATTCCAACCCATTTTCTAATCCTTATTTGAATCCCCCACTAAAGAATATGTTATTAAAAACCTATGTTATATTTTTTCTCTTCTATCATCCATCCCGCATATTCCTCCATGTTGGAGTGAGTTTATCAGGTTCAACATCAATCAACCCTACATATTCATATTTTTTGATAAAGAGCATTGACATGGGATATGCATGAGTTGCATGTCCCTAAATCTTATCTTAGCACAAATTGAAATTTATATCCCTCCCTAGGATTATATTCCCTTGCCTCAACATACCTTGGGCCAATAAGCCTTTCCAGATAATCACTTTGTCTCCAGAAATACCATATACACATTAATTCATGTGATCAATTCTTCTAGATTTTGAGAAAATAGGTCATCTCCTACCAAAATCAAATGCCATTGAGTTAGAAAATCTTAATACCAGCCAATAATAAACCCAATTGACTATTACTATGAAGTGCATTGAAATAAAATCCCAATATCCTAATAACTTGTCCGAATCACTTGAAATCTTGTCCCTTCACCCATAGTTTCTTGAATCAATATTCATCAATATTGTGGAGTTCTGCAAGCCTTTTAAGGGCCTATTTATTATAAGGGATGGCTAGCCCTCAAATATAAAGAAACATGATAATGATGGCATAACCTCCTATAGGTCCTGGCATGCTCGAAGTGCCCTCAAAGAAGTCTTTTGATTCCTAGTTTGGATTTCTTTTTCGGATTTATATTGTGTTATGTACAAATGAGATCCCCCCCCCCCAACCCAAGCTTGCATATTCCTTAAACCCTATTGTACTTAAGCCCTGTGTAATCCTAATGTTTATAATACCCAAGGAAGCTTGTCTAAACCTCTGATGATACATAAGATACCCCCCAAGGGTACCATTCCCCTTAGAGACAATGAACACGTTTCCTCCAAGGTATCCCTATTTTCCTTGTTGCCTTGAACTTTGTAAAATCTCGTGATCATTGTAAGAGATCGCAAACTAGACCTAAAAAACTAATGAATAACAAATACTTTGAGCAATTTTACTAATGAAAAAGAAAGAGAATACAGAGAGCAAAAATCTTGGAGAAAATACACATAAATCTTGTTCAATTATGAAACAATGAATAATTGTCTTACATATAGCAATTCAAATTACTCAATGAGTCAATTTGAATTGTCTAGTGATGCATGAGGACCTAGTTAGGATTAACTCATAGATAAAATGCCCTAGTTAGCCATGCAATCTCTCAAAGTTGAGTTAATAGTCTCATCATCAACCCTAGAAACCAAGTGGAAGCTCAATTACCCACAATCAATGATCTAATCCATGTGTAACTCATGCATGACAGGAATCTACTCATAATAGTAAAGGAGGGAACTATATCATCAAAATAGTAAAGGAGGGTTCTATCTGTCCTTAATTAATGGAGTTAAGTTACTAGAATTTCTCTATGATGTCAAACATGCAAGGTAGGCCGCTAAAATAAAGGGGGAAAAGCCTTCATTTGAGGAATGTGCCCTCTCATGCCAAAAATAGACCTAAAATCATTCACACATGCTAGAAATAGTAGTTTACTTTCTTGAATCGTGGGATGGAGCGCTCCAGTGGCTCACTTGGTCAATTTGAGTCAAAATTGGACTAGTAGAATCATGAGACTATCCTCTATAGTACCTAAGTGATAAATGCTAAGGGAATGAAGTATGCTCTAATAAACTTGAGATACAACTAAACCCCCTTACAAAATATCCACACTAGGGGTTTTAGAAATTGGTACCAAAATACCCTAGTACCTATTTTATTTCCCAAAAACATTTCATTCCTATATAACACAAGGATTGGCCAATTTTCCACACCGTATTTTTGGGTATCCTAATTAATTGAAACAAAGGAGGAGATTCAAATTTAAACTTACCCTTTTCCACTAAAATAGGTTCCAAGTGGGAATATTTCACTTTTGTCTACATGCTTTGAGCTTCACCTTCTCCAAAACCCACACAAGACTTCCATCTGTGAATTGGTATCCATCCCCATTCTCCTTATACAACTTCCTTTCCATCACTTGATCATTTGGGAAGCTAGTATTTTCCTTTATTTTATTTGAGCCTTCGAACTCTATCGCAACCTCCTCCTCTACTAAGTACCCTTCTACTCTTTGAGGCTCCCCTTATCCTCCCTTCTCTTGAGAATCCCTCTCTCCTTGCCTTTTAACCCTTTTTTTTTTTAGAATTTTAATTCGTAGCTATGTGTCCATACTTATGGCATTTGAATCACTTGAATGGAACATCCATGTAGTAAGGAACTTAGCAATGGTCCATATCCATTTTCCATATTTATTTCCTTGGATAGTCCTTCTTGTAGGTCCACGACCACCAATATTTAGGAAATTGAACATTCTTTCAATGTCCAGAAACTCAAATCTACATTTATATAACAACCTAAATTGTTGCTAATTTCTCTAAAGACCTCAACTAATGATAAATCAAGAGGCAATTTGGGCAACTTGACCCAAATAGCTGCCATTGAGGATATCTCCAACCTCGAGTTGAAAAATAGGTTTCATTATCTATGGTTAAGGGTGAGTTACCCCACCTCCAATGATTATTTATATTCGAAGAAAGATATCTCTCCATCCAAAAAATAATTTCCAATGAGCTGCTAGCCCATATATGGAAGACTAGCATGTATCCTACCATCAAAAACAACTTGTTTTCCAACCACAACTTTAGTGTTTTTTGGACAATTTTTGTACAAGAAACCTTCCTACTAGGGCTTGATCAACTAACTCCATGGCTTGATGCATTTTAATGTCTTATCAGATTACTAATTTAACTTGGATTGTCTTCTTCCTAATGCTCTACTTACCACGTCCACTTGGTGATTCTTATGACTCACCTCTTTTTTTACTTCCACAAGCCCCATGATCTAGATATCTTACCTCTCATGACTTTTCTTTCCCCTTCACTAAGCCTTCAATTACACTGAGCCAAACTACATCTCCCTAGATACTAGTATCCTCCTCTTCTCCAAATACCTTAGGAGAGTTAACTAGGGTTTCTTCTTCTTGAAACCTTGAACCATGTGCAAAGACAAAATCCTCTGGATTCCCTAGTTACAAATGAGAATGTAGATTAGAACTTGGGTGACGAAGAGTCTGGAAGGGTGGCTTGTCACTGCCTCCCTCACCTTATCCTTAAATGTGGTTTTAATATATCTGACATATTGTACCCAAATATTGGTATTTTACTAAATCTAAGAGAAAGGAGAATCTTAGGGTGGCGCACCCAAAGTTTTGTTGCTTGGAGAATTTATCCCATGACCTCTCATTGTCTCATTGTGCATTAAGGATGGCCTACATATCAAACCTTTGGAGAATATTCAGATCCCCCTCTAGAGGATCTTTTATGTAATCAACATGATTCTCATCCAACATAGTTAGCATCCAACAAATGAAATCCTTAACCCCATCTCCTAAGACTACAAAACCTTACCTTCTCCCCACATCATCATCTTATGTCCTCCTCACGAAAAATAATAACTTTATCATGATAGGTAGATTAAATTTGTCTTTAATCTCATTATAAGGGACCAAGTCGCTATTTGGGTTCTAATATAAAGCTTAGGTCTCTACTATCCTTAGCAAAGGAAGCTGTCCTTTTGTAAAAACCTAGTCTTTTGAAACTTCTTTGCAATCGAGTTTCATGTGGTGCAATTGAGAATTGAAAATAAACTAGAAATGCAAACTATGAATTTGAAATGTAAATCTTATCATGCTTGACTAAACGATTCATAAACTAACTACTTTGATTCCTTTATAACTCGTACATCCTATTATCCACCTAAGTTGCACTTAGTTGTATGTCAAGTGAGCCTGCAAAGATGGAACAAACATACTTGTTCATGTTCATAAGATCAGAATTCCTAGCAGGCCAACTTGGCCCTTTTTTGATAAAATTACATGTTCATAGCCTGCTGCGAACTGTATAAGTTGACGTACCATGATGTATTTTGTAAAAGAATTGGCTAGCCTAAGACTTAGACATCAATGTGGTACTCTAGAGTGTTTTTTCCTTGGTAATTATGCATTGATTTTTAGCGACACATAATTTATGAGTTTTTCACTCACACCTCTAAAGCTGGAGTATCCGCCTTGGTGGCTAAACCTTGGGAGGTTTTTAAAGTATAAGTGTCTAAGTATATTACTATGCTAGTGACTTTTGATGAGCCATATGAACATGTACTAGGTCCCCCTAGGTTTTATTTTGAGTTTCGCAAATAAACAAATTTCCTGTAAAATGGGTTAATTTTTTAATGTTTTTAATGTAAAAATTCAAAAAAGCATAAAAGTGTAGTTAGGAAGGGGATTTTGCCACGGGGGTGGTCGTTTTCTAACCTGAAGCACCCAGTATAACCCTAAACCCACTTTACAAAGTATTTGAGTGATTATTTATCACTTAAATAAAAATCCTCTCAAAAAATTAAAAAACAAGTGAATAATTTTTTTTAAAAATGGAAAATATGAGAGAAAATCAAATCCCTCAATAAGTGGAAACATGTCGGGGACATGTCTGGAGTGTTGGCGAGTTGATTGCTATTCTTTGGCGAGTTAACTCAATCCCCGATTTGGTGGTTGATCGAAGCTAAGAGATGTGGCGCATTGGTTGAGTTAGAGAGGGTGCATTCTCCCTAAAGGAGGGCACAACTCTTGAGTTGGATGCTTTGCATTAGCTTGGAGTTATTTACTATAAGGAGGGGAACATCTCTTCAGATATGACACCGTCCTCTAGAGTTGAAGTGGCAATCAAATCCCACAAATGATGGGATCACTCCCTCTCAAACTCGCCCACTCACTCTAGTTGAGGAATGCGCCTCCCCCGGGCTCTTTGGCTATTTAAGCAAGGCTCATTCTCCTCTTTTAGGATGGAAGGGTTGGACCTCTGCTCATTTGTATTGTAATTATTTATCATTTGTGAATGGAAATAAAAGGCTTTGGAGGCATCTTAGTGTAGTACAATAGTGTTGGATGTTCCATGTGTTTATGAGGTAATATTGTTCAAGTTTCTTGTTTGCTGCTTTCAGTAGGAGTTAATCTAGCCTTGGTAAGGTTCAATATTTTACAATAGGAGGTAGTAATTTTACTTGCTACTTTTATTTTCTTACAATTGTGGTCTAGAAGATATATGTTTTATGAGTATATATGCATATTTTTCTAACCCCCGGTGAATGAAATACCAGATTTAACCTTTGTTGTGAGTAGTAGTTGTGCTTGTGCAGAAAGGCCTCGCTTGAAGGGAGTATATTTCGAGTGTGATTCTCCACACTTTCAAGCTCATTTTGAAGGATCTCAAGTCCCTCCACTCGCCACTTAGAGAGTCTTTTTCTCAACGTCCAAGCTTGGAGCTTTGGTTTCCTCCTTCCTCTTTCTCAAATTATCCAAACTCTCTTTCTGGTTACTTTATGGATTAAAGTTCAAATATACTTTCATTTTAAAAAAGTAATATCATTTAATAGATCTAATATTTGATTCATTTTTGTTTAGATCTAGCCGCTTTCAAATTTTAATATCAATCTAGATCTAGATCCAACATTGAAAAGTATCTTTTTGAAAATTAGTTTAAAGGTATATCTTAAGACTTTAGCAAAAAGTTTCTTTTACGCATTTTAGAGTATATATTTGACAAGAATAGTGTCTTTCATTGGTTACCCCAAAAGGAAAGCCAAGATCCAATAGAAGGCTTGCTTTCTCTTGTTATTTTTGTTATCTTTTCACTTAGTTTACATAGCAATTCTTTTAGTATTTTTTAGGGGTTGTCCAAAGACACTTTTAAAGTATTTTTGGGCATATTTCACTAATATTAGTTTGTTCTTTTTAAATTTTGTTGAATAGGTAGAGAGGCACTCTGCCATTTCGAAGATCCAGACGATCTGAGGCCTCCCCCATTGTTCCCTTCTTATACTTTGTTACATTTCCATCAAAAAATTGTAAGCTTCATGATCCTATTATACAAAGGATCATAAGCATTTCTTTTTTTGTAATAAGCTAATAATAAAGAAAGCAAGTGGGCTACACAATTCCCACACCCCAACCCCCTGGGGGGCTTTGCATAGTGTTGTGGTTTTTTGCTTTCTTTCCATTTTTTTTTTCACAATTAAAGTTTGAATATAATTTAATGTTTGGGGCACCAGATCCAATATCAGACCTCAAATTCATTTAGGACTTAGGATTTAATAAACTTTTGCAGGTTGCATAATTTTCTATTTTAACCATTTTAGCATACAAAGCACTTACGTAGTTTCAAGTTTCTTTTCAATAAACGAACTCTAACCCACTATGTTCTCCCAAAGTGCCGTAAGGGAAAATAGATTCGTAATGTAATAATTAGTCACACCCTTTTCCTTTTCCTTTTCTGCAAGTAAAGTGACGAACTTGGCATTGCTCTCCTGAAGTATGCTCTTGCAACCACCCAAAGGGCTTGCCTGAGTAAGTGTGGATGATCAGAAAATAGACTCTTTGCATGTAGTAATTAGCATAACATTTGTTCTATTTCTTGCAACCAATTGGAACAAACATTTCACTCCTTTCTATGTATGCTCTTGTTCATCGCAAGCTTGCTTGGGCTTTGTAATAACCAAAAGCGGAACTATAGCATTTGATAAGTTTTCACACTTAACTAAAAAAACTCACACAAATTAAAATAAATCACTTTAAACATACGAAAATCCGGTGTCTCGAAATTGTCATTTGTGGGAAAATTCTTTAGAGAAAGCAAGACCAACTAGATAGTGACCGCGGGCCCTGTTAGGCTACACCCTCATTTGGTGTAGTGTTGGACACACCCCCACGACTCCGATCTAGCCCACATTTTCTCATGTAGAACCACACTTATCAAATCCATACATATTCCTTGTACCTCATGGTATATTTGGAATTCCCTTTCCCTCTAATCCACGCATTTCTAATAATTTAAAACTGACCAAGACACAATTGCAAAACATTTCCTATTTTCAGCAGCAATTATTTGACTCCATTTGGCACTAGTCCATTTACAACAATATCATTTGCTTAAAGTCATCTCATGTTGTGAATGTCATATCTTTTTTTTTTAATGTTGTTGAACTAAATCTTAATTTGCAGTAGCTTGTCTTAGTAAATGTTTCTCAAAACTCCTAAGCAACTTCACATCTGTAACTAAGAACCTTAAAAGCCTTAGTAACATTTAGGGACTACCCCCCTTGGCTTCGTTAGGAGTTAGCCTAAACAGAGGATTCAAGATCATGTGACAACACTTGACTCGAGACTTGCCCCCAAGGACGCACCAATCAACTTGAATATTTATGTTGCGTTAACCCCAGGTGTGTGTCCATGCAACAACATATCCAATTGATTGTATTAGATATGGTTCCAACAATATCATGTGTAGAGACGTGTCAACCCAAAGTCAGGGCAATTTGCATGCTAAGTTGTGTAGTAAAAAGGTAAACTAACTTAATTGGTACTATTATAACAAGAGTGCATGAAAAATAAACTAAAGTAAGTGCTTGGAAATAAAATGCTCGATCTACCAATACTAATGTTTTAGACATGGTTGCAGTGCAAATGATATTGCCACTAATGAAACAAACACTGGGAAAACAAGTCTAGGTTAATTCTGAAAATTTGTTCAAAGCTCATTTATGAACATTGAAATATGCAATGCTTTGAAATTAAATGCACTACTAGAAACCATTAAACATGTTAGAGGAATTCAATCTGAAATAAAACTATATTGTAAGCACTATTCATTCAAATAGTGGAAAGTAAATTAACCCAAATTATGAAAAGGAAAGAAACTGAAACACACAACTTAAATGTTGTAATCAAAATAGACTACAAAGTTGGAAATACAAGTTAGAACAAAAATAAGATTGACTACTTATTGTGTCTTCAAATGTTAAAATAAGAACTACTTGGATTGGAAATGATTATGTCCTAGTCAAATCCATGCTTGAAACTAATGAAGGCTACTTTTTTCAATGACAAGAACATAAGAGTTCAACAATAAAACACCTAATATTAAAAAGAACATAGGAGTCTTATTGTGCTTTGACATAACCTTCTTATTTATGATGTATACAAAATAATTTAATATATGGATGACAAACAAGATGAAGAGTTCCTCTCTAAAACAATCTAATATGGGTGATGAATTGACATAGAAATATGAAGTTCATATTTCTTCAAGTTAATTGTGGTTCTACTACAACTTGTGCTAACTAGTGTTGATTATTGAAATTGATGAAGTGTTGTAATATCCCGATTTTGACCCTATTGCATTAAAATTGTAAATGATGTAAATATTGTTATTAATCATGGTGAGGAGCTCAAGGCCAAGGCCCCGCCATCGATTTAGCGTTTCATGTATCGGAAACTAAAATAGATGCATATGGTTCTTGTGTTGGGCATGCACAATGTAAATTAATACATCATGTAAATACGAATTTTAATGAAATACCCACAACTAGCTATGCAATGCAACAAAGAGATGGGGGCATGATTTTCACAAGGAATAGGGAGGGAAATTATTTAAACCCTTGAGCCAATGGTGTTAACCCATGTGTCAATGAGAAAACCCATAAACCCTCAACTACCCATTTTGGCTTATGCACCCAATCATTAAATTCTTCCAAGATTTGGTTGAGGAAATTAATGCCTTGGGAGTGGAGAGGTATGGCAACCAATTTCGTGTATGGGCAAGCCATCAACCTGGGAAATCGAAATTTGTCTCATTGGGCAAGAAAACACCCACGAATTGCCTCCCCAAGCCATGATTCATGATCAGACTTTGCTCTCTCACGCAGTCTGAGCTAGTTGGGCTTTCCCCATCACGTTTTTCATCATTTTCCTGCATTTTTCCATGCCTGGGATCTCGTTTTGTATTGCACAGTGGCTGGGAGGAAGAGAGCCACGATTTTTGGGGTTATGGAGGCCGTTTTTGCCCACGAAATGCCCATAAACGTTTTCTGAGGCCATTTCTGCCCACAAAATGCCCATAATCGTTTTCTGAAAAACGATTATGCTCTTCTAGGGTTGACTTCCTATTTTTCCATTTCATTTTGGTTGCCCATGTTTTTCTGAAACTGATAGAAACCCCATTTTGGGAATTCCACTGTAGAAACGTTTTCTTCATGCCCATCAATTGTGATTTCTGCTGTTATGTGCATCCCTGTTTTGGTTTGAACCTGTGACAGAATGGTATTGGAGTGGTAATGGACAGAATTGGGTTGATAAACCTAGTGGGGAAAATAACCTCTCAAGAAGATCAAGAGAGCTGGCTACTCTTCTATGCACACCTTGGACACTTTAGATTGGAAGGTATGGCCTGAGGGACTGTGTATTGGTGAAGGGAATACTTTCTTGAGTGGGGTGTGTAGGCATTGTGGGTGCCAAGCTAGATAGATCTTGTAGAGGTATCCATGGCATTGTGCTTGAGCTCACTAGTTTAGCAATTATTCCTTTCCATTTCCTAGCAGCCTAATAAACCCAATTGCAGATTGGCTTGGCTCATTTTGGTGTGTGTTTGGCTATGTGTGAGTCTGTTGTTCCCTGGTTCCTTGTAGAAATCATGCCCAGCTCGGGGGTGGCAGTTGTATCAAGAGATTGATAAGCACAACTGGCATATGTTTGGGTGGAACGTTGCAGATGCATAGCTGGTTGCTCAGGGACTACTTTGTTTTAAGATAAGTACTCTCATGTGCTAATTCTGTATTTTTTTAATTGATGAATGACATGAATATCTTAAATGTATGATGGATGTGTAATAGAGTTTAATTCTGCTGTGTTTTCAAATATTTATGCATTTGCATATGTCCATCTTCATTTTATATGAATGTTTGTTTTACTTAATGGATATGGGGCTAGATGCTCGGATTTAGTGTCACGTTCTCTCCCTGGCTCAGTCTGATGGGAGGGGACATTACAGTGTGGTATCAGAGCTTATGGTTCAACACTACGGCTGTTGGGCCCTTCATAGAAATGTAAATCATTATGTGTACATGTATATAGTACTAGAAGTTAAAATGAATTTGAAGTTAAAATGAATTAGAGAAACCTGAAGATCTCATAGCTTCTATTTGATTAAGATGGGAAATCATTCCCATGACTGTTTTGGGGATTATTGCAAAATTGTTTGCGTTGATTTCATCTTATGAAAGTGAGGAAGGAGGGAGAAAATCCCTTTTCAGGTTGAATGCTTACTTACATTGTTCTAATGCAGTAACATTCTGTTTTTTTTTGTATTTGTTGATTGCCCCATGAAGGAGAGAAGGAGACGCAACCTCTTGTTATCCTTATACTTTTTTTTGTTGTTTTATTTTGGCATAGCAGAGGTGCAAGTTCTTGGCATTATTTTACTGTTTTTATGCGAGTTTGATCTATAGTAGCTCACCTCTGTAAATAAATGAAGGGCACATTTCCAGAAAAAAAAATTCTAACTGTCTGTGAATTTGCAAAAATTTTCTAAGTATTTATGAGTTCTACTAAAGGCTCTGTCGGCGATTTTAGCGTTAAGTTTTGTGTGCGCGGCGGCAGAATTAACGCTAAATTTTGTGACACGGTCGGTGGGAAAGTTATTAATTCTGCGTCAAAAGGAGGAAAAAAAAATTCTGTTTTCGAAAATTTTGCCTAAGGGTTGCGGCGGCGAAAATTAAGCTAATTTTTTGCGCGCGCGGCGGCGAAAATTAGGCTAATCTTCTACGCGCGCGGTGGCGAAAATTGGGCTAACTCTTGCAACTCTGTCGACAAAGAAAAGCCCAAAAGCGCCGCAACGGTCGGCAGAATAGCTATTAAATTCTGCGCCGAAAGGGACGAGAAAATTCTAAAATTTTTCCAAGTGTTTCGAAATTTTGCCGAAGGCTGTGTCGGTGAAGTTAAGGTTAAGTTGTGCGTGCGCGGCGGCAGAATTAACATTAACTTCTGCGTGTGTGGCGGAAGAATTAACGATAACTCTGCGCGCGCGGCGGCAGAATTAACGTTAACTTTTGCGTGCGCAGCGACAGAATTAACGATAACTCTGCGTGCGTGGCGGCATAATTAACATTAATTTCTGCGTGCGCGACGGCAGAATTAGTGTTAATACCTACGACACACGCGGCGGCAAAACTTGCGGTAAGAGCCGCGCCACTCACGGCAATTTTAACCTCAACATCTGTGCCAATGACGGCAAAAATAACCTCAACATCCGCGCAATGGCGGCCATTTTATCCTTAACATTTGCGCCAACGGGGAAAGTCTATGATTGGACAAAGTTGTCAATATGGGATTTTCCACATACATGCAAATAATGTATAGTATTATAATGAAGCTAATAGTTGTGTTTATAAACACATTTTGCAGAATTATAGTCACATCAAAGCAACATTCCAGATAAGTGCAGTTGGAAAGTTATGGTCTTGGTTGGGCCAAGAATATCAACATCATGGATGTTGCACAGGATCCCTATGAGCCTGAGACAAATGCCATGGGGGAAAATATACATGTTGAGAATGCTGAAATAGAATCCAATGGGAGAAGAAATCGAGAGACTCCCCCAGATATTGCAGCCACCATGAGGAGCCTAAGGGTGGAGTTGCAAAGCTGTAGAGAAGATAATGAGAGGATGATTAAAGCTCAGGAAGAACAAAATCAGTTAAATGCAGCCATGCTGCAGAGTTTGACAGACATCCAAAGGCAAATAAACACTGGGCATCAGACATCAAATCCAGAAAGGAGTGGCAGTAGTTCAAGGAGGAATTCCCGCAAGAGGTCCAATATCTCAAGAAGAGTTTCTAAAGACATAACATATACTCCAGAAATCTCTTCTAGTGGATCATCTGACTCCCAAGAATCCATTGAGCGTTCAAGCTCTTCATCTCGCAAGAATAAGAGGAAGAGGCATTACAAGAACAATTCACATGAGGAATTTAAGAAGGCAAAACCTCCTACATTCGATGGAGAGGTAAAGTCTGGTCAAGAAGCTGAAGCTTGGCTTCTTGGGATGAGAAAGTATTTCCAAGTCCAAGACTGCTCTGGAAATATGAAGACAAGGGTCGCCATCTTCAACTTGAATGGAAGAGCATCTATATGGTGGGAACACATCAGTCAAGTGAAGAATATCAATGAAAGAAAGATTGTGTGGAAGCAATTCAAGAAATACTTCAAGCAGAAGTAACTCTCTGATAGGTACTATGATGACAAGATCAAAGAGTTCCATGAGTTGAGATTGGGACAATTGACCATGGAAGAGTATGCAAACAAGTTCTTGGAACTGTTGAGGTATGTCAAGTATATTCGAGATGATAAGGTGAAAATTCAGCGTTTTCTAAGTGGGCTACCTCAGTCATATAAAGATAGGATTGAATTTGATGAGCCCCAAACTCTAGAGGAGGAAATAAGGAAGGCCAAGTATTGCTATGATCAAAACAAAAGCAAACCCAATTTCCATAAGGCATGGAAGGACAAGAAAAATGAGAAGTTTGACCAAAGGAAGAAAGGTTTCAAACCTCCTCATACCAGAAATCAGCAAAGGCAGCCATCACAAGTTGTGACTAAGCCAACTACGATGATGGGAGACAAGCCAAGAGATACAAAGAAGCCAAGAGAACCACTTCAATGTTGGGGTTGTGGAGGAGACCACATGCTTAGGAACTGTCCACATCGGAATGGGAATGCAAATCAAGTTCACAACATCCAAGGAGCTGAAACCGTGGGTCAAGTGGCGAGGACAATCCCTAGAATCTATGCAGCACTAGACGACCGCCAGGCAGATCATCAATCAACTGTTGTTGAAGTTGAAGGTAAGATTGCTAAACAATCTGTTTCTATTTTGATTGATCCTGGATCTACTCACAGTTATATCACTCCTAAAATTGTTGAGACTTGTGCTTTTAAGAAATCAAAGCATAGTAAATCATGGTTAGTTCAACTAGCCACTGGAACCAAGAGAAAAGTTAGTGAAATTGCAGAGAAATGTCCCTTAGAGATGGATGGGCTATTCACTTATGCAAATCTGAATGTTTTGCCACTGGGTTCCTATGATATTCTCATTGGAATGGATTGGTTAGAAGTGCACAGGGTTAAACTTGACTGCTACAATAAAACTTTTGAATGCATGGACGAAGAAGGAAACCCAAGGGTTATAAAAGGCATTCCAAAGGTGACTTCTGTTAGGCAGGTTTCATCCATGCAGTTGAAGAAGTTCTGTAGAAAGGGTTGTCAATTGTACGCAGCCCATGTCTTGGAGGCAACGAAAAATGAAACTCCTATGTTAGAGGACTATCATGTATTGCAGGAATTCAGGGATGTTTTTCCTAATGAGATTCCGGGACTTCCTCCAAAGAGAGACATTTATTTTACAATTGAACTTGTGCCAGGAGTAGCACCAGTGTCTAAGACACCGTACAGGATGAGTACACCGGAATTGCTAGAATTGAAAATGCAATTACAAGAGTTGTTGGAAAATAAATATATCAGGCCAAGTGTGTCCCCATGGGGAGCACCCGTTCTATTTGTGAAAAAGAAAGATGGAACACTCAGGTTATGTATTGACTACAGGCAGTTGAACAAGGTCACTGTGAAGAACAAATACCCATTGCCCCGAATTGATGACCTTTTTTATCAAATGAGAGGAGCAAGAATATTTTCAAAGATTGAATTAAGGTTAGGTTACCATCAGGTAAGAATTAAAGAGGAAGATATTCATAAGACAGCCTTTAGAACCAGGTATGGACACTATGAGTTAGTGGTGGTACCATTCGGTCTCACAAATGCACCGGCTACATTCATGTGTCTCATGAATAGTGTTTTTAGCAAGTATTTGGACAAGTTTGTTCTTGTTTTTTTGGACGACATTCTCATCTATTCTAAGAATGAAGAAGAGCATGAACAACGTTTGAGAATGACATTGCAAATGCTAAGGGAGCATAAACTGTATGCAAAGTTGAGCAAATGTGACTTTTATAAAGATAGAATTCATTATTTGGGCCACGTTATCTCAGACAAAGGAATATCTGTGGACCCTGAGAAGATTGGAGCCATTATGAACTGGCCAACTCCAAGGAATGTGACAGATGTGAGATCCTTTATGGGACTTGCTGGGTACTACCGGAGGTTTATTGAAGGATTCTCCAAGGTTGCAAACCCGATCACTTCTTTGCAAAAGAAGGGGATAAAGTTTGAATGGTCACCAAGATGTGAGGAAAGTTTCCAACAGTTGAAGAATCTTCTTACGAGTGCACCAATTTTGAAAATTGCAGACCCAGAAAAAGACTTTGTGGTGTGTACCGATGCATGCAACCAAGGACTTGGAGGAGTTCTTATGCAAGACAACCACGTGGTATGCTATGAGTCGAGAAAGTTGAAGGAGCACAAGAAAAATTATGCTACTCATGATTTAGAACTTGCAGCCATAGTACATGCTTTAAAGATGTGGAGGCATTACTTAATGGGCAGGAAATTTGAGTTAAGGACAGACCATTGTGGTCTGAAATACTTGTTTGATCAGCCAACTTTAAATGCTAGGCAAGCTAGATGGTTGGAATTTTTGTGTGAATTTGATTTTGAGATCAAACACATAAAAGGGAAAGAAAATAAGGTAGCAGATGCACTTAGCAGGAAAGTACATGAAATTCATGTGGCATCGCTTAGCACTTGCCAACCAGATTTGAGGCAACAGATTGTTAACCATATTGCTGAGGATGAAGTGTATGTGCAGATAAAGGGCAAGTTGCAGCAACAAGATTTTGAAAAGAAGTATGAAGGCTACCATTTGGAAGAAGATGGACTTCTTACTTATAAGAATAGAGTCTGTATTCCAAATGTGGCAGATTTGAGGAGGATTGTTATGGATGAAATCCATAAAGCTCCATACTCTGGTCACCTAGGATATCAGAAGACTATTGCTACAGCAAGAAAATATTATTTCTGTCCAGGGATGAAGAAGGACATCGCTGAATACATTTCTAGGTGCATGAAATGTCAGCAGGTGAAGGTTGAACACCACACCCAGCAGGTTTATTGCATCCATTGCTAATTCCAGAATGGAAATGGGAAGTAATTTCCATGGATTTTATTATAGGATTGCCAATGACGATGAGACACCATGATTCCGTCATGGTGGTGGTGGACAAGTTAACAAAGGGAACACATTTTATACCAGTTAAATCCACACATAAAGCCGATGCCATTGCAAATATTTTCATGAAGGAAATTTTCAGATTACATGGATTATCTAAGGCAATAATTTCTGACAGGGATGCCAAGTTCACTTCCAATTTTTGGAAGGGTCTCTTTGTAGATTTGGGTACACAGTTGAACTTTAGTACCACGTACCATCCTCAAACAGATGGGAAAACAGAAAGAGTGAATCAGGTGCTTGAAGACATGCTTCGCATGTATGTTATGGACAAACCATCCAAGTGGGAGGATTATCTACACTTGGTAGAGTTTGCATATAACAATGGGAAACAAACATCACTGGGAATAAGTCCATATGAGGCTTTGTACGGCAAAAGGTGTAGGAAACCAGTGACTTGGGATAATTCAGTGAACAGAATTTTACTTGGGCAGGAATTGCTAGAGGAAATGGAACAAGAGATTGCAAAGATCGGGCATAATTTAAAAGCAGCCCAGGATAGACAGAAAAGCTATGTAGATAAGCTTAGAGTGCATAGGGAATTCAGTGTTGGGGATCATGTGTATCTTAGAGTGAGACCAAGGAAGAGTTCCTTGAAGCTTGGGGGTTGTGCCAAGCTATCACCTAGATAATGTGGGCCATTTGAAGTGCTTGAAAGAATAGGGCCAATTGCGTATAGACTTGCATTGCCTGCTAGCACTAGAGCTCATAATGTTTTTCTTGTCTCTTTGCTTAAGAAATATATACATGATCCTAACCATGTTATTAATTGGGATGTGATCTAGGTGGAACCCGAGGGAGAGTTCCAAACCGATCCATTGCGCATCCTAGACAAGAAGGTAACATTGCTCCGGAACCGAGCCATCGGACAGGTAAAGGTGCAATGGAGGCACTACGGTCCCGATGAGGCTACATGGGAGTTGGAGGATGCCATGAGAGTGGAATATCCATTTTTGTTCAATTTTGATGAGCACTGAGGACAGTGCTAATGTAAGGGGGAGGGGAATGTAATATCCCGGTTTTGACCCTATTGCATTAAAATTGTAAATGATGTAAATATTGTTATTAATCATGGTGAGGAGCTCAAGGCCAAGGCCCCGCCATTGATTTAGCGTTTCATGTATCAGCAACTAAAATAGATGCATATGGTTCTTGTGCTGGGCATGCACAATGTAAATTAATACATCATGTAAATACAAATTTTAATGAAATACCCACAACTAGCTATGCAATGCAACAAAGAGATGGGGGCACGATTTTCACAAGGAATAGGGAGGAAAATTATTTAAACCCTTGAGCCAATGGTGCTAACCCATGTGTCAATGAGAAAACCCATAAACCCTCAACTACCCATTTTGGCTTATGCACCCAATCATTAAATTCTTCCAAGAGTTGGTTAAGGCAGTTAATGCCTTGGGAGTGGAGAGGTATGGCAGCCAATTTCGTGTATGGGCAAGCCATCAACCTGGGAAATCGAAATTTGTCTCCTTGGGCAAGAAAACACTCACGGATTGCCTCCCTAAGCCATGATTCATGATCAGACTTTTCTCTCTCACGCAGTCTGAGCTAGATGGGCTTTCCCCATCATGTTTTCATCATTTTCCTGCATTTTTCCATGCCTGGGAGCTCGTTTTGTATTGCACAGTTGTTGGGAGGAAGAGAGCCACGATTTTTGGGGTTATGGAGGCCGTTTCTGCCCACGAAATGCCCATAAACGTTTTCTGAGGCCGTTTCTACCCACGAAATGCCCATAATCATTTTCTGAAAACGATTATGCTCTTCTAGGGTTGACTTCCCATTTTTCCATTTCGTTTTGGTTGCCCACGTTTTTCTGAAACTGATAGAAACCCATTTTGGGCATTCCACTGTAGAAACGTTTTCTTCATGCCCAACAATTGTGATTTCTGCTGTTATGTGCATCCCTGTTTTGGTTTGAACCTGTGACAGAATGGTATTGGAGTGGTAGTGGACATAATTGGCTTGAGAAACCTAGTGGAAAAAATAACCTCTCAAGAAGATCAAGAGAGCTGGCTACTCTTCTATGCACACCTTGGACACTCTAGATTGGAAGGTATGGCCTGAGGGATTGTGTATTGGTGAAGGGAATACTTCCTTGAGTGGGGTGTGTAGGCATTGTGGGTGCCAAGCTAGATAGATCTTGTAGAGGTATCCATGGCTCTGTGCTTGAGCTCACTAGCTTAGCAATTCTTCCTTTCCATTTCCTAGCAGCCTGATAAACCCAATTGCAAATTGTCTTGGCTCATTTTGGTGTGTGTTTGGCTATGTGTGAGTCTGCTGTTCCTTGGTTCCTTGTAGAAATCATGCCCAGCTCGGGGGTGGCAGTTGTATCAAGGGATTGATAAGCACAACTGGCTTATGGTTGGGTGGAACGTTGCAGATGCATAGCTGGTTGCTCAGGGACTACTTTGTTTTAAGATAAGTACTCTCATGTGCTAATTCTGTATTGTTTTAATTGATGAATGACATGAATATCTTGAATGTATGATGGATGTGTATTAGAGTTTAATTCTGCTATGTTTTCAAATATTTATGCATTTACACATGTCCATCTTCATTTTATATGAATGTTTGTTTTACTTAATGGATATGGGGCTAGATGCCCGGATTTAGTGTCACGTTCTCTCCCTGGCTCGGTCTGATGGGAGGGGACATTACAAGTGTCCTTAGTTGATATTTTTAATAGAGTAAGCATTGCTTGCATGGGATTGCATCTCATGAGGTGTCTAAGTAATTCATTTCGGTACTAAGTGATGCTTATCTACAATGATTCAAGCCATAAATTTGATATAAATATCTTACTTAAACTTTGAGAATTTGCTATGGTGTCCATAAGTTGTGAGCTCTAGTCAAATTGAACGGTTCTTTGTCATTTTCACTTTTGTTAAATAATGACAAATCTTTCCTAATTGAAGCTCGATGAAATGTCTTGACTTGGTCGATGATAAATTCCTTTTCAAGTGATAAACACTTTTTGGTGTTGGAACTAACCGTGCTTATTTGTTGTTAACAATTTGATGCATTTTTCGATGCCTCAAATAATTTTTAAAATCAAACTCAACTCTATTGACTCCATTTACAACTATTATGAAGAAAATATAGTACTTTTTTTTGTTGGTTTATAACTAAAATGTTATTGGTTGATTTTGTCTATAATGAAAATAAAGATGAACTTAATAAAATTCTAAATCATTTTATGCTTGGAGCTTAATTCATTCCATTTACGATGCTCCCCTTTTCTATACGAAATGATATTTGGTGAAATTTCATGCTTTGATCATTTTTCTCTTCTTTGGCGATTTCAAGTATCACTGATGATTCCGTTCTTGTTGAATTTTTATTTAAATGATTTGATTTAAAGTTACAGTTCTCTTCAAATGACTATGTTTTCTATTGTGAAAGGGAGAAATAGAGTGGTACTCAATATTTTCATGATGTCACGTCTCTTTCCTTCGTCGTTCATTTCAATTTTAAAGGAAAACATACTCATCTTTAATAAACTTCTAAAAATGACAAACGTAGTTTATTTCAATCAAATTTATTTCTACAATTTCTTTGTTGTGTGTGGGATCACTTGAGATACTTTTGACCTCCGATCTCACTCATTTTGTTTAAATCCTATTTTGGATAAAATAACAATGCACTTAAACAAACATCTTGAAACACCTATTAAATGGATGTGGATTTAGAAAAATGATCAATTCATGCTTGCTTGAATTGTTCACTTAATACACTTACTCGATAAGAAACACAAACCTGAAAAACAAGAGTGTTTGCTCTATTCTTTAGAATGAACAAAGGTAACCAAACTATTGAAAGTGGACCGAAGACTGTACAAATTCATAGTTTGGTGAAAATTGATATATTTAAGCAATCAAAATTTACATCCTCAATGGTTCTTGCCTTTAGAGCATTTAGAATATCAAAACAAGTCAAGGAGGTTTGAGAGATAATAGGATGCTCTATGTTCATGGTGCAGGGCATGCCCCTCCATAACTCAATAGTTTGCATAATGCACCATGTCCATCTTGTCATTGTTAACTTAATAATCTAAATAGCCATCATAAAATATCTAAAACTTACTCACCATAATTTTGTTAAGTAGACATTATAAATATATTGAAAAAATACCCTTCATTTTGTGCTCTTTCTTTGTTATATACAACAACAAATAACTTATTTAATTACATTAAAATCCTAATATTCCTTTGGCTTTAATTTACAAATTTGCTAACTATTGAAAAATATCATATCAAAAAGTAAAACTTGTAAGTTAATTTTCAATATCATATTAAAGAATAAAACCTTTTAAGTTTTAAATAGTGATGGATAGAAATTTATCATAATGAACTCATATTTGATTTTATGAAAATTTATCATCTTTCTCCCTTTTAAGTTAATTGAATGGTGATTGATGAAAATTTATCATCCCTCTCCCTTTTAAGTTAATTGAATAGTAATTGATGAAAATTTATCATAATTAACTCATATTTGATTTTATGGAAATTTATCATCCCTTTCCCCTTTTAAGTTAATTGAATAGTGATTGATGAAAATTTATCATAATTAACTCATAAAAATCATTAAACATACATAATTAATTAAAATCATTAAACATACATAATTAATTAATTAGTATTTGATTTTTAATATATTTTGTATAATTCTTTTTAAAAGTAACCAAGAACACATTCTAAGAGAATGGTAAAAAATAATGAATCTGAGTTTAAAAACACCAGACCTGCGAGGCTTTAGGTTACACAAGGAATACGTAAGCCTCATATACGCTTATTTATCATCCTTCCTAAACGGGTGACCTATCGAGTCACCTACCATATTCACCAAAGCTAGCAGCAAAATGCATGGAGCGTGCTAAAATCCAAAATGGATATGATGGGAAAAAGGTTGTGAATAACGTTTGTGGAATGGCTTATTTTAATATTGGGGTGATTCAGATGGAGTATAACATGCAAAGATGTTGAAAGAGCAAGCTCTCCTCTCTCGTTGCTGGCCTCTTCTCAATTTCAATTCACATTGTCTCATTCCAAAGCGCCTGCTCAGCCTCCCAAGGTAAACTTCTTAATTACTCTCAGCTACGTTGGATTCGTCGGATACATATCATACTAAGAGCGTACAGTTACCCTTTTCCAGTTTCACAAGGAGAAGATTTCAGAGCATGGCAATGGCATCGACATCCAAGTCTAAAGTCATAGATTCTCATTTGCATGTTTGGGCTTCTCCGGAAGAGGTCAGGCCGAGACCCAATTCATATTTCGTACTGCATTACGTTGTTTTAAATGAATGTGTGTTCCCTTTCTTTCATGGGCTAATATAGGGTTATTTTTCATTTGGCAGGCTTTCTCTGGGTATCCATACTTCCCTGGTCAAGAGCCATCTCTGAATGGAAGCAAGGATTTTCTGCTTCAGGTGAGAAACTGTTACCCACTAGTTGCTTACCGAAGCTGAATGCATACTAAAACGAACTCGGTTCTACTTCATATATGCTCAGATAGTAGATTGTGAGGGGGTATTCAGAGGCTCTGCTAAAGATTTTAATTAGTCTCAAGATTGCTGCAATTGAATTTGCCGTGCAAAAATCTAATTATGTTACTGGAATTTGTTTGATTGATCATTCTGTGGGAAATGGTCCTATGTTAGACCAAGCTCCAATGTACCTAATAGTGTTTTTCAAAATCATGACCCTAATTGGCTAACTATTCTTCCCTGAAGGCTGCAACAATGAACGTTGTCCCTTCTTGGTGGGTAAACAGCCCTTTTCCCTTTGTTAATGCAGTGGGCTCCAACTTCAGCCTAATTGGTACAACCCAGGAATATCTATTCCATCAAATTCAAATTCACCTGGGGTAAATCATTGCCCTGATTCGTGAAATATAGTCATCATCCATATAGTCATCATAGGCTATTGCTTCCATGTATTTTGTTGATTTGGAAGCTGTATCATATGTATACTCATCCATTATACTGATGTCATCATCCTCGTCTGTTGCTGTTTGGTCTTCTTCTATGCACAAATCCTCAATATGGCTAGATGCCTGCTTCTTCTCCTGTTCTTCATGCTCATCTTTCTTCAATTTCTGCCCTATGCTTTTAAGATAATCCTCGTCCCAATGCTTTGGCCAACTTCTGTACTTGGCTATGTGATATTTGCGAAAAGGTATGACTGCGCATGCCTCCCCAACAATTTCTAGATATTCCTGATATCGAAGCATGTATAGTTTTTTCCAAAGCTCACCAAGCATTTCCTCTTGTCTTTGATTTGCCTGCTCCTGTCCCTTCACTAAGTCACCCAGTTTCGTGGGCTTGAAAATGTCCTTCTACCTTGAGCACTTCTTGGAGTTACAGGATAGCATCATCGTTCTTCCCCCATACACACGCAAGCATGGGATGCACTCCCTCAAGATTCCTTTGGGACAACTCCGAGTGGGATCTCATAGACTCCGGGTGGAGATTGACCATCATATACCGTGATCTGAGAGGATCTGATAGGTGTGACTGTGTGTCACCTATAGGATCTAGAGATAGAGGTACACCTCATTTTTAGGTGCCCCCTATACTATGAGATTAGAAGACGTTACCAGTGCCTCTATAGAGATGCGTGGGGTTCCCTCTCGACTTTCTTTCGACATCAAGACCAAAGATGCCTAGCCCTCTTCATTAGAGAGATTTTCAACCACAGATCTTAGCTCTTACACACCTCGTCTTGCCTTGGGACGACTAGGAAGATCACATCATATTTTCATGTTGACCTATCGGAGCGGAGCAACAAGCGACGAGCTAAGTGTCACAGTACTTCAGACAGTAGAGTGGTGAGACCTTGGGCCTCCCCTCAGCCTCTTCCTCTGGGATATCGATTGATATCTTTGAGACCGGTTTGAAGGTGCTGAACAACATATCAGTCCACACACCCCCAGAGCGTCAGAGGGACCAGCTCTCGGCGGACCCAGTGCAGGGTGCCTCTTGCTTGTCAGATGCCTTCCCGGCCTTAGCGGAGCAGCCATAGATCTATCTAGAGTTTTTTTCCTTCGGCCTCAGATGTTAGGAGTATTCCCCACTCCTAGTCCCCCCCAGGATCGTCCAGCGAGACACCTCGGTGGCTCCAGAGGACTTTGACAGTGATAGCGAGCTAGTGACCCGATCGCCCCCATCCCCATCGATTATTAGACTACTTTTTTGATTTCATTGGATTCATTGTTTGTCTTCTTCACCTATATCACCATGCCTTAACGTGACTTTATACATGTTTATGAGGACACTGTTATCACACAACTTGTAGTTGCCCCTAGAGGTATCCCATCCGGGACGGTAGAGGAGTCAGGCAACTAAAGAGGTGACCCAAGAGATGCCACGGTTCCCAATGCAATGTGGGAGTCACGTCAACCGAGGCACTCTTCACTTTAGGTCAAGGTGTAACTAGACCAAGGGGGAGACCCTATACCCCAATCACAGTTGATTGGACCCAAGCAAAAGTTTCTAAGTGTAGGTAAGTAGTGAGTTATGGAAACCAATGCAAGGCTAAGTGGACCTAAGGGTTAAGGTATGGTTGAGGGAGTTGTAAAAGATTATTAATGTTTCAACCTATGTATGGTTTAGGCCACATGATGGGGTATGATGACGAAGTATAGTACCATGTGTTTACACAAGTGGGTCTAGTTTTCTTGGGAAGTGTGAAATGATTCTAGGTAGGCCCACAAGGTGAAGTTAGGTGTGAGGTAGATACTATAGGTTAGATATAGGCTAGATCTATGAGTTCAAGTTGATTTTAAGGATACCCATGTACTAGATCTAGGATTTGACACCAATCCCAAGGAGTGCGACTTGCTTGGTGATGGACTAGTGCCTTGTTAAGTGGGCTAATGGGGTCAAAAAGTATGTCAAATTGTAGATCGGGACACCTAGAAGCCAAGTCAAGTGGGTTGAGTAAAATCTAATGGTTGGATCTTACTAGATCTAGGTTTTTTTTAATGAGAACCCTAAGTGGACCACAATCCCTTAAAACAAGGAATGCAATCCCCAAGGCGGATCTTGACAAAAGGACAGTATAGACCTAGGTTTCAAGGTATGGGCATTCCAAATCCACGAATAACTCAAACACCCACTTCCTAGAAGTGGACCAACTCAAAAAATCAAGGGGGTGCGATTTGCTCAAGGAGGGTCCAAAAATGGGTTTTGGTGGACCAAATCAAGTCCAATGGCCACCAAAATGTAGATCCGGGATGTTAGTACCCCGATCTATGTTCCTTCAAAGTTTCAAGTGAATCCAATGGCTAGATCTTAGTAGATCTAAGTTTTAAGATGCCAAGAAGGTCCAAAAGGGGGTTTCAACCCCTTAAAACATGGAGAGATGTCCACAAGGTAGTTTTCACCAAAGTAAAGATATGGGTATAGGTTATCAAATGTCTAGATGTCAAAACAAGTGGGATCTCACCTACCCATGTGCTAGATCTAACCCAACAAGCTTCTCTTAGGAAAATCGATTTAGGTTCAAGAAGGCTTTTTGCATTGAAAAGTGTGTCAATTTTTAGCCAATCACCACCAAACTATAGATCCAACTAGGGGTGGATCCTATAGAGGTGGGTTTTTAATATCTTTTCAATTGCAAGGCTAGATCTAAGTAGATCTAAGAAATACCAAAATTGGGGTTTTGATTTAATTAGGGTTTTATGACCAATGAAGATAGAATGGATGAAAGAGGCACATACCTTGTAGATCTTACCTCAATTGCTTATGGCCACCTTGCAAGTTGATAGCATTCTCCTATGTGTATATTCAAGAGTGAGATCCAAGTGCTCCAACCAAATCGCCCTTCTCCAAGATAGCCAAATCGTCCTCCTCCTACAAGACAAGATCAAAGAAACAAGTCAAGCAAGATGATTATGAAAATGGTAGAAAGATGTAATAGAAAGCATCAACTATGTCACGAAGATACAATAATGATACTCCCTGTCACAAGATCAACCCAAGAGAGAATATGTGGATCCCTCCAACAATAACCCTCATGAAGTCGCCCTCCTCTCTCCAATTCGACTTTCCTGTCAAAAGGTTAGCAAAAGCACCAAAATCCACAATGATACATAGAAGAGATACTGTATATTCAATATGCAAGAGAATCCATAATGCAAGAGAGATGTGCTCCACAAAAAAATCTTCTATTCCAATATTCCAGAGCTCCAAAGGTGAGCTTTACAATGGGGGGTCTCCTCCTTATATAGGATAATAAAGACCAAAACCCTATACCACTCTACAATACTACATCAAATGAGTGGTTGAGATTAAAAGATCTCATCATACAATCAATGGCTAAGATGACCCATAACAATATATCACATGGATCACTCAAAATAACAATAGCGCCCTCACTAAATGGTACAATAAGAGGGTGACGTCATCCACTAGAGAAAGATAAGTACCAAAATCCAACTCATGGTGACTAGGACATGACAATATAAGCTCATGGTGGGGCTAGGAGGCATCAATCCTTACTAGCTCATCCCCAAGGCACAATAAAATAATAAAATATGTCCAATATAATGTAAATGATCAAAACTGTCCTCAGAATCCATGACAGTCAAGCAGTAAATGTCCTCCTGTGATCAATCTGGGCATACCCACATGGTGAAAATTGACTGGAAGATAGTGATGCCACCCTGGAAGACCTCTGTGAAAACCAAATGCCAAAACCTTGCCTCAATTGCCCAAATCGATTTCCTCAGTGACCACTTTATCCCATTTTTTAACTGCCTCGGGAACTGTGAAAGTGCCAAAACTGCCTCCTAGGGTGCTAGCGCTGTCCATCTGAGCCCACCAGGATCTCCAGAAGGGGGGGTAAATGGTAAAAATAAGTGGCTGGACCACCCCATCCATCACCAGCGCCCTAGGTGAACTGGCCTCTCGGGGCCCCTGCTGCTCAGGCTGGGAAATCAACCCCAAATCTGGTCAACAAGTGAAAAACTGCATCAATCACTGTCAGAAGTGCCCGGAACTGAAAGATAAGTGTCTCATTGGATCCAGAAGACCCAAATCCACTAGAAAAGTGTACTCATACACCATGGGTTGCCCTAATGGGCCAGCTGTAGGGTCCACCATATATGGACAATGTATAATCTGCTGATCTGAAGTAGTAATAAACCTGCTGAACTGGATCAAACATCATCTGCATCATATGTCCATCATATGATATCATCATCAAATATGTGGGCCCATCAATCATCATCAATAATCATCCATACATGGTCCACATCATCACGGATCCCAAGAATATACAACCAAGGATAAATCACATCAGTAGACTAAGACAATGCTTCTCTAATCATTCTCACAGCTAAGCTCAAAGTATAACATCCCTTTAGTGGCATTAATTAAGTTAGCATATTTCGTTGTTATATAAAATTACTTGCACAATAGTTCAAATGACAAACTCACCCATTGGACATGGTCAAACTGCTAGTGAAGGATGAAGGCTAGGAACAAGGTTGGGCCAAGGGTTTGACTTGTCTAACTTAACTCAAAAATACTTTGGACTGGGAGAAAGGGGAAAGCTACAAACTCTGTGCTGGACAAAAGAACACGGGGGATGGCTGTGTCTCACAAATGGATAAGTTGTTTAGAGAGTGCTTATTCAACTTAGGCATCATGTCTACATCAAGTTGATCCAGGTTCACTAGGATCATTCAATTTTATTCCATGGCCTTTTTGGCCTACATAACCCTTCGGATTTCAGATGTGCTGAGAAGCACAACTAGTTGCAGCTTGCATCCAGGGCATGTTTTTTTTAGATATTCATAAGGTCAGCAATTGTTTAGATATAGCTTTTAAGAACCATTGCTTTTTGGACCTTTCTTATACTCTTCGAGGAGTATTTTTAGCAGTTCATCGCTCTTGCCCTTTTTTTTGGTTTCCATGGGCGAATTTATAATTTTCCATAAGTAGAACATGAGCTTTCAGTTTTAGCCAACAACATCTCAAGTGACTAGGGGGAGTTCGAGCCAATGCCAAACATCGGGACAACCGACCAGAATGATTTAGGCCTACAATCCAACTTACCAAAGGCAAGTTTTGTCACCAACTCAGAGCCGAGACACTGAATAAACAGGGATGCGGTCCAAACACAGAGATAGAAAAATGGGGAAGTCCTCGGTATCAGAAAGTCAAATGAGACAAGTCAGGGCTTAAAGTCAAATAGGAAGGTCATGTATGGATGGAGACAAGTGAATATGGAGCCTACACTAGCAGACAACTGGTGTCGGGGAAAGACCATATCTATATAAGGTGAAAACCAGTAAGTTTGTTAAATGACCTACATGTGCAAGCAATTGTCCATTTTATGATTTACAGTTCATTTTAAATAATTTGCCACATCAGGAATAATATACCAAGCATATGCTATGATCATGACTAAATCAACAAGATAATAATCCACAGTCAGTGAGAACATATCCATAGATCATACAACATCATCATAATAATAATCATCATGCATCATCTGAAACACTGCTGAAATACATCTCTAGGCACTGAACTGAAACTGTAATGGGATAAGTGGTCACATCAGTCATCAAATCTAAACTCTCAAGGCTCAGCCTTGACACAAGGTCATAAAATCTGAATAATGTACTGCTCTGATCATGAGTGATCCAAAATATATAGCCATGCTCTGGAATGTGCAGATATCTGCTGTACAAGAATAGTAGCCCTGCTACTATGGTGTGATAACAGACACCACACTGCTTGTATCTTTCTTTCTTTATTTTACTCTATATTAGGTTTAGATCTGACATTGTCTAGGAGTTGTGTTTGCACTTCCACATTGTACTCATACTGTTTGTATCCATTTAGTCCCATTGACCTACTTTTGTGGTCATTCGTTGGACATTAATAAAATTATCTTATCTTATCTCCTTGGAAATATTTCGCCTATCTCCTACATCCCTCAATGTCTCATGCAATATCCCTGTCTACTGAGTGCAAGCTTGATTGAATTTTTGAGTTGATGATCGTGGTATTTGTGACTTGGAATTTTGTCAAACACTTTGTGACACTGTCTAGTATCACTGTATAATACTTTGCTTGTAGGTGATTGCTTATAGGTAGCAATCCCCCCTTTGACAGGCAATGGGTGACTATGCCTTAAATCTGGTGCTATAACCCTGGAAAATGATGCCAATGTTCCCCAATAGATGATTAGTAGTCCACCTTGGAATCGCTAGCTCCCTAGTATCCCTCTTCCGAGAATTGACTCTACATAGTAACAAAGAACCTAGAAATGATGCCAATTCTTTCACTGCCGCTCCTTTAAATGATTTAAGCTCCAATAGAGACTCTATCCCTACTCAAGTGTAATGATTTTCCTCAATGAAGCTCAATCCCTCTAATGTCTCATGTTCCCTACATTTTCCTCTATGAAGCACAACATTTAATAAAAACCCCACGACTTGGTTTTCCAATTCTTGGATTCCACGAAGTCTTACAGTCTATCCTGTTACTCATGACTCTCTCCAAAGATTGACGCGACCCTCCTCATGAGCTTGGCAGATTGCTTTTACTCACGACCTGTTCTCCAAACCTGCGGTCTCCTGTTGTGATTGATGTTCTTCCTCCAAGACCCACGACCCTCTCCTTGAATCCCTGCCCCTCCTTTCGACTTGCTCCTTTCTTACGACCCTTTCACGGAAGTAACGATCTCCTCTAAGACCTCGTGACCTCTCCATTTAGCTCTGTTTTACAAGACTCAGGCTCCATATACCTTACGGCCTCCTTGTATCTTACGGTTTTGCAAACAAAGGGGCTCAACCCTCCTTCAAACTCATGTGTGCTAGCAAGGACCACGTATCGAGTGGAGGATGCTTCACCTCTTTTCGATGCGTATGGGACCCTAGTATCATCTCTAGTTTCAGTCCAGTTCGTTTGATGGAGTATCAGGTTGTTGTGGCATTGGTCGAGGACAAGCAATCTTTGGGAGGGGAGGACTGTAATGTCCCCATTTTTGGATTTTCTTGCTCGACAAGAGGAGATGGCCTTGGGGGTTTGCGTCAACATGGTCCGAGGAATACCATTAGTTATTAATGTCACCAAGTCGTAAAGTGACTATTGAAAAAGTCATTTTTTTAAAAGAAGGTCATGAACGCTTTAGATGGTATTGGGCGATCCATGGTATTTCCCATGGTATGGAATTCCAGTGAAAGAATAAAAGGAAAGGCAACGCCTCACCTGGGGGACATGTTGATTTGATTTGATCTCTTGGAGACGTGTCTGGCGAACCAGAGTTTTTGTTTGGGGTTGGGAAACACCATCCATCTATTACCACCTAAGTTGTACTTAGTTGGATTTTTTCAGTGAGCCATCGAAGTCTTGAACAAGTCCCCTGTTCATCATCCAGTGTTAAGAAGTCCAGCAGGCCACTTTTGGGCCTTTTTCAAATTTTGCATATTCATACCCCACGAGGAATTGTAATAAGTTGATGTAGCATGATGAATTTTTGTAAAAGACTTGGCTTTCCTAGGACATAGTCATCAATGCGTTACTCCAGAATGTTTTTTCCTTGTTAATTATATGTTGCTTTTCAACGACGTATAATTTTCAAGTTTTTCACTTGCACCTCCAAAGCTGGAGTATTCACTTTGGTGGTTAAACCTTAGGAGATTATTAAAGTCTTGGTGTCTATGTATATTACCTTGCTAGTCATCAATATTGAGTCATATGAACATGCACTAGGTCCCCCCTAGGTTTATTTTTTTTTCGCAAATAAATTTTTTCTCGTAAAATGGGTCGAATTTTTAATGTTTTTTATGTAAAAAAAAAAAATTCATAAAAAGGTGGTTAAGAAGTGGAATTTACCATGGGGGTGCTTGTTTTCTATGTCAGAGCACGCACTATACCCCTAAAACCACTTTTAGAATAATTTGAGTGATTAATTATCACTTAAATTAATTTTCTCTCAAAAATGGCCAAAAAAGACAAAAAGTCACTTTCCTAAATCAGTGGAAACATGTTTGGGATATGTTCGGAGTGTAACTGAGTTAACTGGCAATCATATTGGAGTTAACTGGAGGTCATATTTGGTGGTTGAGCCAAGCTAGATGTGAATGGTGAGTTATCTCAAGAGGGGGGCGCATATCTCAGGGGTGCATTTCATGTGATGGCATCATGTGGTTGGAGAGATGAGAGTCCCAAGGTGAAGGGGGTGCACCTCTTGTGAGGTGGTGCCTCCATCTTCAGTTGAACTCCCTCTCAAGCTCCTAAATCAACTCCAAGAAATCGACATCACTCCTCTCTTGCTCAAGTGCACGGGTCCACTCCAGAAGTCTTCTCATCTTTTGGGATGGAAGCGTGGAACCTCTGCTCTTGTAATTAGTATTGTTGTTATATTTTTGAATCAGATTGAAGACTTTGGAGGTCCATGTGGTGCAATTATCTGCTATTGTGAATGCTTTGATCTTAGCCGAGGTAGTATCATGCTAATTGCTTTGCCTTTGTCATAGGCTTGTAGATCTTTCTAGCTTAGAAGACTGCTATCAGTCCATAGAGTAGGAATTTGTGGTTACAATTTACCTGTTTATGTGTTTATTGTTAGAGATCTAGGAATAACATATCTAGGAAAATGATCACAGAGAATAAGAAGTACAAAGACAGTATCACTCCCTGAACCAAACCAAATGAAGAGAGAGAAACAAGGTGAGTCTCCTCAGCCAGTGTGTCCCTCCTCCAAATCTCCTTCTTCACCTACAGATAAAAACGTGGATCGAAAGATGTGCAAAATATCACCAATATCTTCAATGCAATGGAAAAGCAGTTTCAATTGACATATCCAACACCGAAAACTAGATCACAAGAGTTTTGCAAAATATATTTCTATTCCAGTAGCCAAGAGCCAAAAGTTCCTTTACAATGAGGGGGGTCTCTCCTTTAAATAGGAATGAGAGAGACCAAAACCCTAACCACCTTTTTAACGAGTGGTTGAGATCAAAAGATACATAAGTGATACTGACAATCAACGACTATGATGAGCCCAAATATAAAGTACATGGATCAACTCAAAAATAGAGGGGGCACACTAGCTAAGTCGCTCTAGGGGGGACGCACCACATGAAAGTGACTAGAAAATATGACATAAGCTTATGGTGGGGCTAGGAGGTGTATTCATCCTTCTCTAGCATGTCCCCATGGCACAATAACATATAATAACATTATCATGATACAATACTGTGACCATATGGCCAAATTGTGCCCATAAAAGCCTGGAGTGTGTGTGGACCCCACTGAATGCTGTAACCTGCTCTGGAAGGCGTGGGATGCATCACACAAATCATCTAAACCAACCTTATTCCATTTCCTTGCCTCAATAGCCCAAATTGAATTCCTTAGTAACCATTTTTACCATTTTTTATCCTCAGAAAAATCACCTGCGAAAGAATAAAATGCCTGTAGCTCACTGCCTGGTACCCCGGGGCCAAAACTGTCTGCACCAAAATGTCTGGGAGTATGGTAATATGGTAATAACAAGTGGCTGGACTAATGTTGAAAAAGTCGGAATCGGCAAAAAGTCGGTAAGGGTCCCGAAAACAATTTCTCGGCAACATTGGCGAAAAAATCGGGAAAAATTGGAAAAAGTTGGCAAACATTAAAAAATACAAAATACATTCATTTTTTTTCAGAATTTTAAACATATAAAGCAACAATAACATCAGATAAACACATTGGAACATAAATATGTAGAAAGCACTGATATATATCATCATCATGTAGTCATGTCAAATATAAAATGATACATCAAAGTCGATACTGAATCTTGAAAGTCTGAAAGTTTGAAACACCATAGTTGTCCAATTAAGGACTCAAAAGTAGATAACCAATACAAAATGACATCACATATATAAATGTATCTCAGGAAAACTAGTAGCTATCTATCTAATATCAATGCCCTCTTCCCCTTTTACGGGAAAAGGTCATGGGCCGTTTGTCAGGCCTGCCCCTAGCACTAGAAGTAGCAGCAGAAGACCCTGCCCCCACATCTAACATTGGACGATGAGTGACGGATGGAGGACTAGCTGTATCAATCGGTGTAGAAGGTGGTGGTGATGCTAGCACATCACCCTCCGTGGTGGCTCTGACCTCCTCCTCCTCCTCCTCCTCCTCCGCCTCCTCCGCCTGCCCTTCCTCTCCCTCTAGCCATGTAGGTTCCTCCTCCATGATAGGAGTCTCAATCTCCACCCTCCACTCAGACAAAATATCAATATTGTCTAAGGCGATGGCATCAACATTTGGTGCTTTCTCTATCTGTCTCATCCATAAGCAGAGATTGTAATGGACGTAGACCAAATCATTGAGACGTGTGAACTCCAACCTGTAAGAGGAAAATAATTTTTTTGTATGAGTCTAGAGGTTCAAGTTTCAAAAACTAATGAAATATAATTATAATATGTGAGAATGATAGATTCACAAATTATATTAAATGAAATTGATTTGTTGAAAATTTAAAGTCTAACCTTCTGCGTCTCTTTGCGTGTACTTTTTCAAACACACTCCAATTCCGCTCACATCCTGAAGCGGTACATGTTTGCCTGAGAATCTTGATGGCAAATTTCCGTAAATTTGGTGTCCTTACACCATAGGTTCGCCACCAAGTAGCTACAACAAATAAGAAATAAAGAGAACTAAATTACATTGCATTGCATTGGAAAACTGAAATAGGAAATAAATAAATCATAATTCAAAATTTCAAATTTCAACTTGCAAATAAAAGTTAAACACTTTAATAACTTACCTGGCATGAAATTGGTCCTGTCACGAATAGCATCAGCAAAGCTAAATACTCTAGTACCATCCTGATACACCTCTATCTCGCGATTGATTGCATTGCGAGTCTCATAATCAGGTACCATCCTCTGAATACAAGTGAAGAGCCCATCCAACACCTCGCCATCAAAATCAAATTTGCATTTGTAGGAAAATGCAAAGTTGAGGAAGAGTGCTGCTGCATGAATGGGTCTATGAAGCATCCCGGTCCATCGACTATCAATCAACTCCCATAACATGTGCCTATTGTACCCCGGGGTACCCTTGCCCACATAATAATTCCGGATGGTCTCTTTGGCCCTATCCATAGCCTCATACAAATAGCCCATTGCGGGCTTATCACCATCAACAAGTCTCAGAACCCTTACCAAAGGTTCACTCACCGAGCACGCTTCCCCCACTCCTTCCCAGAAGGAGTCAGTGTACACCAACTTGGCAATGGTTCTCCCATCCTCTCTCCTGTTGGAAGCACAATCACGCTACTCATTACAAACAAACATTTG
This sequence comes from Larix kaempferi, assembly GCA_027924585.1. Taxonomy (NCBI): domain Eukaryota; kingdom Viridiplantae; phylum Streptophyta; class Pinopsida; order Pinales; family Pinaceae; genus Larix; species Larix kaempferi. The sequence continues at coordinate 10,610,768 of BSBM01000348.1, read as the reverse complement.
CTTCAACTCAAACTGACATCGAAGCAAGGACTGAAGAGTAATGAAGGTGGTGGCAAAGCGCGTGATTGCGGGACGCTTCAACTCCCTGTTTTTGGTGTGCCTCCTCATGAGGGTGAGAACAAAAGTATGGTTGTAAATGAACTTGGGGATGCTCTTAGCTTGATCAATCACCACCTTGATAAAGGGAATTTTCCCCATATTCTCCAGCATCAAATTAATACAATGAGCAGCGCATGGAGTCCAAAACAAAGTGGGGTGCCTCTCCATAAGCATACTGTTCTCCCATCCTCTCTCCTGTTGTAAGCACAATCACGCTACTCATCACAAACAAACATTTGCTTCAACTCAAATTGACATTGAAGCAAGGACTGAAGAGTAATGAAGGTGGTGGCAAATCGCGTGATTGCGGGACGCTTCAACTCCCTGTTTTTGGTGTGCCTCCTCATGAGGCTGAGAACAAAAGTATGGTTGTAAATGAACTTGGGGATGCTCTTAGCTTGATCAATCACCACCTTGATAAAGGGAATTTTCCCCATATTCTCCAGCATCAAATTAATACAATGAGCAGTGCATGGAGTCCAAAACAAAGTGGGGTGCCTCTCCATAAGCATACTGCCAGCAGCCACATAATTAGCTGCATTATCCGTAATAACTTGCACAACACTGTGCACCCCAATATCCTGTAGGAACCCATCTAACAACTCACATAAGAGCGCTGCATCTTTTACATATGCTGATGCATCGAGTGATTTCACAAACAAGGAACCTCTAGGACAATGTACCAAAAAGTTGATAAGGGATCTACCCTTACCATCTGACCAACCATCCGACATGACTGTGCATCTAGTGCTCTCCCATGACTGCTTGAGCTCCTCCAACCTGGCACCGATGTCCTTCTTTTTTGTTTGAAGGATTGGACCTCGCAACTCCTCAAAGGTGGCACTTTTATACCCCGAGCCAAATTTGCAATGGCATCACACATTGGCTGCCAAAATGGATTGTTTTTACGATGTTGAGAGGTATGTGACTCCAGTAAAGACACCTCCCCATCACCCTGTCCACTTCTACCTTGTCATTTTTCTTTATCAATGCCTTGATAGAAGGTTGTGATCCACCTCCTGTTCGTGGACCAAAATAGTATGAGGCCCCCGCCGTGGCTGTGGAACCCCTCGCACTACCCTCACCGAAAGTGGCAGATCTTGTTGCCCCCACACTTCTTGCTAGGCCAAAAGCCGCAATCTCAGCTCTGTTTGCGATGATCTCATCCTTCTTTTTATTCTTTTCATGGATTGCGTCATGGGCAGATCTCATGATCTCTGGGGTCACTGCAGTACAAACGCTAACATCATGCCCAGGGAGTTTAGCTAGATGGTATTTCAACTTGTTAACCCCTCCTGACATGTGATGCCACACAATTTGCAACTCAAATTTTGCCTGTTTCCTTCATCCTCGGGCTCACCATATTGCCAAAACAGGTCCAATGGCTTTGGCATCTTGGAAAATGGAATGGTAGCCTCAAAATGCAAACCTAGGGCACAAAAATACAAAAACAATAAATTAAACCCCATTTGAAAAAATTGCAACAATTTGGCTTAAAAAATCAAACCTCTAAATTTATATTTTTGGCCATGAAAAATGATAACAAGAGGGTGGCTAAAGATCTAAGAAAGAAAACATGCTATTCCATTCTAAAACCCCCTTACATTTTGACTCTTTTCGATATTTATGGACATGGAAATCATTGGAAAAATAGTAAACAAAAATAAAAGAATATAGGAAAGAATATAGGCAAGCAAACATGCAAAAAAATCATAAAAAAAATACAAGAAAATGAATCACTACATACCTGTGAGACGAATTGGTTGATTGTCAAAGTTTTGCCTCTTGAAGTTGAACCCTTTCTCCACAAAAATTCACAATGGTGAGCTTAGATGTTGTTTGGAGTCTTGGATGCCTCCAAAGTAGTTGATGGTGCCCTCTTGCCCTTCACACTCATTCTCCAACAGCCAAATGAAACAAATGACAAAAAAAAAATCAGTTTTGAGCCTTTATTCCGCGGACGTGACGGCCTAGGCGACTTTTACCATCGACCCACGATTTTTTGGAAAAAAACGCCGAGTTTTTGAAAAAGTCGAAAATCACCGATTTTTAAGTGCCGATTTTTCGGTAGAGGTAAAACCACGCGATTTTTTGAAAGAAGCGCGATTTTTCGGCGATTTTTTCAAGACTGGGCTGGACCCCATGCTCCCTCTGTAGACCCTAGGTGAATCAAATAAAAAATCAAACTGTGCTGCCAGGCTATTTTAAATGGCAAATCTGCAATAAAGAGATAATTTGAGCAAAATCTCATCCGGAAGTGCCTGCAACTGAAAACTGAGTATCCATGTACTTTATCTGATCTTTATGTTTTGGAGTTGATCCATGTACTTTATTTGTTGAGCTCATCTTAACCGTAGATTATAACTTATGTATCTTTTAATCTTAACCACTCATTTAAAAGGTGGTTAGGGTTTTGGTCTCTCCCATAGCTATTTAAAGGAGAGACCCTCTCATTGTAAAAGGACTTTTGGCTCTGTATTTTTGGCAATAAAGAAATATTTTTGGGAAAAACTCTTGTGCCTTTGTTATAGATTGTTCTCATGCTTGATTGTAGTCTGATATCCTGTCACATCTTCATTGTTCGATGAGTTTACATGCTATATGTTTTGCTTGATGTGTGCTCTGTAGGAGGTGACCTTTGAAGAAGAAATGTTTGTCAGGAAAGGCAGAGGATCAGACATGGAGATCAATGATGAAGAAATGCTAGAACCAAAGGAGATGAGATCATCTCCCCCTCTAGTTCAGAGGGAGTTAGCTGAAAAGGATGAACCTATCGACTCGATTGATCTAGTTGATATCCCCAGAAATGTTGCAGGTCAAAAAAGACCTAGATGGGCACAACAGACTCTGTAGGATGCAGAGGGACATGAAGCTCCACATGGCATTGCCAGAGAAAGCAAAAGACCTCAGAGGTTCTCCAGTTATGTGGCACTGATGTGTAACATCATTGATTCAGAACCAACCGCTTATGAAGAAGCATCCAAACATAAAGTTTGGAAGGATGCCATGATGGAAGAACATCAATCCATTATGAAGAATGTTGTGTGGGAAGTTGTGCCGAGACCTGAGGAGAAGTCAGTAGTGACTTCTAAATGGTTATACAAGATCAAGCATGGAGCAGATGGAAGTGTTGAAAAATACAAGGCCAGATTTGTTGCCAGAGGATTCTCTCAGAAAGAGGGAGTCGATTATGATGAGACATTTGCTCCTGGGGCTCGATATACTTCCATCAGATCGATCATTGCTATTGCTTTAGCTATGAGACGGAAGTTGCATCAGATGGATGTGAAGACAACCTTTCTCAATGGTGTTATTGAGGAAGATGTTTACATCGAGCAACCATATGGGTTCATTGTCCACGGAAAGGAGTCTCATGTATGTAGATTGAAAAAGGCACTGTATGGACTCAAGAAAGCACCTCGTGCTTGGTATGGACGGATAGACGGATTCCTGGTGAGCTTGGGATTTACCAAGAGTGATGTAGACCCCAACCTTTACTACAAGGTTGTAGATGATGAGCCACTGATTTTGGTACTATATGTTGATGACTTGTTTCTCACAGGAAATGAGAAACTTATTGTATGGTGTGTTACCAACTTGTTTGTACCATAGTTGGATTATCTGAAGAGCCGCCAATTGACAAACATGATAAGTGTTTGATTCCAGTGTATCAGATGATCCAGCATTTGTGACTAGCCAGTTTTGTTTTTTGAGTCGACATGACCATGGCCCCATGGGGGTTTGTAATAAAGTGTGCTAGTAGGATCTGAGTGTCTCGGTTCCCCATGACTTGATTAAGCAACTAAGGTATTCTAGGGAGTTTTTTCCCTTGTCAATTATACTTTGCTTATAGCCGAGCTATAATCGATGAGGTTTTTTCCCGCTCCTTCAAAGCTGGAATTCCCGATTTTGAAAATTTTAGCCATGGGGGGTTATTAGAGTCCAACTAATGTATGTAAGCCTACTAGACACTATTAGAATAGGTTCTGGTCATGTCCCCAGTCTCTAGGACCATCAGAAAAATTTTCGAAAAAATTTTACCGGGTCCGTCGAGTTTGGGTTTTTTAATTATTTTTTAAATTTTAATAAATTTCTCTATAGTTTAAATAGAGAAATAATAATTTGTAATATGTCAGTCGTCCGGGGTCCAAATTCAGTGGTTGATGGCTCGTTTCATAAGCCAAAAATCACACATGACCTATGGACCAGCTAAACCCAACTTTCGGATGTCAATTCAGCCTCGTAATTAATATTTTCTCTAAAAAGCCATTTACAGAGAAATTATTAATTAAATTAATAAATTTGAATATTTTGGAGAAATCCAAATCTCTCCAAAATAATCAGAAATAAATAAAATAAAGGGCTAGTTGACATGGCACTCAGCATTTATAAAGATTCCAATCAACTCCAAGCAACTTCTGTCAACTATCCAGTCAGCACAAGTGGATCTCCCATAGAGAATTCGCCCTCCATGCATGCAAAGTCGAGTTTGGTGATGTGGAATGGTTATTAAATAAGTTTTTATTGGTTTTGGAGTTGCATTAAATGGGAGTGGGGGCGCCTTGCCTAGGTGGAGGCCACCTCCCACTCCCAACTACCATGATTGTAATCAACGTGTGGTTAACTCCAAGCCACCTACCAAGCACTCCAAGCTTGCTCACGTCAACTTCCTTTAGGAGCTCGAATTCTCCACATGGCATCTTGTTATTTGCTTGATGGTACTTCCAAAGTGGCATGGGGGGCACCTTGCCAAGGTGGAGGCCACCTCCCCATCCACATCATCTAAAGAACTTGAGTTGCTTGGTATCTATTACTCCAAGCTTATTTGACATGGATTTCGATTGGTTGTAAACTAGTGTTGATTGGGAGTTCGAATTGTGTTAGGTGCAATTGGCTTCTCTTGTGCCAATTCGAGTTAGGTTAGACTGGGGCTTGTCTTGTGCTATATAATGAGGCCCTTTTACCTCATTCTTCATGGAGATTTTGAGCATGAACACTCTGCCAAAATACTGTTGTAATATCTGTTCAATATTGAATAAAGTTTAGACTTTGGAGGTCCATGTTGGAGCAATTGGGATGTACTTCACACTATTGGTGATACCTCTTTCATTTTGTCAATTGATCATGCAATTTCAATATTAGATGTATGTTTTAGCTTTGATTAAAAATATATCTTTCGGTTCTTGCATGTTTCATAACAAGGTTTTTGCAGGGGTTTCCCAAGGTGGAGAAAGGCTTATTAAAGACTAAGTCATTCTTTACTTCAACAGTGGTTATTGGCATCTAATCAATCTGTCTTGCAGGTCTTCATGGTCTTTTCTTTACTTCAAGAGAAGAAACACTTCTAGGGAGCTTCGATCTCTTCCCTCCATCAAACATAAGAAACTTTCTCTTTGGTTACTAGATCTACCATCCAAACTGTGGATTTCCCAAGCTTTTTCCATCTCCAAGTTTGTGATCACCTCCTTGTTGGCCTTTGCTTTTGGCCCACTTGGTTTTGCCTTCTCGTTTTCCTCATCAAAGCCATCTTCCCTTCCTCCTCTCGTTTCTTCCCTCCATCCTCCTCTCGTCCACCATCTTCTAGCCATCCTCCATTCGTTTTACTCTTCATCTCCTCCTCCATTTTCATTGCCTTAGCCCTAGATCTATCCCTTCACCCATTCATCTTTCCATCCAAGACTCCTCCCATCTCTTCCATTCGTTTTTGGCTCCATTCGCCTACCTTCCAAAAGAGCCCTAAACACATAAAAGTCACAAAAAGGAATTTTTAAGTAGTGTTAGCTTCATCTTTTAGTTTGCAAAGTAGCTAGTTAGAGTTAGATCTTAAGTATTGTTGCATCCATCTCATGCATTGAAAAGTAGATCTTAGAAGCATTCCTTGTTTAATTTTAGTTTCCATTTGAAAGATAGAAAATTTTTCATAAAAAATATTTCAAATTTTTATACTTTAGATCTCTTTCCCACTACATTCTAAGAGTTTGTTGTTCGCTGGTCCGTTTCATCATAGTTAAGGTTTTATGTCAAAATCTCATACATTTCACATTTTAGACTTAAATTTTTAAATCTAGACGTAACTAGTTTCAAGTTTGTTTCATTTCCTAATGATTAATGGGTGCATTGTTGAGTCATTTTGAGACTTGTGTAGGTGTTTTGAAAGAGAAGAGAACTTGAAAAGCTTTCAAGAAGCAATATCCAAGAGGGAGCCAAAGAGAAGCTCAAGTGAATTTTGAACCAAAGAGAAGTGCAAACCATGAATGTCATTTGAAATAAACCACTATCCTTTGTACAAACTCATAAGAGTTTTCACTTTTTTCATTTAAGTTTTATTTCTTCAAAGTCCATCAAGGTTTCAAAACCCAAGGCATTTGTAATCTCATAATAAAATTTCAAGTGGAGGAGTCCTCCACTTTTTGGTTTCTTCCCCATTTGGGGAAGAGTGTGGTGTTTGGTTAAGATTAGATCTATCAGTTTTTGCTTTAGAGTAGTTTACTTTCATCTTGTTGCTTCTCTTTCAAGTTTTGACCAGAGTAAGCTAACTTTGGGATTGTATCCCAAAGGCCACATAGTTTTGTGGTAGCTTCTCGTTCCCCCATCAACATCTTGTGGACATCCAGCTAGCTGGAAGGTTTCCAGGACTGACGGTTCTAGTGATTAGCCTTGTTCGGAGGTTGATCCCACTTTAGAATAAATCAGCTTGGTAGAACACTAGATTTTGTTTTCTATTATCTTCAAAGCATCTTCCTTTGTGGTTATCTTTATTTTTCAGTCATTTTTCAATTTCATTTACTTCTTTAAGTTTCACAATCGCTTCACTTTTGCAATAAAACGAACAAAGCCTCTTGAACTTGGCCAAATCCAAGTCAAGAGCACTCTCTGTCGGAGAGCATATAGATTTGCACTTTCTCCTTGCATTAGGCATTTTAAAGTAGGAAGTCTCTTGAACTGTGGTCTTAAGACTAAGTCAAGAGCGCTCTCTGTCGGAGAGTTGAACAAGTGCTCCTAATAATAAAACACTTCAATCCACATTTCCCCCTTTAATTAATTTATCTTGGTCGTTTGTCCAACACCCGTATGCTCTGCCAACGTACTCAGAAAGGTGGAAGACTTGTTAAGTTCATAAGTGATAACTAATAAAACTTTCACCCCCATAACCAACCAATCCGGAGTTGAGTGATAAGATAAGTTCAGTGGGTAATCTCCTAGTTGGGGGCGCCGGGTTGCCATGTTCAGCCTCTAGTTTGCTGGTTAGCATTGCGCGACCTGACTAGAGCACTGGGTGGTCCGACATGTCCTTGAATGGAGGCACTTGATACTGTCTTTCCGGACACTCTCTTGATATCCTTGGTTTTATCCTAATAATCAAGACCACTAAAATCTTCAATTTACAAAGATAATCTGCATAACGATCTCACGAACGACACTTCTTCAAGACCCACACTTTCAGCATCACAGTCCTTACTTTTCTTTGACTCCATAAGGCACTGGTTATCTAAAAGTTTATATATTGATCAGGACCATTTGTTCTTGTGTTTATTTCATCTTGTGAATGCTTTAGTGATTTGTCAAATCTTGAATCATACTGCCATCTTGTTATCTTATCTTGCAACGTGGATTGCTTATTATCTGTTGTTCATCTTTATATATTTTTGGTCTCACCACAAGAAAACTCCTAAACAACACCCATCCGCATCATTTCACCAAAAAACACTTAAAAAACACAAGAGCCTTAGACAACTCTTTGTAGGGACTACCCCCCTTGGCTTCGTTAGGAGTTAGCCTAAACGGAGGAGCTGGGATTCAGGTGACAGTACCTGGCTCATTGCTTGCCCCCAAGGCCACACCTCTCCCCACTTTCCAGTGAGGGAGACAGCTTTCGAAAGATTTCTGCTGCTGGTGTGCAATCTGGCGGACAACATGGTGTAAGAAGAATCTCGCCTCTGAGTTTGAAATGAAGGATCTTGGATTGATGCACTACTTCTTGGGATTAGAAGTATGGCAGAGGCAGAAAGAGATTTTCCTAGGACAAGGAAAGTACACCATAGATATATTGAAGAGATTCAGAATGTTGGACTGCAAGTCCATGGCCACTCCGATGGATGCGAATTGGAAGAAGTTGAGAGATTTTGCTTGAGACTCAGATTTAATTGATCCCACCATGTATCGCCAGCTGATTGGGTTATTAATGTATTTGACAAACACCAGACCATATATATGTTTTGCTGTGAATGCTCTCAGTCAGTTCATGTGCGAACCGAGGCAGATTCACTGGATTGCTGCAAAACATGTGCTCAGATACTTGCGTGGCAATGTGGGATATAGTTTGAAATATGCTTCAGATTGTGACCTGAGATTGCAGGGGTTTACAAACTCAGATTGGGCCGAATGCGTTGCAGATAGGAAGAGTACTTCCGGATGTTGCTTCAGTTTGGGTTTTGCAGTTATTTCTTGGTGCAGCAGGAAGTAGAACTCGGTAGCACTCAGTACTGCAGAGGCCGAGTACATGGTTGCTAATACAGTAGCTCGAGAAGCAGTTTGGTTTCGTAAACTCCTGGAAGGATTGTTTGGCTAGATTCCAGAGTGGACTGTGATTCACTATGATAACCAGAGCTGTGTGCAGATGTCAGTGAATCCTGTATTTCACGACAGGTTGAAGCATATAGAGATTTGGTATCACTTCATACGTGATATGGTGCAGAAAGGTGCGATCGAGTTACAGTACATGTCGACAGACGACTAGACTGTAGATGTTCTCACCAAGGCTCTTTCCAGGGTGAAGTTCTAATACTTTCGCTGAAGACTTGGAGTAGAAGAGAACGTGTCCCTCCTTGAGAGGGAAAGATGACATTGAGATGCTTGCCCTGCTTTCACCCAGGTACCTCCACTCGTCCAGGTGCTCAGCCAGGTATGGGAGAAATCCCATTGGTAGATGAGTCAGACAGGTAGTGGATGGTCGAGTTCACCCAGGTACATTCACTCGTCCAGGTGCTCAGCCAGGTATGGGAGAAATCCCATCGGCAGATGAGTTGGACAAGTAGTGGATGGTCGGGACAGGTAGTGGATGGTCGGGTTCACACAGGTGCCTCTGCTCGTCCAGGTTCTCAGCCAGGTATGGGAGAAATCCCATCAACAGATGAGACAGATAGGTAGTAGATGGCCGTGTGATTGCATAGGTACCTCTACTCGTTCAGGTTCTCAGCCAAGTATGGGAGGACCCCATCGGCAGATGAGACGAACAAGTAGTAGATGGTCGTGCCCATTTGCTCGTCTGGGATCTCAACCAGGTATGGGAGAAATCCCATCGACAGATGAGACAGATAGGTAGAAAATGGTATAGCAGAGATGGCATAGCTGATATCTCAGATATCCAAGATTGAGTGATTCTCCTGGACTCACCGAAGGACTGGTGAAGTTGATGCATGATGACACTTCTCGAAGGACTGAGACTGTGTGGACAACCTTCGTTATGTATAGAGATGATGGAGACAGTATATATGTACAGATGAAACCCAGATGACCGTGATGCTAATGAAGACCGAAGAATACCTTCCTCGTTGAGAGGGAGTGTTGGATTTTGTGCAACTTCGGAAGATATTATTTATTGTATTTTATTGTACTTGATTGTACCTCCTAAGGGAGATGAACTTGATGTATTTAATTATGTAAAACCCTTGAAAGAATCAATGTAAACCTTGGGATGAAAAGCAAGCAGAAGAAAATTAAAAATAAAATTATTTATTGCTCCCCAAGAGAAGTCGGCCCAGTTAGGGAATTTTCCAGTTTGGCACGTGTATAAATAAGAGGTGAGTTCACCTCATTATTCACTCATCCACAAAAGACAAGTTCGCATCATCCAAAGAGAGAAGTTCGCACTGCAACAGGAGAAGACTATTTTGGGGTTTCTATCTTTTGGAAAGCATTTCCATCTTTTCTCTTTTATGATTGTACTTTGATCTCAGAATTACCATCTCTATACGAAGGTTGCTGGGTTTTCTCCTGTTTGGGTTTCCCAGGCTAAACTCTGTTGTTATTGTTTTGTGCTTTGTCTTTCTTCTAGTGATCTTGTTTATGAATTTGCATTATTATGCTATGAATGTATTAAAAACTAACAAGAAGACCAAGGGTATACAAACAAGGTGGGGATACAATCCATTCATCTCTCTCCCAAATGTACAAGTGTTCCATACACTAACTCAAAGTTCATCATCACCATATAAGGAAGGTCCACACTGGATGATGTGATCCTGTGGTCTTCCTGACTGCTCCTGAGGTGAAGTGCTAGTGACTTCATCAAGGGGTGGCCAATCCCTTGATGAAACAACCTAGCTCAACCATCTTGAGGACCTAGGAGAGGAGGTCATCACACATCATCATCTTGATTAACTGACTAAGATCTACCTGGTTAACTGACTAGGTATGTACCTGTAGGAACTGCTTGGTCCCAGACCAAGAATCTGCCTGGTCCCAGACCAAGAATCTGCCTGGTCCCGTACTAGGATTTCTCTGTCTCAGCATGCATGATCTGCTTGGTCCTCGTGACCAAGAAACTGTCTGGTCCCAGACCAGAATAACCTAGAGACAGATAGGGGCCCTAACTGTTGAAATATTGTAACTTCAAAGAATATTCTATTGTATTTTATTATTGTAATTTATTCAGAGATGTTTTATTGCTCCGTCGGGATGTTATTACTGTATTTGGTCATCATAGAGTCATGAGGTAAATCCTCCTTTGTAAGTCAGGGCATTAGATCCCCCTAGAGTCATTTGTATTAGGGTTATTGAGTCTCCTAGAGGAGTCGGCCCAATCAAGTTTAGATGGGGCCGACATGTTAAGTGAAAAGGTCAAGTGAAAGATAAAGTATAAATAGGAGTGATGTGCTCCTCATTTGGACACACTCACTTGTGTAATTCGCAGGAGAGAGAGAGAGAGAGAGAGAGAGAGAGAGATCTGCAAGGAGAAGGAGCACTTGTTTGGGGTTTTGTCTTTGAACTTTTGATCATCTATATTGAGGAAGTTTTGTTGGGTTTTCTTCCCCTAGAGGGTTTCCCAAGATAAATCTGTGTCTATCTTGTGATTGTGTTTCTTTCAGTGATCCTGTATATGCTATTGTTGTGAAATTGAATTGAATACTGATGTTATCTATCTTAGCATATTGAATCTTAACATGGTTTCAGAGCTAGCCTGAATAGGACATCTTTCACAAGTTGAAACTCTCTCTCTTCTCCCTCCGGCAAGAAATTAGGGTTTCTGTCAAAGTTGGAATTTTGGAAATCTGATTGCATAGAAAGGTGCGCCTCTCCAAGAGCGAAATTTTGAGCCCTAGATCAAAATTTTTGAATGGGTAGATCTCCGTGAAAGTCAAACCCTAGTTTGACTCTAGACTAGAAAAACCAGAAAACCAAAAAACCAGTTAACCAGAAAACTGCAGATCAGAATTTCGCAAGTCAATTTTGAGAGTTGAAAATTTGGAATCTACAAAAACCAAGTGTACCAGTCAATTTGCCTCAGTCAAGCGCATCTCCTGGTAAGGTCAATTTTGCATTTTGAGAAATTTCATTTTTTGGTGACCTCCTGGATAAGATGGCCTAAGCACTAAGCTTGAGGATAAGCTAAAAGGCATAGAGAATTTCTGAGCATGGAAATATAGGATTCATTCTTGAAGAGAATGATCTTGCCAAATACATCAAGGATGAAGTTGCAGAACCTGAAGAGGATGAAGCTAAGGAGAAGCACAAGAAGGACCTAATTAGGGCAAAGAGGATCATTGCTGATTCTATCAAAGACCACTTGATTCCTCAAGTGTCATCCAAGAAGACCCCGAAGGAGATGTATGATGCCCTAGCCAGAATGTATGAAGGAAGGAACATCAATAGGAAGATGAATTTGAGAACTCAATTAAAGAGTACCAAGATGAGCCAAGGAGAATCCATCCAAGACTACTTCACAAGGGTCTCCCAGTTCAAGGAGCAACTAGAAGCCATTGGAGACTCCCTTGATGAAGATGAGCTAGTTATAACTGCTCTTAATGGTCTCACTAGACTTTGGGATTCATTCATCCAAACTATGTGTGCCAGAAAGGAAAGCATGAAGTTCGACATTGTATGGGAAGATTGCATCCAAGAGGAGGCTAGAGTAGCCAATACAGAATCTCTACTTAAAGAAGATGATCAAGCCCTAGCCACCCATACCAAGAGAGGAAGAAGTCAATCTAACTTCAAGAAGGAAAGCCACAAGGAGTCTCAACCTCCCAAGAAGTTCCAAAGGACAAGAGGAAACAATTCAAGAAGAAACTACTCCAACTTATAATGTTTCCATTGTGACAAGCTAGGACACATTGCCAGAAATTGTCCATTGAAGAAAGAAGAATACAAGAAGAGGAACAACAACAAAAGACATCATGCACACCTAGCTGAAGATGAAGATGGAGAAGAAGACGAAGAAGGACCTCGAAGAAAACAAGCAAAAGAAGAAGACGCAGAAGAGTATGTATTATTCTCTACACTCTCTGGGTCTGTGACACCTGGAGAAGATACATGGCTTATTGATAGTGGTGCTTCAAAGCACATGACGGGACAAAAGAAAACTCTGTCAAAACTTGAAGAGAAGAACTCTCCTCAGAAGGTATCATTAGGAGATGACTTTCAATATCCTATCAAAGGAATTGGTGAAGCAAGCTACAAGCTTGATTCTGGAACCCCCATGAAGATGAAGTCTTATATGTACCAGGTTTGAAGAAGAACTTACTTTCTATCTCAACATTAGATAAGAAAGGATATAGGGTTGCATTCATAGATGGAAAAGTACTTATGTGGCCCAAAAGAAAATCAATTGAAGATGCAGTTGTCATTGGTGAAGAAGAAGGAGGCTTATATAAACTCAAGGGACATTAAAAAACAACTCTTGTTCATGATACCATTAGCCCAAGTGAATTATGGCATAGGAGGCTTGCTCACATCAACTACAAAGCACTACCCCACGTGAGCAAAGTAGTGACAGGATTACCAAATTTGAAGATCGATCATGAAGGCATTTGCAAAGGATGTGCAAAAGAAAAGAATATCAAGAATCCAATCCATTTCCGAAGAGTGAGACAAAGACTAAAGGTACGTTGGAATTAATCCATTCAGATGTATGTGGTCCAATGCCCTCCACATCTTTGAGTGGTTATGAATATTATATTACATTTATTGATGACTTTTCAAGAAAGACATGGATATATTTCTTGAAAGCAAAGGATGAAGTATTTGGAAAATTCAAGGAATTCAAAGCCTTGATAGAGAATCATTCAGAAAGAAGAATAGAGACACTCAGAACAGACAATGGTGGAGAATATACTTCAAAAGATTTTGAAGCCTTTTGTAAAGAAGCTGGAATCAAGAGGGAACTAACTACTCCCTACAATCCTCAACATAATGGTGTTGTGGAAAGAAAGAATAGGACCATTATGGAAGCAGTAAAGACAATGATACATGATCAAGATCTTCCAATGCATCTATGGGCTGAAGCAACAAGGACGACAGTTTATGTATAGAATAGATTATCCCATAGTGCCCTTGGATTCATGACTCCAGAAGAAATGTTCACAGGAAAGAAGCCTGAAGTGAGCCACCTCAAGATATTTGGTTGCCCAGTATATGTTCACATACCAAAAGAAAAGAGAACCAAGTTGGACCCTTCTGGAAAGAAGGGAATATTTGTTGGATACTATGAAGTCTCCAAAGCCTTTAGAATATACATTCCAGGATTCCATCACATGGAGATTAGTAGAGATGTAACATTTGATGAAGAAGCAACTCTCAAGAGATCCAGAAAGTGCCAGTGTTGGTCCTCTATTTTGTCCATTCGATGTACTATTTCCTAGTATTTAAAGTCTTAATGGGTCCAATAATAATCAGTTTTATGTGTCTTTTGAAGGTCAATATTGCTAAAAGCCATGGTAAGTAATTTTAATTATTTGATTGTTGTATTTTCTTATTTTTATGCATATGTTTTGGGTTTTTAGGTTTCATTAAACCCTATGCTAATAATGATGTGGGTTTCTCTTCTACACAGGGTTCGTTTTGTTATTTGGCCAGCGTTCAAATGAGGAGATTTGGGGATTCGATCTACCATCAGGGCGTTTTTATTTGATCCACATCATCTTTAAGATGCTTTTGAAGATTGCTTCACTGTTATTTCAGGCACGATCTTTGGTGTTATTATCTTCTCTTAAATGATATGTGTATATCCTGGATCTGAGATGCCATTTTTGGCTCAGAATGGTTAAGATATTTTGAGTATTGTTATTCCTATCGATCCTTGTCTTCAGGACGATTTTACTCTGTATAATCTAGTATAAAAGTAGCCATGGAAACCCTAAGTGAGAGGAATTTGTACAAACTCCATTTTTCTGAATATGATACAGCGTGTGTTTTCAGCAAACTTGTGATTTCAGTGTGTGAGGCGTTGAGGGCAGGGCCCACCTTCAACACCAGACTGTGATATTCCATTAGTGTGTGTGGTTTGTAATAGTAGATTGGCGTTTTCTCATTTCACATTCCTTTTCAGAATATAACTTATTTGCTCATTACTGATTTGCAATAGAAAATGTGACTGCGAGTACAGTTTATGGTAATAGATTGAATTTGTTACAGTTTGAATATAAGATTCCATTTGTTTTTGGGTGAATTGTTATTTTAAACCTAGGATATATATAATTGCATGATCTGATATAGAGTATGGTAGATTTAATTTGATGAAGGACTACGAATGGATTGAGTGTTTTTAGATTGAGTGTTTTATGAAGGATTGTGAATGGATTGAGTGTTATATTTCCATAGCTACAGGAATGGTTTTGAACTTGACTGTACAATTGAATTCAGAATTGGTTTGGATTTAAATCCTTTCTCTAGTCTCCAGTGTGTGGCATTGGTATATGAATTACAAGTTTAACTTTAGATACTAAAACCTTTATGTTGCAGCACAAGAATAGTTTATAGACAGCCTGTTCTCTTATTGTCGAATCAGGGTTTGAAGAGCGTGATCATAGAGTATTTAGGGTTTACCGTTTTTTTAGATAAAGGATTGCATTTGTATCTGAATGAGTTTTGAGAAAGAGTCCTTGGTTGTAACCCTGTTCATTTGAATCAGTTTCATAATTTAAACCAAACACAGTGACTGTCGATTATACAGTTCTAATCTTTATTTGATGAGCAGAAGTTTGGATAGTTTTGGTGTTTCTTCATGAGTACTTATATGCACTAATTATAAATAGAGTATGATGGAACTTCACCAACAGTTGAATTCTCCTTTGATAGACTGTATGCATTAATAACTCAAAGCTAAAAGGCATAGGACTAGTTCAGATTTGGAGATATTTGTGTGAATTTACACATTTGATTTGAAGTTCAGCTAGGAAACAAGGTCGACGAAGCATACACATTTGGTTGATGACAGATTGACTATTTTTATGGATTGTGATTACAATAGCCTAGATTGCTGTAGGTACCATTTATTGTTTTTAAATTGCTAGCAGGTTGTTTTAAAATTATAAAATTACAATTTGAAAATCCCTGGTTAGGTTATTTTTGAGTTCAACAGTAGGAATTAGTAAATTAGTTTTCATTTTCTTTAGTGCAGAGTTAGTGGTCTCTAGCATTGGTCCTTTAGGGTTAGTCTCATTGTTGTTAGCAGTAGATTAGGGTTTCTTGAGCATTAGGGTTAGTTTATCTGCACATATAGTGTAGCAGCTCGAAGTCTACGATTCCCCGGTTGATAAATTAAATTGAGGTGAATTAAATATCAATAATTTTAACCAACATTTTGGCGCCGTTGCCGGGGAGTTGCTCCAAGGTAAGCTGGTATTTTGCTCATTTCTATTTTTTAGACTGAGAAGTTTAGGTAGATAGGATCTTTTTACAGTACACAACAAGGTGGAGGGGAAACATTAAGACGCAAAGACGAATTCACTATGGGATTCCCATGGTGTAACAGCCTGCCGCATCCACTTTAGTGGGTTGCCCCAAATTCTTGTTGTTTCCTTTTGGTAGGTGTGGTTGTTTTTCTTCGCATGATTGATTTATTTTACTGCAAACAGTGTGTTTATCTTTCTTGTAAAGAGTATTTATGCAAGTGTGGGTGTGTTTAATTTCAGTAATCTAATTTTACAACAGCTTTTATGTGTGACTAGTGTTGTAGATTGGAGGAGAAGGATTGGTAAGGCAAACTTGCGCATTTCATATCAGGTTCCTTCAAACCCAATTGGGGGCACAGGTATTTCAATTTATTTTGATTAAAAGTCTTGTGATTTTCAGAATTTGTTTTGATGAGACCTAGAGATAGTAAGGGTAGATTCATTAAGGTTCATGCTGATCTTTTTGTAAACAACAAAACCCCCCCCTTCACTAACCCTAGGGATAGGGATACCGGCAACGAAACTGAAAACAACAACATTCAGAATTCAGCGGAATTTGGAACCCAACCAGTAGGAACTGAGGTTATACCCAGTGAACAGTTACATTCAGAAGAAATCCCACAGATCCAACAAACTTCACCTTTAAGGGAAGATCCTAATTTGGTTGACGCAGTGAACATAGAAAAAGTGAACTTCCTTCTGGAACATAACCAGAATCCGGTGGTTTCTCAATTAGAATCCACTACAGATTTACCTTTTAATTTTCAAGCTTGGCCTAGGCCAGATCATTTGGATTCTATTCTATCCCCAAGAAGAGACAGGATAGGTGTCAACTGGTTTAGGAACCCTCTTGTCATGAGTGATCAGGAAACTGAACACCAGATGGAAGGAGAAGTAGAACATGTGGGACGAACTGAAACAACTTTTGGCTTCCCCATTCTGGATCTTACACGGGATGTCAGTATGAAAAATATCCCAGCATCTTCATTACCTACTTTCTATGGGAAAAGTACTGAAGATCCGGATACCTTTCTATTTGAGTTTGACATCTTATGTAGGAGTTATAATTATCTACAGGATGCTCAAAAGTTAAAATTATTTCCAGCAACCCTTAAGGATTCTGCACTTAGATGGTTTATGAGCTTGGGGGAATCCACCATCCGAACTTGGGAACAAATGAAGAGTGCTTTCCTCAGAAAATACCGAGACTACTGTGGGCCCCGAGACTCCCAAAACGATATCTTTAAAATGCAACAGCATGAAGAAGAGAGTCTGGAGGACTTCCTAGAACGATTCTGCTTTGTATTACAGAAGTCTAAGTATAATACCTTACAGGAGGATGCCGTCAGAACCCTTTTTCTAAAAGGGATCCTGGATGAATATGTGGAAATCCTCAACTTGATGGCATCAGGTGATGTATCTCATAAATCCTTTGAAGAGATTACTGAACTATGCAGAAAGTATTCGAGGAGTAGAGCCAAGGCAGGAAAAAGCACAAGGGAAGGTCCTTCCCGTATTTCTAGAACAGCAGGGACTAGTGGGGTCACAAGAGTTGAGTTGGGAAACTTGTTAGAAAATTTCAAAACTGACATTTTAGGCACCTTAAGCTCCCAATTTGATGCTTTGAAAACAAAGAAACGGCAAGAGGAGGAGGACATAGCAGCATTACACATATTCTGCCCCAAATGCAGAAAAAGACACCCTTTGAAAGAATGCCCTCTAAATATTATTTCAGTCTGTGCTCTTTGCTCTGCTCAACACCCAACTGACAATTGCCCTTCTTTACCAGAGCTGCAAGCTTTTTACAAGCTTAATGCTGAACCTACCGATGCATCAAGGAGGCCTTGGCAGCCTAGACCTCAAAACATGTACCCAGAGCCTGTTTTCCAGAACCCTGCATATTATTATCCCATGCAGCAATCTCAGCAGCCATGGAGTCCACAAATGTGGCAGAATTGGCCCTCTCAACCTACTCAGACCCAGCCTTGGCAGCAAGGCTGGCGGGGACAGTCATATGGAGGACCACAAGGACAACCCTATGGAGGAACACAATCAACCACCCCTCCTAGTTACTGTCCAATGCCACCAAATATTCAGCAGTTACTACCAGGCTTTACACCACCTGCCCTTCCTCCTATACCCCCAGTTCCACAACAATATCAAAATCCAAATCCACCTCGACCCACGTTGTTGCCAGCCCAACCTATTCCAAACCCTAATAATCGACCTCCCCAGCCTCTTAATAATGCTGAAATTCAAATGGCTCCAACTTATGTAATTCATTCAGCTCCTTTACAGGAAATACAATTAAGGTCTGGGAAAACATTGAATAAAACTCCTCCAGCAGTGATTATTCATGAAGAGACTGGAGAAGAAAGTGATGAAAAAGAGATTTCAGAAGAAGAAGAAGTGCAGATTGCCTCAGAAAATACCCAAGCACTGGGAACTCATTTCCAACCACCAGCTCATCCACAGGTAAATAACAACCCCCCTTACCCAGAGAGGTTATTAATAGAGAAGCCTGTGATGCGTCCACAGTTTGATTTGGAAAGTGAGTTGAGAAATGTTTGCATCAAAATTCCATTACTTCAGGCTATTAGAGATGTCC
Source organism: Larix kaempferi (assembly GCA_027924585.1). NCBI lineage: Eukaryota > Viridiplantae > Streptophyta > Pinopsida > Pinales > Pinaceae > Larix > Larix kaempferi. Next base: position 10,592,171 of record BSBM01000348.1, on the reverse strand, counting down.
CTATTTATGCAAAATTGGTAAGGGAACTGTGTTTAAAGAAACCTGGCCGGAAACAGAAAGACCCACCCAAGATAAATGTTTTAGGCCAGCTGTCTAATTATATTTCGGACTGTCCCTTACCCCCAAAATTTTCAAATCCTGGGAATCCAGTGGTGACAATTTACATCAATGAGGTTCCAATAGGAAACACTCTGGTTGACCTAGGGGCTGCCATTAATGTCATGTCTATGACCACCATGCAGAGACTTCAGTTGCATAATCTCCTCAGATCTACTCCTACTATTTTGGAGTTGGCTGATAGGAGCACAGTCAAACCTGTGGGGGCCTTAGATGACATTACTGTCACAGTAGCTTCTTGGGAGTATCCAGTGGATTTTCTGGTACTCCAAACCAAACACCCAATGGGGGAGCATCCTGTTATATTAGGCAGGCCTTGGTTAGCCACTGCTAATGCCTTTATAGGATGCAGAGAAGGTATTTTAACTATATCAAATGGCACTTCTCTACAAAACCTAATCATTTATCCTCCAGCCCAGCCTGTATCGGAAAACATGTTATGGTTAGAGAATCCTTATGGGGATGAGGATGTGGGACAACCCTTACTGTCCATCAGTCAAACTAGGGGGCTGGAACACCAGACTGAGGATGATATCCTAGATCAATTTATTTCAGCCACCACTAGTATTGAGTACCCTCAGTCCTTCTCTGACTTAGACAATGTTTTCACAGAAGATTTTCAGGAACACTATTACCCCTCAGCCACCTCATCATCAGTAGTTTTATTTATAGATGAGAAGGTTGAAGCTGCAACTATACCAATGGAGATTAGTCCAGGAAGATCTTTGTTTATCAATGGGAATCTGTCTCAAAGCCAGCAAAATCAGGTAGTTGATTTACTCAAAGCACAGTCTGGGGCATTTGCTTGGGTTTATACAGACATGAAAGGCATTCACCCTGACACATGCATGCATCACATTTATACGCAGGAAAATATAAGACCAGTAAGGCAGCCACAGAGAAGAATGAATCCTGCGCTTAAAGACATTGTGAAGGAAGAATTACAAAAATTGTTGGATGCAGATTTCATCTATCCCATTTCTGATAGCAAATGGGTATCTCCGTTGGTGATTGTTCCAAAGAAGGGAGGTAAGTGGAGAATATGTGTTGATTTTCGTGAATTAAATAAAGCAACTCTCAGAGATTACTTCCCTCTTCCTTTCATAGACCAGGTTTTAGATACATTGTCTGGAAAGAAATATTTTTCTTTTTTGGATGGATACAGCGGATATAACCAGATAAGAATAGCCCCAGAGGATCAAGAAAAAACCACTTTTACCTGCCCATGGGGAACTTATGCTTACAAGGTGCTTCCATTTGGACTGTGTAACGCTCCTGCCACTTTCCAGAGGGCAGTGTTAGGTATTTTGGCTGATTTGGTCCATGACTGTGTGGAAATATATATGGATGATTTTACAGTCTATGGTAATGATTTCAAGGAAGCCTTGGATAATTTGGAGAAAGTTCTAATTAGGTGCCAAGAAACAAATCTTGCTTTAAGCCATGAAAAGTGTAAGATGATGTTAACTGAGGGTATTGTTTTAGGGCACCATGTTTCATCAGAGGGAATTAAGGTTGACCCAGCAAAAATTGAAATCATTACTAGTCTGTCTTCACCAACTACACAAAAAGAAGTCAGAAGCTTTCTGGGACACGCAGGGTACTATCGTAGGTTTATTGCTAATTTTACAAAGATAGCAGCCCCACTGTTCAAATTATTGGTCAAAGACAGTGGTTTTGATTGGGATCAACACTGTCAGAAAGCCTTTGACACATTAAAGTCAGAATTGTCTTCAACACCAGTTCTGCGGGGGCCAAATTGGTCTTTGCCCTTCCATATACAAACTGATGCTTCAGACACTGCATTGGGGGGAGTGCTCGGACAGAAAGAAAATCAGTCCTCGTATGCTATTTATTTCATCAGTAAAAATTTAACACCTGCAGAACTGAACTATACAGTGACTGAGAAAGAGTTTCTAGCAGTAGTTCATGCCATCAATAAATTCCGGCATTATATTACAGGTTACGAGGTATTTGTTCATACCGATCATTCTGCTATTAAATTTTTAATGAATAAGCCAATCACTAGTGGCAGAATTACTAGATGGTTACTTTTGCTACAGGAATTTAACATTACCATAGTTGACAAACCAGGGAAGGAAAATCTGGTTGCAGATTTCCTCTCCAGATTGACTCATGCTGATAATCATGTTCCTGTCGATGATACATTTCCTGACGAACACTTGTTTGCTGTCTCTATTAAAACACCCTGGTTTGCAGATGTAGCCAACTATTTGGTTACAGGGAAATTACCTGCTCATTTGTCATCTTATGAAAAACGAAGAATCATACAGCAAAGTGCTAATTATTCATGGGTAGGTAATGATCTCTTTCGAACCGGTCCAGATCTGATTATCAGGAGGTGTGTGAGGGAGGATGAGATGTGTGACATTCTCCAAGCCTGTCATGATGGGCCCTGTGGAGGCCATTTTTCAGACAAGCGGACAGCATATAAGGTGTTACATCAAGGGTATTATTGGCCTACCCTTTTTAAAGATGCTGAGAAGTATGTACAGGGCTGTGACAGCTGTCAAAGAATGGGGAGACCCACTGCTGCTGATCAAATGCCTTTACAAGCCCAGGTACAAATTGAACCCTTTGAAAAATGGGGATTGGACTTTGTTGGACCAATTTCACCAATGTCAAGGAAAAAGAGGTATATTTTAGTTTGCACTGATTATGTAACTAAGTGGGTTGAGGCAAAAGCTCTATTGAGGGCCACTGAGAAATCAGTCATAGAATTTATTTACGAAGAGATTTTTACTCGTTTTGGTATTCCTCGTGAAATTGTGACTGACAATGGAGCACAGTTTGTCTCTAAATCAATGAAAGCACTTACAGAACAATATGGAATTAAGCACTATAAATCTTCTCCTTACCATCCCCAAGCAAATGGTCAGGTGGAATCAACCAATAAAGTGCTAGAATCCATTTTAACTAAGACTGTGCAGCTACATCATAAGGACTGGGCAGACAGGCTACCCGAGGCATTGTGGGCTTACAGAACTACCTGGAGAAATACCACAGGGTATACCCCATATCAACTTGTTTATGGTAAACAGGTCCTGCTGCCTATAGAATTTCAGGTGAAAACTTTTCGTACTGCTGCACAACTGAGCCTGAATTTAGATGAAGCCCAGGAGCAGAGGCTGATGCAATTAAATGAACTTGATGAAATTAGACAAGATGCTGTCCAACAAACTGTGTTGATACAGAATCAGCGGACTAAGTGGCATGATAAATTTTTAAAGAAGAAGACTTTTGTAGAAGGTGATTGGGCTCTGTTATTTGACTCACGATTTAAACACTTCAAAGGTAAGCTTACCACTAGATGGATGGGGCCATATGAAATTGTGACTGTTTTTGATAATGGTTCTGTCAAAATAAAAACAATAGATGAAGAACAAACTGCCTTTGTAGTGAATGGACATCGGTTAAAAGTATATCATAAACCTCTCTCTAAGCAAGAGTTCATCCATAACATGAGTCAGCAGTCTGAACTAGAACTGGTAGGTGAGGTAAAGACTTCTTCATCTCCTACTCTCTCTCAGTAATCTTCAGTGAAATTGTTTTTGTACATATGTACAGGGATTTGTTTTTTTTCTCTCTCTTTTTGAAAAGGTGCAGATATTCTTTTCAGCAAGACTCAGAATGTTTTTTTTTGAAACCTAAGGGAGGTATCACTATCCTATTTCAGCATGCTGATTATTTTTGCAAGACATTTTTAAGGACTGTGTAAATTTGGGTCAATTTCTAAGTTCAATGAATTATTGGAATGTCTGCATTTGTGTGTCAGATTTTGTTGGGAATTGTTTTGGCTATTCATAAGAGTACTTGCCCACCAGGCATTGCCTACATTAATGCTTTTAGCTTCCCAAATGTTTCTGCTTATGAACCTATGGGCTGCGAGGACCATTTGATTTGGTTTCACACTAGATAAAGAGTGGGAATTGATGTTAGTTACAGCTATGGGCATGAAGTTATTCTTAAGATAGGCATCATGATTAAAAGGTGTTCAAGATCGGGCAGTTTGGGGGTTATTATCTCTTGGCTGTTATAAGATTAAACACATATATATATACTGTCTTTAGCCACTTTATGACTTTCACTTTCTACAGTTACGAAGGTTAGTTGTTCATATGGGCAAATCTTTACAGGCATATACAAAGAATACTCTTCCAATGTTGGTACCATCCCACTCCTAGATGGTTTTCAGAGCAGCTCCCCCACTCATCTATGCTGAAGCAAATCATAAATTTTATCTTTAAGATGAAATTGGGACAAGAGCCTCTGATAGAAAAAGGGTGTAAGAGGTTAACCCGCCGGGATACTGAACAGGTCTGCTGGCAGCGGGTACCGACCTGTGGTATGAACAGGCAAACCCATCAGGGTTCTGAACAGGCCTGTTGGCAATGGGGCATCTGCCTGGGGAAGAAGCTTCTTAAGATGTTATAGTTACCCCACCGGAGTACTGACCAGGCTTGCTGGCAGTGGGTTCTGACTTTGATATCTTCTTTAACAGCCTCATCTATACTTGTCTATATGAACAACGTACCTATGTGAAGGTGAAAGAGAAGCCATGAGGATGGTTAATTAAAAATTATTAATTCATTAAAAATAAAATGATAGCCAGTTGATAATCATCTCCAACTGTTTTTGGTACTTTGGGTTACCTGATTCTAAAAAAAGGTTTATTTTGATGCCTAAAACATAGCTGAGAACTGTAGTACTATTTTCATATTAGATCTCATCCTAAAAATTTAAAAGCTTGCATTTCTTTAGTTTTATGTCGTTGATAGATCTAAGTAGTTTCCATTTTTGTTTGATTTTTGAAACTAATGCTAAAGGGTACTTTGAGTTTTAAAACTTTTTGTAGGTGCTTTGAAGGAGAAAAGAAACAGTTGAGGAACTTTGAAAAAACAAGGAGATCTTTACCCAAAGAAAGTATCAAGCAAACCATAAGGATGATCCAAAACAAGAAACTTACACTCCTCCTTTTGTAAAAGCTCTTAAGAGCTCCATAGTTGTTTTCATAGTTGTTTCATTTCTCTTAAAAGACCTTACAAGGGTTAACTTCCCAAGGCACTTGTAATCGATTAATAAAAAGGCTAGGTGGGATAAGGCCTCCCACACTTTGGTTTCTTCTTCCCCATTTGTGGAAGAGTGTTTTGTGTGCTTAGTTGCATCTATTTCAAGTTTCTAGAGTAGTTTTTTATTTCCTGTACTTAGAATAAAATTTATTTCAAGTTTTGACCTGAGAAGCCTCTTGGGATTTGATCCCAAGTGCCGCATTAACACTGCGTGCTGCTTCTCTTTCCCCACCATGTACTGCGTAGGACCAGCTAAGCTGGAAGTTTCATGAGCGGTGTGCAGAAGTCACCTTGACTTCACCTTTAGATTAGTCCCTGTTGTGGTAGAACACTAGTTTTCTTTCTTGCAAGTAGTTCATTTCTTTTAATATATCACTGTTTATCTTCAATCATTTTGAGCTATCACATGTGTTCTTGTTTACAAATTGCCTCTATTTTAACAAAGAACAAAGCCTCTTGAACTTGCAATAACCCAAGTCAAGAGCACTCTCTGTCGGAGAGCATAATAGTATTGCATTTTCCTTGCATTAGGCATATAGACTAGCTAAGTCTCTTGAACCTTGTCATAAGACAGTCAAGAGCACTCTCTGTCGGAGAGTCAAACTGTGTGCTCTAATAAGTCTTAAAACATTCCAACTCACTTCCCCCCTTAATAATTTATCTTGGTTGCTATCCAACATCCGTATGCTCTGCCAACCTGAAAAGGTTGGGCTAGTACTCAGAAAGGTGTTGGATTTGTTAATTGTTTGATAACATAATAAAATTTTTACCCCACAACCAACGAACCGACATTGATCATTCGAGAAATACTCAGGTAGTGGGCAAAGTTCCTAAACCTGGTGGGGCCGGAAATTACCGTTGTCTTAGATGTCAGAGTAGTTAAGTCTTCAGACACTTACTCCTTGATAACTAGACAGTCCGTCATACCATCAGAGGGGAAGCCACTGAAGGTATACCTTTCCGGTTGGACGCTTTATCTTTGCTTTGTTAGCCTTAATAATCAAGAACATTAAAACTTTTAATTTACCAAGATAATTTGCAAAACGATCTCACGAATAGTTACTAAGACTTGTATCTTCAGCATCCCCTAGCACCATACAAGTTATTGATTCCATAAGGCACTGGTTTTATTTACACTTCCATTATTATTTGGGGCCATTTGTCCTTTGTTTAAGTGATTTATCAGTGGATGCTTTTAATTTTCGCAAGTCTTTATTTATATTGTTGGCATATCGCAACGTGGATTGCTTATTATCTTGTGTCTTTATCTTAAGTTGTGATATCGCTCATTTAAAACTCTTAAACAACACCCATCCGCATCACTCAACACCCCAAAACACATTAAACATAAGAGCCATAGTAAACTCTTTGAAGGGACTACCCCCCTTGGCTTCGTTAGGAGTTACCTAAACGGAGGAGTTGGGATTTAGGTGACAGTACCTGGTTCATTGCTTGCCCCCAAGGCCACACTTTCCCCACTTGTAGTGAGGGAACAACTTTCGAAAGATTTCTGCTGCTGGTGTGCATCTTGGCGGACAACAGAATGTAAAGCCATGGCCACACCCATGGATACCAACCTGAAGTTGTTAGCTGATGAATCGTCTGAGTTAGTGGATGTGACTTAGTACAGACAGATTATTGGGTCGTTGATGTATCTGACGAATACCAGGCCAGATATATGCTTTGCTGTAAACGCCCTGAGTCAGTATCTAGTTGAGCCTAGATGTGTTCACCTGGTAGCTGCAAAGCATGTGATGAGGTACCTGAAAGGTACGATAGACTTTGGTCTATACTATGTTGGAGATCATGACTACAGATTGTATGGATATACATATGCAGATTGGGCTGGAAGTGTCTTAGATAGGAAGAGCACCTCAGGAGGATGTTGTTGTCTGGAATCCGCCATGATCTCATGGTTTAGCAGGAAGCAGTCTAGTGTTGCTCTCAACACAGCTGAAGCAGAGTACATAGCAACTTGTTCTGCTAGTTGTGAATCCATATGGCTTCGAAAATTGATGTCAGGTCTATTTGACCTAGAGTTGGATACCACAGTGATTCTATGTGACAACCAGAGTTTTATAAAGATGACGGAGAACCTAGTGTTGCATGACAAGTCAAAGCACATAGAAATCCAGTAGTTTTACATACGGGATATGGTACATAAGGGAGCTATAAAGCTCCAGTATGTGAGCACAGATGAATAAGTCGTTGATGTGTTGACTAAGCCTCTGTCTCGAGTGAAGTTTGAGTACTTCCGTGATAAGCTTGGTGTAGTTCGAGAGGACCTTCCTTGAAAGGGGGAGTAGTGATGATGATGTTGCAGTGAGATTGTATCATCCCTCGACATTAGTCCTAAAGTGATCCGTAGACTTTTGTCTCCGTGATGTGGTTGGGATTGTATCATCCCTGGACATTAGTCCTAAAGTGATCTGCAGACTTTTGTCTCCGTGATGTTGGGATTGTATCATCCCTGGACATTAGTCCTAAAGTGATCCACAGACTTTTGTCTCCGTGATGTGGTTGGGATTGTGTCGTCCCTGGACATTAGTCCTAAAGTGATCCACAGACTTTTGTCTCCGTGATGTGGTTGGGATTGTATCCTCCTTGGACATTAGTCTTAAAGTGATCCACAGACTTTTGTCTTCGTGATGTGGTTGGGATTGTATCATCCTTGGACATTAGTCCTAAAGTGATCCGCAGACTTTTGTCTCCGTGATGTGGTTAGGATTGCATCATCCTTGGACTTATGTCCTAAAGTGAGAGGGATTGATCATCCCGTAATTGGATCATGTGTGTTGCAGGTTATGTTGCTGATCAAAAGACCAAGAGTTGTTGTTGATCGAAAGATCAAAAGTTGTTGTTGATCGAAAGATCAAGTGTTGCTGTAGGCGATCCAGTGATCGACTGCTGCAGAAGATGAAGATCAAAGATAAAGACTCAGTGCTGTAGAAGATGATGCTCCAGTACTGAAGATGTTTCAGTAACTGTTCCAGCTGCTGATATTGTTGAAGAAAACTTCCGATGATTTATAGATGTATCACCTTGATGTTGTTGATGATGCTCTCTCTCCTTGCTCCTACAGTTGATGTTGCTGTTGTCAGTAGAATACCCTTCTTGTTAAGGGGGAGTGTTGAAATATTGTAACTTCGAAGAATATTCTATTGTATTTTATTATTGTAATTTATTCTGAGATGTCTTATTCCTCCGTCGGGATGTTATTATTGTATTTGGTCATCATAGAGTCATGAGGTAAATACGCCTTTGTAAGTCGGGGCATTAGATCCCTCTAGAGTCATTTGTATTAGGGTTATTGAGTCTCCTAGAGGAGTCGGCCTAGTCAAGTTTAGTTGGGGCCGACATGGTAAGTGAAAAGGTCAAGTGAAAGAAAAAGTATAAATAGGAGTGATGTTCTCCTCATTTGGACACACACTCACTTGTGTAATTCGCATAGGAGAGAGAGAGAGAGATATCTGCAAGGAGAAGGAGCACTTGTTTGGGGTTTTGTCTTTGTACTTTTGATCATCTATATTGAGGAAGTTTTGTTGGGTTTTCTTCCCTTAGAGGGTTTCCCAGGATAAATCTGTGTCTATCTTGCGATTGTGTTTCTTTCAGTGATCCTGTATATGCTATTGTTGTGAAATTGAATTGAATACTGATGTTATCTATCTCAGCATATTGAATCTTAACACTAGCCACATACTAGGGACTTTCCCATGGCATCAACCTGCTTGGTCCCAGACCAAGAACCCTAGTAGACTGCTGGGGGTCCTAGGGTACTGTTATCACACAACTTGTAGGTGTCCCTAAAGGTATCCCATCCGGGATGGTAGAGGAGATGGGCAACTAAAGAGGTGACCCAAGAGATGCCACGGTTCCCAATGCAAGCTGGGAGTGACGTCAACCGAGGCACTCTTCACTTTAGATCAAGATGAATCAAGACCAAGGGGGAGACCCTATAACCAATCAAAGAGGATTGGACCAAAACAAAGGTTTCTAGGGATGTGTAAATGACAAGTTACGAAAACCAATGTAAGGTTAGGTTGACCCAAGAGTTTAGATAGTGGTTGAAGAGGTTTAAGGAATGACAAGTGTTTCAACCAATGAATGGGTGGGGCCACCTATGAGGACCAAAAAGACAAATCTAGTACCATGAAACACAAGTGGGACCCACTTCCTTGGGATATGGAAATGGTTCAAAATGAGACCCACAAGGTGAAGTTAGGGGTGCAAATGGTACCGAGGGTTATGCTAGGAGTAGATCTATGGATCTAAGGTGAAACTAGAGATACCCACATATGGGATCTACAACTTGACACAATTCCCAAGAAGTGCGAATTTGCCCAAGGTGGACTAGTGCCTTGGAATGGATGGGCCAATGGAGTCAAAAGGATATCAACTTGTAGATCGGGACACCTAGGATGCAAATCAAGTGGGCTACTTGAGATGTGATGGTTGCATCTTACTAGATCTAATATTTCACTAAGTGACCCAAGTGGACAACTTTCCCCAAAACAAGGAATGCTACCCCCAAGGAAGAACTTCACTAAGTGAGACACTAGATGTAGGTTTCGAGGTATGCTCTTTCCAAATCCAATGGGATCTCAACCACCTAGTTTCTCAAAGTGGGACAACTCAATCACCCAAGAAGTGCGACTTTGCCCAAGGAGGGCTAAAAGCATGGGATGGTGTGTCAAATCAAGTCCAAAGGCCACCAAAGTTTAGATCCAAGTAGTTTAGGCAAGTATGAATGTGGATCTTGAAAATCATGGGCATCCAATGGCTGGATCTCCATAGATCTGAGATTGGACATGCATCACCAAATTGACCCAAGTGGGGCTCAACCCTCAAAATGAGGAATGGGGCCCACAAGGCAAAAATCAATGAAGTGAGGCACTAGGGGTAGGTTATTAAGTATGGAGATTATGGATCAAGTGGGATCTCACCTCACCTACCCATCTCTTGGAAATAGCCCCACTAGCCTCCCTCAAGAAGTGCGACCTCCCTCAAGAAGGCTAATGTGCCTTGGAAAGTGTGTCAAATGAAGACCAATCCTCACCAAACTATAGATTCGAATTGCCGTGGATGCTATAGAGGTGGGTTTTCAATATCTTACCCAAAGCCAAGCTAGATCCAAGTAGATCTAAGAAAAAGTGAAAAATGAGGGTTTTAATCAATCCGGGTTTTATGATCTAGAATTTATGGATAAGCCAAGGAAGAAGAAGACCATACCTTTGGAGCATACCTGGATGAAGAGATGAATGCTAGTTGAGATGAGGATTACTTTTGCCAAAGATCAAATGAAGAATTTTTGAAGCCCTCTTGCCAAATCGATTTTTTTCCAAGCCACATGTGTGTCCTGTTATCACCCAAACTGTAGTTACCCCTATGGATGTATCCAGTCATGGATGGCAATAGGGAAGGGCAACTCAAAAGGTGCAACCACGATCACCTCGACCTCCAATATATGGTTGTCACGCCAGTCGAGGCAACTTTCACTTTATGTTATCTAGCCCAGACAACAAAGGGGGAGACCCGATCTACTCCCGACAGGAGAGATCAAAACCAAGACACCAAATCAGGGTATTTCTAAGTGAAGTTAGGTGTATGGTTTATCCTAGACCTAAGGATGAAGTCACAAGCCAAGTGAGGGGTTTAATAGGTATAGCATTGGTTCATAGTTGATGTAAGAGTGATTTATAATGTTTGAAGTGAGATCTAGGGCTAGTGTACTAGTTCAATGTCAGAAGATCCGCTGCCTTGGGAACCGTGTCCAATGCAGGGTAGTTTAAAGGTTGTATTGGGGCTAACTAGTACAGATGACAAGCTTGACCATGATACATGATCGCTTCAAGGGTTTAGTTCACCATGCATAGGTCAATCCACAAGTCAATCCAACAATCTAGGAAAGTCGAATTAACTTGGAGAGAAGCCAGTGCCTTGGGAATTGGGAAGTGGAGTCAAAGTAGGGTTGACTTGTGGTTTAGGACTCCTAGTACATGGGACAAGTGGGCAATAAAGGTCTTGATGGATAAATGTGTCTAGATCTAGGTTTGACCCAAGTGGACCACAATCCCTTAAAACAAGGAATGCTATCCCCAAGGCAAGATTTCACAAAGTGATAGTCTAGACCTAGGTTTTGAATTATCCCGGTTCCAAATCTCCAAAAACCTCAAGTACCCACGTCCTAGAAGTGAGTCAACTCACTTCTCCAAGGTGGTGCGACTTTGCTCAAGGAGGCTAAAAATGAGGGTTAGGTAGGTCAAGACAAGTCGGATGGCATCCAAACTTTAGATCCAGGTAGGTTGGTTAGGTAGGAGTATGGATCTATAATTTCGTGGCAATCCAATGGCTAGATCTTAGTAGATCTGAGTTTAAGTGTTCCAAGTGGTCCAAAATGGGGATTAAATCCCTTAAAATGTGGAATAGGGCCCACAAGGTGAATTTCAGAAAAGTAACAACCTGGGTGTATGTTATTGGATGTGTAGATGACAAATCAAGTGGAATCTCAAACACCCACCACCTAGATCTAGGTCAACTTGCTCAAACTAGGAAGTGCGCCTTGCTTGGGAGAAGCTAAGTTGGCTTGGGAGGGGGGTCAAACGGAAGCCAATCCTCACCAAACTATAGATCCGGGATGCCGTGGATGCTATAGAGGTGGGTTTTCAATATTATGCCCAACAACCCACTAGATCTAAGTAGATCTGAAAAAATGTAAAATGGGGTTTTGAAATATTTAGGGTTTTGAAATATTTTAGACAATTGGATAGATCATGGAGATAAAACTTACCTTGAGATCATACCTGAGTGATGTGAATGAGATGCCTTGATGTTGAGGAAGATTCCCGCAGAGATCAAATGAGAGATTGTTGATTTTGCTTGCCGAAATGATGCCCTAGTCCACACGTGCGACCTCCTCTACCTGTCAAACCAAGGAATAGCGATTCAATCAGTAAGAATAAGCATGGAGGAAATACAAGAGAAATGCAACAGTAACATGAAATAGAAGGTCCTGGGACAGTAATACTCCCTGTTACCGACGAAGAGATCCAAAGAAGAAGTAGGGAGAGTCTTCCCCTACCAATACTTCCTCCTCAAAGCAAATCGGCCTCCACCTGTAGATGCAAAAATCGTGGTACAAAATATATGGCAAACAAGATCTCCAATAACTCAGTGCAAAGGAAGAACCAACGAACGAACACCAAAAACATTCACCACAACATTGGAGATAGATGCAATAATAATTTTCTATTCCAATAATCCAGAGCCAAAAGTCCCCTTTACAATGAGAGGCTCTCTCCTTTAAATAGGAAGGAGAGGCACCAAAACCCTAACCACTTTTTGAATGAGTGGCTAAGATTAGAAGATACAAATGTCTACTCAATGGTTGAGATGAGCTCAACAATAAAATACATGGATCACTAATAAAATATTATGTAAGTGGACAAAATCGCCCTATAAGAGGGGAATCCCACCAAATCATGATGACAAAATATCATAAGAGGCTTGTTATCACATATATAGTAGCCGGGCTACCATACATTATTTTTCTCATTCCAGTACACTATTCAGCCAGTTCCCTTGCATTTGAGATGCCGAGATGAGCATCTATATTGGATCACTATCAGATTGTGGACAACAGTTACATTCCCCATGCCATTTACTGAGTCTCAGGACACTCAGAAAGATGACCGATGTAGCCATTATATCATTTTTACAGAGCAGACAGTAGTGCCCAGAGTTACAGCAGCAGTCTCAGAGGACAGAGGATGGTACAGGTTGATGTGCATTCAGGTATATGACTCAGCAGGTATATCATAGTGTTATGGTTAGATTGCTTTTATACTTATTCTCATAGCATGTCTTAGCACTTAGTGTCATGATCTGGCGATCATATAGATATATGGACCTGGTTGATCTATTATATATATTATATTGTCCCTACTCAGACTTAGAAGTTCACTATTCATACTCATTGGTACATACCCTCCTTAGGGAGAATAGAGGTGATCATTACACCATACTTTGGCTTGCTAGTGTTGGCTCCATCATTTCATTGTCTTCATCCATCCATGGCCTACCTTTTAGATTATCACCCTGACTTACTACTTGACTAGTGGCATGGAGGACTTTTCCCCACTGTAGCCTCTGTATTGGATGAGCTTCCCTGTTTATTGTGTCTCGGCTCTGAGTTGGTGACAAAACTTACCTATGGTAAGTTGGAGTTCCTTGTGAAGTCCCCCTAGTCACTAAAGTTGTGTTGGCTAAACCTGAAACTTTTAGTGCTGCCATCAATACAAAATCTGGAAAATGAAATGCTATATCTTGTATGAAAAGCCCATTCATGCAATGTGTTTCTAAACACACATGAATGAAAGGCATGCCAAATGAAAATGGCCATAAAAATAAAATGTTATATCTTGTGGAAAATAAATACCTAGGTAAACAAGCTGTCCATGACACACCTAGAAGTGCTCAGGTAAACAAGTGCCTTAAAAACACACCTGCAGCAGAAAGCCTAAAAGAAAAAATGTAAATCTATGCAATGTGTTTGTAAACACACATAGATCAAGGCTATGGAAACTTCAGGCCCAAAAAGCAATGGAACTTAAATGCTATATCTAAACAATTGCTGGCCTTATTTGTATTATGGATTGTGCGCATCTGTGAAGGTGAATAAACCCTCTTTAAACAACTCATCCATTTGTGAGACACCGCCATTCCCTGTGTTATTGCTCATTCAGTATATACTATGGTGTATTCCCTTTCCCTTGCCAAAGTGTCACAAAGTCAAGACAGCTAAGTCATCCCTTAGCCTAGCCAGTTAATTCAGCCTTCACCTTTCACTAGCGAATTGATCACAACTATGAAGTGAGTATGGTCCTGAAAGTCTAGTCTGAGTAATAATAATAATTAACGACACTATATATTTGGATGTAGATCGCCAGTTATGATCATTATGTGTTATAATTGTTATTTGAATAAGTTGTAAAGCATGTATTAACCTTGATACTTTTCAGCAGCCTTGGATGATGGACTGAGTTATATTTGGTTGACCATGGAGGACCATGGGACATGAGATGTTAGACCTTATGATGATATGGATAGATGATATATGGTCTACATACACATACAGGATGATTCTATGCAGCAGCTACAGGGTTATGATGATGATTATGGGTTTACAGCAGTGCTTGTATATGTACAGCGCATTATTATTGGCCTTGTTCCGGTATATTAGATATTTATTTTGATCAGGTAGAGACTCATATGGTGTATGAGTACACATCTTGGATAGATTTGGACCTTCTGAGTCCAATGGGACAGTTTGTTTTCAGTTTCGGGCACCTACAGTGATGATTGAGCCTCAGTAGGCTGTCCCAGTGCAGTTTTGGTCTGTTGGAGGCCCTGTCGGAGCAGATGTGATTTTTATCCGGTTGACCTAGGGCGCTGATGATGGAGGGGGTGGTCCAGCCACTTGTTTTTACCATATTACCCCCCTTCCGGACACATTGGTGCCCTCACCTTGACAGCGCCAGCACTCCAGGAGGCTGTTTGGGGCAGTTTCACGCTTCCCGAGGCATTTCAGGATTGGTAGAAATGGCTATTGAGGAAATCGATTTGGGCTACTGAGGCAAAGTTATGGCATGGGATGATCAGTGATGATAGATCGGGGTCTTCCACACCTTCTCCAGCAGTTTTAGCTTCATCGGGGCCCGCATCCATCACTTATGGCACTTTCTGTGGATTTTTTGAGGTCTTTTGAGGACCACGACTTCACCATGGAGGCACGATTTGGTACATTCATGATTATTTATTGGTTATTGTGCTATGGGGATTGACCAAGGAGGGATAAAATTACCCCTTGGACCCACCATAAGCCTCTTATGATATTTCATCATCATGATTTGGTGGGATTCCCCTCTTCTAGGGCGATTTTGTCCACTTATATTATATTTTATGTGTGATCCATGTATTATGTTGTTGAGCTCATCTCAACCATTGATTAGACATTTGTATCTTTTAATCTTAGCCACTCATTCAAAAAGTGGTTAGGGTTTTGGTACCTCTCCTTTCTATTTAAAGGAGAGAGCCTCTCATTGTAAGGGGTCTTTGGCTCTTGGATTATTGGAATAGAAAAATATTCTTGTGGAAATTCTTGTGGTCTCCTTTGCATCTGGTGTTCTTAGATGGTGATTGGAAAGTCTATTGCAACCTAGCATTTGGAAATTGTGGCAAGATCTATCTTTTTTGGAAATCATTGTTTGTCTACAGGAGGGCGACTTCAACAAGGGCGATTTTGCAAGGCTTCTTCAAATCGACTTTCTTGGCATTCGCTTGTATCAGGGGGTTATCATTAGCTTCATTGTGATCTATGCTATCTTTCTGTTACTTCTCTTGTGGCATTAGTCTTATCTCTTGATGCATCAAATCTGATATTGTTGACGTTTGTTGTGCAGGAGAGAGGGCGCATTGGCTTCTTGGATCAAATCGACTTGCATAGAAACTACCTCAAAGCTTCTCAAATTGATCGGGTTTGCATAGATCATCATCATCAAGGCATCTACAAGGTTACCCAGGTAAGATCCATAGGTTTGTTTCTCTTTCCTTTATCCAATCCATTGACATAGCTCATAAATTGTAAAAACCCTAAATATCTTAAAACCCCCATTTTACATTTTCTCAGATCTACTTAGATTTAGTGGGTTGTTGGGCATAATACTTAAAACCCACCTCTATAGCATCCAAGGCATCCCGGATCTATAGTTTGGTGAGGATTGGCTTCCATTTGACCCCCTTCCCAAGCCAACTTAGCTTCTCCCAACCAAGGCGCACTTCCTAATTGGAGCAAGTTGACCTAGATCTAGTACATGGGTGTTTGAGATTCCACTTGATCTGACATCTACACATCAAATAACATACACCCAGGTTGTCACTTTTCTGAAATTCACCTTGTGGGCCCTATTCCACATTTCAAGGGATTTAAACCCCACTTTGGACCACTTGGAACACTTAAACTCAGATCTAGTAAGATCTAGCCATCGGATTACCGTGAAACTATAGATCCATACCCCTACTTGACTGATCTACCCGGATCTAAAATTTGGATGCCATCCGACTTGTCTTGACCCACCTAAACCCCACTTTCAGCCTCCTTGGGTAAAGTCGCACCACCTTGAAGAAGTGAGTTCATTCACTTCTAGGAACTGGGTACTTGAGATTATTGCAGATCTGAAACCGGAATAATTCAAAACATAGGTCTAGACTATCACTTTGTCAAATCTTGCCTTGGGGATAACATTCCTTGTTTTAAGGGATTGTGGTCCACTTGGGTCAAACCTAGATCTAGACACATTCAACCATCAAGACCTCTATAGCCCACTTGCCTCATGTTGTAGGAGTCCTAAACCATAAGTCAACCCCACTTTGACTCCACTTCCCAATTCCCAAGGCACTGGTTTCTCTCCAAGATAATTCAACTTTCCTAGATTGTTGGATTGACTTGTGGTTTGACCTATGCATGGTAAAACTATACCTTTGAAGACATCATGAACCATGGTCAAGCTTGTCTCATGTACTAGTTAGCTCCAATCTGACCCCTAAACAACCCTGCATTGGACACAGTTCCCAAGGCAGTGGATTTCCAAACATTGAACTAGTACACTCATCCTAGATCTCACTTCAAACATTATGAGTCACTCTCACATCAACTATGAACCAAAGCTATACCTATTGAACCCCCACTTGGCTTGTGACTTCATCTTTAGGTCTAGGACAAACCATACACCTAACTTCACTTGGAAATACCCTGATTTGGTGTCTTGGTTTTGATCTCTCCCGTCGGGAGTAGATCGGGTCTCCCCCTTTGTTGTCTGGGCTAGATAACATAAAGTGAAGGTTGCCTCGACTGGCGTGACAACCATATATTGGAGGTCGAGGTGATCGTGGTTGCACCTTTTGAGTTGCCCTTCCCTATTGCCATCCATGACTGGATCCATCCATAGGGGTAACTACAGTTTAGGTGATAACAAGGCTTATGGTGGGTCCAAGGGGTAATTTTATCCCTCCTTGGTCAATCCCCATAGCACAATACATATAAAATAATCACCAAAGTACCAAATCGTGCCTCCATGGTCAAGTCGTGGGCCTCAAAAAGACCTCAGAAATCCACTGAAAGTGCCATAAGTGATGAATGCGGGCCCCGATGAAGCTGGAACTGCTGGAGAAGGTGTGGAAGACCTCGATCTATCATCACTGATCATCCCATGCCATAACTTTACCTCAGTAGCCCAAATCGATTTCCTCAATAGCCATTTCTACCAATGCTGAAATGCCTCGGGAAGCGTGAAACTGCCCAAAACAGCCTCCTGGAGTGCCTGCGCTGTCAAGGTGAGGGCACCAGTGTGTCCGTGAGGGGGGTAATATGGTAAAAACAAGTGGCTGGACCACCCCCTCCATCATCAGCGCCCTAGGTCAACTGGATACAAATCACATCTGCTCTGACAGGGCCTCCGACAGACCAAAACTGCACTAGGACAGCCTACTGAGGCTAAATCGTCACTGTAAGTGCCCGAAACTGAAAACAAACTGTCCCATTGGACTCAGAAGGTCCAAATCCATCCAAGATGTGTACTCATATGCCATATGAGTCTCTGCATGATCAAAATAAATATCCAATATACCGGAACAAGGCCAATAATAATGATCTGTAAATGACCAAACACTGCTGTAACCCAAGAATCATCATCATAACCCTGTAGCTGCTGCATAGAATCATCATGTATGTATACATAGACCATATATCATCTATCCATATCATCATAAGGTCTAACATCTCATGTCCCATGGTCCTCCATGGTCAAACCAGGTCTAACCAAGACCAAATATAACTCAGACCATCATCCAAAGCTGCTGCAAAGTGTCAAGGTTAATACATGCTCTACAACTTATTCAAATAGCAATTATAACACAGAGTAATCATAACTGGCGATCTAAATCCAAATATATAGTGTCGTTATTTATTATTATTACTCAGACAAGACTTTCAGGATCATACTCACTTCATAGCTGTGATCAATTTGCTAGTGATGGATGAAGGCTAAATTAACTGGCTAGGC
Organism: Larix kaempferi; assembly: GCA_027924585.1. Taxonomy (NCBI): domain Eukaryota; kingdom Viridiplantae; phylum Streptophyta; class Pinopsida; order Pinales; family Pinaceae; genus Larix; species Larix kaempferi. The sequence goes on along the minus strand of BSBM01000348.1, from coordinate 10,573,849 downwards.
TAAGGGATGACTTGACCGACTTGACTTTGTGACACTTTGGCAGGGGAAAGGGAATACACACCATAGTATATACTGAATGAGCGCTGACACAGGGAATGGCGGTGTCTCACAAATGGATGAGTTGTTTAAAGAGGGTTTATTCACCTTCACAGATGCGCACAATCCATAATACAAATAAGGCCAGCAATTGTTTAGATATAGCATTTAAGTTCCATTGCTTTTTGGGCCTGAAGTTTCCATAGCCTTGATCTATGTGTGTTTACAAACACATTGCATAGATTTACATTTTTTCTTTAGGCTTTCTGCTGCAGGTGTGTTTTTAAGGCACTTGTTTACCTGAGCACTTCTAGGTGTGTCATGGACAACTTGTTTACCTAGGTATTTATTTTCCACAAGATATAACATTTTATTTTCATAGCCATTTTCATTTGGCATGCCTTTCATTCATGTGTGTTTAGAAACACATTGCATGAATGGGCTTTTCATACAAGATATAGCATTTCATTTTTCAAGATTTTGTATTCATGGCAGCACTAAAAGTTTCAGGTTTAGCCAACACAACTTTAGTGACTAGGGGGAATTCCAAGGAACTCCAACTTACCATAGGTAAGTTTTGTCACCAACTCAGAGCCGAGACACAATAAACAGGGAAGCTCATCCAATACAGAGGCTACAGTGGGGAAAAGTCCTCCATGCCACTAGTCAAGTAGTAAGTCAGGGTGATAATCTAAAAGGTGGGTCATGGATGGATGAAGACAATGAAATGATGGAGCCAACACTAGCAAGCCAAAGTATGGTGGAATGATCACCTCTATTCTCCCTAAGGAGGGTACATACCAATGAGTATGAATAATGAACTTCTAAGTCTGAGTAGGGACAATGTAATATATATATATATATCAACCAGGTCCAAATATCTTAATGATCGCTAGATCATGACACTAAGTGCTAAGACATGCTATAAGAATAAGTATAAAAGCAATCTAACCATAACACCATGATATACCTGCTGAGTCATATACCTGAAAGCCCATCAACCTGTACCATCACCTGTCCTCTGGAACTGCTGCTGCAACTCTGAGCACTACTGACTGCTCTGTACTAATGGTATAATGGCTATATCGGTCATCTCTCTGAGTGTCCTGAGACTCAGTCATGGCATGGGGAATACAACTGCTGCCCACAATCTGATAGTGATCCAATATAGATGCTCATCTCAGCATCTCAAATGTAAGGGACTGAATAGTGTACTGGAATGAGAAAAATAATGTATGGTAGCCCGGCTACTATATATGTGATAACATGTCCCTCTAACCTGTCAAAACCAAGGAGCAAAGCATCAATTAGTTTAACATGTTGAAGGTAGATACAAGCAAGAAAGAGATAAGCAAAGAATAGTTCGTACAAAGACAAAACCACTCCCTGTTTAACCAAAACGTCCTCCTCCAAGCTTGAAGGGCAAGCCTCCCCACCAATTCGCACTTGTCAAAGAAGTCTTCTCCACCTATAAAAATATATGGCAAAATATGCAAGATAGCTACGATAGATCCTCCAGTGCAATGGACAAAAGCATTTACAATCAAACCAACCAACATCCACTCCAAAACCCAAGCATGTACTCCAAAAGATAGAAATTTTATTCCAAGAGCCAAGAGCCAAATCCTCTAGATGATTTTACAATGAGAAGCTCTCCCCTTTAAATAGGATGGAGAGAGGCCATAATCCTAACCACTTTTTGAACGAGTGGCTAAGATTAAAAGATCAAAAGATCTAATCAATGGTTGAGATGAGCTCAACAATACAATACATGGATCAATAATAAAATATAACAATATGTGGACAAACTCACCCTAGGAGAGGGGATCCCACCAAATCATAATGATAAAACATAAGACATAGCTCATGGTGGGTCCAAGGGGTAATTTCTAACACCCTTGGTCAATCTCCATGGCACAATATCCAAGAATAAAAGACCAAGACACCAAATCCCGCCTTTCTGGGAAAGTCGTTAGCCTTGGAAGGCTCCAGAAATCATCAAAAAGTGCCAAAAGTGATGGATGTGGGTCCCACTGAAAGCTGAGACTTCTGGAGAAGGTGTGGAAGACATCCCACTCATCATCACAAGTCATCCCATGCCATAACTTTGCCTCAGTAGCCCAAATCGAATTCTTCAGTAGCCATTTTCACCATTTCTGGACTGCCTCGGGAAGTGTGAAACTGCCCAAACTGCCCAAACTGCCTCCTAGAGTGCTTGCGCTGTCAAGGTGAGGGCACCAGGCTGTTTGGGAGGGGGGTAATATGGTAATATAAAGTGGCTGGACCACCCCCTCCATGCACAACGCCCTAGGTGAACTCACCCAATATCTGCTCTGCTCTGACAAGGCCTCTGATAGACCAAATCTGCACTAGGATAGCCAACTGAGGCTAAAAATCACTGTAACTGCCCGGAACTAAAAACAGACTGTCCCATTGGACTCAGAAGGTCTAAATCCATATAAGAAGTGTACTCATACACCATATAAATCTCTGCATGGTCCAAAATAAATACTCATCATATCCGGCAGGCCAAATAATAATAATCTGTAAAAGTGATGAAAAAGCACAAATCATCATCATAAGCCTGAAACCACTGCATAAGCTCACCATGGTAACCTGTACCAGACCATATATCATCTATCTGTAGCATCTGAGGTCTGCTACCTCATGTCCTGTGGTTGACTTTTGGTCAAACTGGCTTTGACCAAGTCAACATGACCAAAATATAACTCAAACTGTCATCAAGTTGCTGCAAGGTGTCAAAGGTTAAAACATGCTCTACAATCCATTTAAATGCAATTAAAGCAACTAGCAATCATTACTGGCGATCTAAATCCAAATATAATAGGTCATTAATTATTATTTATTATTGAGACAAGACTTTCAAGGTCATACTCACTTCATAGTTGTGATCAATTTGCTAGTGAAGGGTGAAGGTTGAGAATAACATGGCTAGGTCAAAGGATGACTTACTGACTTAACACTGTGACACTTTGGAAATGGACAAGGGAATACACACCATAGCATATAGTGGACAAGCAATAACACAGGGAATGGCGGTGTCTCGCAAATGGGTAAGTTGTTCAAAGAGTGTTTATTTACCTTCACAGATGCGCACAATCCGTAATACAAATGAGGCCAGCAATCTTTTTGATATAGAGTTTAAGTTCCATTGCTTTTTGGGCCTAAAGTTTCCATAGCCTTTGATCTATGTGTGTTTATAAACACATTGCATAGATTTACATTTAATTAGGCTTCTTGCTGCAGGTGTGTTTTTAAGGCACTTGTTTACTTGAGCACTTCTAGGTGTGTCACAGATAGCTTGTTTACTTAGGTATTTACATTTCACAATAAATATAGCATTTGATATTTCATAGCCATTTTCATTTGGCTTGCCTTTCATTCATGTGTGTTGAGAAACACATTGCATGAATGGGCTTTTCATACAAGATACAACTTTTTCATTTCCATATTTTGCATTAAGGGCAGCACTAAAAGTTTCAGGTTTAGCCAACAACATCTTTAGTGACTAGGGTGACTTCTCAAGGAAATCCAACTCTCCAAAGGTAAGTTTTGTCACCAACTCAGAGCCGAGACACAATAAACAGGGAAGCTCATCCAATACAGAGGCTACAGTGGGGAAAGGTCCTCCATGGCACTAGTCAAGTAGTAAGTCAAAGTAATGAACAAACTAGGTAGGTAATGGATGGATGAAGACAATGAATAGTGAGACCAACACTAGCAAGCCAAAGTATGGTGGGAATGATCACCTCTAATCTCCCTAAGGAGGGTAAAACCGATGAGTATAGGCCAAGAACTTCTAAGTTTGAGTAGGGACAATACGATATATATATATATATATATATATATATATAAGTACAACCAGGTCCAGATATCTATATGATCACCAGATCATGATGCTAAATACTAAGACATGCTATAAGAATGAATATAAAAGCAATGTAACCATAACACCAAAATATACCTGCTGAGTCATATACCTGAATGCTCATCATCTGAACCAAAATCTGTCCTCTGAAACTGCTGCTGTAACTCTGGGCACTGCTGACTGCTCTGTATAAATGGCTAAATGGTTACATCAGTCCTCTCTCTGAGTGTCCTGAAACTCAGTCATGGCATGGGGAATACATATGCTGTCCAAAATCTGATAATGATCCATATAGATGCTCATCTCATCATCTCAAATGCAAAGGAACTGGCTGAATAGTGCTTTGGAATCTGAAAAAGAATGTATGGTATCCCGGCTACTATATATGTGATAACAGGTACCTTCTAGGGACTTACTCTGCCTGGTTAACTGACTAGGGTGCCAGCCTCCCATAGAATGGCTCTCGCAGCTGCATTAACTTTAACATATTAATGTTCAAGACTAGACGTATAACAGATTAATGACACCATCTTCATGTTCTAGACTAAATATGCACAAGAGATATTGAAAGGGTCTGAAACTTTAATATGACTGATTGTATGGCACTAATAAGTTATAATTTCTATTGAAACAAGATTGAAATTATTGTCTCGTGAAGATTCAAAGCTAGTGGATGCAATGTTGTATAGGCAACTATTGGGGAAAATTTGATCTGCCATAGTACAACCATTCCAGATTTGAGTTATGCAATTGGAAATGTATCACAATTTTTGGCAAGTCCATAAGACTTTCCTTGGAAGAAACAAAAATGATTCAAGGCACGTGAATGATACATTTTGCTATGGACTTGATTTGGCGTAGGTTGATTACTACAAGTTAGTCAGGTATATATTTTAAAATTAAGTAGGTTGTATACATGAAATAAAATCTACATTAAATGTTACTCATTCAAGATGGGATCACAAGTAATTCTGTGGATTCAAAAGAAGCAACCAAATGTTGCATTATCCTCCACAAAAGCAGATTTAAAGCAATTATGAGTGCAATGGGTTAGCGATTGTAGCTCAATAGGGTTCTTGGTTGTATGAACCTTCAACGAACTCAAGTCACACCCCTTTATTCTAATAATCAATGAATGCAATTGATGAAGAATCTACTATCTCAAGCCAAACCCAAGAATATTGAAATCCATCTCCACTTTATTAGAGTGTAGGTACAAAACCAAGAAATCTTGACTTGCAGATATTTTCACAAAGGTGTTGAGAAATGACATTTTCCAAAGCTTCAAAGAATTGCACAATGTAAAAGAGATTAATCATTAAAATAGTCATTAATTTGGTCTCACATATATGCTTTGAAATTTAACACATCTGTTAGTTTTTCTTACTTGTTTAGCATAATAACATTAAACAATGGGATCACTGAAAGAAATACAAGCACAACAAACACAAAGAACACAAAATTTCTCTCGGGGAAACCACAAGGGAGAAAACCCCGGCAAAACTTCCTCAATATAGAATTCACCAAGTACAAGATAAAACCCCAAGACAAAACAGCTTCTCTCCTTCACTTGTGCGAACTCCTCTTACTTCTATGCGAGCTTGAGTGAGTGAGGTGAGTGTTGCAAATGAGCAACTCAATCCCCTATTTATACTTTACAATTGACTTGACCTTTTACTAATTAGGTCGGCTCTAAATCACCTAACTGGGCTGACCTGTACTTTTACAATAAAATATTCTTTCTAGATCTTTTCAGGCCGACCTAATCAGTTAGGGTTTTACATTGACTCTTTCAATGACTCTTACATTATTAATTACATCAATGACATCTCCTGAAGGAGGAATACAATAATACAATAGACAAATACGTTTAGAATATCTTCCGCTGTTACATTTCTTTAACAATGTAACAGCGGAAGCTTCAAAGAATTGCACAATGTAAAAGAGATTAATCATTAAAATAGTCATTAATTTGGTCTCACATATATGCTTTGAAATTTAACACATCTTCCATTCTAGCACATTTTCTGAAAGTTGTTACATGATGATGTGTTTAATGTTTTAAAATAGTGTTTCTTTTTTTCTGGAATCTTTTGCTAGGGGAGAGGACTACTTATGAGATCTACATGTTTTCAAGGTATTTATTATAACAAATGAGGTCAAATTTAGCATGTTTGATAGCCTGGTTTTAAAAATGGCTCTATGTTAATATTACTAATCAAGGATGAGATAGGGTTGAACTGTTGAATAACGCTTTCTGAATATTCCTTTTGGAAACTTCATTCAATCCCTTTGGTGTATTTCCAATAACCGCCTCTTGTCCACTTTTCATACTGTCGAAGATCCTCATTAACCATTTTAGGGTTTTCCTTTTCAACCTTCATTCTTACCTATCTTACCTGGATGATAACATATGTTCATTGTATGAGAAGCCCAACCAACTCACTTGTTAAAATGTTTTCACAATTATCCTTCCATAATGCCCGAGTCTGATTAATGTTCAACCTGGATGGGATTATTCATCATTTCTCTTTACTTCTCTTTAGACTTTCACGTGCGAAAGAAACATTGATTTATATTTAAATTTTCGATATTCTAGATACTTTGCCCCTGTGTATGATCATAAGTTTATCTTCACTTATCTCATTGAATAGTTTTGGTCATTGCACACGCAAATATAATTTCACTTTCCTTTCTGTAGTGCATGGAAGATGCTGCTGTTGATGGAGCATTAATTGTTCAGCCCATTAATTATATGTTTGACCATTCTTATGTCACCAGGTATTTATCAGAAACGTGGAACTCTTTTTAGTTCATGAGTCATGATTTCTATTTGAATTGGAAAGAGCATGTCTAGAAAATCAATTCCAACAACATATCTAGGTTTAGTTAGTTAGTTGCAAGTGTTTTTGAAGTGAAATAACACCTCAGTTAATTAATACTAGGTATTATATTATGCACATACACAATATGAAGTTGCAGAGAGAGAGAGAGAGATTATTATTCAATGTGTAATATTGAGATACACTCACAATGATATATCTTGTGAGAGAAACAATCACTTGTACAACCATCTACTTTTGTTAAGTAACAACTTGAAAGCTAATTACACTTTACATGACTTAACCTTATTAATATGAAATGTGACTTTATTATATTATGTCTAAAGCCACTATTTTATGTGGCACCTAATGTGGCACCTAATAAACATAAGATATGACCATTACACTCAGTTAACTCTATCAACCTCCTTTACTGGTCATATGGAAAATAAACTCTCATCCCAAAATACAAACTTATCTGGGCGAAGCGTGTCTTGTATATGGTTTGTATCTGAGTTGTGCAAATGGTCAACCACTGAATGTTATAACAATGGAGGTCATCCTGCTAGAAATCCTCAAATCAACTTTCCACAATGTCACATATTGATGCCTTATGTATATGCTACATGCCCCTCTCAAATATACTACAAAAAATCAGCTTTTGAAGCTGCATAAAATGAGAGCTAATGTTGATTGCATGACATGTAATTGACATGGCTGATGTAGAACATGTCAATTCACTAACCACCTATCCACCCTGTTACCACTTAAATTAACACCTAAGATGCAAAGCCTTCACCACAGTGAAACTTTTAGTGGAACTTGGAAAAGTTACCACTGTCACCTTAGTACCCTCTTTCCTCACTTCAGGATGGTTTACAAACAATTATTACTTGGAGGGATTCCCTATCTTCACTAGAGGAATGCAATTCTTGAGCTGTTTACAAATCTGTGTGCATGGGTTTTACTGCTGCTAATTTCCAGATTTATAGGACAGCAAAAGAAGTTTAGTATATGATCCTGGAAAAGACAATGTATCAACTTTCAGGCAGATTTAAGATAATAATCGAAAATGGAAAATTCCCAATGCTTTTTCCAGAATTCCAAGAGGGTTTTGCACTATTATAAATTTGCTGTAAATTATATTTACTTTTCAGAAAACCTAGATTGATAAAACAACAGATTAGTGTAGCTAAATGATGTCGAAAAAGAGATGTTACTAAACTATTTGGGGTAGATCTGGAGATAAGGTAAATGGCTGTATTTTTCCAAATCTATCATACAGAAAATGAAAATTTAATTAGATTTTTAAGGTGGTTAAAGAATGGTGTCACTGCCTTGATTTTTTGCTGGGCATATGGGGTTTTGATATGGCTCAAACGGAGGCTGTCCTAAAACAAGAGAATGCTGAAAACAAGGCTGTATCATACAAACAATGTACTCCTTCTCTTTGCTATCCTATATCTCAGAAATCTGCAGAGGGAGTTTCCTAAAATAGACAAACTCAATGATTATGAAGTTTATATCTATCTTGGATGTTTTATATATGAACAAACCCAAGTGTAGAGAGATATACATTTATATAACTCATGACAGATATAACAATAATGGAAAGATCGTACCGATTATTATTGCTTCACAACCATCTATCAAGGAGAAATTTGCAATAGAAGACAACTTGATGATATGAAAGACCTCTTCATCCTTTAGGGTGCATCACCAAAAATTTTCAATAGCTCAAGAGAAATGCAATACAATAGTTACCAAGAGCTCAAATGCCCAATTCTCCAACAACCATTTCATGTGGAGGAGCCTTAAATATATAGAGTTTAGGCTCAACAACCTCCATAAATAAAATAATAGTATTTCCTAGTTTTAACATAGGAAAGCATTAACTATGAATATCTTCTAACTAGTTAGAGTCAAACAAACAATAAAATAAGTGGACTAGTGCCACATGTACAACCTGCAAGCCATGACAGCTCAACAAGAGAAGGCACCCTCCTCAAAATATGTTCTGCAACATGTTAAATCTATCCTCCAATGAATAAAATACTCAAATAGGGGAGCGATCCACTAGAAAGTGAACAAAAATGCCAAAAATAGCACAAAACGTCTAGGTTGGAGACCCTAACCTCCACATTGTAAGAGAATCTATATGAACACACAATTATTAGAAAAGGGGCCAAAACTTGGCCTGATGGACCTTGGAACACTGATAATGAACAATTGGATTGTTCAAGTCTTTGACGGTTCGCTCGGAATCCACTAAGTGCAATTTTAGTGGATAACATCTGGCTCCAACAGCAGGACATGTGCTCGATCTGGTTTTCAAGCAAGGAGAGCATACGAGAACACCATAATCTCAGGTTTCCATAATTTGCCTATTTGGTCAGTTGTGGACAAATAATATTATCTTATCTAGCCAACCTTTAGTGTAGTGTGGGGTTTTGGGAGGTCTTTGGTCTTGTTCAAATTGATGGAGTGTTTGGTCTTTATTTGAATGTTATATTAAAGTTGCTTTTCTTATTTTATTATGTCCAGTATCAATTATATGTTCATTTAACCTAACTTGAACAGATCGACTACTTGGGTTAGTGTAGGTAATGCCACAAGAGTAGGCAATTTCCTAGACCCCTCGGGTTTTGAGAGGTTGAAAAAAGCCTTTAATTGGTTTGATGAAATTACTAATGGTTTGGTAGGGCTGAAGACAATATTAATGTTTTTTCTCTTCAGTATCCCAAGGATGTTAATTGTAATGCCATGGATAAAGGAAAGGGCAGCTCAATTCACCTCATTTTCATGAGGGTAACAGGGGCTTGGTTGTCTAGATTTATGGAGGGATTTCTTGATCTGCTTGGTAGAGTAGCCATTGAACCTTTAATTTCAATTTTTCACATTCTTAATTTCTTTCATTTTTAAGCCAGCCTTTTTTTTTCAAATTTTTAAAAATAAGCTGACCTTAACTTTTTAATAAGCTGATTTATATTTGTAGTCCTAAATTTGCTGTTGTTTATTTTCAGTTCTGATGATGGGTGTTTGATTTCACTTGAAATGTTAGCCTTTAAACCTTCATGCAATGTATCCCCCAAAACATATATGACAAATCTATCACTGGTTAGCTAGTAGTCTTTATTTTTCATTTTGAAGCTATAGTTAGATTTGCACTCTTAATTATTGCACTCCATTATATCCATGTATATCTGCATAGTACAAGATAGGATGACCTTATGAATATCAAAATCATGCCCACTTTGTAGCACTGCCAACAATGAAGGGTTACCTTTGATTAGTCATCAATAAAAGTCTGCTGGTTTCTAGATTTAAATAGGTAATGCGGTTTTCTATTTTCATTTGTTCTATTTAACTACTATCCCTTAAATCTTTTGTTGGGAATGCTTAAGCAATTTTCTTATCACATATTCATTGCATGTACATAGTTAAGGTGGCTTGGAAGCTTTTCCATCCTTAATTGTAGGCTTTATACTTTCTGATGCTATGATGCTATAGTGTACTGCAGAGGTACCCTTCCAAGTTCATTGGTTGTTGCCTTGCCAACCCTGCAGAAGATGGAAGTGGGATTGGCGAACTAGAAAGCCTTGTCTTGAAGGTGATATGAACTTAATTTAGTACCTATTTTCCCTAGCATTGTAGAATCATTTTATGTATTGTTATTTTACTTTATAGTTAGATTGTTTGCACTAGCTGTGACTCTTCCTTTAGCAATTTTGTACCTTAACATGCAATATAAATTTTGATTTTCTTTAAGAGTACCTTCAGTTGGATACATTTTAAATCATGCATTTGTAAATTGATTGTACTAAGCATTGAATTGACTATACCTTTTGTTTTCCTTAGGAGGGATATCGAGCTGTTCGTTTCAACCCATACTTATGGCCGTCTAGACAAAAGGTTTTTATTTAAACTATTACACAATTTTGCTACAATATATTGTCGAATATAGAATGCCTATAAACCTAGAAAATCCACCAGGAGGATGAAAATATTATTTCATTTACTTAAAGTTAAATATGTGTTCTAAATCTCTTCCCTTGAGATAATTATCTATAGGCTAACATAGTTTTGTAGTTTAAAGCATATAGTTTTCTGTTACAGATGACCAATGAGATTGGCATGGCGATGTTTGCAAAATCAGGAGAGCTTGGAGTTCCTGTAGGCTTTATGTGCTTCAAGGTATGAAATATTATTTTGATTTATTGTTTCTACCTTGGTTGAAAGGCTTGATAAAATTCTCTACTAAGCATACATATGTTTTAAATTGTATATTGGACTATGATTATGACAGCATTGTTAATGTTTTTACTTATAACAGCATAATTCAATGTATAAGCAATAAAAGGATCACTGAAAGAACAACTATGCACAGAAAAATAGACACAACACTTTACCCTAGGAAAACCCAAACTCAGGAAAAACCCAGCAACCCTTTCTTACTCTGAGATTTAGTACAAAGAAGATAAAAAGTACAAAATGAGTCAATGCCCAAGAAATCAGCTTCACTTGTCTTCTAGCACCTAGAAAATGCGAACTACTCTTGAGCGAACTTGCTTGAGTGGATGATTGAAACGACGGAGCTAGTACTTCTATTTATACATTACTTTTTGTGAAATTCCCTTACTGGGCCGACTTGTCCTTTTTACAATATAAAAATACTTATAATGTTTATTTTACATTTGTAGGTTGGCTGGGCTAGTGAGGATGCCTCACATAGCTATAACAACAACACTCCCTCTTAGCTAGAGAGGTATCATCATACTGGAACTCATCAAGCATCACTTGGTCGTCACAACTGGACTCGAGCATCTTGGCATCATCATGGCTGAACTCGTACATCTTCTGATCGTCACGGCTGGACTAGTACATCTCGGCATCATCATGACTGGACTCGTACATCTTCTCATCGTCACAGCTGGACTAGTACATCTCGGCATCATCATGACTGGACTCGAACATCTTCTCATCGTCACAACTGGACTAGTACATCTCTTCATCATAAGAAAAGGGTCAACATTGTCTACACAGGACGACCTCTCATACAGGGATCCAAATATACTCTATACAAGATTCCTCTCCACACTGGAGAAAGTTCCTTATAAGAACAACAGTCCTAATTGGACTAAGCTCATCATGGTCTACACAGGACCACCTGTCCCAACTGGACCGAACTCATTGTCGGTCTACGAGGACCACCTGTTCTCACTGGACTGAACTCTTTGTCGGTGTACTAGGACCACCTGTTCTAACTGGACTAAACTCATTATCGGTCTACAAGGATTGCCTTTCCTAATTGGACTGAGTTCATTGTCTGTCTACAGGGACCGCCTGTCCTGAACAGAGTTCATTATTGGTCTACAGGGACCGCCTGTCCTGAACAGAGTTCATTATCGGTCTACAAGGACCGCCTGTCCTACCTGGACTATGAGCACTACCTCTCATTGAGGGAACCATTCTCCAATACTCCAAGTCTTTCATTGAAGCACGCAAACTTCACTCTAGAAAGAGGCTTGGTGAGAATGTCTGCAACCTGTTCATCTATCGGGATATACTGGAGTTGAACTGCTTCTCTCTGTACCATATCTTTGATATAGTGGTACTTGATTTCCACATGCTTCGATCTGTCATGAGATACAGGATTCACTCAAAGCTTACACAACTTTGATTGTCATAGTGAATCACGGTATGCTCAAGTGTCTGCCCGGACAATCCTGCAAAGAGCTTCCGAAGCCATACTGCTACTCGTGCCGCCACACTTGCTGTAATATACTTTGCTTCTGCAGTGCTCAATGCTACTGAGAGCTGCTTCCTGCTGCACCAGGAAATCACTGCAGAACCCAAACTGAAGCAACACCCTGAGGTGCTCTTTCTGTCCACGACACTTCCCGCCCAATCTGAATCTGTATATCCATACAATCTCATGTCACTCCTAGAAGCATATCTCAGTCCATATTTTACAGTGCGATGTAAATATCTTAGCACATGCTTCACAGCAACCCAATGTACCTGTCTCGGTTCACACATAAACTGACTGAGAGCACTCACTACAAAGCATATATTTGGTCTGTTGTCCGCCGAGATGCACACCGGCAGCAGAAATCTTTCGATAGTTGTCTCCCTCACTAGAAGTGGGGAGAGTTATGGCCTTGGGGGCAAGCAATGAGCTAGGTACTGTCACCTAAATCCCAACTCCTCCGTTTAGGCTAACTCCTAACGAAGCCAAGGGGGGTAGTCCCTACAAAGAGTTAACTATGGCTCAATGTGTTTTAAATGTTTTTTGGTGTTGTGGTGCGGATGGGTGTTGTTTAGGAGTTTTTTGAATAGATCACAAAATACTTTAAATGGAACACAAGATAAAAAGCAATCCACGTTGCAAAACAAGATTACAAGATCGAAGAAACAACCACTTGACAAATTAAAGCAAGACAACCATGATAATGTAAATGCTCCAAATAGATAAATAAAAATAATGACAAGGACCAGTGCCTTATGGAGTCAAAACAGTCTTAAGTGCTTGGGTTGCTTGATACAAGAGTTCAAAGTGGTAATGTTTGTGAGATCGTTTTGCAGCTTATCTTGGTAAATTAAAGATTTTAATGGTCTTGATTATTAGGATAAGAACAAAGAGATAAGCAAAAGTCCGGAAAGTGATACTTTCAGTGGCTTCCCCTTCTGATGGTATGTCGGTCCGCCCTGATTTCAAAGAGTAAGTGTTCAATGGCTTGACCACCCTGATGTCTAGACAGCGGAAACCTCCGACCCCACCAGGTTTAGGAACTTTGCCCACTACCTGAGTATATCTCAAAAATTCAACGCCGGTTAGTTGGTTATGGGGTAAAATTTTATTATGTTATAGAAGTTTTATCAAATCTAACACCTTTCTGAGTACTAGCCCAACTCTTTCAGGTTGGCAGAGCATACGGGTGTCAGATAACAACCAAGATAAATTAATTAATGGGGGTGTGAGTTGAAATTTTTATTATTTAAAGCACACAGTTCAACTCTCCGACAGAGAGCGCTCTTGACTCGGTCTTAAGACCAAAGTTCAAGAGACTTATTTGATTGAAATGCCTAATGCAAGGGAAATGCAGAATCTAGTATGCTCTCCGATAGAGAGTGCTCTTGACTTGGGTTATTTCAAGTTCAAGAGGCTTTGTTCATTGTTAAGATAGAGGCAACTTGTAAGCATGAACGCATGTGATAGCTCAATAAGATGGGAAAATAAAAGACAAAGATATCACTTGCAAAAATGAACAACTAGCATTCTATAACAAAATGAAATCAAACTATTCGGCCAAAAACGAATCTTCTTTCGTCTCCAGACCATGAAATCCAAGACTTGTATTCGTCTTTGAAAGATGAACTTCTTAAGTTCTTGCGTATATTATTAGATGATAAAAAGTATGCTATCATAGAATCTCGGTTAACATATTGGGACGAACTTTATTTTTCAATAATATAAAAGAAAAAGATCAGATGGCGGCAAATTACACTCTACCTATGGTTCCCCTTTAGCGCATGGAATCTGGCCCATGGAATTTACTGGTGTATGTTAATTTATTGGTGTATGTTGCCCATGGAATCTGGTCTAGAGGGGTTTGGGGAAACTTCCCCAACACAAAGGGAATCTGGCCCAGAGGGGTTTGGGGAAACTTCCCCAACACAAAGGGAATTTGGCCGAAGGGTTTTAGCGCCTAAAGCGCATGTTGCCTCCTAGTGCATGTTGCCGCCTGGCACATGTTGCCCTTTGGCGAATGGAATTTACTGTGCATGGAATTTACTGGTGTATGTTGCCCTAAAGCGCCTAAAGCGCATCTGGCCGAAGGGTTTTAGCGCCTAAAGCGCATCCTAGCCGACGGGCTTTACTAAACGTTATGGCTTGTCGATATGGGGTATCGTGATCCTATTGGCGCAGGCTGACTCCTTTACTTTTTTAGAGTGTGGTTGCATTGATCTGGGTATCAAGACAGGATATGTGCGTCCCTCCCATTCTAATGGTTGTAAAGGCCCTAGGTCTCCCCTTTTAATCAAGGGTTGTAATGTAACAGGGCCAGGGTATTTCACCTCCAGCTTAACTGTAATACCTATATCAATGTGACTTGACCTTACAAGCACTCTATTCAAGTAAATGGTATCAATGTGACCTCAGCTTACAAGCCCTATTCAAGTAAGGTTTCCTTGAGCTGCTCTTGGGAATGAAATGGTGAAGCGATTCATCATAACCTGCCTTGTAAACGTTTGTTCAGGGTTCTTCAAGCTGCTCTCTGGGGTCAAATGGTGAGGCAAGTCATCATTACCTGGCTTGTAGGGATTGGGTTCAATCTTTCCTTTCAATCTGTCCTTTCTTTCAGAGTGTGGAACCCTCTCGGTCGGCGGGTCGTAAACTTCAATGTGAACACATGATAAAATATGACCCTATGTTTGATCAATTGAATACAAGGCATTGGTACAACCATGCTAATCGGCATTATTGCCAAGTTTATAATAAATAACGGAACAACAGCCCATGGATTATCTATACACTCAGCTTGGCATTGCTCTAAACTGTCAGCTTGGCAGGGCTTTAAATTGTCAGTCAGGCATGGCTATACAAATCGCGTCGTATTTATTGGGTCGTTCAGTCTTCTTTGCTACGGTATGGCTTCGTTCTGTATCCCTTTCTTTTGTAGCTTCTTGTTTTAATGTAGGATTTCGCTCTGTCTGTCATGTAGGATTTTGTTCAGTCTTTGATTTTGATCATGTTCGGGTTCAGTCTTTTACAAATGTAGGATTTCGTTCCGTGAGGGGTTTGGGGAAACTTCCCCAACACAAAGGGAAGGAGCGGTTTGGGGAAACTTCCCCAACACAAAGGGAAGGAGCGGTTTGGGGAAACTTCCCCAACACAAATTGTTATTCTACTCTTTATGGTTTCGGTTGTTGCAAGAGACAGGATGCTTTCAAGTTTCCAAACATTAGATACAGGAAGCTTGCTAGTTCAACAAATAAGGATGGTGATAGGTATGATGCTATTATTAAATCGTTCTGGAATAAATTTTATGACGATTGATTTTTCTTTTGTTAGTGATAAAAAGTGAAATGCTACTCTCTATAACGATGCAGTTATAAAGTTGCTGAACAGCTCGAAATCATCTAATGGTGAATCTTTGAGCAAAGAAGAATTATTTATTTTACAGAATAAAATAGAAGCTCTGACTATGACATTTGATGAACCAAGTGTGTTTAAAAGTGTTTCGAGCTTGGTGGGCCTATTAATTGCTAAAGAGAAGATTACAGCAAAGGTATATCTAATGCGGAAATGTGGCCTATCTGAAAAGGATTTAACTTATCTTAATGTGTTTGGTAAATATACACTGGAGGCTATACTTATTCATGTCCTAGGGTCTGTGTTCAACTGTTTACAGGATTTATCAGTCATTAGGGTCTCTACTTTGATAGAATAGATTGATTCTACTGTATGAGTTCAAGCTGTTAATATGGGAATGAATAAAGTAGCAGGTAAGTTAAAAAAAGAGAAAAAAAGCAAAGTGAATATGAGTAATTATGCTATCGGGGTTGGCTTGGTAGAGTTCTTGGTTGAAAGAAAGTTAATTACATTGAAAACTGAAAAAAGCCATACGGTGCACTTACCTATTCTTAAGAATAATAAGGGTTATATACTTTCAAGTTGTTACGCAATGTTCAATTTTGATTTAAGTATTCTTCCTATTAAACTCAATCTTCCCATGGTTTACGAGCCTTTACCTTGGAAATATAATAAAGATGTACCTTCAATGTTTGAGGGGTTTGAAGAAGTACCTCGGAAATCAAAGAAAGATGTACCTTTAATGTTTGATAATATGGAAGGGGGTTACTTAAGCGGACTCACGGGAGAAATCTATAATAGGTTTCGTTTATTGACTTCTCGTAACTATAGCAATTTCTATATCAAGTTGAATTCTCCAAAGCATTTGTGCGATGTATTGAATAAACTTCAGTCTCAAGCCTTTGAGATAAACATGAAAGTCTTGTCGTTCATTTTAGATAATCGTCATACCTTAGAAGATGTGGGTCTTCTTGCGAATAGAAAGCTAGCTATGGTGAATCTAAAAGATGCTTCTGAACTATTGAGGTTCTGTTACTTCAATGACAAAGGTGTGAAGGAGGCGTGTAGATGTGAGGTTTTATTAAATGAATTAGTTAAGCGGGTGCAGCAAGCTAGGTATGAGGAATTCGTCTTAATTCTTGCAAGTGCATACACAGGTTATAAATTTTATCTGCCAGCGTTCATGGACTTCCGTGGTCGAATCTACCATGCTGGTGTATTACATTTTCACGAGCGTGATTTGGCTCGAAGTTTGAGAGTATTTTCCTCTGACGCAATTGCACCAGAAGAAAAATTCAACCAGGATTATCTAAGAATGCAATTAGCATGTGCAGTGGCCTTTAAGTATCAGAGATTTAGATCGTTAAATAAAGCTTCTTGCTGGTATAACGATAACTGTTCAAAAATGATTGAATCGGACTATAGTTTAATTAACTTTGTACAGCAAGCTAGTGATCCATTTCAGTTCCTAGCAAAGGTTCTGTCTAACGAAAGAGTTAGTGAAATAGAAAGACTTAGTGGTTTTAATAGGGTTCTAGTGACTCAAGATGCATCTGCGAGTGCTTATCAAATCATGAGTTTCTTATTGCTTAACACTGAAATGGGTAGGCTAACGAATCTTCTTCCGTCTCCAGACCATGAAATCCAAGACTTGTATTCGTCTTTGAAAGATGAACTTCTTAAGTTCTTGCGTATATTATTAGATGATAAAAAGTATGCTATCATATAATCTCGGTTAACAAGAAAGCTCGTCAAACAACTCTTTATGCCATTGATATATGGTAAGACAAATCTAACCATGTCTAGGAATATTCGTGATTGTTATGGTTCATTGCTAGGTGTTAAGGATTCCTATAGCATCGCTAAAGATTGCCATGGGTTTTGGGTATATAAATATCCTGAAATAGTAAATTTAATGAAGTTGATTAACCTAATTGGTTGGTTTTGCTCTTTCTTGGATAAACCAGTGCTCTATAGTATACCGTTCTTCACAACTGTGCAGGACTATATGTGTTGGGATAAAGCTTTTGTATGGGTATATGATAGGGTGTGCAAGAAGAGACATAGGGTTACTCTCCTAGTGCCTACGTCGAATAGGGATAAATGCAAGACTATAGTTGCTACTTGCGTCAACTTAATTCATCAGAAAGATGCTTTTATAGCTATGAAAGTGGTGGAGCAATTGATGTTGAAACAAGCTCCTGTGTACACAGTACACGATAATTTTATAGCAACATCTGTTTACGCAGAATGGGTTCCCAAATTTTATACACAAGTTTTTATGGAAATGGGTCCTGTTATCACACAACTTGTAGTTGCCCCTAGAGGTATCCCATCCGGGACGGTAGAGGAGATAGGCAACTAAAGAGGTGACCCAAGAGATACCACGGTTCCCAATGCAGTTGGGAGTCACGTCAACCGAGGCACTCTTCGCTTTAGGTCAATGTGTAACTAGACCAAGGGGGAGACCCTATACCCCAATCACAGTTGATTGGACCCTAACAAAGGTTTCTAAGGGTAGGTAAATAATGAGTTACGGAAACCAATGCAAGGTTAAGTGGACCTAAGAGTTAAGGAATGGTTGAAGGTGGTGTAATGGATAGTTAGTGTTTCAACCTATGTATGGTTTAGGCCACATGATGGGGTATGATTATTAGGTATAGTACCATGTGTTTGCACAAGTGGGTCTTGCTTTCTTGGGAAGCGTGAAATGATTCTAGGTGGACCCACAAGGTGAAGTTAGGTGTGAGGTTGGTACTGTAGGTTAGATCTAGGCTAGATCTATAAGTTGGAGTTGGTTCTAGGATTACCCATGTACTAGATCTAGGGTTTGACACAAATCCCAAGGAGTGCGCCTTGCTTGGAGAAGGACTAGTGCCTTGTTGGATGGGCTAATGGGGTCAAAAAGTATGTCAAAGTGTAGATCGGGACACCTAGAAGCCAAATCAAGTGGGTTGAATGAGATCCAATGGTTGGATCTTACTAGATCTAGGTTTTTTAAGTGATGACCAAAAGTGGACCACAACCCCTTAAAACAAGAAATGCAATCCCCAAGGCGGATCTTGACGAAAGGACAGTATAGACCTAGGTTTCAAGGTATGGGCATTCCAAATCCACGAAAATCTCTAACACCCACTTCCTAGAAGTGGACCAACTCAAAACTTCAAGGGGGTGCGACTTGCTCAAGGAAGGGCAAAAGATGGGTTTGGTGGACCAAATCAAGTCCAATGGCCACCAAACTGTAGATCCAAGTGGCTAGTACCCCGATCTATGTATCTTCAAAATTTCAAGTGAATCCAATGGCTAGATCTTAGTAGATCTAAGTTTTAAAGTACCAAGAAGATCAAAAGGGGGTTTCAACCCCTTAAAACATGGAGAGATGTCCACAAGGTAGTTTTCACCAAAGTAAAGATGTGGGTATAGGTTATCAAGTGTCTAGATTCCAAATCAAGTGGGATCTCACCTACCCATGTGCTAGATCTAACCCAACAAGCTTCTCTTAGGAAAATCGATTTAGGTTCAAGAAGGCTTTTTGCATTGAAAAGTGTGTCAATTTTTACCCAATCACCACCAAACTATAGATCCAACTAGGGGTGGATCCTATAGAGGTGGGTTTTTAATATCTTTTCAATTGCAAGGCTAGATCTAAGTAGATCTGAAAAATACCCCCCCAAAAAAAAGGGTTTTAATTTGATTAGGGTTTTTTTGTGATCTAGAAATTATGGAAGATTCATGGAAGAGAAGATCATACCTCTTGGAACATACCTGGATGAAGAGATGAATGCCAGTTGAGACGAGGATTACTTTGCCAAAGATCAAATGGAGAATTTTTGAAGCCCTCTTGCCAAATCGATTTTTCCAAGCCACATGTAATTCCTTCTAACCTGTCAAGCCAAGGAGCAAAGCATCAATCAGTTTAACAAATTGAAGGTAGATGCAAACAAGAGAGAGAGAAACATAGAATAGTTGACACAAAGGCAAAACTACTCCCTGTCAAACCCAAAACGACTTCTTCCAAGCTTGAAGGGCAAGCCTCCCCACCAATTCGCACTTGTCAAAATCGTCCTCTTCACCTGCAAATAAAGTATGGCAAATATGCAAGATAGCTACAATAGATCCTCCAGTGCAATGGACAATAGCATTTACAATCGAAACAACCAACATCCACTCCAATCCAAGCATGTACTCCAAAAGATAGAAATTTTATTCCAAGAGCCAAGAGCCAAAAATCTCTAGATGAATTTTACAATGAGAGGCTCCCTCCTTAAATAGGATGGGGAGAGAGTACAATCCTAACCACTTTTTACATGAGTGGCTAAGATTAAAAGATCAAAAGGTCTAATCAATGGTTGAGATGAGCTCAACAATAAAATACATGGATCAACCATAAAATATAACAATAAGTGGACAAAATCGCCCTAGGAGAGGGGATCCCACCAAATCATGATGACAAAATATCATAAGAGGCTTATGGTAGGTCCAAGGGGTAATTTTATCCTTCCTTGGTCAATCCCCATAGCACAATAACCAAAAAATAATCATGAAGATACCAAATCGTGCCTCCATAGTGAAGTCGTGGTCCTCAAAAGACCTCAAAAATCCACAGAAAGTGCTATAAGTGATGGATGCGGGCCCCGATGAAGCTGAAACTGCTGGAGAAGGTGTGGAAGGTCCCGATCTATCATCACTGATCGTCCCATGCCATAACTTTGCCTCAGTAGCCCAAATCGATTTCCTCAATAGCCATTTCTACCAATCCTGAAATGCCTCGGGAAGCGTGAAACTGCCCCAAACAGCCTCCTGGAGTGCTGGCGCTGTCAAGGTGAGGGCACCAATGTGTCCGGGAGGGGGGTAATATGGTAAAAACAAGTGGCTGGACCACCCCCTCCATCATCAGCGCCCTAGGTCAACCGGATAAAAATCACATCTGCTCCGACAGGGCCTCCGACAGACCAAAACTGCACTAGGACAGCCTACTGAGGCTAAATCATCACTGTAAGTGCCCGGAACTGAAAACAAACTGTCCCATTGGACTCAGAAGGTCCAAATCCATCCAAGATGTGTACTCATACACCATATGAATCTCTGCATGATCAAAATAAATATCCAATATACCGGATCAAGGCCAATAATAATGCGCTGTACATATACAAACACTGCTGTAACCCCAGAATCATCATCATAACCCTGTAGCTGCTGCATAGAGTCATCATGTATGTATACATAGACCATATATCATCTATCCATATCATCATAAGGTCCAACATCTCATGTCCCATGGTCCTCCATGGTCAAACTAGGTCTAACCAAGACCAAATATAACTCAGATCATCATCAATAGCTGCTGCAAAGTGTCAAGGTTAATATATGCTCTACAACTTATTCAAATAACAATTAAAACACAGAGTAATCATGACTGGCGATCTAAATCCAAATATATAGTGTCGTTAATTATTATTATTACTCAGACTAGACTTTCAGGATCATACTCATTTCATAGTTGTGATCAATTTGCTAGTGAAGGGTGAAGGCTTAAATTAACTGGCTAGGCTAAGGGATGACTTAACTGTCTTGACTTTGTGACACTTTGGCAAGGGAAAGGGAATACACCATAGTATATACTGAATGAGCAATAACACAGGGAATGGCGGTGTCTCACAAATGGATGAGTTGTTTAAAGAGGGTTTATTCACCTTCACAGATGCGCACAATCCATAATACAAATGAGGCCAGCAATTGTTTAGATATAGCATTTAAGTTCTATTGCTTTTGGGCCTGAAGTTTCCATAGCCTTGATCTATGTGTGTTCACAAACACATTGCATAGATTTACATTTTTTCTTTAGGCTTTCTGCTGCAGGTGTGTTTTTAAGGCACTTGTTTACCTGAGCACTTCTAGGTGTGTCATGGACAGCTTGTTTACCTAGGTAATTATTTTCCAAAATATATAACATTTTATTTTCATTGCCATGTTCATTTGGCATGCCTCTCATTCATGTGTGTTTAGAAACACATTGCATGAATGGGCTTTTCATACAAGATATAGCATTTTATTTTTCCAAATTTTGTATTCATGGGAGCACTAAAAGTTTCAGGTTTAGCCAACACAACTTTAGTGACTAGGGGGAATTCTCAAGGAACTCCAACTCACCATAGGTAAGTTTTGTCACCAACTCAGAGCCAAGACACAATAAACAGGGAAGCTCATCCAATACAGAGGCTACAGTGGGGAAAAGTCCTCCATGCCACTAGTCAAGTAGTAAGTCAGGGTGATAATCTAAAAGGTAGGCCATGGATGGATGAAGACAATGAAATGATGGAGCCAACACTAGCAAGCCAAAGTATGGTGTAATGATCACCTCTATTCTCCCTAAGGAGGGTATGTACCAATGAGTATGAATAGTGAACTTCTAAGTCTGAGTAGGGACAATATAATATATATAATAGATCAACCAGGTCCATATATCTATATGATCGCCAGGTCATGACACTAAGTGCTAAGACATGCTATAAGAATAAGTATAAAAGCAATCTAACCATAACACCACGATATACCTGCTGAGTCATATACCTGAAAGCTCATCAACCTGTACCATCATCTGTCCTCTGAGACTGCTGCTGTAACTCTGGGCACTACTGTCTGCTTTGTACCAATGGTATAATGGCTACATCGGTCATCTCTCTGAGTGTCCTGAAACTCAGTCATGGCATGGGGAATACAACTGCTGTCCACAATCTGATAGTGATCCAATATAGATGCTCATCTCAGCATCTCAAATGTAAAGGAACTGGCTGAATAGTGTACTGCTCTGATCATGAGTGATCCAAAATATATAGCCATGCTCTGGAATAAAGGAAGCTCTGGAATGTGCAGATATCTGCTGTACAAGAATAGTAGCCCTGCTACTATGGTGTGATAACAGGTCCTCCACTTAAAATCATAAATGAATTTATTAGAATGAATCTGATCCACCCTATAATAGAAATAGACTCTGACAGGTTGAATGATTCTATACCTGGGATCCACTTAAACTAATCTAAGAAAAATAAACAGGTGGGATCAACCTCCGAACAAGGTGACCACTAGAACCGCTAGTCCCGAAAACCTTCCAGCTAGCTGGATGTCCGCAAGGATACTAACGGGGAAAGAGAAGTAACCACAAAACTATGTGGCCATGCCCTTGGGATAAAATCCCAAGGATACTATCTCAAGTCAAGACTTGGAAGAGAACTAATCTAAGTACAAAAAGCAGAGTCTAATCTAAGAATTGAAAATAAAACTAATCTAAGCATGCATGAACAAACTTCCCCAAATGGGGAAGGAGAAACTAAGTGTGGGAGGCACTATCCCACCTAGCCGTTTTATTACTTGGGTTACAATTGCCTTTAGGAAAAATCCTTGAAAGGTCTTTTTGAGAAAAGTAAAATAACTTAGTTAAGCAAAACTTTATGAGCCCTTAATGGCTAATTACAAAGGAGAGTGGTTTTGGTTCTAATCTGGTTTGAATCTTCTCCTTGAATGTCACTTTGCTCTTCTTTGAGTATTGTTCCACAAGTTTTTCTTCTCATTCAAAGAGACCTACACAAGCTTAATAAACACTCAACAATGCACCCATTAACATTAGAAAAATAAAACAAACTTGAAACTAGTTAAATTTAAGCTTGCAAAATGAGATCTAAAGTGTAAAGTATTATGAGATTCAATTCCAAATTATAAATTAAATGAAACGCACCAGCAAACAAACTAATGCCTAAAATGCTAGAAAAGAGATCTAAAGATGAAATATTTATCATGCAAATTTTAGCTTTTTTTGAAATGAGATCTAAACTATCCTAATACCACTTTTCAAACCATGAAACTAGAAACTACTTTAAAGATCTAAACTATAAACTTTGAGAAACAAATATCAAACTTGAGACTTTGAAACAATATTGAACTTATTGCAAGATGTAAGATCTAAAGTATGAAACAATTCCAACCCTTAACAAGCTTACTCCTTGTTTTTTATGTCTTTTTTGAAGGTGGACGAATGGGAGAAGGGATGAAGAAGTAGGGAGACGAGAGGAGGAAGGAGATGAAGAAGAGGAACGAATGGAAGAAGGAGAGGAAAGCCGAGAGGAGAGGGGGAGCGAATGGAAAGAGGGAAAGGAGGACGAAAGGTAAAGGAATGGAAGGAGGAAGATGAGGAGCGAAAGCTAAGTGAAGAGGAGATCTAGGGGATTGGGATGAGGCTAGGAAGACAAGAAGATCAAGTGGGACGAAAGCTAGGATGAGAGGAAAAAGATCTGTAGAAGAGGAAAACGAGAAGGAAAAAGTCAAGCAATGACGAAAACCAAAGGCAAACTTAGACAATGATCAAACTTGGAGAAAGAACTAGCTTTGGAAATCCACAGTTTGAAGATGGGTAGATCAAGTAGCCGATTTAAAGTTTTGTTGAAGGGGTGATGGAGAAAGCAAGAACTCCTTGTCTTTTAGCTTATAAAGCTTGAAACTCTTTGGCCATGTGCAGAGTGAAGATGTACCTACAAGAAACCCAATACATTGGAAGATACCTGCAAAACAAATATACTCAAGCGAAAAGAGATAGATTCATTGTTTACTTGTGCTAGATTGTTAGCCCTCTTGAAACAAAAATCTATAACTTAAGAATCCTAAGTATAAAGCAATACACAATATCACCTTGTTATTGGGTGAAGTATGGCCACCAAGAGCCTCCACAGTTTGGCCTCCAAAGTCTCAACTTGATTAATAATCAAAACGAGTTACAAATCCTCCAGAGTTTCTTTGCTAAAAGGTCCATGAGGAATGAGGAAAGAAAGCCTCATTATATAACAAAGGACAAAAGCTAGCCTACCCTAATTCGAATTGGCATGATGGAATCCAATAGCACCTAACACAAGTCGAATTCCAATCTAAGTCTCAATCAACACCAAGTAAATGCCAAGTTTTGGAGTTAACTCCACCAAACAAATCAAGTTGCAATGAATGAGATGAGGAGGTGGCCTCCACCTTGGCAAGGCGCCCGTCATCTCCACCTTGGAAGTATCACCATGCGAATAGATATGTGCCAAGTGTAAACTCGAGCTCCAAGAAGAGGTTGACGTGAGGATATCAAGGAATTCAAATATGCCACATAACACAAGCTTGGAGTGTAGTGGGTGGAGGTAACATGAGTTATGAAAGGAGCCAATGCTTTTTGATTGCACAAATCAAGGATGGCACCTACCATATCCATTAATGTAACCAACAACCCAATAATCATGTGCCAACACATCAAATCGAATTCTTGGTGAAGGAGGGCGAATTCTCTTGAAGGAGATCTCTTGCAGTGACTGGATACTGAACTGAATGTCAACTGAGTTGATTGGAATCTTCATAAATGCCAGGTGCCATGTCAATTAGCCTTTTATTTTAATCCATTTGGATTATTTTGGAGAGATTTGGATTATCTCCAAATATTCAATTTTTTATATTTTAATTAATACTTTCTCTATAAATGGCTTTTTTGAGAAATTATTAATTATGAGGCTGAATTGACATCCGAAACTTAGGATAAACTGGTCCAGGGATCATGAATGATTTTTGGCTTAAGGTTGGAGCCTTCAATCATTGAATTCGGATCCCGGATGACTGACATATTACAAACTGAAATTTTTCCATTTAAACTATGGAAAAATTTATTAAAAATTTAAAAATAATTAAAAACCCAAAACCGGAGGACCCGATAAAATTTTTTCGAAATTTTTTTCTGAGGGTTCTAGGGACCTAGGACATGACCAACACCTATTCTAATAGTGTCTAGTAGGCTTATATACATCAGTTGGACTCTAATAACCCCCCATGGCTAAAATTTTCAAAATTGGGCATTCCAGCTTTGGAGGAAGCGGGAGAAAACCTCATTGATTATAGTTCGGCTATAGGCAAAGTATAATTGACAAGGGAAAAAACTCCCTGGAATACCTTAGTTGCTTAATCAAGTCATGGGGAACTGAGACACTCAGAATCCTACTAGCACACTTTATTACAAACCCCATGGGGCCATGGTTATGTTGACTGAAAAACAAAACTGACTAGCCAAAATTGGCTAGGCACAAATGCTGGATCATCTGATACACTGGAGTACAAACATTCATCATGTTTGTCAAATGTCGGCTCTTCAGATAATCCAATTATGGTACAAAAAGTTGGTAACATGGTCTAGTGTTAACTAGATACATCAGTGAACCGATCAGCTGTTTGTACATGGTAGGATCTATTAATTTTGACTCAGAAGCTGAGTCACTCAACTTCTTAAGATTTATCTCCATGGGTGTGTTCATGGACTTATAGTCCATCATACCAAATCTCTTCAAGATATCAATAGTATATTTTCCTTGGCTCAGGAAAATCTCATCCTGTCTCTGCCACACCTCCAAACCTAAGAAATGCATCGGACCAAGATCCTTCATCTCGAACTCGGAGGCTAGCATCTTCTTGCACCATTCGGTAAGTTTCTCATCTCCTGTGAGAAATAAATCATCAACATACAGTATAGTATCAATGGTCTGCCATCCTCAACCTTGTAGTAAAGGTTGGAGTCTGCCTCACTCTTGTTGAATCCCAAGCTCACCAAGTATCCATCAATCCTGGCATACCATGCTCGTGGTGCCTGCTTGAGGTCATACAGGGCCTTCTTCAGTCTGCACACATGGGACTCCTTCCCATGAATCTCGAAACCCTTTGGTTGTTTGATGTAGACTTCTTCCTCAATTACTCCGTTGAGGAAGGCAGTTTTAACATCCATATCCCATAGTTGAAGCTAGAGATATGATTGATTTGATGGTCGTGTATCGTGCAACTGGAGCAAATGTCTCGTCATAGTTGACTCCCTCTTTCTGAGAGAATCCTCTAGCCACAAATCTCGCTTTGTGCTTCTCAATGCTCCCATCTGTTGCATGCTTAATCTTGTACATCCACTTGGAAGTCAAAACTGACTTTCGTTCAGGTCTCGACACAACTTCCCATACGTCATTCTTGATGATGGATTGATATTCTTCCATCATAGCATCTTTCCAAACTTGCTGGTTGGAAGCCTCCTCGTAACTGGAGGGCTCAGAATCAATAATGTGGGACATTAGTGCTACGTGTCCTGAATATCTTCAAGGTTTCTTGCTCTCCCTGAATGTACCTGAGGGAGCAACATGTTTTTCTGCATCCTCTAATGTCTGTCGAGCCCAAATAGGCCTCTTCCTGCCAATAGAAAGATATCTAGGAACATCTATGGGCTCTACTGGATCAATTAGATCCATCGGATCTACAGTACCTACTGGATCTGTTGGCTCCCTTTGAACTTCTGAAGAGGGAGGGGGTAATGATTCCGTTTCTTTTGGAGCTTCTTGCTCCTCACTGTCTGAGGATGATCTTCTAGCCTTTCTAAAGGCAATCTCCTCTTCGAAGGAAACATCTCTGCTGATTTCCATGTCTCTGACATGGAGTGTAGATTCGGTAAGCCTTGGAGGATTCACTGTACACAACAAATATACCCTTCTTTTTGGAGGTTCTAGCTTTGTTCTCTTTTCCTTGGGTACGTGAATGTATATTGGACATCCAAATATGTGTAGATGACCAACTTCTGGCTTCACACCTGTGAAGGCCTCTTTTGGAGTCATATTCTTCAGTATTCTGTGTGGACTTCTGTTCTGAACATATACTACAGTGCTGGAGGCCTCTTCCCATAAAAATATTGGTAGATTTTGATCATGTATCATGGCTTTGACTGCCTCAACTATAGATATGTTTTTCCTTTCTGCAACCCCATTTTGTTGAGGGTTGTAAGGAACTGTATATTCCTTCTTGATTCCTGCTTCCTTGCAGAAATTATTGAATTCTAAGGAGGTGTACTCTCCTCCATTATCGGACCTTAGAATCTTTATCCTCTTTCCGGATAGGTTCTCAACCTGGGCCTTTAATTCCTTGAACTTGTTCAGAACTTCTTTGGATTCTTTAGACTTCATGAAATAGATCCATGTCTTCCGAGAGTAATCATCTATGAAGGTCACATAGTACAAAAATCCTCCCAATGATGTAACTGACATAGGTCCACACAAGTCCGAGTGTACAAACTCTAATATCCCTTTGGACTTGGTGTCACTATTAGGAAAAGATCCCTTGGCATTCTTGCCAAGTGCACATCCTTTGCAGATGCCATTGTGTTCTACTTGGAGTTCGCGAAGTCTTGTAACCATCTTCCTGAGAGGAGGAAGAGATCTATAGTGCAGGTGAGCAAGTCTCCTATGCCATAGCTCACTCAAACTGATAGAGTCGTGTACTAGAGCCTGAACTGGCTGTATTATCAATCTGTATAAACTTTCTTCATGAACACCACTTATTCTTGCAGAATCAATAGAGGAATTCTTGTGCCATGCAAGAACCTTCCCATCTGAGAAAGCAACTTTATAACCCTTGTCTTCTAGTGTTGAGATAGAGACAAGATTTCTTTTCATTCCTTGCACATATAATACTTCTCCCAAATGAGAATCACTAGAATCTAACTGAAAGGTGGTTGTCCCAGTTCCTTTCACTGTGTATCTAGCATCGTCTCCAAGGACCACTCTTAGATGTGATTCTCTCTCATCTAGGTTTGAGAGAAACTCCTTATAGCCTGTCATATGTATAGAAGCACCACTATCTAACAACCAAACATTATTATCAGTAGGAATAGTACATGATAAAGCTGAGATGAAGAAGAATTCTTCTGTCTTCTTCGATTTCTTTGGTTGAGTTTGTTCATCTACATCAGCTGCAGAGCCATGTTCTTTCCTCTTTCTGGAATTGCATTGGTTCTTGTAGTGACCAAACTTTATGCATTTATAGCATTGAACCTTCGACATGTCCTTCTTCTTCCTTTGATCAAGATTAGGACTTGATCTTATGACTTTGTTTTTTCGTCCAAAGTTCCTCTTTCCATTCTTCTTGGTATGTGTAATGAGGGCTTGATCTTCTTCATGAGGGTCTTGTATTTTGCCTCTAATCACAAGTCTGGATTCTTCTTGTGTACAGTCTGCCCATAGCCTTTCAAAATTAGGTAGTTCTGATCTTCCTGATATGCTTCGGATGAAGGGCTCCCAAGATTGAGGGAGACCATTCAAGGTTATCATGACCAACTCTCTGTCTGCAATAATTTCACCAATTGTTGCCAATTTATCTTTTGTCTCTGTGATCTTCATGAGGTATGAAGCTATGGTGTCTAATCTATACACCTTGATGCTCGAGAGTTGTTGCCTTAGGGTAAGAGCCCTATTAATGTTTGTATTCTCAAACAATTTCTTCAATGAGTCAAACATTGCCTTTGCTGTCTTCTTTTGAGAAATATGAGGAATCAAATGATCCTTAACTGAATCTATTAGGATCCTCCTTGCCTTGGCATCATTCTTCTTCCATTGAGTCTTCTCTGAATCTTCTATTGGTTCTGACACTCCTTCTGTAGAAAAGTTTAGTAGATCATTTTCTTCTAGAGCAATAAGCACTCTATACTTCCATGAGTAGTAATTTGAAGCTCCATCAAGCCTATCTTCAATCTTGATGCTTGACATTTTCACTGGGTACTAGATCTGCAAAAACCCTAGCAGGAGCTAGGTCAAAAATGAATTTTGGAGTTTGAGAAAACCACTTCCACAGATGAATTCGCCCTCCTAAGGCGAGTTGAATGAACCTTCTTTTCTTCCTGATCTGTGGTCAGAACACTGAGAAACAAACCCTAATTCTCGAAAATTAGGTCAAAAAATGAAAATTGCTAGAATGAAAATCTGTTTGCATAGAAAAATTTGCCTTGATGAGGCGAGCTCAATGAAGGTAAGATCGAACCAATTTGATGGTTGGAAGTTGAAGAAACTTCAAACCCTAGTTCCTGGCAATAGTCACTTTCAACATAGCTATGAAACCATTTTAATGTTTTTACTTATAGCAACATAATTCAATGTATAAGCAATAAAAGGATCACTGAAATAACAACTATGCACAAAAAAATAGACAACACTTGACCCTGGGAAAACCCAAACTCGGGAAAAACCCAACAACCCTTTCTTACTCTGAGATTTAGTACAAAGAAGATAAAAAGTACAAAATGAGTCAATGCCCAAGAAATCAGCTTCACTTGTCTTCTAGCACCCAGAATATGCGAACTACTCCTCTTGAGCGAACTTGCTTGAGTGGATGATTAAAAGGAAGGAGCTAGCACTTCTATTTATACATGAATTTTTGTGAAATTCCCTTACTGGGTCGACTTGTCCTTTTTACAATATAAAAATACATTTAATGTTTATTTTACATCTGTAGGTCGGCTGGGCTAGTGAGGATGCCTCACATAGCTATAACAACAACAAGATTGTTACAAGAATAACTAAGAAGAATGCAATAGGGAAGAGCCCTTTCAAATTTGTATATGGTCTAGATGTTACCCTTCCCATCCATCTCAAGCTTCCAGTGTACCGGTTGCTTCAGGATTTCAGTTCAAATCAAGACATGGTTCAGAACAAAATTAATCAATTGATTGAATTAGATGAAAGTAGAAGAAAAACATTGGATAAGACTATCGAAAATCAAGAGAGAGCGAAGAGGTCATTCAACAAGTCTTCCAAGCCAAGGCCCTTTCAGATAGGAGATACAGTTCTGCTTTGGGATAAGCGAAGAGAGAAGCCGGGCAAGCATGGAAAATTTTATAGCTTATGGACGGGTCCATTTCTCATCTATGACTTGGCCAGTGCTAATTCATTTCTTCTCAACAATATGGATGGAGAAACGCTGCTCTTACTAGTAAACGGGCACTTCTTGAAATTGTTCTTCAAGGAAAGTATTTGATGCCCATTTGGGGCATCTGGTGTATTGGGGCTTTTCTAAACCTTGTCCTTTCTATTTTCAATATTTTTTTTTGTATATTAGTTCTGTATTATACATTATTGTTTTAACTTATTGTTGTATATTATTGTATGTTATGTTGCAACTTATTGTTTCATTTGGCATATTTATACATGTGACTTACACACTTTTGGTGGTATGCAGAAACCATAAGATTCTAGAGATCTCGCATGACTTTTTGCCTTAGAAAGATCAGATTAGTCACATGTCTCGCAGTTGGAGCCCGAATGTTATCCACTAAGTTGCACTTAGGTGGATTTCCAATGAGCAGTCAAAGACTTGAATAATTAAATTGTTCATCACATGTGTTCAGAAGTTCATCATGCCATTTTTAGGCCCTTTTGTAAAATTTGCATGTCCAGACCCCCTGGGGGGATTGTAATAAGTTGGTCTAAACATGGTATTTTTGTAACAGGCTTGGCTTACCTTAGGTTTATCTATCAAGGGGATACTCTAGAGTGTTTTTTCCTTAGGAATTATGCGTTGCGCTTTCAGTGGCGTATAATTCTTGAGTTTTTCACTCACACCTCCAAAGCTGGAGTATTTACCGTGGTGGTCGAACCTTAGGAGGTTATTAAAGCCTATGTGTCTATGTATTTTTTACATGCTAGCCATCAATAATGAGTCGTATGGACATGTTCTAGGTCCCCTAGGAGTTTGAGTCAGTTCCGACAAAAATGATTTTTCTCGTAAACTTAGGCTATTTTTTAGTAGTTTAATTGGAAAAATTAAAATTGTTATAAAAGTGTGGTTAGGAGGAAGAATTAGACATGGGGGTGCTCGTTTTCTAATTCAGAGCTCCCACTTAACTCTAAACCCACTTTCCTAAGTTTTCAAGTAATTATTTATTTCCAAAATTGAATATTACTCAAAAAAAGTAAAAAAGACCAAAAAAATGGAGAAAATATAGAAACCGACAATTTCTAAAAACCCAAAAACATGCCGAAAGTGAGTTTTCTGAGTTGGCAAAGTAAACTGGAAACATTCCTTAGGTTTCTAAAACACTCTTGAGTGTTTTTCTCGGCAACTAAAGGCAAGATGATTTTTCTTATCCAAGTGGGGCGCATTTCCTCATAGAGAGGGCACTGTTGTCTGCCAAATTGCACACCAGCAGCAGAAATCTTTCGAAAGCTGTCTCTTCACTACAAGTGAGAGAAGTGTGGCCTTGGGGGCAAGCAATGAGCTAGGTACTGTCACTTGAATCCCAGCTCCTCCGTTTAGGCAAACTCCTAACGAAGCCAAGGGGGGTAGTCCCTACAAAGAGTTTCACTAAGGCTCCTATGTGTTTTAATGTTTTAAGTGCATGGTGATGTGGATGGGTGTTTTTTAGGAGTTTTTTTATTGATGAAAGATCACAATTTTAACAATTGAAATAAACACAAGATAATGAAGCAATCCACGTTGTGATATGAGACAAGAGATTTGAGAAACAAACACTTTGGTGAATTTAAAGCAAGACAACCATGGAAATATAATTGTTCCAGATAGATAATAAGCAAATAAAATGATGTCAAGGACCAGTGCCTTATGGAGTAAAAAAATAGTCTTGATACAAGAGTTCAAAGTGGTGATGTTCGTGAGATCGTCCTGCGAATTAATCTTGGTTTATTGAATATTTTTAGTGATCTTGTTTATTAGGTTGTCAAGAACACAAGGATAAAAAGGAAAAAACCAACCAGGAAAGATACTGGCAACCTCTTAGATGATAAGTCGAGAGCACCCAGATTCAAGAGGATAGGTGTCCAATGTTTGAACCGCCCCCGAGTCTGACCAGTGGATTCTCGGCACCACTTGTTTCAGGAAGCAATCTCAGTATTTAACGTCGGTTTGCTTGGTTGGGGTAAAGTTTTATTAGGTTATCACTTATGAGATTAACAGATCTGACACCTTTCTGAGTACTAGCCCAACCCTTTTAGGTTGGCAGAGCATACGGGTGTCAGATAACAACCAAGATAAATTAATTAACGGGGGTGTGAGTTGGAATATTTTATTATTAGAGCACCGTTCAACTCTCCGATAGAGAGCGCTTTTGACTTAGTCTTAAGACAAAAGTTCAAGAAACTTTAATTAATCTAAATCCCTAATGCAAGGGAAATGCAATAATTAAATGCTCTCCGACAGAGAGTGCTCTTGACTTGGATTTGGCCAAGTTCAAGAGGCTTTGTTTATTTTATGAAAAAGGGAGCAGTTGTAAAAAATGAAGAAACAAGTGAAGCTTAAGTTACTGAAAGTAAAAAAGATGATAATAAGATATAACAAAATGCTTGAAAATAACTGAAAGCAAACTTAGTGTTCTACCAAATAGAATTATTCTAAAGGTGGGATCTTCCTCCGAACAAGGTTGATCACTAGAACCACTAGTCCTTGAGACTTTCCAGCTAGCTGGAACATCGGCAAAGAGGCTAATGGGGAACGAGAAGCTACCACAAAGCTATGTGGCCTTTGGGATGCAATCCCAAAGTTAGCTTACTCTAGTCAAAACTTGGAAATGGAGTTTTAATCTAAGAACAAGAAATGAAAGATTAATCTACAAATTTGAAAAGATAAGATCTAAACTAAGCATGCGACAACACCCTTCCCCAAATGGGGAAGAAGAACAAAAAAGTGGAGGACTCCTCCACTTAGCTTTTTATTAACTTAGATACAATTGCCTTGGGAAATTACCCTTGTAAGGTCTTTGAAATGAAAATAAACTTGAAACGAAACTAGGAAACTTTTGACAATTTTTACGAAGGAGAGTGATTTTGTGTCTTCATGTTTGTCATCGTCTCCACTTGTTTTGGATCTCCTTATGGTTTGCTTGATGTTTTCTTTGGGTAAAGACCTCCTGGTTTATCAAAGTCCCTTGACTTTCTTCTTCCTTAAAAGACCTACACAAGTTCAAATTTAGTTAAACAATGCACCCATTAGCGTTATTGCAAAACAAATGGATCTTGAAATAGCTAAGACTAAGATCTATAACTTCAAAATGCAATCTAGATCTAAGAATAAAATTGAAAAGAACAAACTTGAAGTAATGAGATCTAGGAATTACTTGCAACTTTGGAAAATATAAACTACTAACAAACAAATGCAAGATCCAAAATTACTAAAGAAAAATGAGACTAATGCTAATACTTAAACACTTTTTGTTTGCATTGTATTTGTTTTAGGGCTCAAAGAGGATGGACGAAAGAGGGATGGAGGAGCTAGAAAGGAAGGGAGAAGATATAGCAAGATAGGAGAGGCTAAAAACGAAAGGGCAAGAGAGGGAAAAAGGAATGGAGGAAGAGAGGGACGAGAGGTAGAAGAAGAGAGCAAAAAAACGAGAGGTAGAAGAAGAGGATGGAGAGGAGAAACGAATGGAGGAAGAGGTTGGTAAGAGGAGGAGAGGGCTGTCCAAAAAGTGGGCAATGGACAGTCCAATGAAGTGGACAGTGGGCAGCCCATGAAGTGGTGGGCAGTCAACTCAATGGGCAGCCAATGGAGTGGACAGTGGGCAGCCAATGAAGTGGTGGACAGTCAACTAAATGAGCAGCCAATAGGGTGGACAGTCAACTCAATGGGCAGCCCAAAAGTGGACAGTGGGCAGCCAATGAAGTGGTGGACAGTCAACTAAATGAGCAGCCAATAGGGTGGACAGTCAACTCAATGGGCAGCCCAAAAGTGGGAAACAAACAGCGAAAAGAGGAGAGGAATGAGGGCCAAACAAGGCCAAGTGAAGGGACCAAAAGAGTTTTAAACTTGAAGCTTAGGGTCTCCTACAAGTAACTGGTAACCAAAAATGTTTTTTGAACCTTTTTGTTGATAGAAAGAAATAAACCCTGAGTCTCGATTGCAAATCTTAAGATTTTGTCTTTGAGATGGCTCCCTGAAAACACAAGTGTTAGGGCAAAATACTGATGGAGAGGAGGGAGAGACAACCGAGTTCACCTCCACTCTATCTTTTGGATACCTGCACACATGCAATACTTAACCAACAAACTCAATCACGCTTAGTGTGTTAGACCAAATTGAAATAAAAGACAAACGAATATTACCGACTATAGTTTGTACTTTTAAAACAAATCTAGCCTAAAACCAACAAGTAACTTGGACCATCAAATACTTGTTCTTTGCTTCTTAATAAAGAGTTCTAAGCTAAGCAATGATTTGAGCATGAAATGATATAAATAAAACAAAGACAAGTATCACCTCAATGATGGAAGATTTGCTCACGAACACAAGATGCACATCATAAGCCTCCAAAGCCAACTTTATTTCCAATAATAGCAAATAGCTATAAGCTCTTACAATCTTTGCAGAGTAAGTTTACAATAACAATCCATAAAGAGAGAGCCCAAATGGCCTCTCTTATATAGCAAAACACAAAGCTAAAACCCTAAATCGAATTGGCTTAGGAGAGAGCCAATAACAACCAACATGAAGTCGAATTCCAATCTAATCTCAGTCAAAAGGCTTGGAGTGGTAGTGAAGTGGCAAACTCGACTTTGGTGATAGCATGGGAAGCTTCACCCATCCAATGAGCATGCTCCAACAGGGATCCACGTGAGCTTCTAGGAGATATGCGTGAGCTTGAAGGAGGGATGCGTGAGTGATAAGTGGAGTTTAGATGGAAGCCAAGTCCTTGTGAATGCTCAATTAGGGGAGGGCGCCTACCATTGGCATTAATGCAACCAACCAACCCACTAATCAATTGCCACATCATAAAATCGATTTTCTAAGGAAGGAGGGCGAATTAGTTTGAAGAGATTGACTTCTGGTGACTGGATAGTGAACTGGTTGATGACTGAGATGATTGGAATCCTCTTTAATGCCCAGTGCCATGTCAATTAGCCTTTTATTTTATTCTTTTCTGATTATTTTGGAGAGATTTGGATATCTCCAAAATATTCAATTTTATTTATTATAATTAATAATTTCTCAGTAAATGGCTTGTTTAGAGAAAATATTAATTATGAGGCTGAATTGACATCCGAAAGTTGGGTTTAGCTGGTCCATGGGTCATGTGTGATTTTTGGCTTATGAATCGAGCCATCAATCACTAAATTCGGACCCCAGACGACTGACATATTACAAATTGAAATTTCTCTATTTAACTATAGAGAAATTTATTAAAATTTTAAAAATAATTAAAACCAAAAATTTGACAGACCCGGTAATATTTTTTCGAAATTTTTTTCTGAGGGTCCTAGAGACTTAAGACATGACCAAAATCTATTTTAATAGTGTCTAGTAGGCTTATATACATTAGTTGGACTCTAATAACCCCCCATGGCTAAGATTTTCAAAATCGGGCATTCCAGCTTTGGAGGAAGCGGGAGAAAACCTCATCGATTATAACTCGGCTATAGGCAGAGTATAATTGACAAGGAAAAAAACTCCCTGGAATACCTTAGTTGCTTAATCAAGTCATGGGGAACCGAGACACTCAGAATCCTACTAGCACACTTTATTACAAACCCCATGGGGCCATGGTCATGTCGACTTGAAACAAAAACTGACTAGCCAAAATTGGCTAGGCACAAATGCTGGATCATCTGATACACTGGAGTACAAACATTCATCATGTTTGTCAAATGGCGACTCTTCAGATAATCCAACTATGGTACAAAATAGGTGATAACATCTGGCTCCAACTGTGGGACGTGTGCTCGATCTGGAAATCATGCAAGGAGAGGATACGAGAACACCAGAATCTTTGGTTTATATACATAACCTGTAAAAACATCTCAGCTTGACATAAAACCTTTAGTATCACATGTGTTATGAAAAAACCAAACTGAAATACCAACTATATTTTATTGTTGAAGACAAATTCTAAGAAATTTATATGCAGAAAGTAAATGCTCATTTTTGAAAAAGGTTTTATTCTTTCCTATTCTAACATAATATGAAAGAACATGTTAAGTATAATCAGAAATCCAATGTAACCATTTAAGCATGTAATCAATGTAAAAACAATTATTTACTTTGTCTCTGGTTACCAGCCAGAGCAAGGGCATGCTTATCAGAAAGTGCAAACCTGTTTGGATCTTCTGAATGGGAGGGTTGGATGGGGAATCATAAGTATGTAGTAAATGTTTGAAGTGCTCGCCAATATAGTAAGAAGTCCTTCCGCAGGCACACTCTATCCATAACAGGATAGGGTGATGAGATTTAAGATGACAAGGTAGTTCTGGTACCTTATCATACTCCTCCAAGAGGCTCTTCTGAAAATAATTTTCCATGAAAGTGCATGCCTCGAGCTGCTCTAATATACAAGGGATTTCCGATGGCTGAGATATATGCTCAACTGACTGCTCATATGAAATAATCTCCTTCTCTTCCTCTATGCTCAACTGTTCAAAATCCATACTGCTGCCGAAAATGGGGGAGTCTTCATGAATTTTACCATATTCCTGGCCACATGTATCCTCATGCTCATAAGTGGGATTGTTAACGTTAACAAAATTTCCAAAGGGATTTTGTTTATCATTAACTTCTTCAGACATGGCATAGATAGGGTTCTCTAAAAAGGTCCATTCATCATTACCAATATCTATGTCCTCCATGATGGACTCATCATCACTTATGTCATCTTTTAAGGAATGCCTATCCTCCTCAACTTCATAACAATCTTCCTCAAACAGATGTGTTTCAAAAATATCACAAGGGACCAAAATTTCCGAATATTCACTGCCATGTGGAGAACAAATGGGAGTGTCATCGCACATATTACAAACTTCATGGATTTCTTTATGAATGTTAATCTCTGTAATGGTTTCTTCTAGAGATGGGTTAGGAGTACATAAATGTTCATCATCACTGAAGTAGTCTTGAAAAACTTCCCACTCCAAAGTGTCTTTTGTTTCGATGGCATGAGGAGGGTCTTCAACAATATTCTGTCTTTGATAAATTTCTTCGATAGGATCATCAGGGATCTGATGGGAAAATATCATATTTTCTGCAATAGGTTGACCCAACTGGTTCCCACTCTTTCTAGGAAAATCATAAAAGTCACTTACATAGTTTATGCACTCAGGCTCACTTGATGAAGACTGACCAACAAACCCTTCAGGAAAACCATGCTTTTGGATATATCATGCAAGGTGACAAGTGTCTTCTTCATGGAATTCTTGGCATGCCCTACAGAATGGTGTGTAAGGTTCAACCCTGGGAATGCCACAGTTGTCCCCCACATTATTAATGAATTCAGGCTTGCTTGTTGATGCACTAGGACCACAACCTTCAGGAAAACCATGCTCTTGAATATATCATGCATGGGAGCAGTGAGTTTCTTCGTGGAAATCTTTGCATGGTCTGCAAAATGGCCTATATGTTTCCACCATGTTAGCAACCTCTAATTGGTTAGGAGGCCTCTGTACATGGTTGGGAGGTTTTTTTTGCCAATTATTTTTGGGAGGGTAGTTTCTCTGAATCGGCTGAGTCTGTTGGATTTGTTGAACATGTTGGACATGTGCTCTTTCTATATTTATGATTTTATTTTTTACTTCCTTCATTTGGACAACATGTTTCTGTTCAAATTTTTCCATCCTCTCACACATTTCCATCATTTTCTTCTCATATGAATCTTTTATAGCAGCTATAGGGTCCTTTTCTTTAGGTTCAGGAGCTCTTGAAGGGATTGAGGATCTAGAATATCCTTGGATGTTTGACTCTCCAGAAGACATCATGTTTTTGTCAATCTTAGTAGCCAAACTCTGAGCTTGGAGCAAAGTAGTGGGTTCCTTATCTCTTATTTGGTACTGTATCTTGCCACTCAATGCTTCTATGTAATAGTCCAATAATGAAACTGCAGGAGGTGCATAAGTGGCAGGGATGGAATTTGATAACTTTGTGAATTTAGCATTGAATTCATCCATGGTTTCAGTATCTGTCTTCTTCATGTTGGTTAAGGACGCTACTAGATGTCTAGGCTCTTTTTTGCTGCCAAATTTGTCGAGGAAAGCAGTCTTGAAAGCTGCTATGGTGGCGAAAGAGTTGTTTGGTAGGTTGTCATACCAATTTCCAGCCTTACCATCCAGAGATAAGGCAAAGAGGGTCATGTAGACATCTTCATGCTTGTCAGTGCCTCTGACATATGAACCACAATGCCTTGAAAAATTTCTGATGTGTTGCTCAGCAGAGGTAGAGGCATCAGTGCCATTAAAAGTCATGAGCTTGTCGATAGCTTTTTCAGGAACGTCATGGGGTTGATCTGCTATCTGAGTGAAGTTGAGTTGAGTAAAGAACTCACCCATTGTGGAAAGGAAACAATTATTAGTTTCAAGATTTTCAAACTTTTCTAGGTTTTCTTGGAACAAAGAATGGATGTCTAAAATAGACTTAGATTTAAGTTCTTCAAGGATTTTATGAGAAGTAAGCTTGTTTAGTCTTCTCCTATAAACCCTTTCAGGTTCAGGGATAAAATTAAGCAAGCCTTCAGAATTTCTTCTAGTTGAATACCTTGAGGTGTTAACTAACAGTGGAGTCGCCAGGTGGATCCAAGTCTAACTTTAGAGAGTGATTAAACTAAAAATCTACCAAAAACTAAAAAGGGCAGTGGATTCGCAAGATAGATTGAGAATCTATCAAAGAAAGGTAAAATAAACTAGAAAAAATTAAGGTCGTCCAAGAACAAAAAGATTTGTCTCGGGCAACGGCGCCAAAGATGTTGTCCGCCAAATTGCACACCAGCAGCAGAAATATTTCAAAAGCTGTCTCTTCACTACAAGTGAGAGAAGTGTGGCCTTGGGGGCAAGCAATGAGCCAGGTACTGTCACCTGAATCCCAGCTCCTCCGTTTAGGCAAACTTCTAACGAAGCCAAGGGGGGCAGTCCCTACAAAGAGTTTCACTAAGGCTCTTATGTGTTTTAATGTTTTAAGTGTATGATGATGTGGATGGGTGTTTTTTAGGAGTTTTTTGATTGATGAGAGATCACAATTTTAACAATTGAAATAAACACAAGATAATGAAGCAATCCACGTTGCGATATGAGACAAGAGATTTGAGAAACAAACACTTTGGTAAATTTAAAGCAAGACAACCATGGAAATATAATTGCTCCAGATAGATAATAAGCAAATAAAATGATGTCAAGGACCAGTGCCTTATGGAGTCAAAAAATAGTTTTGAGTGCTTGGGTTGCTTGATACAAGAGTTCAAAGTGGTGATGTTCGTGAGATCGTCCTGCGAATTAATCTTGGTTTATTGAATATTTTTAGTGATCTTGTTTATTAGGCTATCAAGAACACAAGGATAAAAAGGAAAAAACCAACCGGGAAAGATACTGGCAACCTCTTAGATGATAAGTCGAGAGCACCTAGATTCAAGAGTATAGGTGTCCAATGTTTGAACCGCCCCCGAGTCTGACCAGTGGATTTTCGGCACCACCTGTTTCAGGAAGCAACCTCAGTATTTAACACCGGTTTGCTTGGTTGGGGTAAAGTTTTATTAGGTTATCACTTATGAGATTAACAGATCTGACACCTTTCTGAGTATTAGCCCAACCCTTTCAGGTTGGCAGAGCATACGGGTGTCAGATAACAACCAAGATAAATTAATTAACGGGGGTGTGAGTTGGAATATTTTATTACAAGAGCACCATTCAACTCTCCGATAGAGAGCGCTCTTGACTTAGTCTTAAGACCAAAGTTCAAGAGACTTTAATTAATCTAACTGCCTAATGCAAGGGAAATGCAATAACTAAATGCTCTCCGACAGAGAGTGCTCTTGACTTGGATTTGGCCAAGTTCAAGAGGCTTTGTTTATTTTATGAAAAAGGGAGCAGTTGTAAAAAATGAAGAAACAAGTGAAGCTTAAGTTACTGAAAGTAAAAAAAGATGATAATAAGATATAACAAAATGCTTGAAAATAACTGAAAACAAACTTAGTGTTCTACCAAATAGAATTATTCTAAAGGTGGGATCTTCCTCCGAACAAGGTTGATCACTAGAACCACTTGTCCTTGAGACTTTCCAGCTAGCTGGAACATCGGCAAGGAGGCTAATGGGGAACAAGAAGCTACCCCAAAGCTATGTGGCCTTTGGGATGCAATCCCAAAGTTAGCTTACTCTAGTCAAGACTTGGAAATGGAGTTTTAATCTAAGAACAAGAAATGAAAGATTAATCTACAAATTTGAAAAGATAAGATCTAAACTAAGCATGCGACAACACCCTTCCCCAAATGGGGAAGAAGAACAAAAAAGTGGAGGACTCCTCCACTTAGCTTTTTATTAACTTAGATACAATTGCCTTGGGAAATTACCCTTGTAAGGTCTTTGAAATGAAAATAAACTTGAAACGAAACTAGGAAACTTTTGACAATTTTTACAAAGGAGAGTGATTTTGTGTCTTCATGTTTGTCATCCTCTCCACTTGTTTTGGGTCTCCTTATGGTTTGCTTGATGTTTTCTTTGGGTAAAAACCTCCCGGTTTATCAAAGTCCCTTGACTTTCTTCTTCCTTAAAAGACCTACACAAGTTCAAATTTAGCTAAACAATGCACCCATTAGCGTTATTGCAAAACAAATGGATCTTGAAAATAGCTAAGACTAAGATCTATAACCTCAAAATGCAAACTAGATCTAAGAATAAAATTGAAAAGAACAAACTTGAAGTAATGAGATCTAGGAATTACTTGCAATTTTGGAAAATATAAACTACTAACAAACAAATGCAAGATCCAAAATTACTGAAGAAAAATGAGACTAATGCTAATACTTAAACACTTTTTGTTTGCATTGTATTTGTTTTAGGGCTCAAAGAGGATGGACGAAAGAGGGATGGAGGAGCTAGAAAGGAAGGGAGAAGATATAGCAAGATAGGAGAGGCTAAAAACGAAAGGGCAAGAGAGGGAAAAAGGAATGGAGGAAGAGAGGGACGAGAGGTAGAAGAAGAGAGGAAAAAAACGAGAGGTAGAAGAAGAGGATGGAGAGGCGAAACGAATGGAGGAAGAGGTTGGTAAGAGGAGGAGAGGGCTGTCCAAAAAGTGGGCAATGGACAGTCCAATGAAGTGGACAGTGGGCAGCCCATGAAGTGGTGGGCAGTCAACTCAATGGGCAGCCAATGGAGTGGACGGTGGGCAGCCAATGAAGTGGTTGACAGTCAACTAAATGAGCAGCCAATAGGGTGGACAGTCAACTCAATGGGCAGCCCAAAAGTGGACAGTGGGCAGCCAATGAAGTGGTGGACAGTCAACTAAATGAGCAGCCAATAGGATGGACAGTCAACTCAATGGGCAGCCCAAAAGTGGGAAACAAACAGCGAAAAGAGGAGAGGAATGAGGGCCAAACAAGGCCAAGTGAAGGGACCAAAAGAGTTTTAAACTTGAAGCTTAGGGTCTCCTACAAGTAACCGGTAACCAAAAATGTTTTTTGAACCTTGTTGTTGATAGAAAGAAATAAACCCTTAGTCTCGATTGCAAATCTTAAGATTTTGTCTTTGAGATGGCTTCCTGAAAACACAAGTGTTAGGGCAAAATACTGATGGAGAGGAGGGACAGACAACCGAGTTCACCTCCACTCTATCTTTTGGATACCTGCACACATGCAATACTTAACCAACAAACTCAATCACGTTTAGTGTGTTAGACCAAATTGAAATAAAAGACAAACAAATATTACCGACTATAGTTTGTACTTTTAAAACAAATCTAGCCTAAAACCAACAAGTAACTTGGACCATCAAATACTTGTTCTTTGCTTCTTAATAAAGAGTTCTAAGCTAAGCAATGATTTGAGCATGAAATACTATAAATAAAACAAAGACAAGTATCACCTCAATGATGGAAGATTTGCTCACAAACACAAGATACACATCATAAGCCTCCAAAGCCAACTTTATTTCCAATAATAGCAAATAGCTATAAGCTCTTACAATCTCCGCAGAGTAAGTTTACAATAACAATCCATAAAGAGAGAGCCCAAATGGCCTCTCTTATATAGCAAAACACAAAGCTAAAACCCTAAATCGAATTGGCTTAGGAGAGAGCCAATAACAACCAACATGAAGTCGAATTCCAATTTAATCTCAGTCAAAAGGCTTGGAGTGGTAGTGAAGTGGCAAACTCGACTTTGGAGATAGCATGGGAAGCTTCACCCATCCAATGGGCATGGTCCAACAGGGATCTACGTGAGCTTCTAGGAGATATGCGTGAGCTTGAGGGAGGGATGCGTGAGTGATAAGTGGAGTTTAGATGGAAGCCAAGTCCTTGTGAATGCTCAATTAGGGGAGGGCGCCTACCATTGGCATTAATGCAACCAACCAACCCACTAATCAATTGCTACATCATAAAATCGATTTTCTAAGGAAGGAGGGCGAATTAGTTTGAAGAGACTGACTTCTGGTGACTGGATAGTGAACTGGTTGATGACTGAGATGATTGGAATCCTCTTTAATGCCCAGTGCCATG
This sequence comes from Larix kaempferi, assembly GCA_027924585.1. NCBI lineage: Eukaryota > Viridiplantae > Streptophyta > Pinopsida > Pinales > Pinaceae > Larix > Larix kaempferi. The sequence continues at coordinate 10,530,740 of BSBM01000348.1, read as the reverse complement.
TCAATTAGCCTTTTATTTTATTATTTTCTGATTATTTTGGAGAGATTTGGATATCTCCAAAATATTCAATTTTATTTATTATAATTAATAATTTCTCAGTAAATGGCTTTTTTAGAGAAAATATTAATTATGAGGCTGAATTGACATCCGAAAGTTGGGTTTAGCTGGTCCATGGGTCATGTGTGATTTTTGGCTTATGAATCGAGCCATCAATCACTGAATTCGGACCCCGGACGACTGACATATTACAAATTGAAATTTCTCTATTTAAACTATAGAGAAATTTATTAAAATTTAAAAAATAATTAAAACCAAAAATTTGACAGACCCGGTAAAATTTTTTCAAAATTTTTTCTGAGGTTCCTAGAGACTTAGGACATCACCAAAATCTATTCTAATAGTGTCTCGTAGGCTTATATACATTAGTTGGACTCTAATAACCCCCCATGGCTCAGATTTTCAAAATCGGGCATTCCAGCTTTGGAGGAAGCGGGAGAAAACCTCATCGATTATAGCTCGGCTATAGGCAGAGTATAATTGACAAGGGAAAAAACTCCCTGGAATACCTTAGTTGCTTAATCAAGTCATGGGGAACTGAGACACTCAGAATCCTACTAGCACACTTTATTACAAACCCCATGGGGCCATGGTCATGTCGACTGAAAACAAAAACTGACTAGCGAAAATTGGCTAGGCACAAATGCTGGATCATCTGATACACTGGAGTACAAACATTCATTATGTTTGTTAAATGGCGGCTCTTCAGATAATCCAACTATGGTACAAAATAGGTGATAACAGGCACAACTCCCAAGAAAAAGATAGCAGTAGTAAGAAAAAGCAAAGAAGTGGAGTTAGGAATTGGAAGGAAGATAATTTGCAGCCTTTTCCAACCCATTACAACTCACGCCAAGTTGTTCAGAACTCATCAAGTGCGCCCCTCTCTTGGAAAGTGTGCCACCCGCTTTGGCTCTCTCATTTTTTCTATATAAGCAAGGTTGCTTCACTCATTTGAGAAGAAGCATTGAACTTCTGCTCTTGTAATTTGTTTATGATTCTCTTCGAAATAAAATTGAAAGGCTTTGGAGGCCATATGCTGTGCAACTGTCCCATTTGATGTGTGTTTGGTTGATGTTTTTAGGTGATATCTGGCTAATCACTTATTATTTTGCAATAATTGTAGATTTATCTATCTTAGATGGCCTTTGTGCCCATAGTATAAGCATTCATTGTATTTGATTTGCTTATAAATGCTTGATTAATTAGAGATAATTAAGCAACAAGTGTATTCAATTGTACTAATGCCCTTCTAATCTCTGTTAATTACGTACTCTAGATTTAATCTCTTTTTGCAAGTGTTTGTGACAGTGCAAGATAGAAATCCGAGGGAGGAGGTTGAGCTCAGTTGCGTCCTCATCCACCTTCGGTGTTGGTTGTCTTGGTCTAATCGTTGTTGAGTTGTAGGCATCTTTGGTTCTCTACTCTTTCAAAAACGAAGCTGGGTTCTTGTTTCTTCTATGCTATTAAAATAAAAAAAATTCTTGGTTTCCTTACTCTTCAACAAGTAGATCCGTTTTTAAAGTTTAGCATACATCTCTTGTTGCATATTTTGTTAGATCAAAAGAAGCATTTGAATTCATATTTTAAGCTTGAATTTAGCATTAAAACTTAATACTTGTGCTTCATAAAAAATTTAGTCTTCAAAAAGTATTAAGTAGTTGTATTTTTTTTTGTATTATTTAAATAATCTACTAACATTTCTGCTATTTTAGCTTGTTGATTTTGCAGAATTAAAGAAAAAAGAGAAGGAAACTCTGGCCAAGTTTCGAAGATTTTAGCCATCCAGAGCCCATAGATCCCCTCTTTCTTCTAAGTTTCTCTTCTTAACTATTTGTAGGCCTTCTTGATTCAGATTTACGAGAATCAAAGGCATTCTTAAAGCTAATTTTTTTTTTTGTAACAATCGTAATAAGAAGCAAGTGGGCTACACAACGCCCGTATTCCATCCCCCCTGGGAGGATTAGCGTTTTTTCCTTTTCGTGGCGTGATTTTTTCTAACACTTTGTGCAGGTTGTATACTTTGATTGAGTAGTTTAATTTTCTTTTCTTTTCATTTTTGCAAATAATTAAATAAATCCAATCTCGTTGCTACGAAGCATGCTCTCACCTCCACATAAAGGCATTGTCGATTAGTGGTAGTTGCTCAGAAAGTAACACATAGATTTGGTGAGTATAACTGTTTCTTTTTTAAGTTATTGTTGTTTAGCATTCTTTATTTCAAGCACTCAAATTTGAATGAACATTTTGTCGTCTCTCAAAGTATGCTCTTTCCCTTTGCGGGCATTGGCCTGGTCCTGGGGAAATCAGAAAAGAGTGCAACAAATTATTAATTCTTAAACATCTAACTAAGAACTCACAATAGTGAAAATACGACACTCGAACATTAAGTAACGCGTGGGGAAATTTCTCAAAAGAAGCGAGAACCACTGCAGAGTGACCTCAGGGCATCGTAAGACTATATCCTTGTTGGTGTAGTGTTGAGCACGCCCTCGAGACTCCGCTCCATCCCACACGTCTTTGTGAGGAGGCACCTTTTGCCTAATTTCTAGGCATTACTCCTTGTACCTCACGGTATATCTGGAGCTCCCATTTTCCCTTTAATTAACTCATCCTTCAATAATTCCTAAAAATTGACCAAGAACGCAATTGCAAAACCTTTACTTTTACAGCAGCACTTACTTTGACTCCACGACGCTGGTCTTTGATGTTTGTTATTCGTTTCATTCAATTAAGCAATATTTTATCGTGATTATTATATTCATATATGCTGTATAGTTGATTTCATCTTGCAATCGTCTTGATCAATGTTTTAATTTCAAAAAACTCCTAGATAACAATTTTCATCCAAAAGAACTAAGTACCTAAAGCCTTAGTAACATTAATAGGGTCTAGCCCCTTGGCTTCGTTAGGAGTTAGGCCTAAATGGAGGAGTCAAGATTAAGTGATAGAACTCGACTCAAGACTTGCCCCCAAGGATGCACCGAGCAACTTGAAGATTTCTGATGTGTTAACCCTAGGTGCGTAAGAGGCGGTAACACAACCCAGGCGCACCTCAGGTGCTTTATGACCTGTGGACCTACAAGCGTCTCCAAACATGTGGATACAACCCAGGAGCATCCCAGGTGCATTATGTCCCTATGGACCACCTGCGTCTTCCACCATGTGAGATACAACCTGCGTCTTCCAATCTCATCACTCCCTCTTTCGAGGAACATCGATCGGGATAACACCAAGCTTCTCTCTGAAGTACTCAAACTTCACTATCGCTAATGGCTTGGTCAGCACATCGACTATCTGCTTGTTTGTCACCATATACTGGAGCTTCACTGCTCCTCTTTGCACCATATCCCGGATATAGTGATACTTGATCTCAATATACTTCGACTTGTCATGGAACACCGGGTTCTCAGACAACTTCACGCAACTATGGTTGTCACAGAAGATATAAGTCGCCTCGAGCTCGAGATCAAACAAATCCGACAATAGCTTCCAAAGCCATATTGCCTCACAACTAGCCAAACAAGCTGCAACATACTCTACTTCGGCTGTACTCAGTGCCATGCATGACTGCTTCCTTCTAAACCAAAAGATCATACCGAATCCCAAATTGAAGCAGCATCCCGAAGTGCTCTTCCTGTCTGTGGCACTGCCTACCCAATCCGAATCAACATAACCATGCAGGTTAATCCTCTGATTCGTCTCATACTTGAGCCCATACTCAATTGTACCCTTAAGGTACTTCAATATATGTTTTGCAGCCGTTAGGTGAATAGGCCTCGGATTTGTCAGGAACTGGCTCAGGGTGTTCACAACAAAACATATGTCTGGTCTCGTGTTCGTTAAGTACATTAACGAACCAATCATTTGCCTGTACATCATGGCATCAACTTTCTCTGAAGAAATGCCACACACTAGCTTCAAGTTCGATGCCATAGGTGTTTCCATTGCCTTGCAGTCCATCATTCCGAACCTCTTCAGAATCTCTACGGCATAGTTTCCTTGACAAGGGAAAATTCCATTTGCACTCTGCCACACCTCCATGCCTAAGAAGTAGTGCACCATTCCTAGGTCCTTCATCTCGAACTCTGTGGCAAGCCTTCTCTTTGTATCTGTAATGAGCTCATCCTCCCCTGTTGCAAACATGTCATCTACATATAGTAGTAGTATCATTGGTCTTCCGCTCTCAACCTTGAAGTAAAGGTTGGAATCTGCTTTACTCTAGGTAAAGCCTAAGCTCATCAGAAAGTTGTCCATCCTGCCGTAGCATGTCCTGGGTGCCTGCTTCAATCCATACAAGGCTTTTTTCAACTTGCACATATGCTGTCTTGACGTCCATTTGGTGTACCTTCCATTTCATTACTGTAGCCAATGCAAGTATAGATCTGATGGAAGTGTATCTTGCTACAGGTGCAAATGTCTCCTTGTAGTCTATGCCTTCCTTTTGGGAGAAGCCACGTGCCACAAATCTTGCCTTGTGTTTTTTCTATGCTACCATCGTAGCATGCTTGATCTTGCAGATCCATTTCGAAGTCACAACAGACTTCCCTACTGTTCTAGGAAATATCTCCCAGACATCATTCTTCATAATCGACTAGTACTCCTCGATCATGGCATTCTTCCATTCCTTCTTCTTTGCTACTTCCTCGTAGTTGGAAGGTTCTTTATCAATGATGTCACATAGTAGGGCCACATAGCTGGAGTATGGTCTAGGTCTCTTGCTTTCTCTATGTATTCTATCTGGAGCACCATACTTCACGTGGCCATGCTGGTCTTCTCTTGTGGGAGTTCTTCTCACGAGGTGGATCTACAGGTTCTTGTGGTTCTACCATGTTGCGATCTTCATGATCTTCTTGAATTGTTTCTTCCATAACTGTGTCTCTGGTTCTGGGAACTTTAGCTTCTTAAGTTTCTTCAATAGGTATTTTTCTTGATTTGTTGTATGCTGAATCTTCGTCGAAAGTTACGTCTCTGCTGATCTCGATCTTCTTTAATCCTGGGAAGTATATTCAGTAGGCTTTTGATGTGTAACTGTATCCCACGAGTATTCCCTTTTTCCTGAAGGATCTAGCTTGGTTCTCTTTTCCTTTGTGATGTGTATATACACCGGGCAGCCAAATATTTTGAGATGGCTGACTTCTGGTTTCTCACTTGAGAAAGCTTCTTCGGGAGTCTTGTTGTTCAATACATGGTGAGCTGTACGGTTTTTTACATAAACAGCTGTCCTTGTTGCTTCTGTCCATAAGTGCATATGAAGATCTTGATCATGTAGCATTGCCTTAACTGCTTCCATTATTATTTTGTTCTTTCGTTCTGTAACGCCATTTTGTTGAGGATTGTAAGGAGTGCTCAACTCCCTCTTAATCTTTGATTCTCTGCAAAGGTCCTTGAATTCTTCTAAAGTGAATTCTCTGCCATTATCTGATCGTAAGTTCTTGATCTTCCTTTCAATATGATTTTCGACCAAGGCTTTGAATTCCTTGAACTTGCTAAATACTTCGTCTTTGCTTTTCAAGAGATAAATCCATGTCTTACGGGAAAATTCATGTATAAAAGAGACATAGTATACATACCCGCTTAATGAGCTAGAAGACTTGGGACCACACACATATGAGTGGACTATATCCAATATTCCTTTTGCCTTGCTTTCACTGCTAGGGAATGTCTTCTTCATGTTCTTTCCTTGTGCACATCCTTTGGAAATGCCTTCATGCTTTGTCTGGATTTCTAGTAGACCTGAAATTACTTTGCTAGCAATTGGTAGTGCTCTATATTGCACATGTGCAAGCCTTCTGTGCCATAATTCGCTTGGTTCCATGGAGTCATGGACCAATGCTTGTTATGGTTGACCTTTCAACTTGTACAAGCCTCCCTCTTGCTCTCCAATTATTGTTGCATCATTTATTGTCTTTCCTTTTGGCCACATTATAACTTGGCCATCAACAAATGCAACCCGCATTCCTTTAGCATTTAATGCTTGTTAGAGTTTTCACTTTAATTCAATTCAATTAGATCTTTAACTGAAAGACAGACAAGCCCAACAAAAACACAAGAGACACAATAATTCTCCTCGGGGAAACCATAAAGGAGAAAACCCTACAACGTCCTCAGAAATAGATTAGTCACTAGTACAATATCAAGCAAGAGAGAAAAACAAAAAATTAAGATGTCTTATGCAATTCTCTCTCTTTTTCCTCCTGCGAACTTGTCTTCTCTCTCTCCTTATGCGAACATGCTTGAGTGAGTGGTGTGTCCAAATGAGAGATCAAGCTCTATATTTATACTTTATGTGTGGGTGACCCTTTTCCTAATGGGGCCGACCTCACTAACTTGACTGGGCCGACTTGTCCTAGGGATACTCAAAAAATACATTTTACATTTGACCTTTGGGGAACTATTGCCCCGACTTACAATGGAGGTTTTACCTCAATAATTCTTGCATGACCAAGCATAATAATGACATCGCCGAACGGAGGAAAAACATCTCCGTCGGAGGTAAGGGTAAAATACAATAATAATAATATAAATATAAAACACAAATGATTATCTTCCGAAGTTACATTTACAACAACACTCCCTCTTAACTAGGAAGGTACTCTCTCGCCACAGTCATCATCACTCATTGGACACAAATTCTGGACAACGCCATCATTGCTGGGTCATCTTCAATGCTGGAACATCATCATCAACACTGGATCATCGTCGCTGTTGCAACAATCCTCATCTTGTTGATCATTGACTAGTGACATCTCTCGAATCTATCCATCATGAGAGTTCTACAGAGCCAACCCTTTTTCATGCTGGATGTAGGCCTAGCTCTCATCTAGGTCTTCATCATCTCTACGAGCAAGCCATCAAGTAGGTATAGCCTAGGACCACGCATTTCATTACCACCGCAATCACCTGCGTCTCCTAATATCATCTCATCATATTCATATCATCTCATCATCTCTCACGAAGAGTAGCCCAGGTGCACACCTCATGTCCAATAGACCACCTGCAGCTCCCACCCAATGGGTACAGCCCAGGAGCACCCTAGGTGCAGTACGTCTCTCACAGTCAGCCCGCGTCTCCAGCACATGTATACAGCCTAGGAGCACCCCAGGTGCATTACGTCCCAAGGACCACCTGCGTCTTCCACCATACGAGAACCAACCTAGGCACACCCCAGTTGTCTTTGTGATTGGTGGACCTTTCATCGTCTCCAACATGTGGATACAGCCCTGGAGCACCCCAGGTGCATTACATCCCAAGGACCACCTGCGTCTTCCACCATGTGAGAACCAGCCCTAGTGCACCTGCGTCTTCCACCATGTGAGAACCAGCCCTAGTGCACCTGCGTCTTCCACCATGTGAGAACCAGCCCTAGTGCACCTGCGTCTTCTAGTCTCGAGGAACCTCGATCTGGATAACACCAAGCTTCTCTCTGAAGTACTCGAACTTCACTCTCGCTAAAGGCTTGGTCAACACATCGGCTATCTGCTCGTCTGTTGCCACATACTGGAGCTTCACTACTCTTTGCACCATATCCCGGATATAGTGATACTTGATCTCAATATGCTTCGACTTGTCATAGAACACCGAGTTCTCGGACAAATTCATGCAACTCTGGTTGTCAAAGAAGATACAAGTCGCCTCGAGCTCGAGATCAAACAAATATGACAGTAGCTTCCAAAGCCATACTGCCTCACAACTCGCCGGACAAGCTGCAACATACTCTGCTTCGGCCTTACTCAGCGCCATGCATGACTGCTTCCTGCTAAACCAGGAGATCATACATGATCCCAAGCTAAAGCAGCATCCTGAAGTGCTCTTCCTGTCTTTGGCACTGCCTGCCCAATCCGAATCAACATAACCATGCAGGTTAATCTTCTGATTTGTCTCATACTTGAGCCCATACTCAACTGTACCCTTTAGGTACCTCAATATATGTTTTGCAGCCGTCAGGTGAACAAGCCTCGGATCTGTCAAGAACTGCCTCAGGGTGTTCACATCAAAACTTATGTCTGGGCTCATGTTCGTCAAGTACATCAACGAACCAATCATCTATCGATACATTGTGGCATCAACTGTCTCTGATGAAGCATCGGATAGTAGCTTCAAGTTCGATGCCATTGGCGTGGCCATGGCCTTGCAGTACATCATTCCGAACCTCTTCAGAATCTCCACTGCATATTTTCCTTGACCAAGGAAAATTCCATCTGTACTCTGCCACACCTCCATGCCTAAGAAGTAATGCATCATCCCCAGTCCCTTCATCTCGAACTTTGCGGCAAGCCTTCTCTTTGCATCTGCAATGAGCTCATCCTCACCTGTCAAAAACAGGTCATCTACATATAGCAAAAGTATGACTGGTCTTCCGCATTCAACCTTGAAGTAAAGGTTGGAATCTGCTTTACTCTTGGTAAAGCCTAAGCTCATCAGAAAACTATCCATCTTCCCATACCATGTCCTGGGTGCTTGCTTCAATCCGTACAAGGCTTTCTTCAATTTGCACACATGAGTATGTCTGTCATGTGTCTAGAATCCTAGTGGTTGCTTCACATACACTTCCTCTTCGACTACACCATTCAAGAATGCTATATTGACGTCCATCTGGTGTACCTTCCATTTCATTATTGCAGCCAATGCAAGTATGGATCTGATGGAAGTGTATCTTGCTACAGGTGCAAATGTCTCCTCATAGTCTATGCATTCCTTCTGGGAGAAGCCACGTGCCGCAAATCTTGCCTTGTGTTTTTCTATGCTACCATCTGCATCATGCTTGATCTTATAGATCCATTTCGAAGTCACAACAGATTTCCCTACTGGTCTTGGAACTATCTCCCAAACATCATTCTTCATAATCAACTGGTACTCCTCGATCATGACATCCTTCCATTTCTTCTTCTCTGTTGCTTCTTCGTAGTTGGAGGGTTCTTTCTCAATGATGTCACATAGCAGGGCCACATAGTTGGAGTATGGTCTGGGTTTCTTGCTTTCTCTATGCATCCCATTTAGAGCGCCATACTTCTCTGCATCTTGTATTGCTTCACGTGCCCATGCTAGTCTTCTCTTGTGGGAGTTCTTTTCACAAGGTGGATCTACAGGTTCTTGTGGTTATGCCTATTAGATTTTCAACTTTAATTCAATGTTAGCTAGGATCTTTAACTGAAAGAATAACAAGCGCAACAAAACACAATAGACACAATAGTTTTCCTCGGGGAAACCATAAAGGAGAAAACCCCGTAACTTCCTCAAAGATAGATTTGTCACCAATACAATATCACAAAATGGAAAACCCCAAAACAAGATAGTCTTCTGTAGCTCTCTCTCTTTATCCTTAGCGAACTTGTCTTCTCTCTCTCACTTATGCGAACTTGAGTGAGTGAGTGTGTGTCCAAATCAGAGACCCTAGCTCTCTATTTATACTTTACTTTTGGGGTGACCTTTTACCTAACTAGGTCGGCCTCTACTAAACTGACTGGGCTGACTTCTCTAGGAGACTCAATAATACATTTACATTCGACCTTTTGGGGAACTATTGCCCCGACTTACAATGGAGGCTTTTATCTCAATGACCTAGCATGACTAAGCATAATAATGACATCCTCGAACGGAGGAACAACATATCCATCGGAGGTACAAATAAAATACAACAATAATAACAATATAAAATACAAGGGAATATCTTTCGAAGTTACAATTACAACAACACTGCCAAGTCGCGGTCTTCATGATCTTCTTGAATCGCTTCTTCCATCACCGAGTCTCTAATTCTGGGAACTTCAAGTTCTTCATTTTCTTCAATAGGTAGTGTTATCACACCACAGTAGCTGGGCTACTATTCTTGTTGAGTAGATATCTGCACTTTCCAGAGCTTTGCCTTTACAGAGATTAGTTATGATGAGCAGAATTATTCGAGATCACTTACAGATCAGAGCAGTATATGTCAGAGATTGAGTAGACCTTGTGCCAAGGCTGAGCCTTGAGAGCTTAGATTTGATGACTGATATGACCTTTTGTTCCATACAGTTTCAGTTCAGTGCCCAGTGTTCAGGATGTTATTATTGCAACAGTGTTTCAGTTGGTTCTACATGATGATTATGTATATGCAGTGATATGACTATTGGACTTATGATTATTATCTTGTTGTTTTAGCCCTATTCATAGCATTGACTTGGTATATAACTCATGATGTGGCAATATTATTAAATAAATAAAATGAAATATCTTGGTTGTCTTAATATTGAATTGGATGTATTATTTGCACTTAAAGGTTCACTGACTATACCCATTGGTTTCACTACGCTCATAGGAGCATGAACATGGTCTTTCATGACATTTATGTCTGCTAGCTTAGGCTTCACATTCACCTGACTCCATCCATCCATGACCTTCCCTATTTTTGGCTTTCTCCCTGATTTGCCTTAATGACTATTGATATGGAGGACTTCCCCTTTCTACCACTATGTTGGATTGCATCCATGTTTGTTTTTGTGTCTCGGCTCTGAGTTGGTGACAGAACTTGCCCATGGTGACTTGGATTTTATGCCTAGATCATTCTCGTCAGTTGCACCGATGTTTGGCTTAGCGCGGAATTCCCCCCTAGTCACATGAGATGTTGTTGGCTAAAACCTGAAGCACTTGTACTATATATGGAAATCTCTTATGAAAGGTTATGAACTTAAAATTCTAGAATGTGTTTCTAAATACACGATGAATAAAGGCTAAAGCAATGAAATGCTAAAATACCCCATGAAGGGTATATAAAGGTCCCAAAAGCAATGGCTAAATAAATGCTAAATCTAAAGATTGCTGACCTCAATGTAAATATGCCCCGGATGGAAGCTGCGATTAGTTGTGCTTTTTAGCGCATGTGAAATCCCAGAGGGGTCATATAGGCCAAAAAGGCCATGGAAATTAAATGAATGATCCTAATGAACTTGGATCAACTTGATGTAGACATGATGCCAAGGTTGAATAAGCACTCTTTAAACAACTTACCCATTTGTGAGGCACTGTCATTCCCTTTGTTTATCTTGTCCAACACAGTGTGTAGCTCCCGTCTTTCCCCATCCAAAGTATCTCTTAGTTGAATTGGTCAAGTCATCCCTTTGTCCTAACCTTGTTCTTAGCCTTCACCCTATCTTAGCAGTTAGACCATGTCCATCGGTGAATATGTCTTTAAAGCTTTGGTGCAAGTACAATATAAATAACACTACATATCTATGTATTAACTGCCACTTGATTGATGTTTATACTTTAAGTTAAGCTGTGAACATGGTTAGAGGAACATGTCTTAGTCATTTGTTATGATCTTGTCCTTGGTTGTATTTTGACCCAGTCAAACACAGTTTGACCATGGTCATTCTTGGGATCCGTGATGAGATAGACCACTTGTGCTTGATGATGTTGATATGTGGTCCCATATGCACCTATTTGATGATTCCATATGTTGGATATATGTTCCAGATGATGATTGACGCAGTTGATCAGTTTTATTATTATTTCCAGATCATCATATTCTACACTGTCCGGGTATGGTGGACCCTACAGATGACCCCACAGGTTATCATGAGGTGTATGAGTACTCATCTCTAGTGGATTTGGGTCTTCTGGATCCATTGAGACACTTATCTTTCAGTTCCGAGCAGTCCTGGGCATGATAGCAGCAGTTATCCACCTGTTGACCAGTTTTGGCATGCTGATCCAGCCTGTCCAGCAGGGGCATTGGAGGCCGGTCGTTTCCTAGGGAACTACAGAGGAAGGGGGTGGTCCAGCCACTTGTTTTTACCATTATACCCCCCTTCTAGACAACTTGGTACACTTAGTTTGACAACGCAGGCACCCTGGATGGCAGTTTTGGGCACTTTCAGGGTTTTTAGGAGGATTACAAAATGGAATAAAAAGGTCATTGAGGAGTTCGATTTGGGCAATTGAGGCAAGGTTTTGGCACTTGGTTTTCTTAGAGGTCATCCATGGTGAACCCCCCTTCTTCTAGATCAGTTGGCATCAGTCAGTGGGGTCCACAGTGGCTATAGGAGTTCTTTTACTGCATGTCTCTCTCAGATTTTGGAGACAGGATTTGATGATTTGTATTATTTGACATGTCATAGATTCATATTTTATATTATTGTGCCATGGGGACATGCTAGTGAAGGGGATTAATACCTCCTAGCCCCACCATGAGCTACTAGTGAGTTGTCTTGGTCTTATATTGTGGCACATGTGTTATTAGGCACCTCTCATGTATGACGTCACCCTCATTGAGTCCCTTTTAGCTATGACATCATCACTTAATGAGTGATCCATGTGATATATTGTATTGGATCATCTTAGCCATTGATTAGATTGTTAATATCTTTTGATCTCAACCACTAGTTTTAAAAAGTGGTTTTGTGGTTTAGGGTTTTGGTCTTCCTCTCTTATAAAAAGAGAAGACCCCCCTCATTGTAAAGCACCTTTGGGCTCTGGAAAACTTGGAATAAAATACTATTTTGGAGATCTTCTTCTTGGATTTGATTGGGTTGCTCGTGTATATGATCATGCATCTCTTCTTTTAGACATCTTTGCTTGTAATAGGTGAAATCGACTTTTACAGAGGGAGGCCGAATTGCTTTGAAGCTAGAGTGCGACTTGCTTGATGGGAAGATTGTAGGGGTTGCTCACATCCCCCATGAGCAAGACGTCTTCATCTCGAGGGAGTTTTTCAATTGTGCTTTGTCCATTGATTGCTTCTTTGACATGACATGCTTAGATCTCATTGATTTGTGGATCAAATCTAACATCTTGTAGTTTGATTTATAGATTGGATGGGACATCTCTCCTCCTAGGGCTTGGACGATTTTGGGTGAAGACACTTGGAGCAAGATTATAATTGTAACTAAGGGCAAGAATCATCCATATGCTAAGAGGCCGCAAGCTTTTGAGGTAAGATCTACAAGGTATGTATCCATTTCGCTTGTTCTCCATCATTTTGGTCACATAAACCCTTAAAATTAAAACCCTCATCTTACATTTTTTTAGATCTACTTGGCTCTAGCTTGGCTTTGGGGATAACATTTAAAACCCACCTCTATAGCATCCATGACAATCCGGATCTATAGTTTGGTTGTGATTGGCCTCCATTTGACCCACTTCCCAAGGCACATTAGCCTCTCCAAGGAAAGTCACATTCCTTGAGGATGCTAGTTTGGCTAGTTTCATCACATGGGTAGGTGAGATCCCACTTGATTCGAATAGATCAACCTTGAGCACCTACCCCTAGTGCTTCACTTCTTTGATTTTTGCCTTATGGGCCCCATTCCTCATTTTGAGGGTTGAGCCCCACTTGGGTCATTGAGTGATGCATTTTCAATCTTAGATCTATGGGTATCTAGCAAGCATTTGGACTTAATAATCAAAACCCACCTCGATATTTGTCTTAACTACCCCGATCTACAATTTGGTGGAATTTGGACTCCATTTGCCCCCTCAAATTAAGGCACTAGTCTCCCTTGGGTAATTCACACTCCTTGGGTAGATGATCTTTTGCTAGATCCCATATGTGGGTGTTGCCTCTTTCATCTTAAATCCGTAGATCCATGTTATTGCATACCCCTTAGTACCATTTCATTTCAAACTCGACCTTGTGGGCCCATTTGGACCATTTTCCACTTTTTAAGGAGTGGGCCCTGTTATCCACTAAATTGCACTTAGTTAATTCCGAGTGAACTGTCGAAGACTTGAACAATCTAATTGTTCATCATCAGAGTTCAGAAGTCTATCGGGCCTTCTCGGCCCTTCCTTTTTATTTTTGTACCACATGTTCATACCCCCTCGGGGAATTTGTAATAATGTGCTAGCATGGTATCTTTTTGTAAAAGACTCAGCTTCTAGGACTTAAACATTATTTCAACTAGCGCAGAGTGTTTTTTTTCCTTGGAAATTATTTGTGGTTGAACAAACGACTAATAATTTTCGAGTTTTTCACTCAATCCTCCAAAGTTGGGGTGGTCGGCATAATTTTTAAGCCTTAAGAGGTTATTAGATTCTAAGTGTCAATGTATTAAACCATGCTAGGCATAGTTTTTGAGTTGTATGGACATGTATTAGGTCCCCCAAGGTTTTTTTAAGTTCCGTGAAAAAAAATTATTTTTCCGTAAAAACAAGCCATTTTTTAATGGTTTGGGCAAAAAAATTGAAAAAGTGATAAAATTATGGTCTAGGGGTTGTTTTGGCCACGGGGGTGCTCATTTTCTAACTCGCAGCACCCACATTACCCTTAAACCCACTTTCCTAAGTGTTTAGACACTTTATTTTTGATCTATTTTGGAAAACGTCAAAAAAGTCGAAAATGAGAGAAGAAATGCAAAAAAAGTGAAAAAATCACAAAAATCAAAATCCTAAATTTTGGGGATGTGTAAGAGATTTTTGATCAGCTATGTTTGGGGGCATGTAAGAGAGATTTTATGACACTTTTTGGGAAGCTAATTTTAAGGGATCACTTCCCCATGACTTGGGCACATTTCCCAAAAAGAGTGCCCACGATTTGGGGATTGTTGCAACTGATTTTTAGGCCCTCTTTGCGCTGATGTATGGGCTGATTTGGGGCTGATTTCTGGCAACCAAATAAGTGGGAGGCAGCCCCATCTTCTCCCTAAGTCATGGCACACTCTCTCCTTCACATGTGCACCTTCCCCTCTCTTCTCTTTTCTATATATTGAGCACCTCTCTCATTTCAAACTAGTTAGAGTTGGATGAGAGGGGGCTTGTTATTGTAATTTGATATCATTTTGGCATTGAGAATAAAAAGCTTTGGAGGCTAATGGTGTAGTGCATTGGTGTGTGGATCAACATTGTGATGCTCTTCATGTGGTAACTGTTTCTTACTTGCAAATGTCTTTCTTATGCTTATTGTAGATCTTGCCTTGATAACTCAGTTGAATTAATATGAATAGGAAATTGTTAGTAAGCTTATTTCCATTTTCTATTTTCATGTATGATTGGAAACAAAATTTTTTCATGTTAAATCAGTTTATTTACATGCTATTTTAATTTCTGATTTATATATGTTTCATAAGATCTCATGGGTATGCAAGTGTTTGTGAGTTAGATTTCAGGTGGTCAAGCTTGGAGGAGGATTGGATCAAGTTTGACTCCATTCCATCTTTGACAAACTTCAGAAACATTGTCCCTCAACACTCCACAGTGAAGCATTCTTAGTTTGTTATTCTCTGGCACAAGTTTTCTCATACTTTCTCTTTTTCCTGTAAAAAATAACTTCTTCTTGGTTACTTTGGTTTGGATACTTTTAGATTTGATCTTCTTTACATGCTTATTAAAAATCAGATCTGAAATTTTTATGCATAGATCCAATATACTTTAGATTTATATTTTATTGTTTGGGTCTTGCTTGGAAAGAATCATTAAATAATTTTTGCAAGTCAAATTTTTAGGATGTTTGATGATTTCTTTTCTTAATGTTTTTTAAAGTTTACATCAAGCATCTTAGTGCTTCATTGGCTTCCTTTTAAAGGCTGTCCAAGACCCTACGAGGGTGGCTTTATAGTGATTCCATCTTAGTTCAATTTTGCAGATAACTAGTCTTTTTTAACTTAGTTTTTTTTTCAGTATTTTTTATTGTTGCCCAAAACACTTTTAAAGTGATTTTGGGCACTTTTTGGACTAATAAGGTTTGCTGGTTTTTGTACTGTGACAACAGGTCAAGGGTTATTGAGCACAATTTTCAACCATTTGGGATGATCCAAAACTTCCTTTGAACCTCACCTTTCTTCCACTACTTTGATTCCATCTTTGTAACCTCTTCTCTCCAGATCTGTAAGGAGAAAGATGAGTTCTTTACTTTCAGTGTTAAGCATTGTAATTGGTAATAAAATTATTTTTGAAGTAAGCTCACAAAGCTTGCTTTCATCCCCCCCAGGGGGGATTGGTGTCGGTTCGAAATTTTTGTGATTGCTGTCATTTTTCGAAAACTTAAGTGAATTTTAACATTAGATTAGATTAATTTAAAATTAACCAAGTAGATTAAAATCTAACGTCTTGGTCCAATCCAAATATTGGGCAATTGACACACTCAGGATGTAGGAACAGTTTGTTTTATTTTTGCAGACCGTATACTTTTTTCGCTACAATATTGTATATCTTTTGCAAAGAAGTAATTTGGATACTAACCCACTACCTCGGTAGCGTAGTAATTAGAAAACATTTACTTTTCAGTCATTTACAATTCAAAACACCCCCTTGCTTTCCCGAAGTAGGGTTTCAGGATAAGGGCTTGCTTGAGTACTGGCCCGAAAAGAGACTCTTGGGGCATTAAAAAGTAAAACTTGTGTTCAAAAATCTTTTAAAATAAACAAGGCTTTTCCCCGTATGCTCTGTGGTCACTACAGCCCAGTTTGAACATGTTGATCACACCAGAAAGGGAATAAGTGACTAGTAATAGGATTAACATTCCCCAATAAACCACCTATATACGAAAATCCGACGTATCGATTTTTCTAGCATAGTGTGGGCAAATTTCTCAAAGGGCACGGGAACTACTGGGTAGCGACCTCGGGGAAACCGTTAGACTATACCCTCGTTTCGTATAGTGTTGAACATCTCCCAGGAGACTGCGATCCAGCCCACATGTCTGAGTGAGAAACCACCTTGCAAGAATCTGGACATGTTTCTAGTACCTGTTATCACACCATAGTAGCGGGGCTACTATTCTTGTACAGCAGATATCTGCACATTCCAGAGCTTCCTTTATTCCAGAGCATGGCTATATATATTTTTTTGGATCACTCATGATCAGAGCAGTACATTATTCAGATTTTATGACCTTGTGTCAAGGCTGAGCCTTGAGAGTTCAGATTTGATGACTGATGTGACCACTTATCCCATTACAGTTTCAGTTCAGTGCCTAGAGATGTGTTTCAACAGTGTTTCAGATGATGCATGATGATGATTATTATGATGATGTTATGGATATGTTCTCACTGACTGTGGATTATTATCTTGTTGATTTAGTCATGATCATGGCATGTGCTTGGTATATTATTCCTGATGTGGCAAACTATTTAAAATGAACTATAAATCATAAACTGGACAATTGCTTGCACTTTTAGGTCATTTAACAAAACTTACTGGTATTTCACCTTACATAGACATGGTCTTTCCCGACACTGGTTGTCTGCTAGTGTAGGCTCCATATTCACTTGTCTCCATCCATACATGACCTTCCTGTTTGACTTTAAACCCTGACGTGTCTCATTTGACTTTCTGATACCGAGGACTTCCCCATTTTTCTACCTCTGTGTTTGGACCGCATCCCTGTTATTCAGTCAATCAAATGAAAATGATCAAGTGTCCTCTTGTGAATTTAATAATGAATCAATAGAAGGTCAATGTCAAGATGAGGATGAATTAGTGAATCACACTAGATGCTCTAATCTTTGTTCCACTTCTTATAATGAGTTTTTAAATTTTTCCATCCTTAGTCAAGATAGCTGCATCCATTTATTAGAGTCAGAATCTTGTCCTCAAATTAGATTTAATCAAAAGTTTGAAGTCATTCCTAGTGCTATTTTGAAAAGCCTTTCATTTTGTCAAATTTCAAGGCCAAATCTTTCTATCCATCTAGGAGACTGTTCATATTTGCAATCCACCCTCCCTTCCCAACTCTTTCAATCATCTTTTGGTTGGTGGTCTAGTCAGTCTTTTGCTTTTAAACTTTTCAATAGAAAGTATATGCACGATTACATAATTGGAGAAAAGGCACTTCATTTCCCTTTTCAGTCACCTTGGAACAATAATGCTTGTTGTCAAATTATCAATCATTTTGGGTGGCTAGAAAAGGTGTTTAAAGATCAATTTCATCTTTTCTCCGTTTTTGAGCATCAAGTGGGTCTAGTTTTGATTTTTCGTCTTTTAAGTTTTGATTTGCCCCCACTTGGTTTTTATTTGATCATCAGTCCCAAGGGGAAACAAATTGAATATGAAAGTGAAGTGAATGAGGAAAGTAGTTTATTAAATCAAATACCATATGTTTTCCCTCCATCAATTTTAAACAATCATTTGCATAAATTTTATGATCCTATCAGTTCTTTGATGGAGGATGTCGGCTTCAGTCAATATTTCCCTTGGCATGATTTCATTTTGCACCATTCAAACCCTTCTTCAATTTTTGAACAAGCCAGAAAGATTGTGTTATCAAATTCTCTAATCTTTAATCCAATCATGACTTGCTTCATTAATAAAAGTCAAAGAAGAATCACTAATCTGTTTGATGAATGGTTGCATTGGATTTATGATTTTACCTAGCATTTGTATTGACTGGTTAGAGTAGGGTAGGTAGGTCTTGAATAAGCTCACTCGAGCAGTAGGATTTGTGTGATTTTTCTTTTTCCTGTGTGATGAGTATTGTCCCTTTTTCTTTTTCTGCCTGGAGTGTCCGCTTCTTTTTCTTCTTTATTGAGTTGAGCCTTGCTCCTTCCTAAGCTTGTCTCTTCTCCTGCATGCATTTAAGAAATTATAGTTAGCATTTCTATTGTTGGCTGCCTGTGCAAGTTGAGATTTGCCTGATTTAAAAAGTATTCTTTTCCTCCTGCACAGTAAAGAAAAATGATAATAATATAGGCCATGTTAGTTTATATTCATATTTTGACGCATTTCAGTTTATGCTTTAGATAAGTTTTCAGTTTCATTTTATATTTGTCCCATACATGCTCCATGATGGTATTCTAGTGTTTGTGATAGCAGGAACAGGTGCAAGATAAAAGCTGAAAGCAAGGATGGTGCAGTGCTGGATTGAAGATTGATGTAGAGCAGTTCGAGACCAGAGATTCTGAGGTTCTCAAGCGCTCTCTCCCTTAGAGCACTTGTCCCAGCTGGAGCCAGATGTTATCACACCATAGTAGCAGGGCTACTATTCTTGTACAGCAGATATCTGCACATTCCAGAGCTTCCTTTATTCCAGAGCATGGCTATATATATTTTTTTGGATCACTCATGATCAGAGCAGTACATTATTCAGATTTTATGACCTTGTGTCAAGGCTGAGCCTTGAGAGTTCAGATTTGATGACTGATGTGACCACTTATCCCATTACAGTTTCAGTTCAGTGCCTAGAGATGTGTTTCAACAGTGTTTCAGATGATGCATGATGATGATTATTATGATGATGTTATGGATATGTTCTCACTGACTGTGGATTATTATATTGTTGATTTAGTCATGATCATGGCATGTGCTTGGTATATTATTCTTGATGTGGCAAACTATTTAAAATGAACTATAAATCATAAAATGGACAATTGCTTGCACTTTTAGGTCATTTAACAAAACTTACTGGTATTTCACCTTACATAGACATGGTCTTTCCCGACACTGGTTGTCTGCTAGTGTAAGCTCCATATTCACTTGTCTCCATCCATACATGACCTTCCTGTTTGACTTTAAACCCTGACGTGTCTCATTTGACTTTCTGATACCGAGGACTTCCCCATTTTTCTACCTCTGTGTTTGGACCGCATCCCTGTTATTCAGTGTCTCGGCTCTGAGTTGGTGACAGAACTTGCCTTTGGTGAGTTGGATTGTAGGCCTAAATCATTCTGGTCGGTTGTCCCGATGTTTGGCATTGGCTCGAACTCCCCCTAGTCACTTGAGATGTTGTTGGCTAAAACTGAAAGCTCATGTTCTACCTATGGAAACTAAAAAATTCGCCCATGGAAACAAAAAAAGGGCAAGAGCAATGAAAAGCTAAAAAAATACTCCTCGAAGAGTATAAGAAAGGTCCAAAAAGCAATGGTTCTTAAAAGTTATATCTAAACAATTGCTGACCTTATAAATATGTGAAAAACATGCCCTGGATGCAAGCTGCAACTAGTTGTGCTTCTCAGCACATCTGAAATCCGAAGGGTTATGTAGGCCAAAAAGGCCATGGAAATGAAATTGAATGATCCTAATGAACCTGGATCAACTTGATGTAGACATGATGCCTAAGTTGAATAAGCACTCTCTAAACAACTTATCCATTTGTGAGGCACAGCCATCCCCCGTGTTCTTTTTGTCCAGCACAGAGTTTGTAGCTTCCCCCTTCTCCCAGTCCAAAGTATTTTTGAGTTAAGTTAGACAAGTCAAACCCTTGGCCCAACCTTGCTCCTAGCCTTCATCCTTCACTAGCAGTTTGACCATGTCCAATGGGTGAGTTTGTCATTTGAACTATTGTGCAAGTAGTTTTATATATAACCACGAAATATGTTAACTTGATTAATGCCACTGAATGGGATTTATACTTTGAGCTTAGCTGTGGGAATGATTAGAGAAACATTGTCTTAGTCTACTGATGTGATTTATCCTTGATATTATATTCTTGGGATCCGTGATGATGTGGGCCATGTATGGATGATTATTGATGATGATTTATGGTCCCACATGTTTGATGATGATATCATATGATGGACATATGATGCAGATGATGTTTGATCCAGTTCAGCAGGTTTATTATTATTTCAGATCAGCAGATTATACATTGTCCATATATGGTGGACCCTACAGCTGGCCCATTAGGGCAACCCATGATGTATGAGTACTCATTCCTAGTGGATTTGGGTCTTCTGGATCCATTGAGACACTTATCTTTCAGTTCCGGGCACTTCTGACAGTGATTGATGCAGTTTTACACTTGTTGACCAGATTAGGGGCTGATTTCCCAGCCTGAGCAGCAGGGGCCCCGAGAGGCCAGTTCACCTAGGGCGCTGATGAGGGAAGGGGTGGTCCAGCCACTTGTTATTACCATTTATCCCCCCTACCGGAGAGCCTGGTGGGCTCAGATTGACAGCGCTAGCACCCTAGGAGGCAGTTTTGGCACTTTCACAGTTCCCGAGGCAGTTAAAAAATGGGAAAAGGTGGTCACTGAGGAAATCGATTTGGGCAATTGAGGCAAGGTTTTGGCATTTGGTTTTCACAGAGGTCTTCCAGGGCGGCATCACTACCTTCCAGTCAGTTTTCACCATGTGGGTATGCCCAGATTGATCACAGGAGGACATTTACTGCTTAACTGTCATGGATTCTGAGGACAGTTTTGGTCATTTTTATTATATTGGACATATTTTATTATTTTTATTGTGCCTTGGGGATGAGCTAGCAAGGATTAAAACCTCCTAGCCCCACCATGAGCTTATATTGTTATGTCCTAGTCACCATGAGGTGGATTTTGATGCTTATAGTTTCTCTTATGGATGACGTCACCCCTCATTGTACCTTTTTAGTGGGGGTGCTATTATTATGTGGGTGATCCATGTGATATATGGTTACGATTTATTATTAGCCATTGATTATGTTGTGAGATCTTTTAATCTCAACCACTCATTTCAAAAAGTGGTTTTGAGATCTAGGGTTTTGGTCTTTATTATCCTATATAAGGAGGAGACCCCCTCATTGTAAAATCATCTAGAAATTTTTGGCTCTTGGCTCTTGGAATAAAATTTCTATCTTTTGGAGTACATGCTTGGATTGGAGTGGATGTTGGTTGTTTCGATTGTAAATGCTATTGTCCATTGCACTGGAGGATCTATTGTAGCTATCTTGCATATTTGCCATACTTTATTTGCAGGTTAAGAAGGCGATTTTGACAAGTGCGAATTGGTGGGGAGGCTTGCCCTTCAAGCTTGGAAGAAGTCGTTTTGGGTTTGACAGGGAGTAGTTTTTCCTTTGTGTCAACTATTCTATGTTTCTCTCTCTCTTGCTTGTATCTACCTTCAATTTGTTAAACTGATTGATGCTTTGCTCCTTGGCTTGACAGGTTAGAAGGAATTACATGTGGCTTGGAAAAATCGATTTGGCAAGAGGGCTTCAACAATTCTCCATTTGATCTTTGGCAAAGTAATCCTCGTCTCAACTAGCATTCATCTCTTCATCCAGGTATGCTCCAAGAGGTATGATCTTTTCTTCCTTGAATCTTCCATAATTTCTAGATCACAAAAACCCTAATCAAATTAAAACCCTTGTTTTTTTTTTGGTATTTTTCAGATCTACTTAGATCTAGCTTTGCAATTGAAAAGATATTAAAAACTCACCTCTATAGGATCCACCCCTAGTTGGATCTATAGTTTGGTGGTGATTGGCTAAAAATTGACACACTTTTCAATGCAAAAAGCCTTCTTGAACCTAAATCGATTTTCCTAAGAGAAGCTTGTTGGGTTAGATCTAGCACATGGGTAGGTGAGATCCCACTTGATTTGACATCTAAACATTTGATAACCTAAACCCATATCCTTACTTTGGTGAAAACTACCTTGTGGACATCTCTCCATGTTTTAAGGGGTTAAAACCCCCTTTTTATCTTCTTGGTACTTTAAAACTTAGATCTACTAAGATCTAGCCATTGGATTCACTTGAAATTTTGAAGATACATAGATCGGGGTACTAGCCACTCGGATCTACAGTTTGGTGGCCATTGGACTTGATTTGGTCCACCAAACCCATTTTTTGCCCATCCTTGAGCAAGTCGCACCCCCTTGAAGTTTTGAGTTGGTCCACTTCTAGGAAGTGGGTGTTTGAGATTTTCGTGGATTTGGAATGCCCATACCTTGAAACCTAGGTCTATACTGTCCTTTCGTCAAGATCCGCCTTGGGGATTGCATTCCTTGTTTTAAGGGATTGTGGTCCACTTTTGGTCATCACTTAAAAACCTAGATCTAGTAAGATCCAACCATTAGATCTCATTCAACCCACTGGACTTGGCTTCTAGGTGTCCTGATCTACACTCTGACATCCTTCTTGACCCCATTAGCCCATCCAACAAGGCACTAGTCCTTCTCCAAGCAAGTCGCACTCCTTGGGATTTGTGTCAAACCCTAGATCTAGCACATGGGTACTCCTAGAACCAACTCCAACTTATAGATCTAGCCTATACCTAACCTATAGTACCAACATCACACTTAACTTCACCTTGTGGGCCCACCTAGAACCATTTCACACTTCCCAAGAAAACAAGACCCACATGTGCAAACACATGGTACTATACCTAATAATCATACCCCTTCAAGTGGCCTAAACCATACATAGGTTGAAACACTAACTATCCATTACACCACCTTCAACCATTCCTTAACTCTTAGGCCCACTTAGCCTTGCATTGGTTTCCGTAACTCATCATTTACCTACCCTTAGAAACCTTTGTTTGGATCCAATCAACTGTGATTGGGGTATAGGGTCTCCCCCTTGGTCTAGTTACACCTTGACCTAAAGCGAAGAGTGCCTCGGTTGACGTGACTCCCACATTGCATTGGGAACCGTGGCATCTCTTGGGTCACCTCTTTAGTTGCCTGACTCCTCTACCGTCCCGGATGGGATACCTCTAGGGGCAACTACAAGTTGTGTGATAACAGTACCTTAGGGTATATTGGAGATCCCCTCAGCCATAATAAAAAACTCATTACCACATTAATTTTAAAATTGACCAAGAACATTTGCACAATATTTTATTTCCAGCATTACAAACAACATTTCATTTTGACTCCATTTTTTAGCACTGGTCTTTCTTATTTATCATTGCAAATCATATTTAATTGCTATCATGTGTTGAATGAATTGGTAATCATGCTTAATTTCTATCTTGTTTAATTTTTATGCTGTTATGCTTTCAAGTTATATTGCAAATCTCTTGTGTCCGTTTTGTCAATATAAAAAACTCCTAAAAAACTAACTCATCCACCATAACCAGCTAACTTAATCAGCCTTAGCAACTTTTAGGGTCCACCCCCCTTGCCTTCATTAGGAGTTTGCCTAAACGGAGGAGTCAAGATTCAAGTGACAGTACTTGACTCGAGGCTTGCCCCCAATGACACACTTAGTGGCTTGAAGATTTCTGCCACGTTAACCCCAGGTGTGTTTTCGGCGGCAACAAGCCCCACTTGGGTATTTTTTTATGGCACTAGATCTACCTAGATCTATTAACTAAACTTCATAAGTAGCCCTTATCATCTATTGGTTGAACTATTTGTCACTTCCTAATCCTCTTCAACCATACCTTAATCTCTTGGGTCCACTTAATCAACCTAGATCTAGATCTTGTCTTGATTTCCTACTCTTTCATTATCACATTTCCCTAGGAGGTCTAGATTGCATTCGCTAGTCTTCATTGGCTAAGCTAGGGTCTCCCCCTTGGTATTGCTTAGGCTTGATCTAAAGTGAAGGTTGCCTCGGTTGACGTGACACCCATCTTGCATTGGGAACTGTGGCAAGCCTTGGGTCACCTCTTTAGTTGTCCAGCACCTCTAACATCCTAGATGGGATTCCTTTAGGGACAACTACAAGTTGTGTGATAACAGGTAGTTTTCTTGATTTGATGTACGCTTAATCTTCGTCGAAGGTTACGTCTCTGCTGATCTCGATCTTCTTTAATACTAGGAAGTATATTCGGTAGGCTTTTGAAGTATAGCTGTATCCCATGAATATTCCCTTCTTTCCTGAAGGATCTAACTCGGTTCTCTTTTCCTTCGGGATGTGTATGTATACTGGGCAGCCAAATATCCTGAGATGGCGAACTTTTGGTTTCTCATCAGAGAAAGCTTCTTCGGGAGTCTTGTTGCTCGATACTCAGTGAGGTGTACGGTTCTGTACATACACAACTGTCCTTGCTGCTTCTGCCCATAAGTGCATCGGAAGATCTTGATCATGTAGCATTGCCTTTGTTGCTTCCATTATCGTTCTGTTCTTTCGTTCTGCAACGCCATTCTGTTGAGTATTGTAAGGAGTGCTCAACTCCCTCTTAATCCCAGATTCTCTGCAAAGGTCCTTGAATTATGCCGAAGTGAATTCTCCGCCATTATCTGATCGTAGGGTCTTGATCTTTTTCCCAGTGTGATTTTCAACCAAGGCTTTGAATTCCTTGAACTTATTAATACCTCATCTTTACTCTTCAAGAAATAAACCCAAGTTTTACTGGAAAAGTCATCTATAAAAGAAACATAATATAATACCCGCTTAGTGAGCTGGATGACATGGGACCGCATACATTTGAGTGAACTATCTCCAATATTCCTTTTGCCATGCTTTCACTGCTGGGAAATGATTTCTTTACATTCTTTCCTTGCACACATCCCTTGCAAATGCCTTCATGTTTTGTCTGGATTTCTGGTAGTCCTGAAACTGCTTTGCTTGCAATAGGTAGTGCTCTATAAAGCACATGTGCAAGCCTTCTGTGCCATAGTTCACTTGGTTCCATGGAGTCATGAACCAATGCTTGTTCAGGTTGTCCCTTCAACTTGTACAAGCCTCCCTCTTGCTCTCCAATTACTGTTGCATTATCAATTGTCTTTCCTTTTGGCCACATTAGAACTTGGCCATCAATAAATGCAATCCTCATTCCCTTAGCATCTAGTGCTGAGATGGAGAGAAGATTCTTCTTCAATCCTGGAACATAGAGAACATCTTTCATCTTCAATTATTTACCGGAGTCTAGCTTGTAGGAAGCTTCTCCACTTCCTTTGATGGGATATTGATAATCATCCCCAAGTTTTACCTTGTGAGGTGACTGATGTTTTGACAGATTGACGAAGGATTCTTTGTATCTCGTCATATGCTTGGATGCTCCACTATCTACAAGCCAATCATTGCTTCCGTGTGTGATGGTGCCCGTGAGTGCTGAGATTAAGACATACTCTTCATCACCTGAAGAATCATTCGTTGCTTCTCTGGTTCTTTTCTTTGCTGGTTCATCATCTTCAGCAATGTGAGCATGATGCCTCTTCTTGTTGGTCTTCTTGGAGGATCCTTGATTCCTGGGACAGTTTCTTGAGTAATGTCCCTTCTTATCACATGTGTAGCATCTAATACTGGATAGATCTCTTCTGGATCCATTATGCCTTTTGTGTCTTCTGTGATGGTGGTCCTCCCTCTTGTTGTGATTTCTTTTAGTGTGAGCTGTAAGAGCTTGATCATCGTTTGCTCCCATCTTTTCTTCTTTTGCTACTAGCAGAGCTTCTTCTTGGGTGCATTCTTCCCATAGTCTGCTGAAGGGGATAAATTTCTTCCTGGCACATATTCCTTGAATGAATGAGTCCCATGATCTTGGGAGGCCATTCAAGGTGGTCATAACGATCTCTCCTTCTTCTACTTTGTCTTCTATCGCTTCAAGTTGCTCCTTGATTTGTGAGACCCTTGTGAAGTAGGATTGCATGGTCTTTGAATGTTGGATCTTCACATTCTTGAGTTGGTTCCTTAAAGTCATCTTTCGATTGATGTTCTTCCCTTCGAATATCTTCGTCAAGACTTCGAACATCTCCTTGGGAGTCTTCAGGGATGACACATGAGGGATGGGATAATCTTTAATGGAGTCTCCAATAATACTCTTGCCCTTGACCAAGTTCTTCTTGTGGATTTCCTTCGCCTCATCTCCCTCTGGTTCTGGAACCTCCGCATTGACGTACTTGTCCAAGTCATTTTCTTCTAGGACAAGAGAGATCCTATATTTCCATGCTCGGAAGTTGTCAGCTCCCTCAAGCTTATCCTCAAGCTTGGTGTGGTTAGTCATTTTGAAATGAGAACCTCAAATGGAAATAACAAAGATTTAGATCTTACCAATTTGAGATGCCCACCTTGTTCTGGAGCGGGCTGGCCTAGGGTTTGTTAGAGAAACCCTAGTTTTCCAAAGTTGGAATTTTGAACTTATGGTTGGACAGGAAGATGCGCCTCCTCAAGGCGAGTTGTCCAATGTACTCCTTTGTCCAGATTAATAGAGGAAAACCGCAAAAGCTTGATACCCTAGTTTTCTCCCGCCACAAGTGTCTAGGTCAAAAATGAAAATTCTTCAAACTTAATTTTGCTTCCTCCAAAAGATGCGCCCTCCTAGGGCGAGTTAGCCTAGCTCTCTTTTTTCTGATGATCTGTGGAGAGAAGACCTTGAACTACGAAGCCTTAGTTTCCCGCTGCTGCACAATGCCTTCTTTTCAGAGTGGCTCTGAAACCATGTTAGAGTTTGTACTTTAATTCAATTCAATTAGATATTTAACTGAAAGACAGACAAGCACAACAAAAATACAAGAGACAATAATTTTCCTCGGGGAAACCATAAAGGAGAAAACCCCACAACTTCCTTAGAAATAGATTAGTCACTAGTACAATATCAAGCAAGATAGAAAAACCAAAAAGTAAGATGTCTTCTGCAGCGCTCTTTCTTTCTCCTCCAATGAACTTGTCTTCTATCTCTCCTTATGCGAACTTGCTTGAATGAGTGGTGTGTCCAATTGAGAGAGCAAGCTCTCTATTTATACTTTATGTGTGGCTGACCTTTTTCCTAATGGGGCCGACCTCACTAACTTGACTGGGCCGACCTGTTCCAAGGAGACTCCAAAAATACATTTTACATTTGACCTTTGGGGAACTATTGCCCCGACTTACAATGGAGGTTTTACCTCAATAATTCTTGCATGGCCAAACATAATAATGACATCCCCGAACGGAGAAAAAACATCTCCGTCGGAGGTACAAGTAAAATACAAAAATAATAATATAAATATAAAATACAAATGAATATCTTCCGAAGTTACATTTACAACAACAATGCTGAGATGGAGAGAAGATTCTTCTTCAATCCTGGTACATAGAGAACATCTTTCATTTTTAATGATTTGCCAGAATCTAGCTTATTGGAAGCTTCTCCACTTCCTTTGATGGGATATTGATAATCATCCTCAAGTTTCACCTTGTGAGGTGACTCATGTTCTGATAGGTTGATGAAAGATTCCTTGTTTCCCGTCATATGCTTGGATGCTCCACTATCTACAAGCCAATCATTGCTCCCATGTGTGATGGTGCCTGTGAGTGCTAAGATTATGACATATTCTTCATCACTTGAAGAATCATCCTTTTCTTCTCTGGTTCTTTTACTTGTTGGTTCATCATCTTCAACAGCGTGAGCATGATGCTTCTTCTTGTTGGTTTTCTTGGAGGATCCTTGATTTCTGGGACATTTTCTTGAGTAATGTCCCTTCTCATCATATGTGTAAAATCTGATATTTGAGAGATCCCTTCTAGGTCCATGGTGCCTTCTGGATCTTCTGTGATGATGGTCCTCCCTCTTGTTGTGATTTCTTTTAGTGTGAACAGTTAGAGCTTGGTCATCATTAGCTCCCATCTTCTCTTCTCTTGCTACTAGTCGAGATTCTTCTTGGGTGTATTCTTCCCATAGTTTGCTGAAGGTGATTGACTTCTTCCTGGCACATATTCCTTGAATGAATGAGTCCCATGATCTTGGGAGACCATTCAAGATGGTCATAACAATCTCTCCTTCTTCTACTTTGTCTTCAATTGCTTCAAGTTGCTCCTTGATTTGAGAGACCCTTGTGAAGTAAGATTGCATGGTCTTTGAGTGTTGGATCTTCAGATTCTTGAGTTGGTTCCCTAGTGTCATCTTCCGATTGATGTTCTTCCCTTGGAATATCTTCGTCAAGGCATCGAAAATCTCCTTGGAAGTCTTCAATGATGATACATGAGGGATGAGGTGATCTTTGATGGAGTCTGCAATAATACTCTTGGCCTTGATGAAGTTCTTCTTGTGGATTTCCTTTGCCTCTTCTCCCTCTGGTTCTGGAACCTCCTCATTGACATACTTGTCCAAATAATTTTCTTATAGGACAAGAGAGATTCTATACTTCCATGCTCGGAAGTTGTCAGCTCCTTCAAGCTTATCCTCAAGCTTGGTGTGATTTGTCATTTTGAAATGAGAACCTCAAATGGAAATAACAAAGAATTAATTCTTACCAATTTGAGATGCCCAACCTGGTTCTGGAGCTAGCTGACCTAGGGTTTGTTAGAGAAACCCTGATTTTCCAAACTTGGAATTTTGAACTTCTTATTGGACAGAAAGATGCGCCTCCTCAAGGCGAGTTGTCCAGTGTACTCCTTTGCTTGGATTGGTGGAGGGAGACCCCAAAGTTTGATGTCGTAGTTTTCTCCCGACACTAGTGACAGGGTCAAAAATGAAAATTCTTCAAATTGAATTCTGCTTCCTCCAAAAGATGCGCCCTCCTAGGGTGAGTTAGCCTAGCCCTCTTTTCTTGATGATCTGTGGAGAGAAGAGCTTGAACTAGGAAGCCCTAGTTTCGCGCCGCTGCACAATGCCTTCTTTTCAAATTGGCTTTGATACCATGTTAGAGTTTGCACTTTAATTCAATTTAGTTAGATCTTTAAACTGAAAGATATACAAGCACATCGAAACACAAAAGACACAAGAATTTTCTTCGTGGAAACCATAAAGGAGAAAACCCCACAAGTTCCTCAAAAATAGATTTGTCACTAGTACAATATCAAACAAGATGGAAAACCCAAAATATAAGATGTCTTCTGCAGCTCTCTCTCTTTCTCCTCCAGCGAACTTGTCTTTTATTTGACTTGTTGTGAACTTGCATGAGTGAGTGTGTGTGTCAAATGAGAGAGTGATTCTCTCTATTTGTACTTTAAGTGAGAGTGACCCAATTCCTCAATGGGGCCGACTTGTTTAACTGACTGGGTCGACCTGTCCTAGGGAGACTCAAAAATACATTTTACATTTGACCTTTGGGGAACTATTGCCCCGACTTACAATGGAGGTTTTACCTCGATATTCTTTCATGACCAAATACAATAATGACATCCCCAAACGGAGGAAAAACATCTCCGACGGAGGTATAATAAAAATACAATAATAATATAATAATAATATACAAAAGAATATCTTTCGAAGTTACATTTACAACAACAGTCACCAGGGAGAGATTGTACGATCTATATGGATCCGTACGAGAGACGTACGATTGATGTAGAGTGACGTAGGGCCAATTCAAGTGTCCGATTTGGTTGGGGTCGATTTTCTCCACTAGGCTGTTTCTGTTAGTGAGATCGATATTCCTATGGGGCTGAGTTATATGTTCCATGGTTGTAAATTTATGAATTTCTTTGCGAGCCAAAAATGATATAAGAAACATTAGATGTTGGTTTTCCCCCATTGGGGTTTTCCAGGGTAAATACTTGTGTCAAATGTGATTGATTTCCTGTTTTATTTTGCTGCATTATTGGTTAAAAATATTAGTGTATTTTTGTTTATAATTTTTAGTAGTAAGCTACAGTAGTAATTTATTTCTGGGTATTGTTATCACATATATAGTAGCCGGGCTACCATACATTATTTTTCTCATGCCAGTGCACTATTCAGCCAGTTCCCTTACATTTGAGATGCTGAGATGAGCATCTATATTGGATCACTATCAGATTGTGGACAACAGTATATATTCCTCATGCCATGACTGAGTCTCAGGACACTCAGAGAGATGACCTATGAAGCCATTATACCTGTTATCACACAACTTGTAGTTGCCCCTAGTGATATCCCATTCGGGACGGTAGAGGAGATGGACAACTAAAGAGGTGACCCAAGAGATGCCACGGTTCCCAATGCAAGGTGGGAGTCACGTCAACCGAGGCACTCTTCACTTTAGATCTAGATGAATCAAGACCAAGGGGGAGACCCTATAACCAATCAAAGATGATTGGACCCAAACAAAGGTTCCTAGGGATGAGTAAATGATGAGTTACGGAAACCAATGCAAGGTTAAGTGGACCTAGAAGTTAAAGTATGGTTGATGATGGTTTGAGAGATGATTAGTGTTTCAACCAATGTATGATTTAGGCCACATGATTAGTTATAATGACAAGGTATAGTACCATGTACTACACAAGTGGGTCTTACATTCTTGGGATACGTGAAATGGCTTAAAGTGGACCCACAAAGTGAAATTAAGGGATGCAATTGGCACTAGAGGATATACGATAAGTAGATCTATGGATCTAAGTTGAAATTAGGAGTACCCATGCACCGGATCTAAGGTTTGACACAATTCCCAATGAGTGCGACTTGCTTGAGGAGGACTAGTGCCTTGTTGGATGGGTTAATGGAGTCAAAAGATATGTCAAAGTATAGATCGGGACACCTAGAGGTCAAGTCAAATGGGCTAATTGAGATAGTGTGGTTGGATCTTGCTAGATCTAGGTTTTCATGAAATGACCCAAGTGGACTACAATCCCTTAAAACAAGGAATGCTACCC
Source organism: Larix kaempferi (assembly GCA_027924585.1). Classification (NCBI taxonomy): domain Eukaryota; kingdom Viridiplantae; phylum Streptophyta; class Pinopsida; order Pinales; family Pinaceae; genus Larix; species Larix kaempferi. The sequence goes on along the minus strand of BSBM01000348.1, from coordinate 10,499,633 downwards.
CCAAGGCAGATCGTCACAAAATGATACTCTAGACCTAGCTTTCAAGGTATGGCCGTTCCAAATCCACAAAAAACTCAACCACCCACGTCCTCAAAGTGGGCAAACTCACTCACCCTAGGAAGTGAGACCTTGCTCAAGGAGGGCTAAAAGGTGGATAAGGTGGGTCAAATCAAGTCCAATGGCCACCAAATTGTAGATCCAAGTAGCTTAGGCAGCGATCTATGTGGATCTAGAAAATCAAGTCAATCCAAGGGTTAGATCTTACTAGATCTGAGTTTTAAGATGCCAAGTAGTTCAAAAGGGGGTTTTAATCCCTTAAAATGTGGAATGATGCCCACAAGGTAGAAATCACCCAAGTAAAAGTCTGGGGGTAGGTTATCAAGTGTGTAGATTACAAATCAAGCGGGATCTCACCTACCCATATGCTAGATCTAACCCAACAAGCCTCTCCAAGGAAGTGCGATTTGGTTCAAGAGGGCTATATTGTCTTGAAAAGTGTGTCAATTTTAACCCAATCACCACCAAACTATAGATCCAACTAGGGGTGGATGCTATAGAGGTGGGTTCTTAAGATCTTTTCAAAAGCAAGGCTAGATCTAAGTAGATCTAAGAAAAACCAAAATTGGGGTTTTAATCAATTAGGGTTTGTGACCAATGAAGATAGAATGGAGGGAAAGAGGCACATACCTTGTAGATCTTACCTCAATTGCTTATGGCCACCTTGCAAATTGACAGCATTCTCCTATGTGTATATTCAAGAGTGAGATCCAAGAGCTCCAACCAAAACGTCCTCCTCCAAGATAGCCAAATCGTCCTCCTCCTACAAGACGAGATCAAAGAAACAAGTCAAGTAAGATGATTATGAAAATGATAGAAAGATGTAATAGAAAGCATCAACTATGTCACAAAGATACAATAATGATACTCCCTGTCACAAGATCAACCCAAGAGAGAATACGTGGATCCCTCCAACAATAACCCTCAAGAAATCACCCTCCTCTCCATCAATTCGACTTTCCTGCAAGAAAACTAGTAGAAGCACCAAAATCCACAATGATACATAGAAGAGATATTATATACTCAATATGCAAGAGAATCCACAAGACAAGAGAGATATGCTCCGCAAAGAAGTGTTCTATTCCAATATTCCAGAGCTCCAAAGGTGAGCTATACAATAGGGGGTCTCCTCCTTATATAGGATAATAAAGACCAAAACCCTATACCACTCTACAATACTATATCAAATGAGTGGTTGAGATTAAAAGATCTCATCATACAATCAATGGCTAAGATGAACCATAACAATATATCACATGGATCACCCAATATAATGATGACATCATAGTCTAAAATAATCATGGAGGGTGACATCATCCACTAGAGGGGGTAAAAGTACCAAAAATCCACCTCATGATGACTAGGACATGACATAATAAGCACATGGTGGGGCTAGGAGGCATCAATCCTTACTAGCTCATCCCCAAGGCACAATAAAATAATAAAATATGTCCAAGATAATATAAATGATCAAATCTGTCCTCAAAATCTGTGACAGACAAGCAGTAAAAGACCTCCTGTGATCGCTGTGGGTCTACCCACATGGTGAAAACTGGCTGGAAGATAGTGGGATCACCCTGGAAGACCTCTGTGAAAACCAAATGCCAAAACCTTGCCTCAATTGCCCAAATCGAATTCCTCAGTGACCACTTTATCCCATTTTTTAACTGCCTCGGTAACTGTGAAAGTGCCAAAACTGCCTCCCAGGGCATCTGCGCTGTCCATCTGAGCCCACCAGGCTCTCCAGAAGGGGGGGTAAATGGTAAAAACAAGTGGCTGGACCACCCCCTCCTCATACAGCGCCCTAGGTGAACTGGCCTCTCATGGCCCCTGCTGCTCAAGCTGGGAAATCAGCCCCAAATCTGGTCAACAAGTGTAAAATTGCATAAATCACTGTCAGAAGTGCCTGGAACTGAAAGATAAGTGTCTCATTGGATCCAGAAGACCCAAATCCACTAGGAATGTGTACTCATACACCATGGGTTGCCCTAATGGGCCAGCCGTAGGGTCCACCATATATGGACAATGCATAATCTGCTGATCTGAAGTAATAATAAAACTTGCTGAACTGCATCAATCATCATCTGAACCATCTGTCCATCATATGATATCATCACCAAGTATGTGGGACCATCAATCATCATCAATAGGCATATATATATGGCCCACATCATCACGGATCCCAATAATATACAACCAAGGATAAATGACATCAGTAGACTAAGACATGCTTCTCTAATCATTTTCACAGCCAAGCTCAAAGTATAACATCCATTCAGTGGCATTATTCAAGTTAGCATATTTGTTTGTTATATAAAATTACTTGCACGATAGTTCAAATGACAAACTCACCCATTGGACATGGTCAAACTGCTAGTGAAGGATGAAGGCTAGGAACAAGGTTGGGCCCAGGGGTTGACTTGTCTAACTTAACTAAAAAATACTTTGGACTGAGAGAAGGGGGAAGCTACAAACTCTGTGCTGGACAAAATAACACAGGGAATGGCTGTGCCTCACAAATGGATAAGTTGTTTAGAGAGTGCTTATTCAACTTAGGCATCGTGTCTACATCAAGTTGATCCAGGTTCATTAGGATCATTCAATTTCATTTCCACAATGGATGCTGTTCAGCTGACACAAATAGAGTGTGAATCAGCCAATGACACAGCAGTTTCCCTAGCAGAACGTAGAAGTCAATCATTCAACCCCTCCACCTCTGGAGAAGATGCTTCATACATTACTATTCAAGACCAGAACCCGAGTGAGAACTGGCAGTTACCTCAGATTCTCCCAAAAGAAGTATACAGACTTAAATGGTGGAATTTATATTCAGTCACCCAAATTAAAGTGTCAAGCATTGATGTGTCGTTCACAGATAACCAAGAACCCATCCATATTACTCTGCTTGATAAAGAACAAATAGATTGGGCTAAAAGATGTAATTTTAAATATGCACATTTTGGTGCTGTAAAGCTTGGTCTTGGCCCACTAGTACGCCCTCGTCTTGCAGTTTCTTCTTTATGCTGTGTTGTAGATACTAGGCATAATAAGTTTTCTGATGCTGTCATAGGTGGTTTCACTGCACCTTTGCATGATGGTCCCGCATTCGGTACCATATATCCTAAGTTTTCTGTTAGTTTGGATGATCCGCACATTTATAATATCCTTAAAGCATATATTTTGCCAAAAGGTTTTGATATGCAGAATGGCTCCCGTATAATCCAGTTGAAAGGCGGTGTCTGTGTCCGCTTTGGTAATGACACCCTTCCCCAGTTGAGGTCCCGTGTCCATCAGAGCTCTGCAGACTGCAGCCTGGTGGAACAACCTAATGCTCGATCTAAAATTGTGACCCCAATTACCTTTAACTGGACTGGTATTCAATATCCACAGTCTTGGGAAATGAAGTACACTGAGTTAAGACATCAAGAAAGGGTAGCAGCTACAATGAATCAAAAACCCCTTATCTATGATGAGTCTACAAGTTCTTTTAGATCTCTCCAAGATGAGCCTATTCCCAGATTTGGTCTTCCATTGATCAGATCTACCTCCATGGCATCATATCATAATGCAAAGCGTCAAGCTTCGTCGGATCAAGTTGGTAAAAAGTCATTAACTGAGTCTTTTTCAGGTGTTTTCGAGTATGAACATAGAGGTCAGCATGCAGACTGTCCTGCATGTAGAAAAATAAAAACAAAATTATTACAAAAAGAAAAACAAAAGTCTCTGCATGAATTCCCCAGTCTAGGAATGTTCTCTGCTCTTCCTAGATCCAGTGCCTCTGCTGAAACAACAAACCCACAGGGTCAAAAGTCCTTCTATCCTGGAAGAAATCTTCCTGAGTCTGCCTTCCGTCAGTACTCCCAAGATGGTACAACTCGAAGAGAGTTTTTGCCGTTCAAGTCTTCAGCTTCAGATCAGTTTGTTTCAGATGAAGTAAAGCTAGCTAACTGGAGTAACTTGCAGCAAGTTCATACTGCAAGGAATATAGACGATATGGCTAACGATATCCTGTTGTTAAAACACAACTGTTCTGTTCAGAAGGAGCAGTTAGATAGAGTCATCACAAAGCATGAACTCCTTGAGCATCTGTTGCATGATACCACTCAAATAGAAAAGGCCATAGCAGAAGCTTCTGATAAGCTTCAAAGAAGAATGGATGTTCTAGCTGATCTAACTAGTAAGACACAGGAACTAAAAAAGAAAGAATATGTAGTTCCTGATCATGTGTTAAAACTTGCTAGAAAAGGTCACTCAAAAGCAGCCTCTCTAGGACAGTTTAATGCAATTCCAGATGATGAGAAGCCCGAATGGGACTTTGGAGAGAGTGATGCAATAAAACAGGATATAGAGGAATGGATTGATGCATTCAAAGGTTTCAGACCTGTACTTGACCCCAAGTACATAGGAGATTTAAACATGATGGCAGAATCCTCTAACCAAAGAAGGATAGAAGCCCCAAGGCCACACCAAGAAGAGTTTGATACCCATATGCCTGATGCACAAGCTGTATCAAATCCTCCTGCAAAAGTTTTTACATTTGGGATCAACTCTATGAATAATTTGATTAGTCAGATGCCTGAGCAGCCTGTCCTGAACATCCAGTGTCAATCTCGAGAAGAGATTAAAAATGCTATTCAGTTACTGTCCCACTGGATACTGTACAAAAAGCAGCAAGATCACAATCTCACTGGTCAAATGATCGGTGCACAATTGATTGCTGGCTTATCAGGATTAGCATATGAATGGTGGCGTTGGTTGCCACAAGAGACTAGAAATGAATTATTGGCTGCTAATGATTCAGAAGAACAAATTCTCGCTGCCTTAGGTAGAGAATTTTATGGTCCTGAAGATGCAGAAGACTATGATCACCTTGCCTCTTTGTTTATGTCTGCCCGTTTATGTGATCTTAGTAAAGCAGAAGAGTATTTCTGCTATATGCAAAAATTGTTAATTTCTTCAGGAAAGTCTGGTGATCCAGCTTATTTGAAGCACTATCTGAGAAGTTACCCTGGTCATGTTCCAGATGCTGTGGAACAAGCACTTAAAGATAAAAAGATAGCGCTCAGATCTCTCTCTCTAGCACAATTGCACAATCACATTTTGGAAACTTGGCAAGAGCACTGTCTAGATAAAAGAGTAAGTAAAGATTTTAAAAGACACCAGAAAATGTTTTCAGCTTCTTTCTGCAAAGAGGTTGCAGGAATGCCCGAGTGGGGGTGCGGTGCACATAACCGTGGTCACTTTGGCAAAGGAGGATGCCATTGTGAAGGTAAGAAAAAGAAAGAGAAGTTTTATACTTCTGAGTCAAGATATCATCCTGATCGCCCATACAAACATAAGTCCAAACATCATTATAAGAAGAAGTATTTCAAGAAACCCTTTAAGTCTAAGAGGTATGTTAAAAGAAGAAAAGAAAAGGATAAAGGAGATGTTTGTTTTATTTGTGGCAAGACAGGACATTGGGCAAGCAAGTGCCCAGAAAGGAAATCCCGTCCCAGGTTAGCAGCCCTTTGTACATCCTTAGACCCAGCCCGGTGGGATCTGTATAAAGTTTCTACTTCTTCCCCTCAGCCTTCCGATGAAGTTATTTATTTGCCTGAATCAGAGTCCTCTTCTTCCTGTACAGAGTCCGAAGAAGATCATCCTCAGTTTGCTAAATGTGCTCAGTCTTCATCTTCCTCTTTCTCTGAGTCCGATTCCGACATTGAGCCACATTTAGGGGGGTGTGAGTTACCTGAGTTTGATTTCAGTTTGTATATGTTTTCAAGATCTCTTTCTCCCTTTCAGATAGAAAAGAAGATTGCTTCAATTGATTTGCAATTATCTTCCATTCCTGTGTATAGACATATTGAAAGAATAGAGCTAAGGGAAGAAAAGAAAGCTTTGCAAGCTAAGTTACAAGCTTTGACTGAAGCAAAAGGAAAAGGAAAAGAACTAGCTACTGTAGCTTTCAATCCAGTAGAACTTTACCAAGATTACCCTAGTGGTCATGCAGATAGACAAGCTCACAGAGCTGACAGAGAAAAGTTGTTAAGAATGAAATTGAAGGAGAAGCAGTCTCAGATTAAAGCATTGGTAAAAGAAGCAGATGAAATTAAAAATGCTTTAGTAGCTCTGGTATTAGAGAAAGATCAATCTTCTGATGAAGAGCTCTCTAAAGAAATTGAAAGAGTTTGTGGTCACCCAGAACCTAAAGAAGATTCCCCTGAAGATTCTCCTGAAAGATCACCTTCCCCACAGTCTCAAAGTGTCAGTCTGTTAGGAGCAGTGTCTGGTCCCAAGTTATTCATTACCTTACAGTTTTGTTCAGATGAGTTTAAATCATATCCAATACAATGTCTGATAGATTCTGGATGTCAATTCAACCTAGCCAAAGGTAATGCCATACCTACTTTTTATTGGGAAAAGACTAAAGAATTTGGATCTGCAATCCAAGGTACCTGTTATCACACAACTTGTAGTTGCCCCTAGTGGTATCCCATCCGGGACGGTAGAGGAGATAGGCAACTAAAGAGGTGACCCAAGAGATGCCACGGTTCCCAATGCAATGTGGGAGTCACGTCAACCGAGGCACTCTTCGCTTTAGGTCAAGGTGTAACTAGACCAAGGGGGAGACCCTATACCCCAATCACAATTAATTGGACCCAAACAAAGGTTTCTAAGGGTAGATGAGTAATGAGTTACGGAAACCAATGCAAGGCTAAGTGGACCTAAGGGTTAAGGTATGGTTGAAGGTGATGTAAGAGATTGTTTAGTGTTTCAACCTATGTATGGTTTAGGCCACATGATGGGGTATGATAACTAGGTGTAGTACCATATGTTTACACAAGTGGGTCTTGTGTTCTTGGGAAGTGTGAAATGATTCTAGGTAGGCCCACAAGGTGAAGTTAGGTGTGAGGTTGGTACTATAGGTTAGATGTAGGCTAGATCTATGAGTTTGAGTTGGTTATAGGAATACCCATGTACTAGATCTAGGGTTTGACACAAATCCCAAGGAGTGCGACTTGCTTGGAGAAGGACTAGTGCCTTGTTGGATGGGCTAATGGGGTCAAGAAATATGTCAAAGTGTAGATCGGGACACCCAGAAGCCAAGTCAAGTGGATTGAAGGAGATCCAATGGTTGGATCTTGCTAGATCTAGGTTTTTAAGTGATTACCCTAAGTGGACCACAATCCCTTGAAACAAGGAATGCAACCCCCAAGGTGGATCGTGACAAAAAGACAGTATGGACCTAGGTTTCAAGGCATGGGGATTCCAAATCCACGAAAATCTCAGACACCCACCTCCTAGAAGTGGACCAACTCAAATCTTCAAGGGGGTGCGACTTGCTCAAGGAAGGCCAAAAAATGGGTTTGGTGGACCAAATCAAGTCCAATGGCCACCAAATTGTAGATCCGGGATGCTAGTGTCTCGATCTATGTATGTTCAAAAGATCAAGTCAATCCAAGGACTAGATCTTAGTAGATCTAAGTTTTAAGATGCCAAGAAAATCAAAAGGGGGTTTTGACCCCTTAAAACATGGTGAGATGTCCAGAAGGTAGTTTTCACCAAAGTAAAGATATGGGTATAGGTTATCAAGTGTCTAGATTTCAAATCAAGTGGGATCTCACCTACCCATGTGCTAGATCTAACCCAACAAGCTTCTCTTAGGAAAATCGATTTAGGTTCAAAGGGGCTTTTTGCATTGAAAAGTGTGTCAATTTTTAGCCAATCACCACCAAACTATAGATCCAACTAGGGGTGGATCCTATAGAGGTGGGTTCTTAATATCTTTTCAATTGCAAGGCTAGATCTAAGTAGATCTAAGAAATACCAAAATTTGGGTTTTGATTTATTAGGGTTTTATGACCAATGAAGATAGAATGGATGAAAGAGGCACATACCTTGTAGATCTTACCTCAATTGCTTGTGGCCACCTTGCAAGTTGATAGCATTCTCCTATGTGTATATTCAAGAGTGAGATCCAAGTGCTCCAACCAAAACGTCCTTCTCCAAGATAGCCAAATCGTCCTCCTCCTACAAGACAAGATCAAAGAAACAAGTCAAGCAAGATGATTATGAAAATGGTAGAAAGATGTAAAAGAAAGCATCAACTATGTCACGAAGATACAATAATGATACTCCCTGTCACAAGATCAACCCAAGAGAGAATATGTGGATCCCTCCAACAATAACCCTCATGAAGTCGCCCTCCTTTCTCCAATTCGACTTTCCTGTCAAAAGATTAGTAAAAGCACCAAAATCCACAATGATACATAGAAGAGATACTGTATATTCAATATGCAAGAGAATCCACAATGCAAGAGAGATGTGCTCCACAAAAAATCTTCTATTCCAATATTCCAGAGCTCCAAAGGTGAGCTATACAATGGGGGGTCTCCTCCTTATATAGGATAATAAAGACCAAAACCCTATACCACTCCATAATACTACATCAAATGAGTGGTTGAGATTAAAAGATCTCATCATAAAATCAATGGCTAGGATGACCCATAACAATATATCACATGGATCACTCAAAATAACAATAGCGCCCTCACTAAATGGTACAATGGAGGGTGACGTCATCCCACTAGAGGGGTAAAAAGTACAATGATCCACCTCATGATGACTAGGACATGATAAAATAAGCACATGGTGGGGCTAGGAGGCATCAATCCTTACTAGCTCATCCCCAAGGCACAATAAAATAATAAAATATGTCCAATATAATAAAAATGACCAAAACTGTCCTCAGAATCCATGACAGTCAAGCAGTAAATGTCCTCCTGTGATCAATCTGGGCATACCCACATGGTGAAAACTGACTGGAAGATAGTGATGCCACCCTGGAAGACCTCTGTGAATACCAAATGCCAAAACCTTGCCTCAATTGCCCAAATCGATTTCCTCAGTGACCACTTTATCCCATTTTTTAACTGCCTCGGTAACTGTGAAAGTGCCAAAACTGCCTCCTAGGGTGCTAGCGCTGTCCATCTGAGTCCACCAGGCTCTCCGGGAGGGGGGATAAATGGTAATAACAAGTGGTTGGAACACCCCCTCCATCATCAGCGCCCTAGGTGAACTGGCCTCTCGGGGCCCCTGCTGCTCAGGCTGGGAAATCAGCCCCAAATCTGGTCAATAAGTGTAAAACTGCATCAATCACTGTCAGAAGTGCCAGGAACTGAAAGATAAGTGTCTCAATGGATCCAGAAGATCCAAATCCACTAGGAATGAGTACTCATACACCCTGGGTTGCCCTAATGGGCCTGCTGTAGGGTCCACCATATATGGACAATGTATAATCTGCTGATCTGAAGTAGTAATAAATCTGCTGAACTGGATCAAACATCATCTGTATCATATGTCCATCATATGATATCATCATCAAACATGTGGGGCCATAAATCATCATCAATAATCATCCATACATGGTCCACATCATCACGCATCCCAAGAATATATAATCAAGGATAAATCACATCAGTAGACTAAGACAATGCTTCTCTAATCATTCTCACAGCTAAGCTCAAAGTATAAATTCCATTTAGTGGCATTAATCAAGTTAACATATTCCGTTGTTATATAAAATTACTTGCACAATAGCTCAAATGACAAACTTACCCATTGGACATGGTCAAACTGCTAGTGAAGGATGAAGGCTGGGAACAAAGTTGGGCCAAGGGTTTGACTTGTTTAACTTAACTCAAAGATACTTTGGACTGGGACAAGGGGGAAGCTACAAACTCTGTGCTGGACAAAAGAACACGGGGGATGGCTGTGCCTCACAAATGGATAAGTTGTTTAGAGAGTGCTTATTCAACTTAGGCATCATGTCTACATCAAGTTGATCCAGGTTCATTAGGATCATTCAATTTTATTCCATGGCCTTTTTGGCCTACATAATCCTTCGGATTTCAGATGTGCTGAGAAGCACAACTAGTTGCAGCTTGCATCCAGGGCATGTTTTTCATATATTTATACAAGATCAGCAATTGTTTAGATATAGCTTTTAAGAACCATTGCTTTTTGGACCTTTCTTATACTCTTCGAGGAGTATTTTTTAGCTTTTCATCGCTCTTGCCCTTTTTTTGTTTCCATGGGCGAATTTATTAAGTTTCCACAGGTAGAACATGAGCTTTCAGTTTTAGCCAACAACATCTCAAGTGACTAGGGGGAGTTCGAGCCAATGCCAAACATCGGGACAACCGACCAGAATGATTTAGGCCTACAATCCAACTCACCAAAGGCAAGTTCTGTCACCAACTCAGAGCCGAGGCACTGAATAAACAGGGATGCGGTCCAAACACAGAGGTAGAAAAATGGGGAAGTCCTCGGTATCAGAAAGTCAAATGAGACAAGTCAGGGTTTAAAGTCAAACAGGAAGGTCATGTATGGATGGAGTCAAGTGAATATGGAGCCTACACTAGCAGACAACTGGTGTCGGGGAAAGATCATGTCTATGTAAGGTGCAAAACCAGTAAGTTTTGTTAAATGACCTAATAGTGCAAGCAATTGTCCATTTTATGATTTACAGTTCCTTTTAAATAGTTTGCCACATCAGGAATAATATACCAAGCACATGCTATGATCATGACTAAATCAACAAGATAATAATCCACAGTCAGTGAGAACATATCCATAGATCATACAACATCATCATAATAATAATCATCATGCATCATCTGAAACACTGCTGAAATACATCTCTAGGCACTGAACTGAAACTGTAATGGGATAAGTGGTCACATCAGTCATCAAATCTGAACTCTCAAGGCTCAGCCTTGACACAAGGTCATGTACAAATCTGAATAATTTACTGCTCTGATCATGAGTGATCCAAAATATATAGCCATGCTCTGGAAAAATGGAAGCTCTGGAAAGTGCAGATATCTGCTGTACAAGAATAGTAGCCCTGCTACTATGGTGTGATAACAGTACCCCTGTATATTTAACCGGTAAAGTCAAAGATTTCCCTATTACCTTATCAAATGTAAAGAGTTCAGTATCTTTGTTTAGATTGGAAGCAGTCCGTGAGGATTGTGTATTAGGTTCTGAATTCTTGTTAAAAGTCAGTCCGTTCTTTGTAGATACTCAAAAAATGTTGTTTTCCTGTACAGTTAATGGTCAGTCTGTTTGTTTGCCATTAAGTCATAAGTTTATATCCAGATGTAAACCCTTGAGTCAAGAGCCTCCTGTACAGTCTAAGTCCAGCAGTTCACTGAATAAGATGGATAGATGTATCTCATTTGCAGAGGTACATAGTGAGAAATTTCTTGCAGGAATCACTGAGAAAATCAAGAAAAACTGTTGTTCTGAGAGTCCAAATGCTTTCTGGACTAGAGAGAAATATTTTGTTTCTCTACCATTTGATCCACTGCAAAAGGTAAAACCCATGAAAGCCTCAGCCAGATTAATGAGCCCTTCAGAAAGGGAATTCTGCTCCAAGGAAATACAAGATTTGCTTAATAAAGGATTGATTGAGCCCTCGAAGAGTCCTTGGGCTTGTAGAGCATTTGTTGTGAATAAGCATTCTGAGTAGAAACGAGGAAAACCAAGGTTGGTAGTAAACTTCAAACCCCTGAATGCAGTTCTTCAGAAGATCAGGTAACCATTGCCTGATAAGGCAGGCTTACTGCAAAAGATTACGGGTTGTTCTATCTTTAGTAAGTTTGATTTAAAATCAGGGTTCTACCAAATTGGAATAGAGGCTAAGGATAGATATAAAACTGCATTTGTCGTTCCCCATGGTCAGTATCAGTGGAAGGTGCTCCCTTTTGGTATTAATAATGCTCCCTCAGAATTTCAAAAAAGGATGGAGGATATATTTAGAGATATCCCATGGTTGGCAGTGTTTATAGATGACATTCTTATATGTTCAAAGAATTTGCAGCAACATCTGAAACATCTGCAGCAGTTTTATGATCTTGTTTATAAGCATGGTTTAGTTCTGTCAGAGTCAAAGATGGAAATAGGCAGAACTGATATTGAGTTTTTGGGTTTGCATATCAAAGCTGGTTAGGTAGTGTTGCAGCAACATGTTTTGAAGTCTTTTGAACACTTTCCTGATAAGATTTTAGAGAAAACCCAACTTCAAAGGTTTTTAGGCTGTTTAAATTATATTAGACCATTTTATCGTGGACAAGCTGCTGATATCCATTGCTTGCAGCAAAGGTTGAAAAAGAAGCCGATTCCATGGTCTGATGAAATGACTCTAGCAGTCCAGAAGATTAAAACTAGAGTGAAACAGCTACCAGCTCTCAGTCTTCCACAGGGAGTTGGAAAATTGATTATTGAGACAGATGCATCAAATACCACATGGGGTGGTGTTTTGTTAGAAGAAAGAGATGGCCATGAACATATCTGTGGCTATGCGTCTGGTTCTTTTAAAGGCGCAGAATTGAATTATCCCAGCAGCCACAAGGAGATTTTGGCTGTAAAGAAAACTGTCAGTCATTTTATTCTGTATCTAAAACCTGTCAGGTTCACCATAAGAACTGATCTGAAAATCATGCCAGGCATATTCAAGAATGAAAACCTCATGGATGAAAATAGTAGCCGTATTTTGAAATGGTTTATATGGTTAAGCAATTTTGATTATGATATTGTTTATAAACCAGGCTATCTTAATTGTCTTGCTGATATGCTTACGCGCGAAATTGTGCAGACTGAAAGTCCAAGTTTAAGTATGTTGTCAACAGGATCAGGATCAAGTTCCAGAGATAAGGGCAAAGCCCCAATGACTGATGAAGAAAAGCAGGTGCCAAAAGATGCATTATTTTTGAAGCCCTGGGATAAGAACATTTCAGTTGATGAGCGGAAAGAATTACTGGACTATGCTGATCGCCATCAAGTTGAAAAATACCTCAGCTTAACATTGATCAAAGAAATTCAAGCCAGCCCTTGCAAGTTGCAGATTTTGGAGCGCTGGGAAAAGAAAGCTTTCAATGGCTTTCAAAATGCAGAAGAAAAGCTGAGAAAGTGCCGAGAAATCTGGGTTGACTGCAATGAAGAGAAAGAAGGAATTGTTTGGTATGTGGATCTGGGTGAAGGTAATTTAACTTGGACTACCTACAATTTAATTTTGCAGTTTTGTAGAGAGCAGACCTCAATAGTGATCTGCGTTGACCCAGGAAATATGAGAAACAAGAAGTGGTCTGGGTGGACGGAAGTCTTCCTAGATAAGTTTTGTCCAAGGAAGGATTGGCTACAGAGAAGAGCCAATTTTATTTTACATCTTGAAGCAGACATGCAAGCCGCTTACCAGAATAACCAGTGGTTTAAGTTCAGATTGTGACACCATGGTGGTCGCTATACTCCATTAGAACATGTAATGACGATTACCCAGAAATTTATTAAAAGGGATATCAATGGTAATCGGTTAGACACCAAGATTCATCGCCGTACTTTGCCATTAAATTACATAGTAGAATCTCTGTTTGCTTCTGAATTCATTTTTGGTCCTAATGAAGCATTAAGAGGTTCTGATGTTGAAGAATGTTTTGGAGAGCTACTGTATCCAGATATGAATGAAGAATTTCCAGAAAATGAATTTGGATATTGGGCGCATACAGAATCTCAACCCTATTCATGGGAAGATGACCTGGCAAAGCGTGAGCTGGAAGAGAATCTGTACAATGAAGGCGTGTTGGATTGTGTCTGCGGTGGAGTTCTAGCTGGAGATGGTAGTGATGTCCAGTGTGTATGCGGGTCCGGCTACGGAACCGACTGAAAGATATTCTGCACGGGAATGGAGCCAGATGGTCCGATTTGCATGTGAAAGAATCTTGTACATATTTGCTTTTGTAAGGAAGCCGTAGTGGGCCTTCCAGTTGTATTATTCTGTCGGCCATGTTTCAGTCGAAAGTTTGTTTTGTATCTCGGGATGCTTTTCCCCGAAGAAATTGTAATAATGACTGATGTAAATGGGCCAGCCGATGTCGGCCAGTAGAATCTGCTTTAGCTAGTGGTGGTCAATCAGTCAGAGTCGTAGTACCGGGTCCCCATATGGCCGAGCCTCTAAGGGACGAGATAACATGGTGCTGTCCCACCATGCCCCGAGAATCTAGCTTTTGAACCGGCTGGTGTGTGTTTTGGTTTACCGGTTCACCGTCTTAGAAGCTATAAATAAGAGACTCGAGGATCATTTCATTCATGGGAGTCGAGTCGCATGAGCAAGTAGTTCGCTCTGCAAGTAGGAGTCGCATGAGCAAGTAGTCCGCTCTGCAAGTAGGAGTCGCATGAGCAAGTAGTCCGCTCTGCAAGTGTCTAGGTGTGTGAGAGCCGAAGCTATATGCTCTGCGAGTTGCCCACTGTGGTATAACATCACATCAGAACGCTGAGACTCGCCCTGTAAATTCGAGTCTGTTGTAAGGGTGTGCTAGTGAGCATATCTTGGGACTCCTAGGAGCGTGCAAATAGCTTCATGCCTTCGGGAAGTTGCGAAAGCTAAACGGACCCAAAGCTTGCATCCAGGGCATGTCTTTCAAATACATATAAGGTCAGCAATTGTTTAGATATAGCTTTTAAGAACCATTGCTTTTTGGACCTTTCTTATACTCTTCGAGGAGTATTTTTAGCTGTTCATCGCTCTTGCCCTTTTTAGTTTCTATGGGCGAATTTATAAGTTTCCATAAGTAGAACATGAGCTTTCAGTTTTAGCCAACAACATCTCAAGTGACTAGGGGGAGTTTGAGCCAATGCCAAACATCGGGACAACCGACCAGAATGATTTAGGCCTACAATCCAACTCACCAAAGGCAAGTTTTGTCACCAACTTAGAGCCGAGACACTGAACATACAGGGATGCGGTCCAAACACAGAGGTAGAAAAATGGGGAAGTCCTCAGTATCAGAAAGTCAAATGAGACAGGTCAAGGTTTAAAGTCAAATAGGAAAGTCATGTATGGATGGAGTCAAGTGAGTATGGAGCCTACACTAGTAGACAACTGGTGTCAGGAAAGACCATATCTATGTAAGGTGGAAAACCAGTGGGTTTTGTTAAATGACCTAACTGTGCAAGCAATTGTCCATTTTATGATTTATAGTTCATTTTAAACAGTTTGCCACATCAGGAATAATATACCAAGCAGATGCTGTGAACATGACTAAATCAACAAGATAATAATCCACAGTCAATGATAACATATCCATAGATCATACAACATCATCATAGTAATAATCATCATATACCATCTGAAACACTGCTGCAATACATCTCTAAGCACTGAACTGAAACTGTATGGGATAAAGGGTCACATCGGTCATCAAATCTGAACTCTCAAGGCTCAACCTTGACACAAGTTCCAACATAAGTCTGAATAATACACTGCTCTGATCATGAGTGATCACAAAATATACAATCATCATAGCCATGCTCTGAATAATGGAAGCTCTGGAATGTGCAGATATCTGCTAAACAAGAATAGTAGCCCTACTACTATGGTGTGATAACAATACCATTGGTACAGAGCAGTCAGTAGTGCCCAGATTTACAGCAGCAGTTTCAGAGGACAGATGATGGTACAGGTTGATGAGCATTCAGGTATATGACTCAGCAGGTATATCATTGTGTTATGGTTATATTGCTTTTATACTTATTCTTATAGCATGTCTTAGCACTTAGTGTCATGATCTGGCGATCATATAGATATGTGGACCTGGTTGATTTTATTATATATATATTATATTTGTCCCTACTCATACTTAGAAGTTCACTATTCATACTCATTGGTTTTACCCTCCTTAGGGAGAATAGAGGTGATCATTCCACCATACCTTGGCTTGCTAGTGTTGGCTCCATTGTTCATTGTCTTCATCCATCCATTGCCTACCTCTTAGTTTATCACCCTGACTTACTACTTGACTAGTGGCATGGAGGACTTTTCCCCACTGTAGCCTCTGTATTGGATGAGCTTCCCTGTTTATTGTGTCTCGGCTCTGAGTTGGTGACAAAACTTACCTATGGTGAGTTGGAGTTCCTTGGAATTCCCCCTAGTCACTAAAGTTGTGTTGGCTAAACCTGAAACTTTTAGTGCTGCCATGAATATAAAATCTGGAAAATGAAACGCTATATCTTGTATGAAAAGCCCATTCATGCAATGTGTTTCTAAACACACATGAATGAAAGGCATGCCAAATGAAAATGGCCATGAAAATAAAATGTTATATCTTTTGGAAAAATAAATACCTAGGTAAACAAGCTGTCCATGACACACCTAGAAGTGCTCAGGTAAACAAGTGCCTTAAAAACACACCTGTAGCAGAAAGCCTAAAATAAATATAAATCTATGCAATGTGTTTATAAACACACATAGACCAAGGCTATGGAAACTTCAGGCCCAAAAAGCAATGGAACTTAAATGATATATCAAAACAATTGCTGGCCTTATTTGTATTATGGATTGTGCGCATCTGTTAAAGGTAAATAAACCCTCTTTGAACAACCCATCCATTTGTGAGACACCGCCATTCCCTGTGTTGTTGCTCATTCAGTATATACTACGGTGTGTATTCCTTTTCCCTTTGCCAAAGTGTCACAAAGTTAAGTCAGTCAAGTCATCCCTTAGCCTAGCCAGTTATTTTAGCCTTCACCCTTCACTAGCAAATTGATCACAGCTATGAAGTGAGTATCATCTTGAAAGTCTGGTCTGAGTAGTAATAATAATTAATGACACTATATATTTGGATTTAGATCGCCAGTAATGATTACTTTGTGTTATAATTGTTATTTGAATAAGTTGTAGAGCATGCATTAACCTTTGACACTTTGCAGCAGCTTCTGATGATGATCTGAGTTATATTTGGTCATGTTGACTTGGTTAGGCCTAGTCTGACCAAGGTCACCATAGGACATGAGATGGTTGGACCTTATGATGATATGGATAGATGATATATGGTCTATGTACACATACATGATGATTCTATGCAGCAGCAACAGGGTTATGATGATGATTCTTGGTTTACATCAGTATTTGATCATTTACAGATTATTATTATTGGCCCTGTTCCGGTATATTGGATATATATTTTGATCATGCAGAGACTCATATGGTGTATAAGTACACATCTTGGATGGATTTGGACCTTCTAAGTCCAATGAGACAGTTTGTTTTCAGTTCCGGGCACTTACAGTGATGATTGAGCCTCAGTAGGCTATCCCAGTGTAGTTTTGGTCTGTCGGAGGCCCTGTCAGAGCAGATGTGATTTTTATCCGGTTGACTTAGGGTGCTGTGCTTGGAGGGGGTGGTCCAGCCACTTGTTTTTACCATATTACCCCCCTCCCGGACACACTGGTGCCCTCACCTTGACAGCGCAGGCACTCCAGGAGGCGGTTTGGGGCAGTTTCACGCTTCCCGAGGCATTTCAGGATTGGTAGAAATGGCTATTGAGGAAATCGATTTGGGCTACTGAGGCAATGTCATGGCATGGGATGATCAGTGATGATAGATCGGGGTCCTCCACACCTCCTCCAGCAGTTTCAGCTTCATCGGGGCCCGCATCCATCACTTATGGCACTTTCTGAGGATTTCTGAGGTCTTTTGAGGCCTACCATTTGACCATGGAGGCATGATTTGGTACATTGATGATTATTTTATGATTATTGTGCTATGGGGATTGACCAAGGAGGGATAAAGTTACCCCTTGGACCCACCATAAGCCCCCTATTATATTTTGTCATCATGATTTGGTGGGATTCCCCTCTTCTAGGGCGATTTTGTCCACTCATATAATATTTTATTAGTGATCCATGTATTTTATTGTTGAGCTCATCTCAACCATTGATTAGACATTTGTATCTTTTAATCTTAGCCACTCATTCAAAAAGTGGTTAGGATTTTGATGCCTCTCCTTCCTATTTAAAGGAGAGAGCTTCTCATTGTAAAGGGACTTGTGGCTTTGGATTATTGGAATAGAAAATTATTATTGCATCTATCTCCAGTGTTGTGGTGAATGTTTTTGGTGTTCGTTTGTTGGTTCTTCCTTTGCACTGAGTTATTGGAGATCTTGTTTTGCCATATCTTTTGTACCACGTTTTTGCATCTACAGGTGGAGGCTGATTTGCTTTGAGGAGGAAGTATTGGTAAGGGAAGACTCTCCCTACTTCTTCTTTGGATCTCTTCGTTGGTAACAGGGAGTATTACTGTCCCAGGACCTTCTATTCTATGTTATCATTGCATTTTACTTGTATTTCCTCCATACTTGACCTTTCTGATTGAAATCGATTTTCCTTGGATTGACAGGTAGAGGAGGGCGCACTTGTGGGTTAGGGCATCAATTTGGCAAGCAAAATCAACAATCTCTCATTTGATCTCTGCGGGAATCTTCCTCAACATCAAGGCATCTCATTCACATCACTCAGGTATGATCTCAAGGTAATTTCTTTCCATGATCTATCCACTTGTCTAAAACAATTAAAACCCTAATTAATCAAAACCCCCATTTTTGCATTTTTTCAGATCTACTAAGATTTAGTGGCTTCTTGGGTAAGATATTTAAAACCCACCTCTATAGTATCCACGGCATCTCGGATCTATAGTTTGGTGAGGATTGGCCTCCATTTGACCCTCTTCCCAAGGCATTTAGCCTTCTCCAAGCAAGGGCGCACTTCCTAGTTTGGGTTGGTTGACCTAGATCTAGTACGTGGGTAGTTGAGATTCCACTTGATTTGTGATCTACACATCCAATAACCTACCCCAGATTCTCACTTTCCTGATTTCTACCTTGTGGGCCCCATTCCACATTTTAAGGGATTTAATCCCCATTTTGGACCACTTGGTATCTTTAAACTCAGATCTAGTAAGATCTAGCCGTCGGATTGCCGTGAAATTATAGATCCATACTCCTACTTGACCAACCAACTCGGATCTAAAGTTTGGATGTCGTCGGACATGTCTTGACCCCACTTATCCCACTTTTAGGCCACCTTGGGCAAAGTCGCACCACCTTGGAGAAGGGAGTTTGTCCACTTCTAGGACATGGGTACTTGAGATTTTTGGAGATTTGGAACGGGAATAATTCAAAACCTAGGTCTAGTGTGTCATCTTGTCAAATCTTGCCTTGGGGATAACATTCCTTATTTTAAGGGATTGTGGTCCACTTTGGTCAAACCTAGATCTAGACCTATTCATCCATCAAGACCTTAATTGCCCACTTGTCTCATGCAATAGGAGTCCTTAACCACAAGTTAACCTTACTTTGACTCCATTATTCCAATTCCCAAGGCACTGGTTTCTCTCCTAGTCAATTCGACTTTCCTAGATTGTTGGATTAACTTGTGGTTTGACCTTAGTGCGGTGAACTAAACCCTTTGATGTCATCATGTATCATGATCAAGCTTGTCACTTGTACTAGTTAGCCCCAATTCAACCCCTAAACTACACTGCATTGGACACGGTTCCCAAGGCAGTGGATTTTCTCACATTTGACTAGTACTCTAATCCCGGATCTTATCTTTAATTATTATAAGTCATTCTCACATCAACAATGAACTAAAGCCACACTCATTGAACCCCTCACTTGTCTTGTGACTTCATCCTAAGGTCTAGGATAAACCATACACCTTACTTCACTTAGAATCAACTTGATTTGGTGTCTTGGTTTTGATCTCTCCTGTCGGGAGTAGATCGGGTCTCCCCCTTTGTTGTCTGGGCTAGATAACATAAAGTGAAGGTTGCCTCGACTGGCGTGACAACCATATAGTGGAGGTCGAGGTGATCGTGGTTGCACCTTTTGAGTTGCCCTTCCCTATTGCCATCCATGAGTGGATACATCCATAGGGGTAACTACAGTTTAGGTGATAACAGGTATAAAAACTATTGAGAACATAAATCAGATCTGGTATTGAGAAATTTAACAAGCCCAACCATAACCGAGCTGTTACCCATTGTTACCTTGATAACCACCTGTCTGCACTTCCGATTGGCTCTTCTCCAATTCGAGGCAGGCTTCTTAGGATTACTAGGCACAATGTGATTTGATGAGTTACCCTTAGCAAAAATTGAGGTCTTTCTTCGTAGTATAGGTGATGGGAGGACCATGAAGATTAGTTCCAATCCCAGGGTAAAATGGAGTCTCGAGATAATCCCCTCAAAGGCCTTGTTTGTATGTGTTTGATTGGAACCTATGCAAAGAAAGACAAGTTCCTAGCCCAAAACTATTCAAGCTTCATGCGAAATTTCACCAAGGGAGGGTGGCTTCTATGGCACACACCTCCATTCTATGCCCTAGCTTGTACCCTAGCTTCTGCAACTCGATTTGCAGCCCCTCCTAAGATAGCCAAACCACAAGTAAGCAACAAAGATAAACCACAAAACAATAAAGTTATTCCAATTGAGCAAATTTACCCTTTTAGTGATCTAGGAGCAAAAAACTTACAATGATAAAAGTATAAATGTTACTTCCTCATTTAGTCTACAAGAAACCCAAGACAGAAAAATCCTTCACACTTCAAAATGCTCCATGAAAAGATATGTCAATAGGCTCCAAAAGAGAGAGAGCTCTCAAAATTCAACCATGAGTTCAAATGAGTAAGTGGCTCTCTTTATATAGAAGAGTATCCTAACTTCCTTTACGATAAAATATTCATTATTTCCTTAGATATAACCTAGGGTGGGGTAAAATAATACAAAAGCCCCACTGGTTATAGATATCTAGCTCTCTATTATGTTGACCTTGCCTTTAGTTTGAAAACTGCTTCATTCCTAGTAGTGCTTTAGGCTTCATTTCAAAGATAATTTGTAAAAAAGGAAGCTCTTTGACCCGCTAGTTAAACCCATAGTCCTCCATGATTATGAGATTTGAGGAATTAGTTTAGGTTCCACAGTATTGACTTGGGTGGAGAGAGTCCAGATGATGTGTATCAATGTCTCATTCAATGCAAGGTTACTATCCATTGGAGCATTATCTAGACTAAATTTGGATCCCCCCCCCTTTGCCTCTAGACAACATTTAGGCTTGTCATCTACCTCCATAGGTATTGGTGAATGGTGGACACCCCCTTAGGGCATGACAAATACCCTTTCTTAACTCTTTGCTCATTTGAGAGATTAGCTTCCTTGGATTGGTCAAGTAGATGACCTTGTTGGTTTGTGGAGGCTCGTTCTATTTTGGAGACTATTGACATTTTTGTTTATTACTTTCCCTTGTATAGGATCTCCCTTGTTTCCCTCCCTTATCTTCTACCTCCAAGAGAAGGGATCAATGCAATCATCAAGAGCAATAATCATAGGAGTTGCTCTTAGACTTCTTGGATTACACCATGTATACCCTGTATTCCCAACTTGGATTTTTAATCCAAGTACTTCCTCTAGATCTTAGAGAGACTTATTGTTTAATCGAACTATCTTCAACACCCTTTGATGCATAGTCTCTGCATTCATCTTGGACAATTTGAGTATATCCTCACACTAGTCCAGGGTGGAGACAAACCTATATTCCTAGCGAGAAATGGATTTGCAGGTTATGCTCCTTACATGAAGTGGAGACAGAGGGACCAGTTATCACACCATAGTGGCAAGGCTACTATGCTTGCTTAGCAGATATCTGCACGTTCCAGAGCTTCCACTATTCAGAGCTTGGCTATGATGATTGTATATTTTGAGATCACTCATGATCAGAGCAGTGTATTATTCAGACTTATGTTAGACCTTATGTCAAGGTTGAGCCTTGAGAGTTCAGATTTGATGACCAACGTGACCCTTTATCCCATGCAGTTTCAGTTCAGTGCCTAGAGATGTATTGCAGCAGTGTTTTCAGATGATATATGATGATTATTCTTGTGATGATGTTGTATGACTTATGGATGTTTTATCACTGATTGTGGATTATTATCTTGTTGATTTAGTCATGTTCACAGCATCTGCTTGGTATATTATTCCCGATGTGGCAAACTATTTAAAATGAACTCTAAAATGAACATTTACTTGCACATTTAGGTTGTTTAACAAAACTCATTGGTTTACCACCTTACATAGATATGGTCTTTCCTGACACCAGTTGTCTGCTAGTTTAGGGTCCATATTCACTTGACTCCTTCCATACATGACTTTCCTTATTTGACTGTAAACCCTGACCTGTTTCATTTGACTTTCTGATACTGAGGAATTCCCCATTTTTCTACCTGTGTGTTTGGACCGCATCCCTGTATGTTTAGTGTCTCGGCTCTAAGTTGGAGACAAAACTCGCCTTTGGTGAGTTGGATTGTAGGCCTAAATCATTCTGGTCGGTTGTCCCGATGTTTGGCATTGGCTCGAACCCCCCCTAGTCACTTGAGATATTGTTGGCTAAAACTGAAAGCTCATGTACTACTTATGGAAACTTATAAATTCGCCCATGGAAACTAAAAAGGGAAAGAGCGATGAACTGCTAAAAATACTCCTTGAAGAGTATAAGAAAGGTCCAAAAGGCAATGGTTCTTAAAAGCTATATCTAAACAATTGCTGACCTTATACGTATATGAAAACATGCCCTGGATGCAAGCTGCAACTAGTTGTGCTTATCAGCACACCTGAGATCCGAAGGGTTATGTAGGCCAAAAAGGCCATGAAATGAAATTGAATGATCCTAATAAACTTGGATCAACTTGATGTAGACATGATGCCTAAGTTGAATAAGCACTCTCTAAACAACTTATCCATTTGTGAGGCACAACCATCCCCCGTGTTATTTTGTCCAACATAGAGTTTGTAGTTTTCCCCTTCTCCCAGTCCAAAGTATTTTTGAGTTGAGTAAGACAAGTCAACCCCTTGGCCCAACCTTGTTCCTAGCCTTCATCCTTCACTAGCAATTTGATCATGTCCAATGGGTGAGTTTGTCATTTTAACTATTGTGCAAGTAATTTCATATAACAAAGGAATATGCTAACTTGATTAATGCCACTGAATGGATGTTATACTTTGAGCTAAGCTGTGAGAATGATTAGAAGAACATGTCTTCGTCTACTGATATGATTTTTCCTTGGTTATATATGGACCTAGTCAAACCTAGTTTGACTATGGTAATTTCTTGGGATCAATGATGATGTGGGCCACATGTGCTTATGGATGATGATTGATGGACCCACATATTCTTGATGATGATGCCATATGATGGATATATGATGCAGATGATGATTGATGCAGTTCAGCAGTTTTATTTATTACTCCAGATCATCAGATTATACACTGTCCATATATGGTGGACCCTACAGCCGGCCCATTAGGGCAACCCATGGTGTATGAGTACACATTTCTAGTGGATTTGGGTCTTTTGGATCCAATGAGACACTTATCTTTCAGTTTCGGGCACTTTTGACAGTGATTGATGCAGTTTTACACTTGTTGACTAGATTTGAGGCTGATTTCCCAGCCTGAGCAGCAGGGGCCATGAGAGGCCAGTTCACCTAGGGCACTATATGAGGAGGGGGTGGTCCAGCCACTTTTTTTTACCATTTACCCCCCCTTCTGGAGAGTCTGGTGGGCTCAATTGGACAGCGCAGATGCCCTGAGAGGCAGTTTTGGCACTTTCACAGTTATCGAGGTAGTTAAAAAATGGTATAAAGTGGTTATTGAGGAATTCGATTTGGGCAATTGGGGCAAGGTTTTGGCACTTGGTTTTCACAAAGGTCTTTCAGGGTGATCCCACTATCTTCCAGCCAGTTTTCACCATGTGGGTAGGCCCACAGAGATCACAGGAGGTCTTTTACTGCTTGTCTATCATAGGTTTTGAGGACAAATTGAGTCATTTATATTATATTGGACATATTTTATTATTTTATTGTGCCTTGGGGATGAGCTACTAAGGATTGATGCCTCCTAGCCCCACCATGTGCTCTTTATGTCATGTCCTAGTCATTATGAGGTGGATTTTGGTACTTTTACCCCCTCTAGTGGATGACGTCACCCTCCATGTTTATTTTTAGACTATGACGTCATCACTTTATGAGTGATCCATGTGTTATGTTATTATGGTTCATCTTAGCCATTGATTGTATATTGAGATCTTTTAATCTCAACCACTCATTTGATGTAGTATTGTAAAGTGGTATAGGGTTTTGGTCTTTATTATCCTATATAAGGAGGAGACCCCCTATTGTATTGCTCACCTTCGGAGCTCTGGAATATTGGAATAGAACACTTCTTTGTGGAGCATATCTCTCTTGTCTTTTGGATTCTCTTGCATCTTGAGTATACAGTATCTCTTCTATGTATCATTGTGGGTTTTGGTGCTACTTCTAGTTTTCTTGCAGGGAAGTCGAATTGGTGGAGAGGAGGGCGATTTCTTGAGGGTTATTGTTGGAGGGATCCACATATTCTTTCTTGGGTTGATCATGTGACAGGGAGTATCATTATTGTATCTTTATGACATAGTTGATGCTTTCTATTACATCTTTCTATCATTTTCATAATCATCTTGCTTGACTTGTTTCTCTTGATCTTGTCTTGTAGGAGGAGGATGTTTTGGCTTCTTTGAGGAGGACGTTTTGGTTTGGAGCAACAAAATTGCACTCTTGAATATACACATAGGAGAATGCTATCAATTTGCAAGGTGGCCATAAGCAATTGAGATAAGATCTACAATGTATGTGCCTCTTTCCATCCATTCTTTCTTCATTGGTCACAAACCCTAATTAATTGAAACCCTCATTTTGGTTTTTTTTAGATCTACTTAGGTCTAGCCTTGCCTTTGAAAAGATATTAAAAACCCACCTCTATAGCATCCACCCCTAGTTGGATCTATAGTTTGGTGGTGATTGGGTTAAAATTGACACACTTTTCAAGGCAATAAAGCCCTCTTGAGCCAAATCGCATCTCCTTGGAGAGGCTTGTTTGGTTAGATCTAGCATATGGGTAGGTGAGATCCTACTTGATTCATAATCTACACACTTGATAACCTACCCTTAGACTTTTACTTTGGTGATTTCTACCTTGTGGGCATCATTCCACATTTTAAGGGATTAAATTCGCATTTTGGACTACTTGGCATCTTAAAACTCAGATCTAGTAAGATCTAACCCTTGGATTGCCTTGATTTTCAAGATCCACATAGATCATTGCCTAAACTACTTGGATCTATAATTTGGTGGCCATTGGACTTGTTTTGACTCACTTTTCCCACCTTTTAGCCCTCCTTGAGCAAGGTCGAACTTCATTGGGTGATTGAGTTTGCCCACTTTAAGGATGTGGGTAGTTGAGATTTTCATGGATTTGTAAAGAGCATACCTTGAAACCTATATCTAGTGTGTCATTTTATGACGATCTGCCTTGGGGTAGCATTCCTTGTTTTAAGGGATTGTGGTCCACTTAGGGTCATATCATGAAAACTTAGATCTAGCAAAATCCAACCATCACATCCCAAGTAGCCCACTTGATTTGTCTACTAGGTATCCCGATCTACACTTTGACATATCTTTTGACTCCATTAACCCATCCAACAAGGCACTAGTCCTCCTTGAGCAAAGTCGCACTCCTTGGGAATTGTGTCAAACCTTAGATCCCATATGTGGGTATTCCTAATTTTAACTTAGATCCATAGATCTACTCACTACATACCCCTTAGTACCAATTTCATCCCTTAAATTCCACCTTGTGGGTCCCATTTGAGCCATTCACATATCCCAAAGAAGTGGGTCCCACTTGTGTAAACACATGGTACTAGATCTTGTCTTTTTAGCTCATCATGTGGCCTAAATCATAGATTGGTTGAAACACTAATCATCTCTCAAACCACCTTCAACCATACTTTAATTTCTAGGTCCACTTTACTTTGCATTGGTTTCCGTGACTTACTATTTACTCATCATTAGGAACCTTTGTTTGGGTCCAATCATCTTTGATTGGTAGTAGGGTCTCCCCCTAGGTCTTGATTTATCTAGATCTAAAACGAAGAGTGCCTCGGTTGACGTGACTCCCACCTTGCATTGGGAACCATGGCATCTCTTGGGTCACCTCTTTAGTTGTCTATCTTCTCTACCATCCCGGATGGGATACCACTAGGGACAACTACAAGTTGTGTGATAACAGGACCCTTATTTTGTTGCCAAGATTTTTGGTAGGTATCACTATCTTTTTAGAGATTTGAGGGGTTTACTTTCTGTTCTCTTGAAACACCCCTTATTGTTGTATGGTTTTGTTCATTAAGGAGGTGGTTATCTTCAAATGTTAGATGCTCTAATGCTCCTCCACAACTATCAAATGGGTTACGTTGTTCTTCAAACTTGTTGTAGGAACCTAGAGGTTTAAACGCTCGACAGTTATCATAGAGAAGGACCGTCATAGTTCTGTTATCACCTATTTTGTACAAATAGTTGAAACCTTATTGAGCCACCAGTGTTGGAACACATCAGTGTTCACTTCCAGAGTATCTGGGTTTCAGAATGCAACAGTTAGCCAGTTTTATTTTTGAGTCTACATGACCATGGCCCCATGGGGGTTTGTAATAAAGTGTTCTAGTAGGATCTGAGTGTCTCGGTTCCCCATGACTTGATTAAGGAACTAAGGTATTCCAGGGAGTTTTTTCCCTTGTCAATTGTACTTTGCCTATAGCCGAGCTATAATCGATGAGGTTTTCTCCCGCTCCTCCAAAGCTGGAATGCCCGATTTTGAAAATTTTAGCCATGGGGGGTTATTAGAGTCCAACTAATGTGTATAAGCCTACTAGACACTATTAGAATAGGTTTTGGTCATGTCCCAAGTCTCTACGACCCTCAGAAAATTTTTTACCGGGTCCGTCGAATTTGGGTTTTTAATTATTTTTAAAATTTTAATAAATTTCTCTATAGTTTAAATAGAGAAATTTCAATTTGTAATATGTCAGTCATTCGGGATCCGATTTCAGTGATTGAAGGCTTCAGACTTAAGCCAAAAACCATTCATGATCCCCGGACCAGCTAACCCTAAGTTTCAGACAATTATTTGGCCTCATAATTAATATTTTCTCAAAAAATAAAAAAATGAGAAATATTAATTAGAATATTCAAAAAATAATAAATTGGAGATAATTTAAATCTCTCCAAAAAAGGCCAAATTGAATAAAGTAAAAGTCAAAATGACATGGCAAAAAGCATTTATGATGATTGGAATCTTCACCCACCTGATTCAGATCAGTTTCGGAGCACTCAGAGTGATCTACAGTTGAGAAATTCGCCCACCTTCATGCAAATTCGTTTTTGTGATTTGGCAATTGATTAATGGGTTGTTGGATTTTGAAATCAATGCATTTGGGGCTCCTTCCTCAAATTATAGGCTCCAAACTCAAGCTTAATGTTGAGTTAAGACTCCAAGCTTGATTTGGTTGGTGTTGACATGGTTTTGATTGGATTAAGATGGAGTTTTTGGCTCTCTTCATGCCAAATTCGAATTAGGGTTTTAGGTTAGTGTTTTGCTATTTAAGAGAAGCCATTTGGGTTTTCTTTTGATGGAGAATTATTGTAAACTTACTTTGCGGAGATTGTAATAGCTATTGGCTATCATTGGAAATAAAGTTGGCTTTGGAGGCAATTTGTGTACACTTCTATTGGTTCATGAGCTATTAATTTACTTTGAGGTAATATCTGTAATGTGTTCTTGATTTATGCAATTTCAAAGTTTGATTTAAATACATGCTTAGATCTCTTTCTTAAGAGCGTAGGGCAAGCATTTGATGGTCCCAATTTGTTTGCTAGTTTTAGGCTTGAATAGTATAAAGAGTGCAAATTGTAATCGGTTTTACTACCTTGTCTCTTCATGCGTTTTTGTCCAACTCTCTATATTTGATCAAGCTTTGTTTGTGTAAATTTTTTGTGCATTTGCAGATCTTCAAAATGGTTGAGATGAGATGAACTCGGTTGTATCTCCCTCTTCTCCACCAACAAAAAGCTTTTACTAATAGTGTGTTTTGCAGGATACTTCCAAGGAGCAATATCTTAAAATTGGCATCAAAGCAGAGAGGGTTTCCTCTTCCATCAACACAATTTCCCTCTTCTTGGTTACTTGTTACTTGGACCCACCTTCTTCTTGTGGAAACCCCTTTCTAGATCTGAATCCAAAGTTGAAGTTCTTTACTTTTAAAGCCTAGATTAGTTTGCTATAAGGTTGAAGTTCCTTCAACCTTGGGGAATAACTTGGGATTTGTTCCCTTGTGCTCTCTTCAACACTACGGTTTGCGTATCATCCAGCTAGCGGGAAGGATTTCTTGAGTAGTGTTTTAAACCATCAAGTGTTCCACTTGATTTTTCCATCTTTCTACTCTTTCCTCTTCCTCTCATCCATTCGTTTTTGCCCATTTGGCCTCTTTTTTCCCTTTGTCTTTTGCCCTTTCCCTTCCATCTTCCTTCCATCCATCCTACAAAAGAAGCAAAGCAAACAAAAAGAGGTTTGAAATAGTTAGTGGTTTTATTTTTGAAAAGGATAAGTTTAGGCATCTTAAAAAAAAATCATTTAGGGCTTGCATTTTAATCTTTTGTCTTAAGTTTTGTAGTCTCATTTAAAGATAGGAAAGTTTGCATACAAGCTAGTTCAAAAAACTTGTGGTTCCAACCTCATTCCCATCATTTTTTGGAGCACTTTAGCTTGCTGGTCTATTTTATTTAAATTGCAATTTTAATTCAAAATCTCATGCACATTGCATTTAGGGCCTCATTTTTCAATTCTAGGTTCAAGTAGCTTCAAGTCTTAATTTTTTCAACTAATGCTAAAGGGTACTTGTAGCTTGAATCTTTGTTGTGTGTAGGTGTGAGAAAAAGCTAAATCCAAAAGAGAGCTTGAAGTAGAAGAAGAGCAAAATCAAGTAAAGAGAAGGAAAATTGCAAAACCAAGAAGGAGCTTGAAAACAAACCTTGAAACCATGACATAAACACTCTCCTTTTTCGATTGTAAAAGCTCTTAAGAGCTCTCAAGTTTTACCTTTACTTTTTCATTTTTCTCTAAGGTTGAAAATCGAAAATATTATACTTGTTTAATAAAATCTTTGTTTAGTGGGGTCTTTAATCCCCCACCCCCAACTTCCCCATTTGGGGAAGTCTTGTAGTGTTTTTGAGTGGGTTTGATTTTCTAGCTTAGATCTCTGATATGCTCTTAGATTATTTTCCATTTCAATAAATTGTTTAAAGTAGAAATCTCTTAAATCTCATCGATAGTGGATCAAGAGTGCTCTCTATCGGAGAGTTGTTTTTATTTCCGATTTACATACCCCTATGCTCTCCCGAGTACGGTCTTTGACCTGAAAGAGATTCTTGGGTAGATTAGACTTTATTTTCTGTTCAGTAATTTAGTTCCGTGCATCTTAAAGCCTCTTGAACATTGTCATAAGACAAAGTCAAGAGCGCTCTCTGTCGGAGAGTTTAATAAAACTTTTCAATCCACATTCCCCCTTAATTAATTTATCTTGGTCGTTTGTCCAACACCCGTATGCTCTGCCAACCGGAAACGGTTGGACTAGTACTCAGAAAGGTGAAGGACTTGATAAGCTCATAAGTGATAATTAATTAAAACTTTCACCCCCATAACCAACGAGCCGGCGTTGTTCAAAAAGTATTCAGAGCAGTTTTCAGGGGAGGCGTCAGGTTGCCCAATCTGCGACACAGTGGCTGGTTAGCATTGCGCGCCTCGCTGTGATTCCAGATAGGTCCGACATGTCTCTTAAAGAAGCTGCATAGAATGTCTTTCCGAACATTCTTTTGATATCGTTGGTTTTAGTCATAATAATCAAGAACATCTAAAACACTTAAAATTTACCAAGAACAATTTCAAAACGATCTCACAAACAGCTACTTTTGACTTACATTTTCCAGCATCACAAGCATTTCTTTTGACTCCATTTGGCACTGGTCTTTAAAAACTCTTATATATCTTCTGAATCTGGACCATATGTCCTTGTCATTTGTTTGATCTTTATCATGTGGATGCTTTGTTTTAATTCTAAGTCAAAGTATATTGTTCATCTTCTAAATTGTATCTTGTAGAATTTGCAATGTGGATTGCGTGTTTAATTGTGTTCTCATCATTTTACAAAAACTCCCAAACAACACTCATCCGCATCACCCCTCACAAGAAACACTTAAAACACAAGAGCCTTAGTGAAACTCTTTTTTAGGGACTACCCCCTTGGCTTCATTAGGAGTTAGCCTAAATGGAGGATCTGGGATTCAGGTGACAGTACCTGGCTCATTGCTTGCTCCCAAGGTCACACCTCTCTCACTTGTAGTGAAGAGACAGCTTTCGAAAGATTTCCGTTGCTGGTGTGCAGTTTGGCTTACAACAAGTTCATCAGGCATTGTCCCTCGACACACTCCACCCAATTTCTAAGTCACACTATATTTGGGGCTGCAAGGAGGATTATGGTTTCCTAATAGTGGCGTAGTACTCAGACTTGGGGATGAATCACTAGTTTCTTCTCTACTAGTAGGTGTTCCTTATCCTTAGATGCTTGGCAATCCTTTGCTGTGACTTCCACCTCAACTCTAGTTTCTTTCCATGCAGACTATGGGATATTTAGAGCTTACCATAGGTAAAATCCTAGGGGTACATAATCAAATCTATTCTCTAGGGGACATTATCACATTAGTTCTTATGGTAGATAGTGCCATTCCTAGCTCTAACAACAAACTAACTAAGTCTTCTTCTTACATGTAACTTGTCCCTCTACTACTTGAGATTATATTTGTAGTAGGCTCTCTATGATAAGTACAGTTTTTTTCTTGTTCTTCCATCTTTAGGATTTCTTTTGTACTTTTGGAAGATGAGTTTTGCACTCTCCCAATTGCCCATTTTGACAAGTTGTAGTTTCTACTTGCATCGACCTATTTTGGTCATCAATGGACAATAATGTCATTTCATTTCATTTTCTTTGTACTTACATTATAGTTTCTTGGCCTTTAGTATATGTACTCAATCTATAGATCATTAGTAATATACTCCCTTGATCTGCATATATTGTATATGATAATTGATTGCTCACTTGATCTTACATTGATAAGTACACACTTGATCTTACATTTATAAGTACACACTTGCAT
The DNA here is from genome assembly GCA_027924585.1 of Larix kaempferi. Taxonomy (NCBI): domain Eukaryota; kingdom Viridiplantae; phylum Streptophyta; class Pinopsida; order Pinales; family Pinaceae; genus Larix; species Larix kaempferi. The sequence continues at coordinate 10,468,628 of BSBM01000348.1, read as the reverse complement.
ATGCTATCACTTGTCTCAATGGTCCTCATAGTAAAGTGTGGCAAAATATTTTTTCAATTTTGGTTATAGATATTTTTAGAGAAGGAAACTACTTGAAAATTATGGACGAAGTGTATACAAAATGAAAAATATAAGATGATAGGATTTCCTACAAATATTGGATTTTTTTGTGCAAGAGAAAATACTACTTGTTACCGCTCAAACTAGAAGTCCTTTCAAAGCAGACTATGCATGGCCTTTTGCTAGTGATGGTAAGCATGTAAGAGGAGGTAAGACCCAATGTCACCTGAGTCTACCACCTTAACTTCTTCGGGTAGCTCCTTAACCCAGGGGAGAGTCCCTAATGGATGGATGAACACTTGCAGACACCAACACACCTGCAACTACCCTCCTACTAGTCTTATAGCTAAGATCAATGCCTTTTATGGAGTCAACAATGAATAATAAAGACACATAAAACATATAAAGGAGTTAATTCAATATACAAGTCGATATCAATCAATATCACAACTTTCAATGCACTTAACAATTCCCAAGTTAGGGTTTCACACTTCCCAAGGCAATACCCTAGAAAAGTGTGCTCTGAAAGGGAGATGAACAAGTGGCCTAGGGAACACTTGATGATCCAGTCATAACTATAAAAATCCCTGTAGAAACCCTAATTTGGGCACCTTCATGTTTCCCAATGCACCAAGGCAAATGAGGACATCCTAAAAAATCATGGATAAATCCACTAGGGTGAATTTAATGGGTGGACTAGAATTACAAACTCATGGCTACTTTTGGAGTTCTGAATTTATTTAGATTTTTAGGGTTTTTCCAATAATATTATATTCTTAGGGTTTATTCAATATCAAATGAGGATGCCCTTATAGATCTGTGGATAAATCCACTGGGGCGAATTTGATGGGTGGACCAAAATAATCAAATTGCAAATATTTTTGGTTTTATGAATTTATTTGAATTTTTAGGGTTTTTCTAGCAATATCGTATTTTTAGGGTTTTTCAATATTTAAAAATGCATGTAAAATAAAAGGCATGTAAATTGATCAAATAAATTTAATTTTGACGACAAGCAGGGGGATATGATTTTGTTGGACTTATTCATTTTCCCTCTGTTGAAATGTCTTTCAACACTTGCAAGCTAGGGCATCGCCTAACAACCTATAGGGTTTGGTAGGAGAGCCTAACTAGGGCAAATGAATAAGTCCAAGGCCCTAACAAGCAATAGAGAACTCCTTGGGAGGATGTCCTCTTCATCCAAAAGTTGACAAAATGTTGACAAAAAGCCCTAACAAATCGGCAAAATGCACCATAAAAGCAATATTTAATCTATCTAGGAGCATAACTTACCAACATTTAACAAGAAGTGAGCAAGGAGAAGACCTTAGGTCACACTTGTGCATGAGTTCTTCCAACTAGTCTAGCATCAACCTCTAGCATGTGCAAGATCAAGCCCTAGACATTCCACCACTCACCTTTAGGCAAGAAAAAGCATCCCAAGAGAAGTGTGCATCGCATTAGATCCTCATATAGTAAGAGAAAAATATAAAAGAACATATTTTAACCCTTGTCTTGATGTGTTTTTACAATGACAAAGAGGCTCTATTTATATAAAACTAACCTCACCTAATTTTAAGTTATTAGCCTACAAGATAATGTAAAAAATATAACTTTTGGCTTGCTCACCCACAGCTTTGGGGGCTAAACCACTCAAAAGACACAAAATAACAATATAAAAGTGCAATTAGTCTACACCAAGTGCTAGGTGTGCCAAAAGGAGGATGCCATGCCCCAAATAACCCCAACAGATGTGTGCCCTCAACATCCTCCTTCATTATCCTTGTAAGCTTCTTCAATAAGGAAGTACAAATTGTGGGTACACAACCCAAAGGAGGAGCAAAATAGGTTCAAGTGAGCAAATAAGTGTGCTAAACAATTGCTATCACCTTTTATATGGAAAATAAACGAGTGTGGTCATGATTCCAAGTGATTAGCCCCCCAAGGGCACCAACCCCTAAAGGGCGAGCACCTCTTGGAGGTGGAAATAAAGCGGACCATCCATGACATGATTAGGGGTATTTAGCCCCAAATCAACACTCTATGCTTCAACTTGGCTTTTATATCAAAAATATTTGTAGCCCATTCCCTTGGGGGACCTGTAGGGAATGCTGCAGGTACTCTGAGGCGTAACACTACTCAGTCAAAATGCTTAGATTTTCAGAAAAGTAGTATAAAATGTATTGTGTTTCTTAAGGCATCTAATATAGTATGGTTTACCTTTAGCTTTGAAGATGATTCACTTTCTTCTAGAGGAAGTTTCCTCATCCATTAGTGTGGATCTCTAATTATGCCCATGTGAGAATGCATGTCTCTAATATTTGAAATCTAGTCATAGGTTGATCATTTATTTGGGTTTTGCACTATGTTTGTGTAATTGTTGAATCTACTATTTGAGAGCCTTTATACTCTTTTTGTGGGGGGTAATACTTCTTATAGAATCTGTTTGGCTAAGCTTCCACCTTATGAGGGACATATCTATGATGTCAGATTCACTCAGGATTTGTACCTAGCCTCATCCACAATCATTCAGGGGGTTTTGAACTTGTGTCTCTGCTTTAATACAAGCCCAATCACCTCATGGATTGCTGCTAGAACACACTCCTATGGGCCTAGTGCTGTTATACTTGACATCATTTTTCTAGAAAGTGGAAAGCATTTCCTTTAAATTTTATTGTTGCTGGTTGTCTAAAAAATTCTAGACTTATCACTTGATGTTCCTGGTTCTTCAGATATTTGTATTTTAAAGTCCATTAGCCAGAGTTTGGATGTCTAGATTGTTATTCAGTCATTTCATAGTTCATATAGAAAAAGTTTCCTTTCAAATATTAATATGAATGTACTTGAAAACTTAAGTGTTGGGTGGATCTAATATATAAGTACTATGTATGGATCTAATCATGGCAGGGTCTGTTACCACATCTGGCAGATATTGAACAGTTATGCACACAGTTTCCTTCAACAACTGTTATAATTGATCACTTTGGGTTTTGTAAACCCCCAATGTAAGTTGGTGACATTCAACATTTTATGGTCTTCTAAATAGCTATCTACTACATGCATTTTATCATCATGAAATTTTGTTTTTATCCTGATATGTCTTATGTTGATAGGAATGAGTTGGAAAGTGAATCTTGGAGTAGGCTATTGGGGTTGTCCAAATTCTCTCAGGTAATATATTTATTCATATTTAGTTTTCTACTTTTACAAATCTTGTATTATGAAAAGCCAAATTTATCTATTATTGGATATATATTTGTATGTAGAAAAATACTAAACAAGGCTTATCTTGTGATATCATCTGAGAACGGGGAAATGGGTACATGTTTCCGAAACAAAAATGCACTGTGTTATCTCACAAATTAGCACCCTTCCGATTAGGTCATGTGGACTGGTGCCAAGATCGACAACTTTTCAGGAGATGCACCCAATGCCACCACAACGCACTCTCCTCTCTCTTTTGGCCAGCTGCTTTGGCCACGAGAGGCTTCCCGAATATAAGGAGAAATAGCTCTGTAAAATATGCAACAAGAACAATGCTATATCTAACGAGACCTTCCTACTGGGTTAGTATACTAGTGCCTTAATGGAGTCAACAATATATTCAATAAATGCTCAATGACTAGTAAGGTTTAGGAGCAATACAACTTGGTACTGATTGGTTAATAAGATTTGTCACTTTACTGCAGTAAAAACCAACACCATAAACTTGTGAAAAAATTTGAAATAGACCACTAAAATGCCCAAAATAGTGCCTCCCATTACTCACCAACCAAAGAGGGCCTGTTTCCGCCTTGATGCACACCTAGGGAATACGGCATAAATCTTCAAGCCGCTCGGTGTGGCCTTGGGGGCAAGTTAGAGTCAAGAGCTGTCACTCAAAACTTGACTCCTCTGTCTAGGCTTACTCCTAGCGAAGCCAATAGGGGGTGGACCCTAATAAAGAAAAAGTCTAAGGTGTTTAATCTAAAAAAGATAAAACAAACACAATTAATCTAGGAGTTAAAGTGATGATATAAATACTGAATGGAAACCTTTGCAATTAAATTAAGCAACAACACATAAATTTGAATAGCATTCACGACATTTTGCAGATTGACTTAAATAAAGATAATGTGTAATGACCATTGCCAAGATGTGAAAATGATGTTGTTGTGTTGTGTCGGGAAAGTATTGCAATAGTCTTGTTGTCAGTTTTAAATTTATTAATGATGCGTGATTAAGGAGTGGGTTAATTCTTGGTTTGGCCCAACTCTAACTTACTTCTTCGAACTGAGAGTAATGACAACTATACCAAGCGTCCAATGGGGCGAGGCAAAACCTACTTAGAGTAGCCCCCTGACTCTATAGTAAGTTTTGTTCGACCTCCCGAGTTCTTGTGATTAAGCTATCGTTGGATTGCCCTATTAAGCTAGTTACTCAAGTCCCTTTTTGATTGGCCATCTATTCAGACTAAGGTGCAGCGGTCAAGAGCATACAGGAACTTTGAGCCTTGATTAGTTTTAAGAATTTGATTAATTGCTATGTTGCATGAGTTTCCGGAACGTGGGAACGTTGGGAACTCAGGTACGGGTGTCCGATACGGCTAGAAGTTTCTCCTAAATTTGCAGGAAGCGGCGGATTGGGAGCGACAATAATATATATTAAAAAAATATAAAAAATAATATAATTGAAAAAAATATTAAACTTCTATTGTATGATCTAAATCTTCTATTTTGGAATAGTACATTAATTAATAATTATCATATAAAACCATTGGTACTAATTTTTGATATACATTATATACTAATTTAAAATTAATAAATTGAAATTAAAAAATAAATATTAAAAATTAAAAATATATAATTTTTAAAACAATAAAATTTAAAATCATAAAATTATAAATATAAATATTATATATTAATAATAAATTAAAAATTTAAAACATTTAACAATTAAAATTTATTTAATTTAATAATTAAAATTTTAAAACAATTCATAATTTAAAAATAAAAAATAAACATATTTTTTTAATAAACAATGAACATTTAAAAAATAATTAAAACTAAATAGTAAATTGTAATAAAAAAATATTATAATTTATAAATTAAAATTTAATATTTAATAAATTTAATTAACATTTAAAGTTTTAAACTTATAGTTATAAGTATAAAATTATAAGTTTATAACTTATTAACATTACGGTTTACCTTACCTGCAAGAAGTCGCTCGAAGCCGCCTCTGCCTTAGTCAACCACAGACGAGCCTTCGCCTTCACCTCTATCAACCACGCCTCCGCCTCTATCAACCACGGAAGCCGCTTTGCATCTATCAACCACGGAAGCCGCTCTGCCTCTATAAACAACGAACCAGCACCAACACAGTTACCACCCATGAACTGCTCAGCCGCACGAACTGCACGCCCGAAGCCTCTCAACCACGAGCTGCTCCGCTTAGCCTCTGCACAGCCACCAATGCTGTCGCTGTTACCCAGTCTCTTCCAAGGCCACGAATGAAGTCGCTCAAACACCAACAGCTCCGCTAAGCCTCTGCGCAGCTCAGTTTAACAATCTCAACTTCTGCGCAGTTATATGAGCTCGCAGGCCTCGGGATGTGAAGAGCTTCAACGATTAAGCATGGGGCCACGTGCTTGGGTCAACGAGGAACATGTGGGAGTTTCGGGAACAGCTGTAAGCTCCCAACCGACAGAACGCCAAAAAACAAGTTCCCAAGTTCCCAAATTTTGATGTTAGAAGTTCTCGGAAAGTTCCAAAGCTCCTAGAACCGTTCCCGCGGATTTTGGAACGTTTCGTTCCCGTTCCTAAGCTCCCTGGAACACGGGAACTTCTGGAACGAGTTCCCTAAATTCCGGGAGCGGTTCCCGTGCAACAGAGATTAATTGTGAAGTTGTTTAACTAAACTAATCAAGATTTATTACTTTATGAATGGAAAAAAGTAAACAAATTGTTCAGCTCGTTAGGACGGATTGGGTGCGTGTGTTGCTTGAAAAGAAAAAAAAATAGTTAGAAAATGCTAAAAATTTAACATGTGAGGTCCTAAATGAGTCAATGGCCTAGCAATTGGACTAGACCATGATGGTTAATTTTACTTTGTTTGTTTTTTATTAAATGCAAAACAAAGAAAATCTAAACTAAAAAAAATCAAGACACAAAAACTCGAGACGACATAGATCCCCCCTGGGGGGATGGGGTGCGGGTGTTGGGTAGCGCACTTGCTCTCGTTTATTTCTCTTTTTACAGTGCTTTTCAAGAACACTTGTAGTCTTTTGAAGAATAGGACTAACAAACTTACAAATTTGCAAAAGAAAAGGCCAAACTAGCTGGCAATGGAAGGGGAAAGGGCTTTGAGTCGTCTAGATCTTAAAAAATTTGGTAGTACCTCCTTCTACCTGTTTGACAAAAGCTAAAAAACAGCCAATGAAGTTAGAGGAAAAATGATCCAAATCCCTTTAAGAGTGACTTGGGTTGCCATCTAAAACTTGCGAAAAAATTCCAAGTTAAACTATGAAAAAGACTATTCCAAATGATCCAAGAAAACAAGCTATACAGCTTGCTTCTTGGGATCTTTGCTTGCCCCTTTACGGCAGCAAATAGATGACTCTTAAATCAGCCTAATATAACCTTTTTAAAAAAGTAAGCATGCTATCTTATCAAGCTTTTAAAATATTAAAAAAAAGGTACTCTTGAAAGGAAAGCAACTCTTTTAGTAGATCTAGGTATGAGATGTAAACTTTAAGAAATTAGATCTAATAACAAAAAATCAGACCTACTTTAATGTAGCAATAATTATAGATCTGAATGAAAACACCCAAGTAACTGAGAGAAAAATTATAAGTTTGAAGTAGAGAGTTAGAACCAAGAATTGGATAAGAAAGTTGGGCGGATGGAGTCTTCTTGGTAGTGGGATTGAGAGAAACTAAGCTCCTTTTTTCGAATTTGCTTGAGAGGTAACAACACTAACACGCTTGTCACACTAGCAAGCATAGATAACTTGTAGACATATCACAACAACCCGCACAAGAGAATCAAAATATTGATGTTAACTGTTATCACACAACTTGTAGTTGTCCCTAATGGTATCCCATCCGGGATGGTAGAGGAGACAGACAACTAAAGAGGTGACCCAAGAGATGCCACGATTCCCAATGCAAGTTGGGATTCACGACAACCGAGGCACTCTTCACTTTAGATCTAGACAACACAAGAGCAAGGGGGAGACCCTATAGCCAATCGACAGAAGATTAACCAAAGCAATGGTTCCTAGGGGGATGTGAAAGTGAAGTTACGGAAACCAATGCAAGCTTAGGTGGACCCAAGATGTTGTGATATGGTTGAAGAGGCTTAAGAAGTGACAAGTGTTTCAAACCAATGAATGAGTTAGGCCACCTAGGAAGATCAAAGAGATAGATCTAGTACCATGAAATACACAAGTGGGGCCCACTTCCTTAAAATATGGAAATGACCCAAATGGGACCCACAAGGTGAAGTTAGGGGTGAAATGGCACTAAGGGGTGTTTGAAGATGTGGATCTATGGATCCAAGGTAGATTTAGACACACCCACATATGGGATCTAGCAAATGACAATCCCCAAGGAGTGCAAATTGACCCAAGGAGACTAGTGCCTTTAGATGGAGGGGAAAATGGAGTCCAAAGTATGCCAAATTGTAGATCAGGATGGTTAAGGAAATTATCAAGGTGGGTTTTTAGTGGCATGCCCCAAGGTAGGCTAGATCCCCATAGATCTAAGGTTAAAAGTACATCACCCAATGACCCAAGTGGGGCAGAACCCTCAAAATGAGGAATGGGGCCCACAAGGCAAAAATCAAAGAAGTGAAGCACTAGGGGTAGGTTATCAAGTGAGAGGAGTTCAAATCAAGTGGGATCTCACCTACCCATGTCTTGGAACTAACCAAACTAGCTTCTCCCAAGGGGTGCGAATTGCCTTCAAGAGGGCTAGGTGTCTTGGAAAGTGTGCAAATGGAACCCAATTACCACCAAACTATAGACCCGAATTGCCGTCGATACTATAGAGGTGGGTTTTCAATATCTTTCGAAAAGCCAAGCTAGATCCAAGTAGATCGAAGAAAAACAAAAATGAGGGTTTTGATTTTAATGGAGTTTTTGACCAATAGGATGGAGAGCAAGCGAAATCAATATGCACCTTGTAAATCTTACCTCAAAAGCTTGCGGCCTCTTAGCATATGGAGAAATCTTGCCCTAGTTACAATTCCAAGCATGATCCAAGTGTCTTCAACCAAAATCGTCCAAGCCCTAGGAGGAGAGATGTCCCATGAAAACCTGTAAATCAAACTACATCAAGTTAGATTTGATCCACAAATCCATAAGATCTAATCATGTCATATCAAGAAAGCAATCAATGGACAAAGCACAATTGAAAAACTCCCTCAAGATGAAGACGTCTTTCCCATGGGGGATGTGAGCAACCCCTACAATCTTCCCACAAAGCAAGTTGTTGAGCTAGCTTCAAGCAATTCGGCCTCCCTTCAATTGATGTCGATTTCACCTGTAGAAGCAACGAATGTCTAGAAACAAGATCCAAGAACATATACAAGAGTAACCCAATCAAAGCCAAGAAGCAGATCTCCAAAATATTATTTTCATTCCAAGTTTTCCGGAGCCCAAAGGTCAGCTATACAATAGGGGGTCTTCTCCTTATATAGGATAATAAAGACCAAAACCCTAAATCTCAAAACCACTTTACAATACATGAAGATGAGTGGTTGAAATTAAAAGATCTCATAATCAAATCAATGGCTAAGATGAGCCTAACAATATATCACATGGATCACTCAACCTAAAGGTGATGTCATAGCTAGGAGAAACTAAGTGAGGGTGACATCATCCTCTAGAGGGGCAAAAATACATGGGCCCACCTCATATGACATGGACAAGACTCATAAAGCTCATGTTGGGACTAGGAGGCATCAATCCTTACTAGCTCATCTCCATGGCACAATAATAATAAAATAATATGTCCAAATAATACAAATGATCAAATCCTGTCCTCAAAATCTGTGAGAGACATGCAGTAAAAGGCCTCTGTGGACCCCATTGACTGATGATAACTGGCTGGAAGATGGGGGGTTCACCCTGGAAGACCTCTGTGAATCCCAAGTGCCAAAACCTTGCCTCAATTGCCCAAATTGAATTCCTTAGTGACCTTTTTATTCCATTTTTAATCTGCCTCGGTAACTGTGAAGTTGCTGAAACTGCCACCTAGGGCACCTGCGCTGTCAAACTAAGCCCTCCAGGCTCTCTAGAAGGGGGTAAAATGGTAACATCAAGTGGCTGGACCACCCCCTCCTCATACAGCACCCTAGGTGAACTGGCCTCTCATGGCCCCTGCTGGACAGGTTGGGAAAACAACCCCAAATTTGGTCAACAAGTGGAAAACTGAATCTATCACTGTCAGAAGTGCCCAAAATTGAATGATAAGTGTCTCATTGGATACAGAAGACCCAAAACTACTAAGAATGTGTACTCATACACCATGGGTTTCCCTGATGGGCCAACTGTAGGGTCCACCATATCCGGACAGTGCATAATCTGATGATCTGGAATAATAATAAAACTTGCTGAACTGCATCAATCACCATCTGAATAAGATGTCCACCATATGGTACCATCAATAAGAGTATGTGGGACCATCAATCATCATCCATAAACATATATGGCCCACGTCATCACGGATCCCAAGAATGACCATAGTCAAACTAGGTTTGACTAGGTCAATATACAACCAAGGACAAATCATATCAAGAGACTAAGACATGTTCCTCTAATCATACTCACAGCTTAACTTAAAGTATAAACATCATTCAGTGGCATTTATCATGTTTGCATATTCCATTGTTATTTATATTTACTTGCACAATAGCTTAAATGACAAACTCACCCATTGGACATGGTCTAACTGCTAGCTAAGGATGAAGGCTAGGAACAAGGCTGGGCAAAGGGAATGACTTGCCTAAAATTCACTAAAAGACACTTTGGACCGAGAGAGGGGGAAGCTACACTCTGTGCTGGACAAATAACACGAGGAAGGGCTGTGCCTCACAAATGGATAAGTTGTTTAGAGAGTGCTTATTCAACTTAGGCATCATGTCTACATCAAGTTGATCCAAGTTCATTAGGATCATTCAATTTCATTTCATGTCCTTTTTGGCCTACATAACCCTTCGGATTTCAGATGTACTAAGAAACACAACTAATTGCAGCTTGCATCTAGGGCATGTTTATACATATACGAGGTCAGCAATAATAGATATAACTTTTGAGTAACTTTTGCTTTTTGGACCTTTCTTATACTCTTCAAGAAGTATTTTTAGCAGTTCATCGCTCTTGCCCTTTACTCACGTGTGTTTACAAACACATTCTAGAGTTTACAGTTTCCATGGGCGAATTTAAATATTTCCAAGTAGTACATGAGCTTTCAGTTTTAGTCAACAACATCTCAAGTGACTAAGGGGACTTCGACAGTGCCAAACATCCGGACAACCGACCAGAATGATTTAGGCCTAGAATCCAACTCACCAAAGGCAAGTTCTGTACCAACTTAGAGCCGAGGCACTAAACAAACATGGATGCGATCCAACACAGAGGTAGTAATAGGGAAGTCCTCAGTATCAAAGAATCAAGAAGGACAATTCAAAGGTAAAAGCCAAATCGGGAAGGTCATGGATGGATGGAGTCAAATGAATGTGGTGCCTAAGCTAGTAGACAAATAATGTCAAGAAAGACCATATCTATGCAAGGAGGGTGTTAAACCGATGAGTTTTGTCAAGCAACCTAAATGTGCAAGTAGTATGTCCATTTTATAATTCATAACATCATCAAGATAGATCATTTTCATTTTACAAGGTTTGCCACATTATGAATCATATACCAAGCTAATGCTGTGAACATGACTAAAGCAACAAGATAATAATCCATATTCAATGATTAGAAATCCATAGGTTATATCTCATCATAATAATAATCATCATAAACCATCTGAAACACTACTGCAATAACATCACTAGGCACTGAAATGAAACTGTATGGAATAAAGGGTCACATCGGTCATCACATCTGAACTCTCAAGGCTCAGCCTTGACACAAGGTCTAACATAAATCTGATAAAATACACTGCTCTGATCATGAGTGATCTCAAAATATAAACTCATTATAGCCAAGCTCTGAATAATCCAAGCTCTGAAAAGTGCAGATATCTGCTAAGCAAGAATAGTAGCCCTGCTACTATGGTGTGATAACATTAACCATATAAAAGACTTAGAAAGAATTGCTCATTCAAACAGGAAATTACAACTTTCAAAGCATAATCATTAGCTATCAATAAGAAGTAAATATCAAATGCTACTTCTTACCCTACTAGAATGCACATTCCCTTCAAAGGTCGATTTAATTCCAACAATAAACAAAATTGTAAAATGATACATGTTACCTCAATGGTTCAATGAGCCTCAGACATCGACACAATAGACAATCACACAATGCAGTAGCCTCCAAAGCCTTTCTTCTTATTCCAAAAATCCAAAAAATATTACAATAAATCAAGAGCAGAGGTTCCACCTTCTCATGAAGAATGGCTTGGAATCCTCTCTCTTATATAGAACTTTCAAGTAGAGGGGGGCGCAACTCCCAAAGAGGGGCTCATGGGCTCGATGAGAGAGTTAACTCCAAGTGAAAGGATTTGATTGAGGGCTGTGTTATCACATTTATAGTAGCTGGGGCTACCATATCTTCAGATAAGATTCTAGTCCTTTTTTCAGCCAGTCCTTTACATTGAGATGCTTGAGATCAGCATCAGATGAGCATTTATTCTAGGATCACTCATATTTTCATAGCAGCCCATGAGCATACAGTACAACCTTATGCCATGACTGAGTTTCAGGAACTCAGATTTGATGACCGATGTAGCCATTTTTGCCATACAAAGCAGTATGTAGTGCCCAGATGTGCAGCAACAGGTTTCCAGTTGACAGATGATGGTTCGGATGGTTGGTACAGGTATATAACCCAACAGGTATATGGATGTGTATTGGTTTATATTGCTTTTCTGGTCATTCTGGTAGCATGATTTAGCATTTAGTCGTCATAATCTAGCGGTAATATATATATTATGGACATGGTTGTTATATTATATCTATATGCTCTAGCTTGCTCAGAATTATGAAGTTCTTGCTTATAGTCATTGGTTTCACCCTCCTTAGGAGAATGGAAGTGATCATTCCCACCATTATATGGCTTGCTAGTTTTGGCATCATTTTTCACTTTCCCCATCCATTTGTCACCTTTCAGTTTTAGTTTTACCTTGACTTACACCTTAGCCTGTGATGTGGAGGACTTCCCCACTCTAGCCTCTTTGTTGGATAGCAACCCTGTTTAGTTGTGTCTCGGCTCTGAGTTGCCTAAGTTATGTTGGCTAAAACCTGAAGCAGATAGTACTACCATCATTACATGTATATGGAAATTATTGTATATCTATTGTCAAAGCCCATTGAAATGAAATTCAAAACTGTGTTTCTAAGCACAATGTAAGAAGGGCTATGAAATGAATGAAATATAAAATCCCCAAAGAAGGGATATCAAAGGCCTAATAAAAGTAGTGGTTAAACGTATGCCAAATCTAAAGACTGCTGGCCATGGAAATAAATGAAATGAAAGGCCCAAATAAAGCAATGGTTAAATGTATGCTAAATCCAAAGATTGCTGGCCTTATAAATTGAATGTAATGATTAATTCCTCATGGAGCCTACAGGTTGGGATGTGAGATGAAGTAAGGGACAACTAATTCTAAGTGTCTCCTAGAGTCTCGAGTTACGGTTTGTTGGGAACCTAGTCATGGCGTCTCTAGAAAATATCCTCACGGAGCTGAGTCAGCTTGGATGTGAGTTGTAGACATCTGTCAAGGTTGAATAAACACTTCCCAAACAACTTATCCCATTTGTGAGACACTGCCATCCCCTGTGTTATCTTTATCCAACATATGCTTGAGTGTGTATCCCCTTTCCTGCATCCAAAGTATCATAGCGTTAAGTTAGTACAATCATCCTTCAGCCTAGCCTTGTATTTGTCCACCTTCACCCATTACTAGCAAATTGATCACAACCATGAAGTGAGTATGTCCTTGAGGTTCTATTATGAGCTATTATTATTTATAAAGTTTACATTGAATATCTTGTTTTAAAACCACTAGTGAAATGCTACTTTATGTTTATACTCTTGCTATGCGAATGACTAACGAAGCATGTCTTATCCAATTACACTTGCAGCATTTTGATGTTTTAGCTTGGGTCATATTATTGGTCAGTTTGACCTGGTCAAACCCAGTTTGACCAATTCAACCACAGGACATGAGATGAGTTAGACCAGTGATGTTAGAGATTGATGATATATGGTCTTTCATTGCCCACCAAGTGGTTCCATGTAGCAGTTACAGGTTTCAGATGGTGATTTGTGATATTGTTATGATTTTGACCATTTACAGATTATTATTTTTTATCTGTCTGATTATATATGATTATACAATTATCCACATGGTGTATGAGTATTCATCTCTATTGCATTTGGACCTTCTGAGTCCATTGGGATATTCTGTTTGCAGTTTCGGGCATTTTCAGTTCAGATATTGTTCAGTTGATCACTTCAGTGCATATTTGCCATTAAAAATGGCCCGACAGAGCAGTTTGACTTTTTATTTGGTTCAGCTAGGGCGCTACATAGGGAGTATGGGGTCCAACCACTTTTTTTTACCATATTGACATACTCCTAGACATTTTGGTGCAGTCAGATTTGGCCTCGGGTGACTAGGCAGTGAGTTACAGGCATGTTTATCTTTTACAGGTGATTTATAGAGGAATAAAAAATGGTAAAATGGCTACAGAGGAATTCTATTTGGGCAACTGAGGCAAGGGAATGGCATGAGGTTGGTTTATATGATGTGTGTGATGCTTCCCACACCTTCTAGAGTAGGTTACAGCATTCAGTGGGGCCCACACACTCTCCAAGCTTATATTTTATGATTTTATTGTGTCTTTGATGCCCCAGACATATGATGATGTTCCAAAAACTTCCTATGAGATACAAAGTTTCACCAGTCAGTTGTACAACTGTTGATGTTGATGATGATGTTTGTAGAATACCTTCCTAGTTGAGAGGGAGTGTTAAAGAAATGTAACTGCGGAAGATATTCTAAATGTATTTGTCTATTATATTATTGTTATTTCTCCTTCGGGAGATGTCATTAATGTAATTGGTCATGTAAGAGTCATTGAAATAGTCAATGTAAACCTAAGTAGCATGGGTACCCATACCCGAGGGTCGGGGATGCATACTAGTACTGAGTACCCATACTGCCGTACCCGAGACGGGAACGAGTACTCCTGGAAGTACCCAAGAGGTGCTCGGTACCTTGCCCAAGTACTCGGTACTTTCTACTGTCCAGTTGGCTTGATCACATTATCCCTTGGAGAAACCATATTGAGGGAACACATCTTTCCCATGTTTTGAGAAGTGATGAGAACCAAATGAATATCATTTTCCTGATGTTCTCGATCATTTATCTCATATGTCCTTGGAAGATGGTGTGTTGAGGCAAGTGGATGACAGCTCCATGAGTTGGCAAGAACATACCTTGATACATGACGCTCCTGAAGGGGAGTTCTCATTGAGCAACCTAGCTATTTTTCAGGAGGAGCCTCATGCCAACATAGCAACCAATGAAGATGAGTTGTCTTTGCGATACCCGTTACTTAGGGACATCCCTAGTTTTCTTTTTCCCCGTGAGTTACCTATTAGTGAAGAGAGTACGCATTCTATTGATACCTCTCACATTCCTACTCCTTCACCAACATCTTTGAACACGGGAGCCCAGAATGCTTCTAGCACGGTTTCAAGTTATTCGTCATTTCCCACTAGTCATCTAGCAATTTTAGAAGGTATGGTTGTTCCCATCCCATTTGGAGAGGGTAGTAGTAGAAGTATTGAAAATTAAAACATACCATCTCCAGTGGATGATGAGAAAGAGGAGGATGTTGTAAGGGACTTTTGGATTGTGGGAGAAACACCCAAGTATATCATTCACCCACAGAGTGAAGAGCCAAGAGAAAAACATCCAAGGAAAAGAGTGATTCAGAAAGTCCTTATTGGTAGGGTAGCCATTCCTTTAGAAGGTGGACCTCCCAAGTTTGATGCAGTTCCTCCTGTTAGGAACTCGAGGATAGTCACACCTCAGCCCCGATGCAACACTGATATCCATCCCATTCCGTTGTGTAATGTTGAAGCCATCCCTGAGTCTATAAATCGCCGTAGGTTTGCAAGCAGTGATAGGGTTGTTGTTCCTAATAATATATTTTACATACAATCCAGGGGATCTGGCGATATTTGGGTTGGACCTGTTATCACCAAACTTGTAGTTGCCCCTAGAGATGGATCCAAGATGGATGGTCGAGGGGATGGGCAACCAAAGAGGTGCAACCAAGATGGCCTCGACCCTCAATGGATGGTTGTCACGCCAATCGAGGCAATCTTCACTTTATGTTATCTAGCCCAAGACAACAATGGGGGAGACCCAGATCTACTCCTGATAGGAGAGATCAAACCAAGACACCAGATCAAATCAAGTATAGATGAAGTACATAAGGTGCGTGGTAAACCCTAGATCTATGGATGAAGTCACAAGGTGAGTAATAGGTTGGATCAAGAGGTTTAGACAATGTAGATTTGGTCCAACATGTTTATGTAAGCGACTTACAAGGTTTGAAACAAGATCTAGGATCAGGGTACTAGTCAAAGATGAGAAAATCCACTGCCTTGGGAACCGTGTCCAATGTAGGGTAGTTAAGGACCAAATTGGGGCTAAGCAGTACCAGAGATGAGCTTGATGAATGGATATGACAGTGTTTAGGTGTTCAAGCATGCAAGACAAAGATCGAACCACAAGCTAACCCAACAATCCAAGAAAGTCGAATTGGTTTGGAGAAGATTAGTGCCTTGGGAAATGGGCCAAATGGAGTCGGATGTCCACCAAATTATAGATCAGGGATGTTGAAGTGTCAAGCTAGGTGGATCTTGAAAATTAGGATCATCCAATGGCTAGATCTCAGTAGATATGAGATTTAAATGTATCACAAAGTGACCTAAGTGGGGCTCAACCCTCAAAATGAGGAATGGGGCCCACAAGGTGAAAATCACTGAAGTGACACACTAGGGGTAGGTTATCAAGTGTGTAGATTATGGATCAAGTGGGATCTCACCTACCCAGGTGCTAGATCTTAGCAAACTCACCCTCCTAGGAAGTGTGACCTCCCTTGGAGAGGCTACTTTGCCTTGGGAAATGGGTCGGATGAAGGCCAATCCACACCAAACTATAGATCCGAATTGCCGTGGATGCTATAGAGGTGGGTTTTAAATTTTATACCCAAAAGCGAAGTAGAACTTGCTAGATCTGAGAAAATGTAAAATGAGGGTTTTAACTTATGAGGGTTTTCAGCATTTAGACAAATGGATAGATCATGGAATGAGAAATTACCTTGAGATCATACCTGAGTGATGGATGAAGATGCCTTGTTGTTGAGGAAGACTCCCGCAGAGATCAAATGAGAAATTGTTGATTTTGCTTGCCAAAATGATGCCCTAGCCCACAAGTGCGACCTCCTCTTCTTGTCAACCAAGGAAAGCGATTTCAATCAGTTGAGAAACAATGGAGGAAATACAAGTGAAAAGCGAATGATAACATGAAATAGAAGGTCCTAGGACAGTAATACTCCCTGTTACCGACGAAGAAACCCAAATCCATCTAAGATGTGTACTCATACACCACATGGATCTCTGCATGATCATATAATATATCCAATATGCCTGGACAGATAAAATAATAATAATCTGTAAATGATCAAATAATGCTGAAAGCCACAAATCATCATCATAAACCTGTACCTACTGCATAGGACCATCATGTACCTGTACATAGAACATATTCCATCTATCTGCATCATCATAAGGTCTAATCATCTCATGTTCTGTGGTTGACCTTGGTCAAACTGGGTTTGACCAAGTCAACATGACCAAAATATAACTCAGCATATCATCAGAAGTTGCTGCAAGTGTTAGAAGTTAACGTATGCTTTACAATTCATTCAAATAACAATTATAACAAAAAGTAATCATTACTGGTGATCTAAATCCAAATATATAAAGTCATTAATTATTATTATTACTCAGACTAGACTTTCAAGACCATACTCACTTCATAGTTGTGACCATTTTGCTAATGAAGGGTGAAGGCTAAAAGTAAAATGGCTAGGCTAAGGGTTGACTTACTGACCTGACACTGTGACACTTTGGATATGGAAAGGGAATACACACCATAGCATATACTGAATGAGCAATGACACAGGGAATGGCGGTGTCTCACAAATGGGTAAGTTGTTCAAAGAGTGTTTATTCACCTTGACAGATGCGCACAATCCATAATACAAATGAGGCCAGCAATCTTTTTGATATAGAGTTTAAGTTCCATTGCTTTTTGGGCCTTTAGTTTCCATAGCCTTTGATCTATGTGTGTTTACAAACACATTGCATAGATTTACATTTCATTAGGGTTCTTGCTGCAGGTGTGTTTTTAAGGCACTTGTTTACCTGAGCACTTCTAGGTGTGTCTTTAGACAGCTTGTTTACCTAGGTATTTACATTTCACAATAGATATAACATTTGATATTTCATAGCCATTTTCATTTGGCTTGCCTTTCATTCATGTGTGTTGAGAAACACATTGCATGAATGGGCTTTCATACAAGATACAACATTTTATTTCCATACTTTGTATTCATGGCAGCACTAAAAGTTTCAGGTTTAGCCAACAACATCTTTAGTGACTAGGGGGACTTCATGAGGAAGTCCAAATCACCAAAGGTAAGTTTTGTCACCAACTTAGAGCCGAGACACAATAAACAAGGAAGCTCATCCAATACAAAGGCTACAGCGGGGAAATGTCTTCCATGCCTCTAGTCAAGTAGTAAGTTAAGTAAATAACAAACTGGGTAAGTAATGGATGGATGAAGATAGTGAATACTGAGACCAACACTAGCAAGCCAAAGTATGGTGGGAATGATCACCTCTAGTCTCCCTAAGGAGGGTAAAACCGATGAGTATAGGTCAAGAACTTCGAAGTCTAAGTAGGGACGAATATGATATATATAAAATTACAACCAGGTCCACATATCTATATGATCGCCAGATCATGATACTAAATGCTAAGACATGCCTAAAGAATGAAAATAAAAGCAATATAACCACAACACCATAATATACCTGCTGAGTCATATACCTGAATGCTCATCATCTGAGCCATCATCTGTCCTCTGAAACTGCTGCTGTAACTCTGGGCACTACTGACTGCTCTGTACAAATGGCTAAATAGCTACATCGGTCATCTCTCTGAGTGTCCTGAGACTCAGTCATGGCATGGGGAATAAAACTGTTGTCCATAATCTGATAGTGATCCATAGTAGATGCTCATCTCAGCATCTCAATGCAAGGGAACTGGCTGAATAGTGTACTGGAATCAGAAAAATAATGTATGGTAGCCCGACTACTATATATGTGATAACAAGACCGCTCACAGTTGAGCGTTGCATTGATGATATGTATTTCCTCACTACTGGGAGTGGGTAGCAGATCATGTTACCTATCAACCAGAGAGAGTTAAAGGATTACATCCCTGACTTGACTTGAGTTAGGACTCCTCTTGCCTGTTTAGAGTAGGTAGGTCTTCGAATAAGCTCACTTGAGTAGTAGGATTTATGTGCCCTTCTTTTTCTGAGTGTTGAGTGTCTACCGAGTCTTTTGAGTTTCTTTGAGTGCTGAGTGTCTTCCTTTTTTCTGAGTGTTGAGTTCCTTTATGCTGAGTATGTTGAGTCTGCTTCTTTCCAAGCCTATTAATCTCCTGCATTAAAAATAATAAAATGTACATGATCAATGTCAGATTAGTATTTTCTTTTATGCATTTCAATTTCTGCTCTATATTAGAATTTCATTCTTAGTATTTTATTTTATTTTATTCCATACATGTTGCTCTGGGTAGTTTTCTTCCATGTGTGTAGGAATAGGTACATTTTGAAGATGAAGCAAAACAATTAGGTGCTAGATCGAGGATTGATGTAGTTTGTGTTGGGGACCAGAGATTCTGAGGTTCTCAAGCACTCTCTCCCTTGGAGCACTTGTCCCAGTTGGAGCCAGATGTTATCACATCCATAGTAGCTGGGCTACCATGGTTACAGAGCAGTTATGTGCACATTTTTGAGATTTTCTTTTACACAGTTTCTGTGAGATCAACTATGATGAGCGGTTATATTTATGATCACTCACACATTAGAGTAGCCCTATATCAGACATGCAGTAGACCTTATGCCAGGGTTGAGCCTCTTGACCTTAGATTTGATAACTGAGATGACCTTTTATCCCATACAGATGCAGTGTAGTATTTGTAGCTTCAACAACAGTGTTCTTAGTGGTTACAGTTGGTTCAGATAGCAGATACAGGTATATGGCCCAACAAGTATATGATGTGCATTGGTTTTTATTATCTTGCTGTTTTAGTCATTTTGATAGCAGGACTTAGTATCTAGTAATCATGATCTGGCAGTCTATCTATATAAATGAAAATGGTTTCTAGTGACTATCTAAATGGTTGTATTACTTGCACTTAGAAGCTCTTGTTTTATACTCGTTGGTTTTACCCTCTTAGGAGTGTGGACATGATCATTCCCATCTTTATGGCTTGCTAGCTTAGGCATCACCTTCACTTTCACGATCCATCCGTTACCTTCCCTATCTCTTGGTTTCTACCCTGACTTACACCTCAGCCTGTGATATGGAGGACCTCCCCACTTTTGCCTCTATGTTGGATAGCATCCATGTTAAGTTTGTGTCTCGGCTCTGAGTTGGAAACAAAACTTGCCTTTGGTGAGTTGGATTTTATACCTTGATCACTCTAGTCGGTTGTCCCGATGTTTGGTCTTGATTGTGGAAGTCCCCATAGTTGCTTGAGTTGTGTTGGCTAAAACCTAAAGCAAATTGTACTACCACCATTACATATGGAAACTATTGTTATATCTCTTGTAAAAGCCCATGGAAATACTTTGAAACTGTGCTTCTTAGCACAATGAAAAAGGGATGTGAAATGAAATTCAATGAAATGAAATGTAAATGCACCCCGGATGAATGCTGCGATTAGTTGTGTTTCTAAGCACATGCAAAATCCGAGAGGGGTCCTAAATGCCTAAAAAGCAATGGTTAAATGCATGCCAAATCTAAAGACTGCTGGCCAAGGAAATGAAATGAAAGGCCCAGACAAAGCAGTGGCTAAATGAACGCTAAATCTAAAGAACTGTTGGCCAAAGAAATGAAGTGTAATGATGTGATTAGACATTTGCCAAGGTTGAATAAGCACCTCTCTAAACAACCTACCCATTTGTGAGTCACTACCATTCCCTGTTTTATCTTTATCCAACATATGCTTAAGTGTGTAATGCCCTTTCCCTTATCCAAAGTATCATAGTGTTGAGTCAGTCAAGTCCTTTCCCTATGCCTAGCCTTGGATTCTTAGCCTTCACCCTCTGCTAGCAAATTGATCATGTTTGTAAAATGAGTATATCCTTGAGGTTATTTCGCAAGTAAACTATTATTTGAACTTATGGTTTGTTATAATTAAATATTAATTGCCAATGCGATGATACTTAATGCTTCAAGTCTTGCTGTGAGAGTGATTAATAGAGCATGTCTTAACCATTTGCACTTGTAGCAGCAGGCTCTTCTAGCTTGGGTCATATTTTGATTAGTTTTGACCTAGTCAAACCTAGTCGACCAAGTCAACCTTGGGATCCATTCTGAGTTGGGTCAGTTATATTATATGATGATGATCTATGGTCCTTGATACACCTTGTTGTGGTTCCATACAGTGGACACAGGTTTCAGATGATGGTTGATGCACTTTTTATTGATTATTATTATCTCCAGACCATTATATTATTATTGTCTGGGTATGGTAGATGCTTTAGATGATCTGACAGGATGCCACAGGGTGTATGGGTACTCATCCTTAGTAGAATTGGGTCTTTTGGATCCATTGGGACACTCAGTTTGCAGTTTCAGACATTTTCAGTGATGATATGAGCATTTTTCTACTTGTTGACCAGTTTAGCCATGCTGAGCTGGCCTGTCCAGCAGATGCTTGGAGGTGAGTGGTTGCCTAGGGCGCTACAAAGGAAGGGGGTGGTCCAGCCACTAGTTATTACCATATTACTTCCTTTCCGGACATGATGGTATGTTCAGATTTTGTGGCCAGGCACCAGGCAGTTTGATGGTTTTTCAGGTGGGATAAAAAGGTCATTAAAGAAATCGATTTGGGCTATTGAGGCAAGGTTTTGGCATGAGGTCTGTTCAAAGGTCATCTATGGTGTATCCCAGTCCTTCCAGATCAGCTTGCAGCATTCAGTGGGGTCCATACAGTCTCCGAGTTGTCATTTGATGCATTCTTCTCTCAGTTGAGGGGGCCAGGATTTGATCATTTGTTCACTTGGACATGTTATTGAGTCATATGTTATATCATTGTGCCATGGGGTCATGCTAGTGAAGGAAAGTAATGCCTCCTAGCCCCACCATGTGCTCCTAGTGTCTTGTCCTTGTCATCTTATGTGGCACATGCTTGTTAGGTCATCTTTTATGTGGTGCGCACCCCCTTCATGTGAGTGATCCATGTATATTGTACCTACTCATCTTAGCCGTTGATTGTATCATTTTATCTTTTGATCTCCACCACTCATTTCAAAAGTGGTTTAGGGTTTTGGTCTCTCTCCATCTATTTAAGGAAGAGGCCCCCCTATTGTAAAGACACCTTTGGGGCTCTGGAAAACTTGATATAAAATACTATTTTGTAGATCTACTTCTCTTGCTTTGATGGGATGCTCTTGTACATGATTATACATCTTTGCTATTTATAGGTGATTTTGAAAGTTACAGGGGAGGCCGAATTGACTTGTGGCAGGGGTGCGATTTGCTTGGAGGGAAGATTGTAGGGGTTTCTCACATCCCCCTCGGGCAAAACGTTTTCATCCTAAAGAGAGTTTTTCAATTGTGCATTGTCCATTGATTTGCTTTCTTTGATATGCCATGCTTAGATCTTATTCATCTGTCGATCAAATCTCACACTTTGTAGTTTGTTTTACAGGTTGAGTGGGACGTTTTTCCTCCTTGGGCTTGGACATTTTTGCTTGAAATCACTTGGATCTTGCTTGGAATTGTAACTAAATACAAGTATCATCGATGTGTAAGGTAGCCGCAAGCATTTGAGGTAAGATGTACAAGGTACGTATCCATTTTCATGTATTTTCTCCCATTGGTCACTCGAACCCTTAAAAGTTAAAACCTTAATTTTTTTATTTTTTCAGATCTATTGAGATCTAGCGATTGCATGGGCTTAATAATCAAAACCCACCTCTATAATAATTAAAACATTCCCGATCTAAAGTTTGGTGGACATGCGAGTCCATTTATCCCCCCGATCTAAGGCACTGGGCCTCTCTAAGGGAGGTCAAACTTGTTGGGTAGGTGGCCTTTTGCTAGATCCCAATTTGGGTTTTTCTTGCTTTTCATTATTCTCTTAGATCCATTCAATAGCAAAACCCCTAGTGCCATTTCACTTTGATTTTTACCTTGTGGGCCCCATTTGGACCATTTTCCATATTTTAAGGGTGGGACCCACTTGGATCTTTTATCTTGGCATTAGATCTATCGAGATCTACAAGTCTCTTCATTGGTTGAACATTTGTCCATCTCCTAAGCCTCTTCAACCAAGCTTTAACTCTTTGGGTCCACTTATCCATCTTAGATCTAGATCTATCCCTCTTGATCTCTTTACGTTTCATCCTCACATATCCCTGGGAGGTCTTGAGTGGGTTCGCTAGCCTTCATTGGTTAGCTAGGGTCACCCCCTTGGTCTTGCTTAGGCTTGATCTAAAGTGAAGGGTGCCTCGGTTAGTGTGACAACCAATTGCATTGGGAACCGTGGCATCTCTTGGGTCACCTCTTTAGTTGTCCAACTTCTCTACCATCCTAGATAGGATCATCTTTAGGGACAACTACAAGTTGTGTGATAACAGGTCCTCAACTGCGTCTAGCTCTGTTGACTCCATTTACCCGATCCCTACGCACTGATCTCTCCATGCTTGCACCCTCCTTGGTCTGTTGGTTTTCTGAGTGGTTAAACCCTCTTTTCTGAGCTTGTGTGCTATGATACTGTTAGATCTATCATCATGTTGTGCTAGGAAGCCCTTAACTTGTCAGATCTGCTACTTGAGACCATTTTCCATATTCTAAGTACATGTTTTTCAAGGAAGCTGATTTTGATCAATTACCCTAGCACCTATATCTTGGATTCACTCCTAATTCTGAGTTACTATAATTGAACTAATTAACTTTCATATCTCAACTCCCTTAAGCCTCTGCAGTAGCTCTTTTCCTTAAATCTAGGAATCATCATCCTTCACTGTAGATCCCTTATTGAATATCTTGATCTAGTGATTGATTTGGATCTCTCTCTCTAGGAGTGGATCAGGGTCTCCCCCTTTGTTATCTAGGGCTTAGATAGCAAGAAGCGAAGAGTTTCTCGGTTGGGTGACAACTAATCCATCTTGGGAATCGAGACCCTCTTGGGTCACCTCTTTAGTTGCCCATCTCCTTTACCATCTCGGATAGGATCATGATTCGGGGCAACTACAAGTTTTGTGATAACACCACCAAGGAAGATACTCTAGCTTTGAAGGCGTGAGTGAAAAACTCGGAAATTATTCATTGCTGAAAAGCAATACATAATTACGAAGGAGAAAACACTCTAGAGTATTGCATTGATGTCTAAGTCTTAGACAAGCCAAGTCTCTTACAACATTCATCATGCTACGCCAACTTATTACAATTCCCCCATGGTATGAACATGCAAATTTCTTAAAAAAAAGGCCAAGTTGGCCTGCTAGGACTTCTGATCTTCTGAGAATGAACAAGTGTACTTGTTCCCTCTCTACAGGATCACTTGAAAACTTGAAACCAACTAAGTACAACTTAGTAGGTAACAAGGTTGACTTGTACTTTTGTCTTCTAGGGTCAATTTATCCGTTTTACTGGGGTAGTTGTGCCTTTTCTTGCCTTTTCCTTTCTCTGGGACTTTTTCAATGGATTGTCTTGACTCCTTGGTTATTTCTTCATTATAGAAAGGTTCTCCTTGTTGATATCTGATCACATGCATATCACATTCTTCCATAGGGCTCTAATGTTGATTTGACCATACTCTTAAGAATTCCTGGACACTTCTTAGAGGCAATGCGAAATTTAACATTAGATTAGACTTTGTGTAATATACAAGGAGATAAGATCCCCTTGTAAGATAGACACGCCATCCCACTCTATAAGAATAGATCACTCATGATGTGTACTCCATCACAGAGAATGCAATGTGACCTCTAGCCTTCCTTCACTCTAGCCAATCCACATGACTTAGACAAATGATAAGCATCCAAGCCTCAAGACACATAGTCAATACACATGACTAATTAGGGCTACAACGAGGCCATCCTCTACCTAGGTCATGACCCATCTGGGAGAATGGTCTGTAGAATGTTTGCTTGATGCTGGAACCATGAAGAACATCAACACCGTACAGTCTAAATCGGTGGATGCAATTGGCGGTTGTATGGTTGAGTAAAACGGCAGTTGTATACATAATCGTACGACTGATGGTTGCAATTAATCCGTACAACAAAAAAAGATCTGTATGTCTGCGTAGGGAAATGGCGGTTGGATCCGTACAATAGTGTATGATTTCCCCCCCAAAAAACTTTATTTTCTCCAGGTTGACCCTCAAGCAACTAGGCAAATTTCTTTTGACTTTGCTTCCAAATTAAAAGAAAATGAAACAATGCCTGGTTTCTAGTGAAACCCTTTTGGCTATGTGATGTGCTGCACTAGCGATCCCTTGATCCGTCTCTGTCGACAACAGTCCCTAGGTCTTCATGCTTTCCACGTCTCCGAGGCTCTAACTGAGCTCTTATAGCATATCACGCAAATCGAACACATAAATAGACCAAGTAATAGCTTGAAAGAGCTATCATAATATTTTTCCTTATAATGAGAAAGCGAAAGCTTTCTTATAAATGTTACAATGAGGTCGAGTCAATCCACTTTATGAAGTGGGATAGATCGATAAAAGCAATAAAGCAACTTAAGCATAAAAACCTAAAATAAACTTAATTCATAAAATGACTTTATTAACGCTTAAGTCTAATATCTAATTGACCGTCACATAAAGTAAGTGTTACTTTAACAATGTCTTGAACTGTTGCACTATTTTAGTCCCGTTGACCTACTTTTCTGGTCATTTATTGGACATTAATATGATTATCTTATCTTATCTACTATGCTTTATGTTCAACATTTACACTTGAAACACAATTAGCTTTTTTTAATTATTTAATTACGGTGTTTTTGAGCTAACTCTTATAAGACGTGATACACTCTTGTTTTATATTGCTTGTGGGTACTATTAAAAGGACAGCTCCATGGAAGAATAATATGTCAAAGACATAGATAACTTTGCAAGAAATGATAATGCCAAAGATAAAATGAGGGGCTTTGAATGAATGTAACTGGGAATAATTTTGTCAAGACCATCACTATAGATTACATAGTTAGAGAACGAGAATAGTACTAGATATATGTTGGAGTTTGTTGCTTTTGGATGCGCACCTGGGTTAATGCAACATAAATCTTCAAGCTGCTAGTGCGCCCTTGGGGGAAACTCTCGAGTCAAGTGTTGTCACCTGATTTTGAATCCTCTGTTTAGGCTAATTCCTAACGAAGCCAAGGGGGGTAGTCCCTAGGAAAGGTTGCTAAGGCTATTATTAATTCTTAGATGTGGATGGTGAAGTTATTTAGGAGTTTTAAGTGTTTTACTGAACAAGAGATACAAAGTTGCAATTTAAGCCAACATCATACAATTACCAGAATGCTTCATTCGACACACAAATTCACTTGAAATAGTAAAAGATGAAAGCTTGTAGATTGTATACCAATGCCAAAATGGAGTCAAATTGCTGTTGTAGTGAAAAAATGTATTCTAATTTGTTCTTGGTTAGTTTTAAATTATTATGATGATGAGTGATTTAACGGGAAAGGGGATCCCAAATATACCGAGAGGTACGAGGGATGTGTCCGGATTTTGCCCAATATGGTTCTACACAAGAAAATGTTGGCTATATGGAGTTGTATAAGTGTGTCCAACACTACACCAGATGAGGGTGTAGCTTGACAGGGTCATGTAGTCACTATCTAGTTGTTCCCGCTTTCTTTGCAAATTTGGTCCACAAAGAGCAATGCTCGTGACGTCGAATTTCCGTCGGTTTTGGGGTATTTATTTTAATTAAGATGGGGTTTTTTAATTAAATGTGAAAATTAATTGAACGCTACAGTTCCACTTTTGGATGGAAGAGAGCAAAAGTGTTTATTCCAATTGTTGCAAAGAAGTAGAAAGTGTGTTATACCAATTACTAACGACCGAGAGTCTCTTTTTTGATCATCCACCACGTACTTAGGCAAACCCTTT
The DNA here is from genome assembly GCA_027924585.1 of Larix kaempferi. Taxonomy (NCBI): domain Eukaryota; kingdom Viridiplantae; phylum Streptophyta; class Pinopsida; order Pinales; family Pinaceae; genus Larix; species Larix kaempferi. The sequence continues at coordinate 10,441,897 of BSBM01000348.1, read as the reverse complement.
ATGTGATGGCGAGAGCATACTTCGGGAGAGCAGTGTTGGGTTAATTACTTTAACTTGAAAGAAAACTAAACATAAAAGTAAATGTGAGGGAAAATTACTGCACTACGAATCTCTTTTCCCTTGCGGTACTTCGGGAAAGCATAGTGGGTTAGCGTTCTTTTGCAAATAAATTAAAAGTAAATAAACTTGATTGACCTAACTATCTTGAAAATGAAAACTAATCTAAGAAAAGAACTTGAAAAAAGTAAATCAAACAAGGAGTGATACGAGCTTCCCCCAAATGGGGGAAGACGTGTGTGGGAGCTTTAAAGCCCACTTGTTTTTTATTAATTTTGGGTACAAAGTGCTTTTGAAAAAGTGAATGCCTTTGATCCTTATAATTTTGGATCAAAAAGGCTTACAAAAAAGGGGAATAAGAAGAGAAGAGAAGAGGGTTGAATATGGCTCTTTCTGAATGGTTCACCTCTTCAAAACTTGAACGATTCCGCTTTCCTGTAAGCAAAAACAAAAAACCCAGCAAACTAATAATATTCGATATTAGTGGATTAGCCCAAAAATACATAAAAATTACAAATGCTAAGTACTTGCAAAAGATTGGAAAGATTTCTAACTTCAAGTACCAAATAGCAAACATTAGATCTAAGCTTAAAATGATGATTTAAAAGGACTTTAGATCTAACTATGTAAACAAGCTAAAATGTTTGATAAACTTTTAATGAAATCAAAGCTGGTTAGACATATTTAAAAGTAACCGAGAGAGAAAGATTAAAACTTTTATGAGAGATGGGAAAGATGTTGAATTAATGTAACTTCGAAGAATATTATACTTGTACTTTATTATTGTAACTCCGTTGAAGATGTTTTACCTCTGTTCGGGGATGTCATTATTATATTTGGTCATGTAAAAGTCATGAGGTAAAACCTCCATTGTAAGTCGGGTCGTTAGTACCCAAAAGAATGTAATATAAATATTATTTGAGTCTTCCTAGAGAGGTCGGCCCAGTTAAGTTAGTGAGGCCGATCTAGTTAGGTTAAAAGTCAAGTGAAAAGTAAAGTATAATTAGAGAGTGACTTCCTCTCATTTGTACCATTCACTCACTCAAGCATTGTGCACTAGAGGAGAGATGAAGATTGCGAAAAAGGAGGATGGTTCTTGGCTCTTGTTTTTGGGATTTTATCTCTCTTCTTTGTGAGACTTATTTTTGGGCATTGTACTTTGGTAATCTATATTGAGGAAGTTCTTGCTGAGTTTTCTTCCCCTTGAGGGTTTCCAGGATAAATTGTTGTGTACCTTGTGATTGTGTGTCTTTCAAAAATCCTATTTATGCTGTCGTTGTTGTGAAAATGTATTAAATGCTAATGAAGTAGGATCCTAAGTTATTGCAACATATAAACTTAACATGGTATTAGAGCTAGACTGAAAAGAGCATCACTCACTAGGTAAATCTCTCTCTCCTTCTCCGGACAAGAAAATTAGGGCTTTCTACTGAAGTGGAATTTTTGAGTGTAAGTGGCATAGGGAAGTGCACCCCTCCAAGGCACATCTATTGGCACCAAGATCAAAATTTTTCAGTGGCTAAATCTTCTAGAAAGTCAAACCCTAGTTTGACTTTGGACCAGAGAAACCAGAAAACCCGAAAAACTAGAACTGAAGTCTAGAATTTTGCAAGTCCAGTTTCAGTGGTGAAATTTTGGATTCTTCAGAAACAGATTGTACCAGCATGCTCGCCTCAGTCAAGCGCATCTTTTGGTGAGTTCAGTTTTCCATTTTGAGAAATTTTAATTTTTGGTCATTTTCTGCTCTCCGAGGTAAGATGGCCCCAAGCACTAAGCTTGATGACAAGTTGGAAGGCATAGAAAATTTCTGTGCTTGGAAATACAGAATTCGACTCATTCTAGAAGAGAATGATCTTGCAAAGTTTGTTAAGGAAGTTGTGCCAGAACCCGTAGAAGTTGAAGCAATGGAAAAGCATAAGAAGGATATGATTAGAGCCATGGGGATTATAGCAGACTCCATCAAAGATCAATTGATTCCTCAAATGTCCTCCAAGAAAAATCCAAAGGAAATGTTTGATGCCCTATCAAGGATGTATGAAGGAAAGAACATTAATCGGAAGATGAATTTGAGAACCCAACTCAAAAGTACAAAGATAAGTCAAGGTGAATCCATCCAAGAATATTTTACAAGGGTTTCTCAATTCAAAGAACAACTAGAAGCAATTGGAGACAACCTTGATGAAGATGAATTAGTGATGACCGCTCTCAATGGTCTTATTAGACCATGGGAATATTTTATCCAGACAATATGTGCAAGAAAGGAAAGTCTACAATTTGAAACTGTATGGGAAGAATGTGTTCAAGAGGAAGCTAGAGTGGCAAATCGAGAAGCACTACTCATAGATGATGATAAAGCTCTAGCTACCCACACTAAAAGAGGAAAGGGAAAACCTTATTTCAAGAAGGAAAACCATAAGGAGTTTCATCCTCCTAAGAATTTTCAAAAGTACAAGAAGGGAAACTACAAGCAAAAATACTTCTTTTTTCATCAATGTTTTCATTGTAATAAGATGGGACATATTGCCAAAGATTGTCTAATAAGAAAAGAAGAATACAAAAAGAAGAATAACAACAGACATCATGCTCATTTTGCCTAAGAAGAAGAAGAAGAAGAAGAAGAAGAAGAAGAAGGACCTCCCAGTAAGTTACCAAAGGAAGAAATTGAAGAATATGTCCTATAATGGTGGTGTTTCAAAGCACTCTCTCAATCTTGAAGAAAAAGACTCCCCTCAGAAAGTTTCACTAGGAGAATAGGAGAAGCCACATACAAGATTGATTAAGGAACTCTGATGATGAAGAAGGATGTACTATATCTCAGCTTTAGAAAGAGCTTAGAATGGATTTTATAGAAGATGCAGTTGTTCTTGGGTCAAAAGAAGGTGGCCCACATAAGATCACTTAGAAACAACTTTGATCTATGATAGAAGACTTGATCAGCATTATAGATCACAAGCAAGAAAGCACAGGACCTCAGAATTAGATGACGGAGTAGAGCTCACCATCAGACATTCCAGTAACCCCTGCAAGGAGACTAGGATCAAAAGAGATCCTACCAAACAAACAAAGATAAGTATTTGAATTGTCACTTTTATCTAATTGTTTAAATGATATTGTCCATTTGTGTACACATTTATTTAGGATGTGTGTTATGCATGTTAGAATGTTTTCATTGATATGCATGTGGTAGGTAAGTGGCCTATGGGAATATACAACATTCCATTGCTACTTATCTAGAGTGAAACCTCTTTGCTGACATATTGGGAGTAGTGCAAGCTCTTAATAATGTTATGGTAGAGATGGAAGGCATCTAGAAAGTTACCATATGAATGTGGGATATGGATGAATGTTGTGTTGAAGCATTGGCTAAGATAGCATTATGACAGTGTGACCTATGTATTTATGCATATGTTTTGGAAACTATGAAATGTTCTAACCATGCTACTAAATTTGACTTGTAGGAAGTATCGTACACAATCACCTACAAATGAAGAATGATGAGACTTGTTCCGTAGAACAAGTGACGATGGTTCAACTATAAACAAGACTTATAAAATCAAGCAAAGGAAGTCGACTATGACGAGATGTTGCTCTAGTAGCCAGACTCATGGTGTAATCGAAGTAGAAGAAGATATCGAGCAATGTCCAAGACTCAGAGAACCACATGTGTGCAGATTGAAGAAGACTTTGTACGGGCTCAGAAGTCACCCATGGATAGAATGATGAGATCAAGGATCACCTAGAATGTCGAGACATCGACCTTTGCCATAAGGTTGAAGATGAGAAGCTCATAGCTGGGTGCAAGAGAGAACTTGCAACAGAGTTCGAGACCTTGGTATCCAGTGACTTAGAAAGATGAAATAGATGGATACACAGGAGATCATCAGAAGAGAAGGCTACCAGTCACTCCAGTGCAAAATGTCCCGATACAGAAAGTATAAGATGCAGAGGGAGGATAGTGCTCAGTTATAGGAGTAGGAAAGCTCTGCTTCAGAGGAAGTGACTACAGTATAGATGGAGAGACACTTTCACTTAGTCTCTATTTGCGGCAAAGGTTGTTTGCCCCAGTATGCAGTAAAAATCCTGAAAAGGTTTGAAATGTTGAAAAGAAAAGCCATGGCCACACCCATGGATACAAATTTGAAGTTGCTGATTGATGCTTCGTCAGAGTTAGTGGATGTGATGCTATACAGGAAAATTATTGGGTTATTGATGTATCTGATAAATACCAGGCCAGATATATTCTTTGTTGTGAACACCTTGAGTCGGTATTTGGTTGAGCCCAGACGTGTTCACCTTATAGCTGCAAAGCATGTGATGAGGTACCTAAAAGGTACGGTAGACTATGATCTCAGTTCTTCTAGAGATCATGACTTCAGACTGTATGGTTACACATATTCAGATTGGGCAGGAAGTGTCTCCGACAGAAAGAGCACTTCAGGTGGATGTTACAGTCTGGGGTCAGCCATGATTTCATGGCTAAGCAGGAAGCAGTCCATTGTTGCTCTCAGCACTGTAGAAGCAGAATATATTGCAGCCTGTTCTGCCAGTTGTGAAGCTATCTGGCTTTGGAAGTTGTTATCAGGTCTATTCGATCTGGAGTTGGATACCACAGTGATTCTATGTGATAACCAAAGTTGTGTGAAGATGATAGAGAACCATTCGAGATATGGTACAGAAGGGAGCTATAAAGCTCCGATATGTAAACACAGATGAGCAAGTTGCAGATGTGTTGACTAAGCCTCTGTCTCGTGTGAAGTTTGAGCACTTCCGTGACAAGATTGGTGTAGTTCGTAAGGACTTCCCTCGGAAGGGAGAGTAGTGCTAATGATACTATGGTGGCGTAGTTGAGATTGTTCATCCCTAGACAATGATCCTGTAATTCCGAAAGGAGGGATAGTCTTAAATGTTGACCCTTAGACTAGAATCTCGTAATTCCGAAAGGAAGGATTGTCTAAGATGTGAGTAATGGACAATGATCCCGTAATTCCGAAAGGAAGGATCGTGCAAGTGTGCTGTAGTGGTAGCTCCGTAAAGACTGGGTCCCGTAATTCCGAAAGGAAGGATTGTCTGAGCACCACCAGAGTTGATGGTCTGGGTCCCGTAAGTCCGAAAGGAAGGACTGTCCATGATCCCGTACTTCCGAAAGGAAGGATCACCAGAATTGATGGATTGGGTCCCGTAATTCTGAAAGGAAGGACTGTCCATGATCCCGTAATTCCGAAAGGAAGGATCACCAGAGTTGATGGACTAGGTCTTGTAATTCCGAAAGGAAGGACTGTCCATGATTCCGTAATTCTGAAAGGAAGGATCACCAGAGTTGATGGACTGGGTCCCGTAATTCCGAAAGGAAGGACTGTCCATGATCCCGTAATTCCGAAAGGAAGGATCACCAGTGATGTTGGACTAGAATCTCGTATTTCTGAAAGGAAGGATTGTCCATGATCCCGTAATTCCGAAAGGAAGGATCACCAGTGTTGTTGAACTGAATCCCGTAATTTCGAAAGGAAGAATTGTCCATGATCCCGTAATTCCGAAAGGAAGAATCACCCGTGTTGAACTTGATACCGAAATTCCGAAAGGAAGGATCATATTGGTTGTTAATGCACTTGTTTCCATAGATGATGTTGTTTCAATATTTACTTACTGATGATTGATGATGTTGAGTTTTCAGTATTTACTTACTGATGATTGATGTTGATGTTTCAGTATTTACCAGTGTTACAAATATCGGCCGAAAAATCGGCGAATCGCGAAAAATCAAGATTTTTTAAAGGCGCCGATTTTTTAAGGAAAGATCGGCCAAAAACCGGGTCGATTTTTAGCCGATTTTTCCCGATTTTTTGACAAGCCGAGTTTTGGCCGATTTTTAGCCCATTTTTCCCGATTTTTTGCCGTTTTTTGACAGGGCGTGTTAGTGGCCGGAAAAGTTTATATTTTTGTTATTTTTAAGTTTGCCGATTTATTGTCGATTTTTGCCGATGTGCTGCCGAGATATCCCGTAACGATGTTTCCTAGACCCTGCCGGTTTTTTCGTCGCGCTGATATTTGTAACATTGGTATTTACTTCCTGATGATTGATGATGTTGTTTCAATATTTACTTACTGATGATTGATGTTGTTGTTCCAGCATTCATATACTGATGATGATGTTGTTCCAGCAAATTCTTGTTGCAGATGATGATATTTCAAATGATGTACTGAAGATGATGATGATAATACTTCAGCTCTGTACTGAAGATGATGATATTGTTATCACATCCATATTAGCTGGGCTACCATGATTTGGAGAGCAGTTATGTGCATATTTTTGAGCTTGGCCTTTACTTAGTTCTAGCGAGATCAGCTATGATGAGCAGTATTATTTGTGATCACTCACACATCAGAGCAGCCCTATATCGGACATGCAGTAGACCGTATGCCAGGGCTGAGCCTCTTGGCCTCAGATTTGATGATTGAGATGACCTTTTATCCCATACAGATGTAGTGTAGCGTTTGGAGCTTCAGCAACAGTATTCTCAGTGGTTACAGTTGGTCCATATAGTAGATACAGGTATATGGCCCAACACGTATATGATGTGCATTGGTTTTATTATCTTGCTCTCTTGGTCATTTTGATAGCTTGACTTAGTATCTAGTAATCATGATCTGGCAGTATATCTATTTAAAATGAATTTGGTTATTATTGATTATATAAACGGTCATATTACTTGTACTTAGAAGCTCTTGTTTTATACTCGTTGGTTTTACTCTCCTAGGAGTGTGGACATGATCATTCCCACCTTTATGGCTTGCTAGCTTAGGCACCACCTTCACTTTGCCCATCCATCCGTTGTCTTCCCCACTTTTGGATTTTACCCTGACTTACACGTCAGCTTGTGATATGGAGGACCTCCTCGCTTTTGCCTCTATGTTGGATAGCATCCATGTTAGTTTGTGTCTCGGCTCTGAGTTGGATTTTATACATTGATCACTCTAGTCGGTTGCCCGATGTTTGGTCTTGATTGTGGAAGTCCCCATAGTTGCTTGAGTTGTGTTGGCTAAAACCTGAAGCAAATAATACTACCGTCATTTACATATGGAAATTACTGTTATATCTTGTGAAAGTATTTTTGAATTTCAAATGAAAAACACCCTGGATGTGAGCTTGAGTAGTTGTGTTTCTAAACACATGCAAAATCCCCAAAAGGGTTATCAAATGAAATGAAATGGAAACATAAAACACCCTGGATGAAAGCTTTAGTAGTTGTGCTTCTAAGCACAGGTGAAATCCCCAAAAGGGTTGTATTGGCCTAAAGAAAGCAATGGTTAAACAAATGCAAAATCTAAAGACTACCGGCCAAGGAATTGAATTGTAATGGTGTGAATTTGTAGACATTTTCCAAGGTTGAGTAAGCACTTGTCTAAACAACTTACCCATTTGTGAGACATTGCCATTCCCTGTGTATTCTTTATCCGACATATGCTTAAGTGTGTAATACCCTTTCCCTTATCCAAAGTATCACAGTGTTGAGTTAGTCAAGTCATCCCGCTTTGCCTAGCCCTGCATTCTTAGCCTTCACCCTATGCTAGCAAATTGATCATGTCTACAAAATGAGTATATCCTTGAGGTTCTTTTGCAAATAAACTATTATTTAAACTTATGATTTAATATAATTAAATGTTAACTGCTAGTGAAATGATGCTTAATGCTTTAAGTCTTGCTATGAGAATGATTAAAAGAGCATGTCTTAACCATTTGCACTTGCAGCAGCAGGAACTTCTAGCCTGGGTCATATTTTGATCAGTTTTGACTTGGTCAAACCTAGACCTGGTCAAATCTAGTTTGACGAAGTTAACCTTGGGATCCGTGATGAGTTGGACCAGTGATGCTATGTGATGATGATCTATGGTCCTTGATACACCTTTTTGTGGTTCCAATACATGGACACAGGTTTCAGATGATGGTTGATGCACCTTTTTTATTGATTATTATTATTTCCAGACCATTATATTATTATTGTTTGGGTATGGCTGAGGCTACAGATGATCTTACAGGATGCCACAGGGTGTATGGGTACTCATCTCTAGTAGATTTGGATCTTCTGGATCCATTGAGACACTCAGTTTTCAGTTTCAGGCACTTTCAATTATGATATGATCAGTTTTCCACCTGTTGACCAGTTTGGCCATGCAGAGATGGCCTGTTTAGCAGTTGCTTTGATGTGGGACGTTCTCCTAGGGTGCTACAGAGGGGAGGGGTGGTCCGACCACTTGTTATTACTGTACTATGCCCTCTCCGGACATGATGGTGCAGTCAGATTTTGTGCCCAGGCATCAGGCAGTGAGCTACAAGCAGTTTGATGGTTTTTCAGGTGGGATAAAAATGGGTTAAAAAGGTCATTAAGGAAATCGATTTGGGCTATGGAGGCAAGGTGTTAGCATGAGGTTTGTTCAGAGGTCATATGTGATGTATCCCACTCCTTCCAGATCAACTTGCAACATTCAGTGGGGTCCACACACTCTTCGGGTTGTGTTTTGATGCATTCTTCTCTCAGTTGAGGAGGCCACAATTTGATCATTTATGTCACTTGGACATGTTATTGAGTCATATGTTATATCATTGTGCCATGGGGTGATGCTAGTGAAGGATAATAAAGCATCCTAGCCCCACCATGTGCTCCTAGTCACTTGTCCTTGTCATCTTATGTGGCACACTTATGTTTTAGTCACTTTTAGGTGGTGCGCACCCCCCTCATGTGAGTAGATCGATGTTATATTGTATTGGCTCATCTTAGCCGTTGATTGTATTGTTTTTATCTTTTGATCTCCACCACTCATTTAAAAAGTGGTTAGGGTTTTGGTCTTGTTGTCGCCTAATACACACTTGGGGGGGAACGCGGCAAGAAACCTTCAAGCCGCTCGGTGTGTCCTTGGGGGCAAGTCAGAGTCAAATGTTGTCACCTGATAACTCAACTCCTCCTTCTTGGCTTACTCCTAGCGAAGCCAACGGGGGTGGTCCCTATAAAAAGAAACTTAGGCTTTTAAACTATGACAATGAAATAAAAGCTATTCTAGGTTAAATGACAAGACGGAAAAAATAACTAACAAGACATTATTTGCAAATATTTAAATTAACCATTCAACACTACACATGATTGATAAAGATGCATTCACGACATTTTATAAATTGACTTAACCATAAAATGAAAAGATGACCAGTGTCGAGAATGAGTTGGATTGCTGCTGTGTAGGGTGGTGAAAATATTGCAAGAGGCTTGTTGGTTTATTTTAAATTTATTAGTGGATATTAAGGAGTGGGTAAAATTCTTGGTTTGGCCCAACAAAACTAACTTCTTGGACTTAGTGCTATAGCGGCTTAACCAAGTGTCCAACAAGGTGAGGATGAATCGTCTTAAAGTAACCTGCTGACTCTATAGTGTACACCCACGCAGCCTCCTGAATTCTTGGAATTTGGTTTGATTGGATTTCCCTATTAAAACTAAATGCCTTATACTCGTTTCTGGTTGAGCCAAACTGTTCAGACTATGCTGCAGCGGTCAAGAGCATACTTTGGGCTTGGAGCGTTGGTTCGTTCTATTAAGTATTGAAAGTGGATGATTAAGCTAAACTAAACCCCAAGAGTATCTTTTCTTCACACTAAAATGGTGGAGTACTTCGGTAGAGCAAGGGGGGTAAATTTTAGTTTGAATTTTAAGAACAATAGTAATTGTAGCACCAAAATGAAAAAGGATAGATCGATTGTAGTGAGTCCTTTGAGGACGTTTTTGTGTGCTTTGTGATGTTGTTTAATTACTAAAACACAAGGAAAACTAATCTAGATAAAAAAAGGGGAAAAAATAAAAAGAGTAAAAAAATGTGAATCCCCCCTGGGGGGATTGAGGCCAGGCGCTGGAATTGTCTGCTGAGATCTTTTCATTTGATGATTACAATGAGTATCCTTAAGAAGAAAGACTGCTTTCCCTTTATCAAATAGGGAACAAGTCGGTTTACAACAAATAATATAAAGTGAAGGTGCTTTGAAAGAGACTCTTTGGATTGTCTTGGAAGCTCTTAAACAAATTTTTTTGTGATTTTAATCTTCAAACCTGCTATACATGCAGAAGCAACCAACAAGCTTAGTTATTAGTAAAAGGAAACTAGATCTGCTTATGATATTAAATTTTGAGATCTAGAATAAAGTAGAACCGTAACTGATTTAGATGAAAATTTTAGGATCTGGAAATTGAACCCTTGGGGGTTTGAGCATTAATTTTGGGCGATGGAGTTGTTCCCTTGAAGGAACGGAGAGATGGAGCTTTGCTCGAAGGTTCTAGAAAATGAGCAAGCTAACATGCTTGGTACTTCCTCCAGCGTAGGTTACCTGCACAAAGATCTCACAACACTTGTACAAGAAGATTAAAAATACCTGTGTCTGCAAGTAAAAAGAATAATCAAAGATGTAAGTTCAAACAAGAATCTATATATCTTTGTTAACCCTTCTACCATTCAACAACAACAAATAATCTATAAAGCATTACCTGATGTTCTTATTGAAATTAATTTCTCTTCAAAGACAGATCTATCTCAACAATATACAAAACATATGAAATCAATATAGATTACCTCGTATGCAAAGCTTAACACATCATGCCTCCACAGAACACCTCAGGACTAGCCTCCAAAGCCTTTTTTATTACTCAAGTACTTAGAAAATGATACAACAAAATGAGAGTAGAGGTTCCACCTTCATATCCATAATAATGGACCAAAGCTCTTCATTAAATAGAAATCTCAAGACGGAGGGGGGCGCTAATAACAAGAGAGAAGTGCATGAGTTTGAAAGAGTTAAACCATTAGTTAACGACGTTGATTGGAAGCCAATTCAAGAGCCATGCGCCACCTCTCCATGAGGTAGGCGCACTATACATTGGAGTTATAACTACCAAATCTGGAGCTGCCGTGTGGAATGAGCCACCCACATGAGAGAGAGGGCACACATAAGGTGGGAGTTAACGTTGAAGTCAAGGTGTTGTTTGAATGTTGATTGGCACATGAGTGGAAGTCGAGCTAGGATCTTAGCACCACCTCTTCATGAGGTAGGTACACTCCAACACAACGAATCGTGAGCTTCCTTCGTGAGGATGACGCCAAGCTTACAGTGGGCGCACTCTCCAAAATGGTATATTCGCTCAACCTTTTATTTGCCCACTGTTGTCTGCCGAGATGCACACCAGCAGCAGAAATCTTTCGAAAGCTGTCTCCTCACTACAAGTGGGAGAAGTGTGGCCTTGGGGGCAAGCAATGAGCCAGGTACTGTCACCTGAATCCCAGCTCCTCCGTTTAGGCTTAACTCCTAACGAAGCCAAGGGGGGTAGTCCCTACAAAGAGTTGTCTATGGCTCTCTGTGTTATAAGTGTTTTTGTATGTGGTGATGCAGATGAGTGTTGTTTAGGAGTTTTTAAATGAGATCACAATTTATAAGATGAAATAAATAAACACAAGATAAGAGCAATCCACGTTGCAGATACAAGATTTGTAAATAAACAATATAATGAAGACTAATAAAATGGCATCCACAGATAATAACTTAGACTGATTTCCAATGGACAAATGGCCCAGATTAATTAAAATATGAAAGTGTAAAATGACCAATGCCAAATGGAGTCAAAGATGTGTAGTGCTTGGGGATGTTGATGATACAAGTCTTAGAATATTGTTTGTGAGAATGTTGTGCAAATGTTCTTGGTTTATTTTAGAAAATTTTAGTGATCTTGATTATTAGGGTTTAGAAAGCAAGGATGAAGACCAACCGGAAAAGTATACCTTCAGTGGCTTCCCCTTGGTGACATGACAGACCGTCCAGTATTCAAGGCTAGGTGTCCAGTGGATTTAACTAGCAAGCTTGAACTCTATGACAACGGTGATTTCCGGCGCCACCAGTTAGGAACTTTGCCCACTACCTGAGTATTTCTTGAAATAACAACGCCAGTTCGTTGGTTGTGGGGTGAAAATTTTACTATGGTTATCACTTGCAAGATTAACAAATCCAATCACCGTTCTGAGTACGAGTCCAACTTTTTAGGGTCGACAGAGCATACTAAGTGATGGAAAGCAACGAAGTAAATTTTAGAGGGGAATGTGAGTTTGAAAAGTATTTTATTAAGAGCACACAGTTGAACTCTCCAACAGAGGGTGCTCTTGACTTCGTCTTATGATGGAAGTTCAAGAGACTTTAACTAATCTATGTGCTGAATGCAAGGAAATGCAGTGCTTATGCTCTCCGACAGAGAGTGCTCTTGACTTGTGTTATGGCAAGTTCAAGAGTCTTTGGCTCTTTTTTAGAAGACAAGCAGCTTGAAGCAAAGAACACAATGATAGCTCAAATAATAAAAATGAAGCAATGCAACTAATAAATAGCTTTCACTTTGCAAAGAAGGAAACTAGACTAGCAATTAGTGTTCTAAAACAGAATGAAACTAATCTAGCAAAAATGAGTCAAAAATGACTTCTACACACTGTTCACGAAATTTCCAGCTAGCTGGAAATACGCAGTACACGGTGGGGAAAGAGAAGTAGCACGCAAGGTCAATGCGGCATTTGGGATTGAATCCCAAGACACTTCTCAAGTCAAAGCTGAACTAACAATTAAAGTTCTAAGCACAAATGAAATTATTCTAAAAACTTAAAGCAAATCTAAGCTAAGAACACACAAGACACTCTTCCCCAAATGGGGAAGAAAAACCAAATATGGGAGGCTTTATCCCACTTAGCCTTATTTTATTAATCAAGTACAATACGAGGGGATTCAACCCTTGAAATAAAATGCAACTGGTGAAATGAAACTAAAAGCCTTATTAGGGCTTGTACAAAGGAGATTGTTTTTTGGTTTAGTCTTGTTGATTCAAATCTTCTCTTTGGGATTGGAGTCTTCTTTGAATTTTTGCACTTCTTGGTTTTACACCTTCCTTCAAGTTTGATCTTCTCTTGGGTTTTCTTCTTGCCTCTTCACTTCAGTTTCAATCCTCTTTCTTGACTTATTTTCTCCTTCAAGTACGTACAAGAAACCAATCAACTCAAGCACCCATAAGTATTGGCAAGAAATAAAAAAAACTAAGATCTAAACTAGAAATGAAACTAAATGCAAAACTAGCAAACTAATCCATATGCCCAAATCGTTTTTGAATGCAAGTTTTGACTTTTTAATATGAGATCTAGAACTTATAAACTTCAAATAAAACTAGATCTAAAAATGACATGCAAGCTTAGAAACAAATCTAAGATTTAACTAAGTACAAACTTCAAGAAATAACTTCTAACTTGAAATTAAGATCTAAGTTAACAAAAGAAAAATGAGCAAGGCAAACAAGGAGTGGGAGGATGGGACGAGAGGAGGAGAAGAAGGAGAAAACGAGAAGGAAAGGAGGGTAGAGGAAGGTAAGACGAACGGAGAGAAAGAGGATCAAGACAAAAGGGAAGGAAGATTGGAAGAAGGCAATGAAAAGGAGAGAAAAACAAAAGCTAAGAGGAGGAAGGGGATGAAAGGAGGAAAGAGTAAGGAGAAAACGAGAAGGAAAGGAAGGTAGAGGAAGGTAGGACGAGAGGAGAAGGAAGCTAGAAGAAGGAAGGAAAGACGAAACTAGGAGGAGGCTAGAAGGAGGAAAAACGAGGCAAGGTCAAGCCTATTGAAAACAAAATAGACTTGATGGGAAGGTTCAAGGTTGGAGAATGCTAGATCTTTAAAAGAACCACAACTTGAAGAGGACTAAGTAACAAGTAACCAAAAGTTTGATAGAGTGTTTCTTTATAGCTTGATGGATGAGGCTAGAAAGATCGAAACCGCTTGAACCCTTCAAACAAAAATCATCAACAATGGAGTTCCTGCATAGTGAAGGTATTAGATGCCAAAAACTTGTACTAGATGCAATCCCTGAAGACACAAACACCCAACAACAATTCGATTAGAAGCCTAAGCACTAGATTATTAGTCTTCAATAAGTATACATAAATCAAAATTGAAATCAAGGAGTAGGGTGAAAGAGATATTACTTCATCATAGAATGAAGACACAATGCCAAGAGCCAATACAAGTGACCTCCAACGTCGAAAATATTTTATTATCCAAAAGAGTGCTTACAATTTCACCAGAGTTTCTTTGCACAAGAATCCATGTGAAATGAGGAGACAATGCCCTCATTATATACAAAAGCTAAGAGCTACCCTACCCTAATTCGAATTGGCTTTGGAAGGAGCCAATGGCACTTGACATAAAATCGAATTCCAATCAAGATCTTCATAACTCAAGGCTTGGAGTGCTAACTCCCACCATACAACTCGACTTGTAATAAGGAGATGGGGAGGTGGCCTCCACCTTGGCAAGGCGCCTCCCATCCCAACCTTGGAAGCTTCACCATCAAATAAGAAGTTGCCACATAGCAAACTCGAGCTCCAAATAAAGATTGACGTGAGCATGAGGATATACATGAGCCTTGAGGTAGATGGGCTTGGAGTTAACTCGATTTTGACTTGAGATCTTGGTGGTTGAGAGTGGGAGGTGGCCTCCACCTAGGCAAGGCGCCCCCACTTCCATTCAATGCAACTCAAACTTAACTCAAAACCATTTAATACTTATCCACATCACCAAAATCGAGTTTTGCATGCAGGTGGGCGAATTCACTTGGAGTTAATCACTGATGCTGACTGGATAGTTGACTGAATGATGAGTGAGATGATTGGAATCTTCATTAATGCCTTGTGCCATGTCATTTAGCCACTTATCTCCAATTATTAATTTTTTCAATTTAATTAATTAATAATCCTCTTTATTGATTTTTTGAGGAATTATTAATTAAGTGGCCAAATAATGATCCGAAACTTAGGATAAAGGTGTCTAGGGTCTAAGTATGATTTTTGGCTTAGGAATTAAGCCTCCAATCACTGAAAAACACCCCCGGACGACTGACATATTACAATTTGAATTTTACCATTTAAACTATGGAAAAATTAATTATTAAAAAATAAAATAAGTAACTGTCCAACGCGTCCGATAATTTTTTTTCGGACAATGACTAAAAACCACTACAGACCTAGGAAATGACCATTGACTCGACTCATAGTGTCTAGTAGGTTCATATTCATCAGTTGGACCCCAATAACCCCCCATGGTCAGAATTTCAAAATCGGGCATTCCAGCTTTGGAGGAAGCGGGAGAAAACCTTGTCGATTATATCTCGGCCAAAGGCAAAGTATAATTGGCCTTAGTTGATAAACCAGTCATGGGTGACCGAGTCACTCAAACCCTACTAGCACACTTTTATTACAAAAAACCCCGTGGGGCATGGTCATTTCAAGACAAACAACAAACTGACTAGCCAAAACTGGCTAGGCACAAAGGATGGATCATCTCATACACTGGAACACAAACACTTATCATGTTTGTCATATGGCGGCTCTTTAGATAATCCAACTATGGTACAAATAAGTTGGTAACACCCACCCTATAACTTATAACATAAGGTTTTAATCCATTCACTTAGTCGACCACCATGATGCCAAGTCATTTGGCATGTGCTTAATTGATTTTTTAATATATATATTTTTTTATTTTGGTGCAATTTGTAGCACCATTAGCATTAAAATGCCAATTTGTAGCCTTGATAAGAAAAACTGCTCACGGGATGATTTAATCGCCCGAAACATAATAAGAGTGGGTACCAAAGTAAAGAGGATGCTCTAAGCGTGAAAACGAGCATCCCTGCATCAAATTCCGCCTCCGTATCACACCTTTATCACCATTTGAATTTTTCCATTTAAACCATTAAAAAATGGCCTAATTTTGCGAAAAAATTATTTTTCTCGGAACAGTTTCAAACTCCCGGGGGACCTAGTACATGACCAAACGACATTATTTTAGCGTCTAGCATGTTTATATATGTTACAAAATGGACTCTAATAACCCCCCAAGGCCTAACAGCCACTTTGGGCATTCCGGCTTTGGAGGTGTAGGAGAAAAACTCATTGATTATACTCAACTAAAGACAAAACATAATTGACAAGGGAAAAAACTTCTTGGAATACTTTCTTTGGTTGTTAAGTCCTAGGGAACCGAGTCACTCAAAGACCACCATGCTAGCACACTTTATTACAAACCCCATGGGGCATGGTCATGCATTACAAAAGTTAATAAGGGGCCCTGACAAGCCCTGATTTGGAACTTCTGACCATTGATAAATACAAGTAATTTGTGCAACATTGGCAGCTCTCTGAAGTCTAACTGAAGTGCAACTTTAGGTGGTAACAGGTCTCTCTCCTCCTATTTAAGGAAGAGGTCGTCCTATTGTAAAGGCATCTAGATAGTTTTGGCTCTAAGCTATTGGAATACAAGAAATATCTTGAGTAAATGCTTGGATGGTGAGATGGATGTTTGGCTATGATGATTGTAAATGCTTTTCCATTGCACTGAGGAATTTTGGTAGCTATTTTGTATTTTTGTTCCACTACATCGATTTGGAGGGAAAGAAGACGATTTGGAGGAGTGTGCATTGGTGGGGAGGCCTACCCTGCAAACTTCTGTCAAATTTTGGTTTATACAGGGAGTGATTTTGTCTTTTTTCCAACTATTCTCTATCATTTGCTTCTTACTTGCATCTACCCTCATTGTTGTTTGCTAATTGAGCTTTGTCTCCTTGGTTTCGTGGGAAGAGAGGGACGCACTAGTGGGCTTGGGCAAATTGTGCGAGCAAGAGAAACTACCAAGTCTTTCATTTGATCTTTGTGGAAGTAATCCTCCTCGTAATCGGCATCCATTCTCATTATCCAGGTACGATCAAGAGGTACGTATTTTATTTTTCTAACTTATCCATTTATTCTCTAAATCTCAAACTCTCATATCTCAAAACCCTCATTTTTTTATATTTTTTTAGATCCAGTGAGATCTAGCGATTGCTTGGGCTTAATAATTAAAACCCACCTCTAAAATAATTAATTAACCTTGGATCTAAAGTTTGGTGGGCATCCGACTCCATTTACCCTTTCATTTAAGGCAGCGGGCCTCTCCAAGGGAGGTCACACTTGTTGGGTAGGTGGGATTTTGCTAGATCCACATCGTGGGTATTGCTTGTTCCTTCTCAATTCCATAGGTCCATTGAATAGCAAACCCCCTAGTACCATTTCACTTTGATCTTCACCTTGTGGGCCCCATTTTGACCATTTTCCATATTTTAAGGGTGGGCCCCACTTGGGTCTTTCTACTTGGCATTAGATCCATCTAGATCTATCATTCTAAACTCATAAGTGGCCTTATCTTACATTGGTTGAACATTTGTCCATCTCATAAGCCTCTTCAACCAAGCCCTAACTCATTGAGACCACTTATCCATCCTAGATCTAGATCTATCACTGTTGATCTCTTCATATTTCATCTTCACATTTCCCTAGGCGATCTTGAGTAGGTTCACTAGCCTTCATAGGTTAGCTAGGGTCTCCCCCTTGGTCTCACTTAGGCTAGATCTAAAGTGAAGAGTGCCTCGGTTAGCGTGACACCCACTTGCATTGGGAACCATGGCATCTCTTAGGTCACCTCTTTAGTTGTCCAACTCCTCTACCATCCTGGATAGGATCACCTTTTAGGACAACTACAAGTTGTGTGATAACAGATACTTCAAATGATGATGATGATACTTCAGCTCTGTACTGAAGATGATGATACTTCAGATGATGATGATGATACTTCAACTCTGTACTAAAGATGATGATGTTCCAGCTTCGTGCTGCATATGGTGATGTTCCAAGATGAAGATGATGATGTTCCAACCTCGTGCCGCAGATGATGATTTTCCAGCTCTATGCTGTTGCTGATGATGCTCCAACTCTATGTTGCAGATGATGATGTTCCAAGACGACGACGATGATGTTCCAACAACTAGTTCAGTTGTTGATATTGATGTTGTTGAAGAACTTCCAATGATTTATAGATGTACCAACCAATGTTCCAGATGATGTTGTTAATGATGCCTCCTCCTCCCTCCTTCCGATGATGTTGTGTAGAGCCACACCTGTTGTTGTTGTCAGTAGAATACCCTTCTTGTTAAGGGGGAGTGTTGAATTAATGTAACTTCAAAGAATATTCTACTTGTACTTTATTATTGTAACTCCGTCGGAGATGTTTTACCTCCATTCGAGGATGTCATTATTATATTTGGTCATGTAAAAGTCATGAGGTAAAACCTCCATTGTAAGTCGGGTCGTTAGTACCCAAAATAATGTAATATAAGTATTATTTGAGTCTTCCTAGAGAGGTCGGCCCGGTTAAGTTAGTGAGGCCGACCTAGTTAGGTTAAAAGTCAAGTGAAAAGTAAAGTATAAATAGAGAGTGACTTCCTCTCATTTGTACCATTCACTCACTCAAGCATTGCGCACTAGAGGAGAGAGGAAGATTGTGAAGGAGGAGGAGGGTAGTTCTTGGCTCTTGTTTTTGGGGTTTTGTCTCTTTTCTTTGTGAGACTTATTTTTGGGCATTGTACTTTGGTAATCTATATTGAGGAAGTTCTTGTTGGGTTTTCTTCCCCTTGAGAGTTTCCCAGGATAAATTGTTGTGTACCTTGTGATTGTGTGTCTTTCAGAAATCCTATTTATGCTGCTGTTGTTGTGAAAATGTATTAAATGCTAATAAAGTAGGAATCTAAGTTATTGCAGCATATAAACTTAACAAAAGAAAGTCTCAAGCCCAAGCTTGAATGTCGTGAAGGTTGAAAAGTGCCTGTGAGACAAAACATAGTAGACCTAGAAGAAATGTAGAGAAGAGAAAGAGGATGCAACTGAGATCCAAATCCTCTTCACCTTTGGTAACCTGCAAAGCTACATGATTCTCCAAACAAGCAAGATTAATCTGGTACATTTAATTTAACAAGACAAGGAGAATATTAGTATCACCGACTACAACCTATTACTCCTAAGATCTTTGATAATAAAATATAAACAAGTAAGTTAACAACCGTAAATGCATGCCCAAATAGCTAGAAACAACCTACAAGCTTGAAAGAAGAAAAACATAACTAGCTAAATATTACCTCAATGAGCACAAGCATGCACAACCATGGGAGAAATGCAACAAATAAGCCTCCAAAGCCTTCACTTTATTCAAATAAAATATCACAATAACAGAACATTACAAGAGCAGAGGTTCAATACTCCATCCCAAAACAATGGAGAATGCCTCGCTTAAATAGATTTTCCAGAGAGAGGGGGGGCACATGAGAGAACTAGAGAAGGAGGGCGAGTTCTAGAGAGAAGATCAAGGGATGATTGATCTTGATTGAGAGTTGATTGCATGAGTTAGGTGTTGTTACCTCTCTGAAATGCATCTGCATTTGGTTTAAAAATTCTGGGCACTCTGTCATTTGAAAAGTCAGAAGCAGTTCCTGTTCGGGCAGAATTGATCTATACTCAGCATTTTAGTCTTAGCTTGAAAATAAAATGACGACAAACCATTGAAGATCCCACTGTTATTAGCTCGGAATATGCAGACACCATCTTCAGAATTACAGGTTCCATATGCACATTGTGGGCTCACGTCTCAGACCGATAGAACATCAAATGGCTTTTTGAAGAGAGATCGGCCAGATGGCAGGCCATTAGATATATGTGTAGAAAGGATGGATGAATCAGGCTTTCAAGGCAAACAAGCGACAAGCACTACAAACTCTATACCTCTTTGTGTCTATATCTATCACAACACTTTCAAATCATCAAAGGAGGGAAAACCTAGGCCATCAATATCTAGTACTGAACAGCAGAAAATTCTGTATACCAGTATCTCCAGGCAAATTCAGAAAATTCAACAAACAGTTGGCTCGAAAAGAAGCTGAGCTTAAGAGACGTAAAAATGCTTCAGCAATAAAGATAGCAGAAGGTTTAGGCTTGGAGTAAGGGTTGCTTTGGTGGACAACGCCATCTTAGCTATGTCCTTGGAGGACTATGCAGATAGACGTATAGGAGGTAGCTGCTACAGGAAGGGCTTAACAAGTGGGGAAAGAAGACATGTTAGCATTTGCAGGGAGCTGATTGGAAGTCCGCAATTTGTTTTTATTTATGAACCACTTTATCACCTTGACTATGTATCTGCACTTTTGATGATGGTGACACCGAAGAGACTTGCAAGTACAGGGTGTTCAGTTATATTTACTATGTATCATAGCAGCACTGAAGTATTTGGTCTCTTTGAAAGGATCTGCTTGCTAGCAAACGGGAAAATGTTATCCAGGGACTTAAATTGCTAAGTGTCTCCTTTGGGTAGTCCCTGCGAAACAGTCTCATCTTCAGTCTTCTAATTGGTCTGATAAAGGTCTCACTTCTCCAACGGATTCCTTAGCCGCTCGTCTCCATCGTGGCCTACAAATTATTGATCATCACCAGCAAAATTCATCTTTAAGGAAGTCATCTGTAAGGTTTTCATTTAAAACTTTGGATCCGAAGGCTCTGCAAGCAGTTGACAAAGATGATGTTGAGACACAAACATCTCCAGAAAAGAACTTTGTTATGAATTCCCCAGATGCTGGACTTTGCTGTGCATCTTTCTATTACCTTCGGCTTACGAATAGAAAGGCAGACGGGTTTGTTTTTGGTTGCTGCTACTATACTTGCTGTATGCGCCGAAAGTTGAGAAACTTGTTGAATATTGCGGGAGGCATATGTGACGATAACAGACGTAACATGTTGTCGCTACGCACTTGTCCAGGTGATTATTAATGCCAAAGCAACCGAGTCGTGGAGCTCGAACCCATTTGCAGCCAAATAACAAAGGCCACGTCAAGCGGATATTTTCACGGTCACTTTGAGCAAGCAGTAACGAGGGTCTCGTCCGCCGTTTTAGGGCAAATCTACAACATGTATGAGTGACAGGCTGAGTTCCACTTCATTGACAGCCGTTTTCATCACTCATTTGACCGCCGATGTGGGTTAGTCTCACTGTCTAATGAAAATATTGGGGCAATTGTCAACCCCCATTCCGTGGAAGAGGCCACCCGATAGTCTTTAAAAATAAAAAGAAAAGGAAAAGGTAGCAGCGTACTGGCAGATCGTGGCAGCCACCGCTAGTCTTGAAATCATGCATCAATTCGATAGTTGGGTTATTACTTTCCAAAGATGACACCTGCGGTTGACAAGCCGAAAGCTCGAGATGACACCAATTTCACGATAAGCACCGAGGGCCACGTAAGTGTTTCTTGCTATCTGGAGTTTTCAGTTGGCGGCTAATGCATTGTCACACATTTGGTATTTGATAAACAACTGATGTTTTTTTTTTACGTGGAACATTAACTCGGGTTTTTAATGGCATCGGAGCTTTTCCTCCCATCAGTCGAGTGGCAGCAATCACAAAGAAATCCAGTGTTGTATGCTGCTCAGGGATGTTTTTTCACTTTAAACAGCTGTAAAACTCGGAGTTCTGCCTCCTATTGTGGGCATATGCGGTCTCATAGTGGAATGAGCAGCTAAACAGGAATTTCATTAATAAAGAGTAGTTAGTCATGTATGCGTTGGGAAGAAAAAGTGAATCTAAGATTCATTTTTCTCCATTATTTTATTATTTTATTTAGCTTTGAGAATAAATGAAGGCTTTTTGGGTCTATAAAAGACACCAGCCTCCTCATTGTAAGATGGAAAAAACTTGGGAGTTTTCTTCTCCTTGATTTTAATGAAAAATACCATGGGATTCTTTGGATAAACTGAGCATTTTTTGTGGCGTGAGCTTGTGATATTTTAATTGAGTGTGAGCATTTTCAGATTCTGCATTTTCTTTTCATTGTGTAAGAGGCCATAGAAGGGTGACAATCCACCACGTTGGAAGGTGAAGGATTCTTAGCAACCAACTTTCTTCTTCCCTTTGGTGAAGAACTCTTAGCATCTGCTTTCTCTTTCCCTTTGTGAGCGTGTAAATTCAGGTATTGATCTTTGTATTTAATTTGATTGTGCAATATTGATGTTTGGTTTGTGTTGTCCGTCAAACTGCACACCAGCAGCAGAAACCTTTTGAAAGCTGTCTCCCTCACTGGAAAGTGGGGAGAGGTGTGGCCTTGGGGGCAAGCAATGAACCAGGTACTGTCACCTGAATCCCAGCTCCTCCGTTTAGGCAAAACTCCTAACGAAGCCAAGGGGGGTAGTCCCTAAAAAAGAGTTGTCTAAAGCTCTTTGTGTATTTAAATGTTTTTGGTGTTGTGATGCGGATGGGTGTTGTTTAGGAGTTTTTTGTATGGTGACTAGAACAAAATTAAACACGCAATCCACGTTGCAAAATTCACAAGATACAGATTCAGAAAATAACAAAATACTTTGACTTAGAATTTAAAGTAAAGCATCCACAAGATTGAGATTTAAACAAGTGACAAGGACATATGGTCCAGACAAAAGATATATAAATATTAAAGACCAGTGCCAAATGGAGTCAAATAAAACTTGTGATGCTGGAAGAATAAGTCGAAAGTAGCTGTTTGTGAGAACGTTTTGAAATTGTTCTTGGTAAATTTTAAGTGTTTTAGATGTTCTTGATTATTATGGCTAAAACCAAGGATGTTCAAAGAAAGTCCGGAAAAGACAATATCAAGTGCCTCTGTTCAAGGACATGTCGGGCCACCCAGTGCTCTAGCCAGGTCACGCAATGCTAACCAGCAAACTAGAGGCTGAACATGGAATACCGGCGTCCCCACTAAGAGATTACCCACTGAAATTATCTTATCGATCAACTTCGGCTTGGTTGGTTATGGGGATGAAAGTTTTAATTAGATTTTCACTTGTAAATTTAACAAGTCTTCCACCTCTCTGAATACTAGCCCAACCGTTTCCGGTTGGCAGAGCATACGGGTGTAGGACAGAAACCAAGATAAATTAATTACGGGGTGTATGAGTGGAAAATTTTATTATTAGAGAACCTTGTTCAACTCTCCGACAGAGAGCGCTCTTGACTTGATCTTATGACCACAGTTCAAGAGACTTGCTAAACTTAAAATGCCTAATGCAGGGAAAATGCAAAACTAAGAATGCCCTCCGATAGAGGGTGCTCTTGACTTGGATTTGGCCAAGTTCAAGAGACTTTGGTTTATTTTAAGAAGCAGATAAATTATAGTAGCAGTATATCTTAACTTGAAAAAAGATTTAAACAATAGTATTGATCAGCAAGATATGAATACTACTAACAATACTATTTGCGAAATGAAATGAAACTGAGTAAATCTAGTGTTCTACCACACAAACTTTAATCTACTAGGTGGGATTGATCTCCGAACAAGATCAACCACTAGAAGCCACCAATCCTGGAAACCTTCCAGCTAGCTGGATGTCCACAAGAAGTTGATGGGGGAGCGAAAAGCTACCACAAAACTATGTGGCCTTTGGGATACGATCCCAAAGTTAGCTATTCTCTGGTCAAGGATTGGAAGAGAAACAAGATAATAATAAACAAAAGTAACTCTAAACTACCCAAGAGTCTCTTTCAGGTCAAATACCCTACTCGGGAGAGCATGGGGGTAAGTAAATATGGAAGATAAGCAAAATGACTTATTGAAGTGAAATGAAACTAAGAGCATATGAAAAGGATCTAACTAAGCCAAACCACAAAACCCAACACTCTTCCCCAAATGGGGAAGAAGACCAAAAATGGAGGACCTCTCCACTATAAGTTTTATTAATCTTTTACAAGTGCCTCAAGGGAAAATCCTTGAAAGGTCTTTAATGGCTACCTAGAAACAACTTATAAAAATTGTAAAAATTGAAGCCCTTAATGGCTTTTACAAAGGATAAGAAGGTGTATCTTGAAATATGTCTTATGATGCTTGATTTCTTCTTCTCTCTTCGATTTGATCTTTTGATTTAAGAGATCTTTCTCTTCCCACAATCCTACCACAAGAATAAGCCAATAACTCATGCACCCATTAGCATTAGAAATCTAATCAAACTTTGAACAATCAAGTCTAGGTTTGCAAAATAAGACTAAAACATGAAAGAGCATGAGATTTTGTCTTGAAATAATTAATATGGTAAAACGGACCAGCAAGCTAAAATGCCCCAAAAAGCGGTGGAAATGAGAACACAACCACAAAAATTTACACTACCCTATATGCCAACTTGTTTATCCTTGAAATGAGATTACAAAACTTTTAAAGGAAATACTAGATGCAAGCCCTAAATGACCTTTGGATATGCCTAACTTAAACTTTCAATGCATAAATCTTGATTTTATAAGAGAAATCTAACCATTCACCCTTTCAAAAGAAGAACAACTAGTCAACTACTAACTTTAAACAAATAACTAACAACTAACTAAGCATGAGAATTACACTAACTACTTACTAATACTAACACTTGTTTGTTTTTGTTGTTTGTTATGTGTTGTAGGGCAAGATGGGAATGGATGAAAGCTAGAGGAGGCACAAGACAAAAGAGGGAAAACGAAGAGGTGAAGGGTGAAGGGAAGAAGTAGGATGAGAGGCTAGAAGGATAGGTAGGACGAAAGGTAGAGGAGACAAGGGACGAAAGCAAGGAGAGGGAAGCTAAAACTTGAAGTGGGACGAATCTAGGAGAAGATGAAGACAAACTTGAAGTGGGACGAATCTAGGAGAAGATGAAGACAAAAATGAAGTGGGACGAATGGGAGGATGAAGACAAAACCAAGGAGAAGTAGATCTAGGGCAAGGGCTTCAAGTGGAACACTTGAGATGGTAGAAACACCGCCTTGGAAATCCTCCGGTTAACCGGTGATACGCCGACAACGAGTGTTGAAGAGAGCACAAGGGAACAAATCCCAAGTTATTCCCCAAGGTTGAAGGAACTTCAACCTTATGGCAAACTAATCTATGGCTTGAAAACAAGAACAATCTCGGATCAAGGCTAGAGGGGCTAGAAATGGCTTAGCAAGTCAAAGCAAAAACTCAAGGAGCAAACTAGAAGGCTAGAAGAGATGGAAGCCTATAGTAACAAGTAACCAAAAAATGTGTTTTGAATATTTGATGGAGAAGATCTAACTCCCTTTGTTTCTCAAATCCAAAAGTTAAAACTCCTTTGGTCTTATTGTAGAGTGAAGATATACCTGCAAGAACCTTAAGCATGGATAATATATTTGAAACAAAACATTCAAGTGAAAAGAACTAGATACATGCTACTTGTGCTAGATTGTTAGCCATCATGTACATGATCTACAACTTAAGAGCCTCAAATGAAATGTAAAACAATATCACCTCAATATCAAGTGAAGCAATGCACATCAAAAGCCTCCACGTTTTTGACCTCCAAAGTCTCAACTTTATTCTCAATTAAAAGCGTTTACAATTTCATCAGAGTTTCGATGCATCAGAAAATCCATGAGATAATAACCCCTAAGGGCCTCTCTTTATAGTAAAACACACTAGCTAGCCCTAGGTCGAATTGGCAATGGCAAGTAGGTCGAATTCCAATCAATCAAGGGCTTGGAGAGGTGAGCAATAGTCAAAGTCGAGTTGTTGGTTGGTGAAAGGGCATGAGGTGGCAAGGACTCGACTTTGGGAAGTAACATCCAACGAATAGGCATGCTACAACAAGGAAGTGCGAGCTAGTATGAGGGTTGACGTGAGCTAGGGTATGAAGGGCGTGAGCTTGTGGTAGGTTGCGAGCTAGTTCAATGGATGACAAGTGGAAAAAGGTAGGTGCTAATTCGTATGGGTGGGGCATGGGATATATCACAACCAACAACCATATTCCAACAAGGCTAGAACTCGAGTTTGAGGAAGATTGATGTGAGGGTTTGAGGAGAGCGAGTTAGTTTGGTGGAGACACATGTAAGATGGTAGGTACTAACTCGATATTGAATGGGAGCCAAGCTTGGTAGGTGTGGTGAGTCATGAGGGCGCCCACCTTTAACTTTAATGCTAACCACCAACCCAATCATCACATGCCAACACACCAAATCGATTTATGCATGAGGAGGGCGAATTTGTTTGAATGGATAATCTTCTAGTGACTGGATGGTTGACTGGGAAGACTTGGAGTTGATTGGAATCCTCCTAAATGCTCATTGCCATGTCATTTAGCCTTTTATTTTAATCAAATTGATTAATTTTGGAGAGATTTGGATTATCTCCAAAATAATCAATTTTATTATTTTAATTAATAATTTCTCTGTAAATGACTTTTCAGAGAAAATGTTAATTACGGGGCTGAATTGACATCCGAAAGTTGGGTTTAGCTGCTCCATGGGTCATGTGTGATTTTTGGCTTATCAAACGAGCCATCAATCACTGAATTCGGACCCCGGATGACTGACATATTACAAATTATTATTTCTCTATTTAAACTGTAGAGAAATTTATTAAATTTAAAAAAAATAAATAAAACCCAAATTTCGACGGACCCAGTAAAATTTTTTCGAAATTTTTTCTGAGGGTTTTATGGACCTAGGACATGACCGACACCTATTCTAACAGTGTCTAGTAGGCTTATATACATTAGTTGGCCTCTAATAACCCCCCATGGCCAAATTTTCAAAATCGGGCATTCCAGCTTTGGAGGAGCGGGAGAAAACCTCATCGATTATATCTCGCCTTAAGCAAAGTATAATTGACAAGGGAAAAAACTCCTTGGAATACCTTAGTTGCTTAATCCAGTCATGAGGAACCGAGGCACTCAGATCCTACTAGCACACTTTATTACAAACCCCCATGGGGCCATGGTCATGTCGACTCAAAAAACAAAACAAGCTAACCACAACTGGCTAGCCACAATATGTTGGATCATCTGATACACTGGAATCAAACATTTATCATGTTTGTCAAATGGCGGCTCTCCAGAAAATCCAACTATGGTACAAAAAGTTGGTAACAGTTTGCATAGCGCACCTCTCGCACTTAGAGAGGAAGAAGTATTCTTTCTGATCTGTCAAACACTAGACTGAGCAGGGCTTGCTCAATAATGCGATCTTTCCCCCTCAGTCACATATGACACAAGGCCCCTTTGAGCCCTCTTTTGACTCCATTCGCCCCTCTGATATACTGGCACTGGCCTTTCCTTGAGGACTGATCCTCCTAGCTTTCCCATCACCTATTAAAAACTTATTTTTCTGTTACATTTGTTTCTCTAAGGCAGCCTCTTCATTTCACCTTGCCCTCCATTGCACCTGCCTTAGCAATCCTACCTTAGGGATACCCCCCTTGAGTTGCAGAAGAGCCAACCTGAAGCGAAGAGGAGAGGAGTGTGGTGACATTGGCCTCTCTCCTGAGAGTTGTCATCCAGCTGGTGTGTTACATTTTGGGCTTCAACACACGCATGCCAGTTTTGAGAGATAACAGGTGCCACCTCAACAAGAGGTGTGCCCCCTCTCCTTGGTTCTTTCTCCCAACAAGTAAGAGGATGCCACATAAGAGATGTGCCCCTTTCATGAGGGAGGGCGCAATCCCCTCTGGAGACAAACTTGCCCTCACCAAAATCCTGATTGAAATCACTTGATAGTATGATACTGATTGATTTGATCTCCGATATGATCCATAGTTGAACTGGAACATGTCCCCGGCAAGATTCCTTTGATTTTCTCATATCTTTGATTTTTTTAACTTTTTATTCACTTTTTTTATTTTTTGAGAGAATTTTAATCTAAGTGATAAATAATCACTCAAGTACTTAGGAAAATGGGTTTAAGGGTAATATGGGTGCTCCGGGTTAGAAAACAAGCACCCCAATATTGAATTTCACCTCCTAACCGCTTTTTTATGAGATTTTCAATTTTTACATTAAAAACATTAAAAATAGTCCCATTTGCAGGAAATGTTTTATGTGCAAAAACAAAAATAAAACCTAGGGGGACCTAGTACATGTCCATGTGACTCATTATTGATGGATAGCATGTTAAAATACATAGGTCCTTAGACTTTAATAACCTCCCAAGGTTTATCCACCATGGCGGATGCTCCAGCTTTGTAGGTGTGAGTGAAAAACTCATAAATTATGCGTCGCTGAAAAGCAATGCATAATAACTAAGGAAAAAACACTCAAGTGTACCACATTGATGTATAAACCTAAGGTAGGCCAAGTCTGTTACAAAAGACACCCCGCTAGACCAACTTACTACAATTCCCTGTGGGGCATGAACATGCAAAATTTGAAAAAAGGGCCAAAACTGGCCGGCTGAACCTCTGAACACTGGATTTGAACAAGTACATTGGTTCGATCTTCACCGGCTCACTTGACAACCAACGAAGTACAACTTAGGTGGTAACAGAGTTGAATACATTAATCTAAACTTTAAAGAAACAGATGCAGATAGATCTATAGTGGAGAATTAATTTCCTGCTCAGTGATAATCAACTTGTTAAACATTTAAGATTCATTATTATTATTTGCATATTATTACTTAATAAATGTAGATAAGTATATGCACTTTATCATTTCCCTATAATAGATAACAAAAGGTAGTAGATTAATTATAGAAATATCAAAAGATGATTAGCTATATAGATATGTAAAGGGTCTATTGCTAGTGCTTTTAAGTTTTTGTTTCAGAAATTTGATATCTAGAGGACAAAGAAAATATCTCACAGACTAATTAGAGAAGCCTTTTAATGTTAATCTTCTAGTTCTAGCAATTCATATATATATATATATATATATATTTTAGGGTAATTTTTATACACACTATTTATGGTTCTTGGTAAATACATTAATAGTAACATGCTCTAAAGTAAATTTTGTTCCCTTTTTCTGTAGGCTTGTATTGAGGAAAATGATGACATAATAAGAGTTAACTATACATTTAAGATGTTGGTAAATGTAGGTTTATGTAAAAGTGAGTGCATTCTTCCGTGTGTCAAGGAAGCCTTATCCCTATGATGACACATGCCTCCTTTTGTCTGAATTAATTGCCAGCTATGGTGCTCAACGCCTCATGTGGGGGAGGTAAGTCAATAGTATAAAGTTTTATTCAGAGTATAGAAGAATTTATTCTTCCAAAATATTGTCAAATGTATATAATTTTATGCATGGTATATAAGAATTTATTCTTCCAAAATATATATAAGTATTATTCTTTTATTTTTCTCCTTTGTATTCAAGCATACAGTCACTTGATTCACAAAATGTTATGCACACTTGTAGTCTTCAAATATATATACCTACATAGAAAATAAGACTGCAGATATAGAAACCACTGCTAACCATACATAGGGACAATCAACCCTAACTTGGAAAACCAGAACTACCTAGCAAACATGACAAGCTCATAAAACAAAACCAACATTGCAAAAAATATTACAAGCTCAAATGATCTAGAGAGGGAAACAATCTGTATAATACAAGCCATAGAGCACTAAAAACAGTCTCTTATACTTCCCAACCTGCAAACCCATGAAACATAAATAGAATGTTTGCAATTATAATTCTCTTCAATACGTTATATAACAGCCACAAGGCAGCCCTCAGCCCACTTACCGCAGTCTGCAAATAAAATCCAGACTGTCTAACTTGGCTGCCCCCACAAGACCAGCATTACACCTACACAGAAAACATCAGAAGATCAGTCACTAAATGCATTTTACTACTGTATTAAGGTGCTGCCTTATCAGAGATAAAATGATGATCTGAAATTTTACTTACACAGGTTTGTAAAACAGTATTACAGTCTGATATATATTAGCTACTTGATGACATAATTGCACAGAATTTGAAATACTCCTTACATGCACCATTTATGATTTTTCATTACCATAAACTGGACAATTAAGAGAAGGAATTTAATATTTCTGTTGTTATAACATACTGTGGCAAGGGTTAATAGAAGGTGAAGTGTCCACATTTTAATTTTCTGATTCTCTAAGGATACACTGTGTTCTTCATTGGTTGATGTCACAATCTTTTTCACTACTGCTGATATTAATATATTTCTTTGATTAAAGGTGTTAGTGAATATTCCCATTCCATTATTATCTTCATAGTTAATTGTTAACACACTTACTGCTGCTAGTTTGTCATATTGTATCAACTGTGAGGTTTCATTATATCAGCTCTTATTGGCTTACTATATGCAATTGTTGATGCAACCACATTGAATAATATATGGTCACCTGTTGGTATTTTGTGTAAATGGTCTTTTACATGCTTGAATGTCTTCAAATGCTATATATCATTTGTTTAGCATGCCTTGAATGTTAATAACATTATTGAAAGATCTATGTTTTCATGCTCATTGAAGGATCTCTTCATATGATTGATTGCTTACACAAATACATTGAATATCTACATCTTATTTAGCATCTACAGACACTTTCCATGAATAGCATGTCTCCCTTATTCGTTTAAGATCATCATCTAAGGAACTGGTGACTAATATTCTTGTCAAAGAAGACATAGCTTTTCTCGTGCTAAGGTGTCCTGCAGACCACATAAGGGCTCTTCCCCTTGGAGGTTCCGACTCTCTTAAGAAATTAGGGAATTGACTAAGGTGATAGTGGTCACTTCTCCCATATTTGTCATCGGAGGCTATCCCTGCTAGTTCATCAGGTAACATTTTTTGCGCCGTTGACGTGGACATTTCAAAGATTGAAGTGGTTTATTCGGAGTCAGTACGCCCTTGGAAAAATGACACTTGATAATCTTCAAGTTACATCCTCATATTTAAAACATATATTTGTCTTTAAGGACTAACCTGACAGGTTTTATCTGGCGACTCCATCAAGAACTCAGGTACGCCCCTTGCTCCATATCTCGGTGGGATTTGCTTAGTCTAACTTTGCAGGTCTCTCATGGCGACTCCACCTAGACAAAATTCAAAGAGATATCCGACAATGGCTAATTCTAAAGGTACGCTTCTCTCCGTTCTCAGTCATATATTGTTAGAAATAAAGGATCGTGTGCAGGAGAGGTTGGTAAGTAGTCAACAAACCTTTGATACTTTACTTGATATACATAAGCTTTTTGTTGCTCCTTACATTAAAGTTAACATGGCATTCGCTGCTTTTGATTTCACAGGTATTCCTGGGTATCCTAACCAAGCATTAAAGTTCAAAGACATTAGAGAATTTCCAGTGTTTTCTGGCTCAAATGCTATTACCGCTGCTCAACAATGGGATGCTATTGAACGTTGTTTTATGCTCATTGACACTACTGATCTAGATGTTAAGTTTAAGGCTTTTGCTTCTTGTTTAATTGACGAAGCTGCAAAATGGTTTAAATCATTGCCTTCTCAAAGTATTGCTAATTATGCTGATTTAAAGACTAAATTCTTTGATAGATGGCAAGTAAAGAAAGATCCTATGATGTTTAATAATGCTTTGATGACTATTAAAAGAAGTGAAAATGAGACCATTGAAGAGTTTGATCGCAGGTTTGACAGGATTATAAAAGAGTTCCCTGCAGATTGCAAACCTCAAGACCCAATGATCTTATCATACTACTTAAAGGCATTTTCAGGCGATTTCATGTTTCATCTCAGTTTGGACAGACCAGGGGATCTTGCAGTTGCTAAGAAGAAGGTAAGGGTTCTAGATGACAGTTGGAAGGCAGCTAACAGGCCTGACACCTCTGGCCATTCAAGAGCTAAACCAGAACCAAAGAACAAGGCCTCTTCTTCCAGTGAATGCCTTGATCCGATGAACATATTGCTTGAAGAGATGAGACAGTTGAGGGTTGACATGACTCAACAAACTACTACCATGTAGAACCGAATTGTGTAGCTGGAAAGAAATCAACAGCCTAGTCAACCTAGATTACCGTCAAAGAATTTCAATAAAGCCCCTTCACAACAACAAAGGTCTCGTTCATCCTTGGAGCCTACCAATGTAGTTAGTGATTTTCCATATAATTGCAAGGCGTGGCGTAGCTTCCATGATGAAAAGACTTGTGCCTACTTTGTGGAGTACATGAGGAACAACATTCCTTTCAAAGAAGATGACCACGAGGTATGTAATTTCTTTAAAAGAATGCAATTTAGTTTATCTAATGAGCATATGCAGGAAGTCATAAAAGGTTCTATTGACGCGGACAAAGTAAATAAGCTTCTCGGAGAAATGCCTCCTCAGGAACAGATTAGAAAATGGTATGAAAACAGGACTATAGGGGATACTTATCAAAGAAGAAGGTTCCCTCCAGTAAGTATAGAAAAGGAAAAGGTTTCTTCCCCGCCACAGGTAAGTGCAGGTAGGCTTCCTATTGATTTATTTACTGATGAGCCTTTGAGGATCGATGCTATAGGGGCCCTTGGACAAGCAACCATTGGTCAATAAGACTGAAGAAGAGGATACTCCGATCATATTGTCCAATATGCTACCAACCGAGAATAAGAACCCTAGACAGAAACCCTTCTTTATTTCCTAATGAATTGGTGATTTGGTTTTACATAATTGTATGTTTGATTCGGGTGCTTCCACTAACATTATGCCATTAGCTGCAATGAAAAGTTTAGGTTTGAAGATATCAAAACCATACAAGAACATCTGCGCTGTGGATTCTCGAGAAGTGAAGGTCTGTGGGGTGGTGGTAGATGTCCCAGTTCGGTTGGTAGTACATCCTACCATAATGATAAAGATGGATATCGTTGTCATTGATTTACCAGAGTCATGGGGTATGTTGTTATCCAGGAAATTTGGCTTAGATTTGGGAGGGAGTTTACAGTTGGATTTATCATATGCCACGGTGCCCACTCCTGAAGGTGGACTCACATTACTCTGCAGAGGGAGACTATGCGAAACACCACGTGGAGAATCCCGAAGAAATGGAAAATGAGTACATTTGTCAAAATAACATCGGGTCATACGCAACACTTACTACAGAGGTTGCTCCTCAGATAGACACTGACAAGTTCTGGACTTTACATTTCGACGGGGCAAAATGCCAAGCAGGTATGGGTGCAGGTGTTGTATTGATGTCTTCGGGGTATGAAGAGCATTGTTTTTCATTCCGATTAGAATTTGATGGTACTAACAATACTGCTGAATATGAAGCTCTATTACTGGGTGTTAACATGGCTAAAGATTATGGTATAAAATTATTACATGTGTTTGGTGATTCTGACCTGATTGTATTCCAAGTCGAGGGAAAATTTTCTTGTAAAAATACGTAATTGAAAAGATACAGGGATGCAGTTAGGTTGGTTATTGGAGAATTCCATGCCTTATCATTAGAGGCCATTTCGAGAGTACCGAATCAGACAACTGACGTGCTTGCAGTTTTCGCATCTACTTTCGACTTGACTGATACAATACAGGATATAGGGAAAGTTCAAATGGTGTTCCGCCCTTCCGTGCCTGACAACTTTGATGATTGGGAAGTACTCGATGACGACAGACAGATCTGCAGGTTCATGTCCAACGTGGAAGAATACTCAAACAACCATATCAATTGGAGAGAGGAAGGATCCACAGAACAACCTGATTACAATCCTATCCCAATGGAGAAGGTCTCTCTAGAAAGAATATTTGACAGGGATGATCGATGCAAACAGAAAATGGAAATATCTTTGGATCCCAGATATGAAGAAGTAAACATTGGTTCACAAGAAGACCCTGGTCCGATAAAGGTGGGAAAAGCACTAAACTCTCAGGAAAGAAAATAAGTGATTGATTTGGTCCGAGAATTCAGAGATGTGTTTTCCTGGTCGTATGATGAGCTCAAGACATACGATAAGAACATAATTCAGAATGCTATAACTCTGGAAGAAAATGCTAAACCTCATCGACAGAAGTTACGAAAGATAAATCCGAAGTTAGCTCCATTGGTGAAAAATGAATTACAAAAAATGATTGAAACTAAGATACTAGCTCCGATCAGATATTCAGAATGGCTTTCTAATCTCGTCCCTACCAGAAAGAAGATGGGAGATGTCCAAGTATGTGTTGATTTTACAAACTTAAACGTTGTCTCAAAGAAGGACAACTACCTATTCCTGAATATGGAGCTTTTGCTACAAAGGATTACAGGCTCACAGATGATGTCCTTTCTTGATGGTTTTTCGGGCTTCAATCAAGTGGCAGTTAAAAAAGATCGAGCTAAAACAACTTTCACTACTCCTTGGGGCACTTATCAGTTTTTGCGGATGCCATTTGGTTTGATGAATGCCGAGGCCACATTCTAGAGAGCCATGGATTTTGCTTTTAGGGACATCATGTAGAAAATCTTGGAAATATACGAAGATGATTTGACGGTCTATTCCAAGGAAAGAAAGAACCACATCAAGCATCTACAACAGGTATTTGAACGTTGCCGCAGGTATGGCATTTCCTTAAACCCTATGAAGTCTATTTTGGGGGTCATTGAAGGTAAATTGCTGCCATATTGTTACGCATGAAGGTGTTAAAATTGATCCCGATAGAGTTAAGGCTATCATGGAGATACCATTGCCTAAACATCTTAAAGCCTTGAGGTCTTTCTTTGGAAAAATTAATTTCATTCATAGGTTTATACCCAATTTTGCTGAACTTACTAAACCTTTGAATAAGTTGCTTAAGAAAGATGCAGAGTTTAGGTGGACCAATGAATCAAAGAAAACTTTTGAAGGCATCAAGGATGCGATTACTCGAGCTCCGGTGTTGGTAAGTCCGGACTATTCCAAACCTTTCCAAATATTTTCTTTTGCATCTGCTAACACCATTGCAGGAGTTCTCCTTCAAAAGAATGAAAAGAACAAAGAACAACCAATTGCTTTTATGAGTAAAGCCTTGAGTAGCACAGAAGTGAAGTATCATAGCATGGAAAAGCAAGCTTACTCCTTGGTGATGTCACTAAAGCACTTCAGAGTGTATATCGGGTACTCGAAGATTATGGCTTATGTTCCTCATCCGACAGTTAAAGAAATATTGAAGCAGCAAGATGGTTTAGACGCTCGAGCCAAATGGATTACGAAAAGGAGTATGGCTTGGAGATCCATCCTACTAAGTTGATCAAAGGTAGAGGACTAGCTCAGTTATTGGCGGAAGGAAATGAAAAGGCCTTGGCCCTAATAGAAGAAAGGATACCTATGATTTCAATGGTCAAAGAGGCCATAACACAGTGCGACTGGTACAAAGACATTGTATACTTTCTGCAAAATCTTTCATGTCCCAGTCTCTAACTAGTTCACAGAAAGAGAGCTTTGAAATTGAAGGCATCCAAATACTGTTTCGTGGATATAGCTGCAGACGATGGATGGATTCAAGGACTTGGTTGGAAGAATCCAGATGGGATTATTCTCACCTACATCGAACCTCCCAAAGCTGAAGAATTGAAGGAATTCCACTAGGGACTTTGCAAAGGGCAACATGTAGCATCTACAACCATGCATAAGATCATGAGATCAGGATATTATTGGCCCAACATCTTTCAGGACGTATACAAGTATGTGCGGAGTTGTCAGCCATGTCAATTGTTTACATGGAAACAAAAACTCTCGACCTTACCGCTTCAGCCAATTATAATTGAAGCACCATTCCAGCAATGGGGCATAGACTTCATCAGTGAATTCAAAGAAAACTTGAGTAACGACCATAAGTGGATTTTAACAGCTACAGATTACTTTACTAAATGGGTCGAAGCCATTCGAACGAAGCGGTCTACAACCCAGGGGACTATAGACTTCTTGGAAGACAGGATTATCACCTGTTTTGGTATGCCAACCAAGATTGTGATGGATAATGCACCAGCTTTCATAGGAGGGGAATTATCTACCATTTGCTTCGACTACGACCGACGACAATAAAAGATCTTGGGATAGTAAATTGAAGTATGCAGTTTGGGCAGACAGAATCACTGTGAAGGAATCTACTAAGAAGAGCCCGTTTGTGTTAGTCTATGGATTGGATGTTACACTACCAATCAATTTGAAGCTGCCTATATCAAGATGCTCCAGCAGAATGTTGACGATCCAGATAAATACCAAAGAAGAATCAACAACTTGATAGAACTGGATGAGAATCGAAGGAAGGCTTTTGATCACTTGACAGAACATCAAGACAAAGTCAAAGGAAGATTTGATAAGAAAGCTCGCCAGCGCAACTTCCAGTTAGTCGACTCGGTACTCTTGTGGAACAAAAGAGGAGAACAATCAGGTAAGCACGAAAAATTTGAAAGTTTATGGTTAGGTCCATACTAGATTACTAGCATTGTAGGTCCAAGTACATTCCGGTTGCGCCACCTGGATGGCCAACGATCCCTCGTCTTGTCAATGGACAGTTACGAAAGAGGTACTTTACAGGAGATATCTGATCCTCTGTATCTTCATGTTAGTTGATTTAATAGTTGTTCATTATTCGATTCATTAGTTGGTTTATTAGTCATTGTGTCGTTATTCGTTGTTAGTTTGCGTTTATTTTATTTTATTTTTACGACGAATAGGGCAGGACAGAATTGTCTGCCTCATGGTAGTTTGATGTCACTAGTTATTTGACGTGTGTGTAGGTCTACAGGTACCCAGATGATTCATGGATTCTCGAGCACCCTCAGGAGGAGTACTCATCCCGCAGTTGGAGCCAGTGTTACTTGGTACCAGTACCTTCACACCTACAGATATGCCCCAGGGAGAGAGGGTCTTTTTCCTGACCAGGGGGGTGTTACCCAGCCTTTTTCTGGGTAGGGGTTATGGCCAAACTCTTTGGTTTCTCCATTGGAAGTACTATGCCTTAGTGGCATAGCTAACTGCCTCATGAAAGGGCTTGAAGCCCCGAGGTTGGTGTCCGGGGCTTCCAGGGGTGGGTCACTGGGTCACATGAGCCCCACCTTGATTTTATCATTCCAGTGGCAGATCTTTCAGCATTGAGGCATATGTCTCTCCTCCAGGTCACCTTCTACACCCTTCGGGTCCTCCAGTTCACCAGTGCTCTCTCTCCTTGGGCTCCTCTTGATGATGACGTCATCCTCCAGGCCAGGCTACATTGTTTGATTAGGGGGGGCGTTGAGGGATTTTCACTACTGTTGGGGTTAGATGGGGTATGACGACCACCCCTCCGCACTTTAGCCTTCAGATCAGAGTGATATGCTTGTTTTTAGCTGTTTAGTCATGTATGGGTAAATTCTAGGGAAAATGTCCCAAATTACCCATAGATTTGATTATTTTATATTAGTTTTGTTTTAATTTTAAGTTGACATTTTAAAAGACATGTCGGTCTGGATATTTTATAAAGTGAGTGTGAGAAGGTATAAATAGACTTCTCCTCACTTCATTTTGAGATAACAACTTATGGGATAAAAAAATTTATGATAATTTTTTCCCTCACTAGGGCTCTTGGATTGATGCACACCTCTTGAGGAAGGGATTTTCTTGTGGTTTGGAGCAATTTCTTTGGAGTATCTTTTGTTCATGCTTCTTGCTAAGGTGATGCTAGAGTTGTTAGTCTGACACATGCACAAGGAGGTATCTATGCTTTCTTTTGATGTCTCTTTGTTAATTGTTGGAGAATGATGCTTGTTTAGGGTTGAATGGTAGCCATTAATGCTGCATTTTGTCTTAACTAGGTCATTTTCTGCCTTTAGTCACCATAGCATTGTTAGGACCTCCTCCAAAGGAATCCTTCTTGGGCTTCAACTTTAGGTCTTCAAGTTTTGCCATAACTGGGGCTTCATTAACCAACCTTTTGAGGTTGTTAAGGCCCTAGTTTCCAAACTTGCCACGTACCATCTCAAGAGGGGAAGCCTCTTTCCTTGATGCCCTAGGGTTAGGCTAGAATCTTTTAAAACCCTAAGTTGCCATATTTTCCACATTTTTTAAAACCCTAGATTGTGAATTTTGTAATTATTAGATTATTGAATTAATTTGTTGGTTTAGCTAGGTCTGATTTTATATCTTTTTGTATTTAATTTCATAAAAACAAAATTCTAAAACCCTAAAAAACTAACCTAAAACCCTAACTGCAGTCCTGAAGTGCCCTAGCGGCCTCATCATCCCTCTTTTCCATCTTTGCTCTCCTCTCCTTCCAGCTCGCCTCCCTTCCCTCCATCTTTCTCCACATTCGCCCTCCTTCATCTCCAGCTCAACCCTCCTCTTCCTTTCCTCTTCCTTGACCCACGACCTTGCTTTTTCCTTCCCTCACTTCTCCTTTGTTTTCCCCCCTTCACCATCATCCCCATCCTCCTCTACCTTCCTCTCCTTCCCTTTCCCCAAGCTTTTTCTTGGCCTTCGGTCATCACCTTTTGTGGTTTGGCCACAGCTATGACAGCCTCAAGGCAACCCTCAACCCACTTACCACAGCCTACAATAAAATCGACACTGTCTAACTTGGCTCCCCCCACAAGACCAACAAAAAACATTAGAAGATCAATCACTAAATGCATTTTACTACTGTATTAATTTGTTGCCTTATCATAGATAAAAGGATGATCTGAAATTTTACTTACACAGGTTTGCAAAACAGTATTATAGTCTAATATATGTTAGCTACTTGATGACATAATTGCACAGAATTTGAAATATTCCTTGCATGCACCATTTATGATTTTCCATTACCATAAACTTGACAATTAATGGAAGGAATTTAATATTTCTGTTGTTATAACATATTGTGGCAAATGTTAATAGAAGGTGACGTGTCCACATTTTAATTTTTTTATTGTCTAAGGATACACTGTGTTTCTCATTGGTTGATGTCACAAGCTTTTTCACTACTGCTGATATTAATATATTACTTTGATTAAAGGTGTTAGTGAATATTCCCATTCCATTATTATCTTCATAGTTAATTGTTAACACACTTACTGCTGCTAGTTTTGTCATACTGTATCAACTGTGAGGTTCCATTATATCAGCTCTTATTGGCTTACTATATGCAATTGCTAATGCAACCACATTGAATAATATATGGTCACCTGTTGGTATTTTGTGTAAATGGTCTTTTACATGCTTGAATGTCTTCAAATGCTATATATCATTTGTTAAGCATACCTTGAATGTCAATAACATTATTGAAAAATCTATGTTTTCATGCTCGTTGAAGGATCTCTTCATATGATTGATTGCTTACACAAATACATTGAATATCTACATCTTATTTAGCATCTACAGAAACTTTCCATGAATAGCATGTCTCCCTTATTCATTTAAGATCATCATCTAAGGCACTGGTCACTAATATTGTTGTCAAAAAAGACATAGCTTTTCTTGTGCTAAGGTGTCTTGCAGACCACATAAGGGCTCTTCCCCTTGGAGGGTCCGACTCTCCTAAGAAGTTAGGGAATTGGCTAAGGTGACAGTGGCCATTTCTCTCATATTTGTCATTGAAGGCTAACCCTGCTAGTTCATCCGGTAACATTTTTGGCATCGTTGCCGGGGACATTTCAAAGATTGAAGTGGTTTATCCGGAGTCAGTACACCCTTGGCAAAACGACACCCGATAAGATTCAAGGTACGTCCTCATATTTAAAACATATATTTATCTTTAAGGACTAACCTGGCAGGTTTTATCTGGCGACTCCATCAAGAACTCAGGTACACCCCTTGCTCCATATCTCGGTGGGATTGGCTTAGTCTAACTTTGCAGGTCTCTTTCGGCGATTCCACCTAGACAAAATTCAAAGAGATATCCGACAAAGGCTAATTCTAAAGGTACGCTTCTCCCCGATCTCAGTCATATATTGTTAAAAAGAAAGGATCGTGTGCAAGAGAGGTTGGTAAGTAGTCAATAAACGTTTGATACTTTACTTGATATACATAAGCTTTTTGTTGCTCCTTACATTCAAGTTAACATGGCATTCACTGCTTTTGATTTCACGAGTATTCCTAGGTATCGTAACCAAGCATTAAAGTTCAAAGACATTAGAGAGTTTCCCATGTTTTCTGGCTCAAATGCTATTACCGCTGCCCAACATTGGGATGCTATTGAACGTTGTTTTATGCTCACTAACACTACTCATTTGGATGTTAAGTTTAAGGCTTTAGCTTCTTGTTTAATTGACGAAGCTGCAGAATGGTTTAAATCATTGCCTGCTCAAAGTATTGCTAATTATGCTGATTTAAAGACTAAATTCTTTGATAGATGGCAAGAAAAGAAAGATCCTATGATGTTGAATAATGCTTTGATGACTATTAAAAGAAGTGAAAATGAGACCATTGAAGAGTTTGATCGCAGGTTTGACAGGATTATAAAACAGTTCCCTGCAGATTGCAAGCCTCAAGACCCAATGATCTATCATACTACTTAAAGGCATTTTCAGTCAATTTCATGTTTCATCTCAGTTTGGACAGACCAGGGGATCTTGCAGCTACTAAGAAGAAGGTAAGGGTTCTAGACGACAGTTGGAAGGCATCTAGAAGGCTCGACACCTCTGTCCATTCAAGAGCTAAACCGGAACCAAAGAACAAGGCCTCTTCTTCCAGTGAAGGCCCCGATCCGATGAACATATTGATTGAAGAGATGAGACAGTTGAGGGTTGACATGACTCAACAAACTACTACCAAGCAAAACCAAATTGTGCAGCTGGAAATAAATCAGCAACCTAGTCAGCCTAGATTTCCGCCAAAGAATTTCAATAAATCCCCTTCACAACAGCAAAGGCCTCATTCATCCTTGGATCCTACCAATGCGGTAAGTGATTTTCCATATTATTGCAGGGCGTGGCGTAGTTTCCATGACGAAAAGACTTGCACCTACTATATGGAGTACATCATGAACGGCATTCCTTTCGAAGAAGATGACTCCAAGGTATGTAATTTATTTGAAAGAAAGCAATTTAGTTTATCTAATGAGCATATGCAGGAAGTCAGAAAAGGTTCTATTGACACGAACAAAGTAAATAAGCTTCTCGGAGAAATGCCTCCTTCGGAACAAATTAGAAAATGGTATGAAAACAAGACTGTATGGGATACTTATCAAAGAAAGAAGAAGGTTCCCTCCAACAAGTATAGAAAAGGAAAAGGTTCCTTCCCCACCACAAGTGCAGATAGGCCTCCTGTTGATTTAGTTACTAATGAGCCTTTGAGGATCGATGTTACAGGGGCCCTTAACCCTATGAGGATATTGGTGCCGATATCCGAGTTAGCAACGATTCCATCAGTTAGAGAGCAAATTGCAGAACACTTCCACCTTCAAGATCAGATCCGGGACAAGCAACCAATGGTCAATCCGACTAAAGAAGAGGATACTCCGATCATATTGTCCAATATGCTACCAACCGAGAATAAGAACCCTGGAAATAAACCCTTCTTTATTTCCTTATGCATTGGTAATTTGGTTTTACATAATTGTATGTTTGATTCTGGTGCTTCCACTAATGTTATGACATTAGTTGTAATGAAAAGGTTAGGTTTGAAGATATCAAGACCATATAGGAA
Organism: Larix kaempferi; assembly: GCA_027924585.1. Classification (NCBI taxonomy): domain Eukaryota; kingdom Viridiplantae; phylum Streptophyta; class Pinopsida; order Pinales; family Pinaceae; genus Larix; species Larix kaempferi. Next base: position 10,400,634 of record BSBM01000348.1, on the reverse strand, counting down.
CATATGCGCTATGGATTCTCGAGAAGTGAAGGTCTGTGGGGTGGTGGTAGATGTCCCAGTTCGGTTGGCAGTACATCCTACCATAATGATAAAGATGGATATCGTTCTCATTGATTTACCAGAGTCGTGGGGTATGTTGCTATCCAGGAAATTTTGCTCAGATTTGAGAGGAAGTTTACAATTGGATTCATCATATGCCACGGTTCCCACTCCCGAAGGCAGATACATTACTCTACAGAGGGAGACTATGCGGAAACACCACATGGAGGATCCCTAAGCACCAAAAAAAAGTACATTTGTCAAAATGACATCGGGTCATACGCAGTACTTACTACAGAAGTTGCTCCTCAGATAAACACTAAAAAGTTGTGGACTTTACACTTCGATGGGGAAAAATGCCAAGCAGGTATGGGTGCACGTGTTGTATTGATATCTCCCAAGTATGAAGAGCATTGTTTTTAATTCCAATTAGAATTTGATGGTACTAACAATATTGCTGAATATGAAGCTCTATTACTGGGTCTTAACATGGCCAAAGATTGTGGTATAAAATTATTACATGTGTTCGGTGATTCTGACCTAATTGTATGCCAAGTCAAGGGAAAATTTTCTTGTAAAAAGACGCAATTGAAAAGATATAGGGATGCAGATAGGTTGGATACTGAAGAATTCCATGCCTCATCATTAGAGGCCATTCCGAGACTACAGAATCAGACAACTGATGCACTTGCAGTTTTCGCATCTACTCTCGACTTGACCGATATAGTACAGGATACAGGGAAAGTTCAAATGGTGTTCCATTCTTCTGTGCTTGACAACTTTGACGATTGGGAAGTATTCGATGACGACAAACTGATCCGCAGGTTTATGGCCAATGTGGAAGAATACTCAAACAACCATATTGATTGGAGAGAGGAAGGATCCACATAACAACCTGATTACAATCCTATCCCAATGGAGAAGGTCTCTCTAGAAAGAATATTTGACAGGGATGATCGGTGCCAATAGAAAGTGGAAATGTCTCTGGATCCCTGATATGAAGAAGTAAATATTGGTTCACAAGAAGACCTTCGTTTGATAAAAGTGGGCAAAACACTAAACTCTCAGGAAAGAAAAGAAGTGATTAATCTAGTCTGAGAATTCAAAGATGTGTTTGCCTGGTCATATTATGAGCTCAAGACATACGATAAGAATATAATTCAACATGCTATACCTCTGGAAGAAAATGCGAAACCTCATCGACAGAAGTTACGAAAGATAAATCTGAACTTAGCTCCATTGGTGAAAAAAGAATTAACCACAGATATTCAAAATGGCTTTCTAATCCGGTCCCTACCAGAAAGAAGACAAGAGATGTCCGAGTATGTGTTGATTTCAAAAACTTGAATGTTGTCTCAAAGAAGGACAACTACCCACTCCCGAATATGGAGCTTTTGCTACAAAGGATTACCGACTCACAAATGATTTCCTTTCTTGATGTTTTTTCGGGCTTCAATCAAGTGGTGGTTGAAAAAGAAGATCGAGCTAAAACAACTTTTACTACTCCTTGGGGCACTTATCAGTATTTGTGGATGCCATTCGGTTTGATGAATGCCGGGGCCACATTCCAGAGAGCCATGGATTATGCTTTTAGGGACATCATGCAGAAAATCTTGGAAATATACGAAGATGATCTGAGGGTCTATTCCAAGGAAAGAAATAACCACATCAAGCATCTACAATAGGTATTTGAACGTTGCTGCAGGTATTCCATTTCTTTAAACCCTAAGAAGTCTATTTTGGGGGTCACTGAAGGTAAATTGCTAGGCCATATTCTTACGCGGGAAGGTGTTAAAATTGATCCCGATAGAGTTAAGGCTATAAAGGAGATACCATTGCCTAAACATCTTAAAGCCTTGAGGTCTTTCTTTGGAAAAATTAATTTCATTCATAGGTTTATACCCATATTTGTTGAACTTACTAAACCTTTGAATAAGTTGCTTAAGAAAGATGCAGAGTTCAGGTGGACCGATGAATCAAAGAAAGCTTTTTGAAGACATCAAGGATGCAATTACTCGAGCTCCGATGTTGGTAAGTCTGAACTATTCCAAACCTTTCCAAATTTTTTCTTTTGCATCTGCTGACACCATTGTAGGAGTTCTCCTTCAAAAGAATGAAAAGAACAAAGAACAACCAATTGCTTTTATGAGTAAAGCCTTGAGCATCAAATAAGTGAAGTATCATAGCAAGGAAAAGCAAGCTTACGCCTTGGTGATGTCACTAAAGCACTTTAGAGTGTATATCGGGTACTCGAAGATTATGGCTTACGTTCCTCATCCGACAGTGAAAGAAATATTGAAGCAACAAGATGGCTTAGACGCTTGAGCCAAATGGATTACGAAAATACAAGAGTATGACTTGGAGATCCAGCCTACTAAGTTGATCAAAGGCAGAGGACTAGCTCAGTTATTGGTGGAAGGAAATTAAAAGGCCTTGGACCTAACAAAAGAAATGCTTCCTATGATTTCAGTGGTCAAAGAGGCCATAGCGCTGTGCGTCTGGTACAAAAACATTGTATGCTTTTTGCAGAATCTTTCATGTCCCAGTCACTTACCAGATCATAGAAAGAGATCTTTGAAATTGAAGGAATCCAAAAACTGTTTCATGGATATAGCTGCAGACGATGGATGGATTCAAGGACTTGGTTGGAAGAATCCAGATGGGATTATTCTCACTTGCGTCGAACCTCCCAAAGATGAAGAATTGACGAAGGAATTCCACTAGGGACATTGCGGAGGGCATCATGCAGCCTCTACAACCACTCATAAGATCCTGAGATCAGGATATTATTGGCCCAACATCTTTCAGGACGTATACAAGTATGTGCGGAGTTGTCAACCATGTCAATTGTTTACAGGGAAACAAAAACTCTCGTCCTTACCGCTTCAACCAGTTATAATCGAAGCACCATTCCAGCAATGGGGCCTAGACTTCATCGGTGAATTCAAAGAAAACTCGAGTAACGACCATAAGTGGATTTTAACAGCTATAGATTACTTTACTAAATGGGTCGAAGCCATTCCATCGAAGCGGTTTACAATCCAGATGATTATAGACTTCTTGGAAGACAGGATCATCACCCGTTTTGGTACGCCAGCCAAGATTGTGATGGATAATGCACTGACTTTCATAGGAGGGGAATTATCTACCTTTTGCTTCGACTACGATATTGTATTGTCACATTCTTCCAACTATTATCCCCAAGGGAATGGACTTGTAGAATCAAGTAATAAAAATTTGATGAACATCATAAAGAAGACGATTGGCGACAATAAAAGATCTTGGGATAGTAAATTGAAGTATGCAGTTTGGGCAGACAGAATCACTGTGAAGGAATCTACTAAGAAGAGCTCGTTTGAGTTAGTCTATGGATTGGATGTTACACTACCAATCAATTTGAAGCTGCTTGTATACAAGATCCTCCAACAGAATGTTGACTATCTAGATAAATACCAAAGAAGAATTAACAGCTTGATAGAACTGGACAAGAATCGAAGGAAGGCTTTTGATCACCTAAAAGAACATCAAGACAAATTCAAAGGAAGATTTGATAAGAAAGCTCTCCAGCATGTTGTCCGCCGAGATGCACACCGGCAGTAGAAATCTCTCGAAAGTTGTTCCCTCTCTGGAAGTGGGGAAGGTGTGGCCTTAGAGGCAAGCAATGAGCTAGGTACTGTCACCTAAATCCCAGCTCCTCCGTTTAGGCTAACTCTTAACGAAGCCAGGGGGGGTAGTCCCTACAAAGAGTTGTCTGTGGCTCTATGTTTTTTAAGTGTTTTTGGTGTATGGTGATGCGGATGAGTGTTGTTTAGGAGTTTTTCAATGATGAGATCACAGTTTTTGAAAAAGATACAAGAAAATGAGCAATCCACGTTGCAATATAAGATTATAAGATTAACAGTATAATAAGGACTTGCAAAATGATAACATCCACAGATAGATAATAAATTCAACTAGAAACTTCCAAAGGACAAATGGCCCAGACCAATTAAAACATGAAAGTGTAAAGTGACCAGTGCCAAATGGAGTCAAATAATGTGTAGTGCTGGGGGATGCTGAAGATACAAGTCTTAATAAACTGTTTGTGAGAACGTTGTGGAAATTATCTTGGTTGATTGAAAGTTTTAGTGATCTTGATTATTGGGGTTGAAAAGAAAGCAGAGTATGCGTCCAATCGGAAAAGTATACCTTCATTGGCTTCCCCTTGGTGACCTGATGGACCTGTCTTGGATCACAAGCTAGGTGTTCTGAGAACTTAACCAACGAGTGCCCAGATTGGGTTGCCCGGCGCCACTAGTTAGGAACTTTGCCCACTACCTTAGTATTTCTCGTAAAATCAACGCTGGTTCGTTGGTTGTGGGGTAATGATTTTATTAAGTTATCACTTGTAAGATTTAACAAATCCAATCACTGTTCTGAGTATTGGTCCAACCTTTCAGGGTTGGCAAAGCATACTGAGTGATGGATAACAACGAGATAAATTTTAGGGGGAAAATGTGAAGTTGAAGAGTTTTAAATTATTAGAGCACACAGTTCAACTCTCCGATAGAGAGCGCTTTTGACTTCGTCTTATGATGGAAGTTCAAGAGACTTTAACTATTCTATATGCTTGATGCAATGAAATGTAGTGGGAATGCTCTCCGATAGAGAGTGCTCTTGACTTGTGTTATGACAAGTTCAAGAGACTTTAGTTCTTTGTTAAAAGACAAGCAGCTTGAAATAAGGACATAAAGATGAAGCTCAAATAATAAAAGATGAAACAATGATATAGCAAAATAAATAAAATTGCTTGCAATATGAAATAAAGAGCAGCTAGTGTTCTACAACAAGAAACTAATCTAGCATATGAAGTAAAAAATGAGTTCTACACATCATTCATGAAACTTCCAGCTAGTTGGTTGTACACAGTACACAGTGGGGAAAGAGAAGTAACACGCAAAGTCAATGCGGCACTTGGGATCAAATCCCAAGACACTTCTCAGGTCAAAACTGAAAATATAACTAAAATTCTAAGTACAAAATGAAATTATTCTAAGTACTTGAAATAAATCTAAGCTAAGAACAAAGACACTCTTCCCCAAATGGGGAAGAAAAAACAAAATGTGGGAGGCCTTATTCCACTTATCCTTTTTATTAATGAAGTACAAGTGCCTTTGGGAATGAAACCCTTGAAGGACTTTAAAGAAAAACTTAAGTGAAAAAAGTGGAAAAACTCTTATGAGTTTGTACAAAGGATAATGATGTTTTTTTTTGGTTTTGGATCCTTGTCTTTGGGATCTAGTTTTGCTTTGCTCTTTCTTACTTGATTTCGCTTTGGTTCACCTGTAGATAAGAGCTTTGGACAATAACTAGTAAAGATGTTAGGAAACCAAACTTTTACTTGTGATTCGAAATGATTAAGTGGATGAGAAGACAAGTGCCTTATGAGATGAAATAAAAGCCCAAAATAATGGAATGAGACCAAAAAATCGAAACTTGGAAAAAACAAGGCAAGCTCATTGAATTTGATGTAAAATGCACGTTTTTTGACAAAACGACTTGAGATTTTTTTAGAATCTAAAATTAAAGATTTTTTAACATTTTAGGATAATTTCCAGAATCTGGAAAATATCAGAAAGTTGCAGAAAATTAGTAAAAAATCAGCAAGTACAAAAGTGCACGTTTTTTGAGAAAAAGTCAAAAAGGTCAAAAAATAAAAAATTTCGAAATTTTTTTGAAAATTTTTAAATTTTCAAGCTTATTTCCATAACTGAAAATTAGCAGAAAATTGAAAAAATCAGTCAAAAAATAGCAAGCCTAAAATGGCATGCTTTTCGAGAAAAACACAAAAAATTGAAAAAATTAATTTTTCGAAAAATTTTCAAATTTTTTAATATTTTCTAGAAATTCCAAAATTGAAAAAAGGGCTAAAAACTCAGAAAAAACCAGCAAGCAAAAAGGGAGAAAACATGGGCGTTCTTCAAGAAAACTAGTGCACGTTTCCCAAGGTAAAGTAAAGTAAAAAATGTGACTTTTAACCACTGTCTTAGAAATTGTCGAGCTAGCTAGTAATACGCAGAAAAAAGTGGGGGAGAGAGAAATAGCACACAAGGTCAATGCGGCACTTGGGATCGAATCCCAAGCTCTATTTCTCAAGTCAAAACTTGGTCAAAAATGGATAATTTTGGGCAAAACTTAAGGTACTTAGCACTTATGAAAATGCAAAAAGAAAAACAAATAAAAGCAAGAGTTGATTTACAAAAGTGAAATGAGCAAGGATCTTCGATCTAGAAGAAATTAAAGATTTGAAAGACAAGTAGATCAAAGTGTGAATTTCGATTTAACTTAGCCAAATAGTGCAAGATTTAGAAATATAGAAACTTTGAGAATATCACAGTACTTGGAAAGCGAATAGAAATGAATAAAACTAGTGATTGTAGTAGATTCGCTTTTATAGTAACCAAGGTAACCAAGAAGTTTGAAAATCTTTGTTGTTGATGGAGGAAAGGCTAGCCTCTTAGTTGTGTTTCTTTCTTTGAGAAGAGAAAGACTTGGAGAACCTGCAAGAGAAAGAATTAGAGAGGAAAATCCATTGCATGAGCAAAAACTAGCTTGATTTCCAAGCCACTCTCCACCTTGAATGATCCCTGCAAAACCCTTATATTCAAGCAAACAAATTCGAACAAGATATTTCTAAGCTATATTAGAACATAAATTTAATAATGAATTGCTTAAGAAAAGATAGGGTGAGAGATATATCACCAAGACAATGTGAACCAAATCCAAGAACTCATGCATAGACCTCCAAAGTCGCTTCTTATTCCAATAGCATAAACAAATATTACAACATAGATTTTGGCAGAGTGTTCTTGCCTAAAATCTCCATTTTAAGAGAGCCCAAAGGCTTCTCCTTTATACAAAAACCAATAGCTAAAACCCTAAAACGAATTGGCATAGAGAGAGCCAAGTAATTCGAGTTTCCCAATGGCAAGAGAGCACATAAGCTTGATTTATGAGTTAACTGGGTGCTGGAAGGTGCGAGGGGGGTGAGGTGGCCTCCACCTAGGCAAGGTGCCCACCCCTAAGCCTTGTGATCTCCACCCAACCAATAAACAATTGCAAAATCACAAAAACGTAAGCATGCTTGAGGAGGGCGAAAATCTTGACTTAAGATCACTCCCAGTGCTCTGATTGCCAACTGAACTGACTCGGAGTTGATTGCAATCATCTTAAATGCTTTCAACCATGTCATTTTGACTTTTAGTTTATTTAATTTGGCCTTTTTTGGAGAGATTTAAATTATCTCCAATTTATTATTTTATGAATATTTTAATTAATTTTTCTCATTTCTTGATTTTTTGAGAAAAAATTAATTATGAGGCCAAATAATTGTCTGAAACTTATGCTAAGCTGGTCTGGGGGTCATGAATGATTTTTGGCTTAAGGTTTGAGCCTTCAATCTCTGAATTCGGACCTCAGATGACTGACATATTACAAATTGAAATTTTTCCATTTAAACTATGGAAAAATTTATTAAAAATAAAAATAATTAAAAACCCAAAACCGGAGGACCCGGTAAATTTTTTTTCGAAATTTTTTCTGAGGGTCCTAGTGACTTAGGACATGACCATAATCTATTCTAATAGTGTCTAGTAGGCTTATATACATTAGTTGGACTCTAATAACCCCCCATGGCCCAAATCTTCAAAATCGGGCATTCCAGCTTTTAAGGAAGCGGGATAAAACCTCATCGATTATAGCTCGGCTATAGGCAAAGTATAATTAACAAGGTAAAAAATTCCCTGGAATACCTTAGTTGCATAACCAAGTCATGGGGGACCGAGCCACTCAAAAATCCTACTAGCACACTTTATTACAAACTCCATGGGGCCATGGTCATATCGATTGAAAAACAAAACTGGCTAATTATTGTCATCTGAAACCCAGATACTCTGGAAGTGAACACTGATGTGTTCCAACACTGGCGGCTCAATGAGGTTTCATCTATTTGTACAAAATAGGTGATAACATAGCGCAACTTCCAGTTAAGGGACTTGGTACTCTTGTGGAACAAAAGAGAACAATCAAGTAAGCATGGAAAATTTGAAAGTTTATGGTTAGGTCCATACCAGATTACTAACATTGCAAGTCCAAGTACATTCCAGTTGAGCCACCTGGATGGCGAAACGATCCCTCTTCTTGTCAATGGACAGTTACTGAAGAGGTACTTTAGAGGTGATATCTGATCCTTTGTATAGATTCATGTTAGTTGATTTATTAGTCGATCATTATTCGATTCATTAGTTGGTTTATTAGTCATTGTGTCGTTATTCGTTTTTAGTATGCGTTTATTTTATTTTATTTTTATGACGAATAGGGCAAGACGGAATAGCCTGCCTTATGGTAGTTTGATGTCCTTGGTTATTTGACGTGCATGTAGCAATGTTGAAAAAGTCGGCATCGACAAAATGTCGGCAAGGGTCCCGAAAACAATTTCTCGGTAACATCGGCGAAAAAATCGGGAAAAGTCGGAAAAAGTCGGCAAACATTAAAAAATACAAAATACATTCATTTTTTTTCAGAATTTTAAACATATAAAGCAACAATAACATTAGATAAACACATTGGAACATAAATATGTAGAAAGCACTGATATATATCATCATCATGTAGTCATGTCAAATATAAAATGATACATCAAAGTCGATACTGAATCCTGAAAGTCTGAAACACCATAGTTGTCCAATCAAGGACTCAAAAGTAGATAACCAATACAAAATGACATCACATATATAAATGTATCTCAGGAAAACTAGTAGCTATCTATCTAATATCAATGCCCTCTTCCCCTTTTAGGGGAAAAGGTCATGGGCTGTTTGTCAGGCCTGCCCCTAGCACTAGAAGTAGCAGCAGAAGACCCTGCACCTGTATCTAACATCGGACGATGAGTGACGGATGGAGGACTAGCTGTATCAATCGGTGTAGGAGGTGGTGGTGATGCTAGCACATCACCCTCCATGGTGGCCCTGACCTCCTCCTCCTCTTCCACCTCCTCCTCCTCCTCCTCCTCCACCTCCTCCTTCGCCTGCCCTTCCTCTGCCTCTAGCCATGTAGGTTCCTCCTCCATGATAGGAGTCTCAATCTCCACCCTCCACTTAGACAATATATCAATATTGTCTAAGACGATGGCATCAACATCTGGTACTTTCTCTATCTGTCTCATCCATAAGCAGAGATTGTAATGGATATAGACCAAGTCATTGAGACGTGTGAACTCCAACCTGTAAGAGGAAAATAATTTTTTTGTATGAGTCTAGAGGTTCAAGTTTCAAAAATTAATGAAATGTAATTATAATATGTGAGGATGATAGATTCACAAATTATATTAAATGAAATTGATTTGTTGAAAATTTAAAGTTTAACATTTTGCGTCTCTTTGCATGTACTTTTTCAAACACACTCCAATTCCGCTCACATCCTGAAGCAGTACATGTTTGGCTAAGAATCTTGATGGCAAATTTTCGTAAATTTGGCGTCCTTACACCATAGGTTCGCCACCAAGTAGCTACAACAAATAAGAAAGAAAGAGAATTAAATTACATTGCATTGCATTGGAAAACTGAAATAGGAAATAAATAAATCATAATTCAAAATTTCAAATTTCAACTTGCAAATAAAAGTTAAACACTTTAATAACTTACCTAGCATGAAATTGGTCCTGTCACGAATAGCATCAACAAAGCTAAATACTCCAGTACCATCCTGATACACCTCTAACTCGCGATTGATTGCATTGCGAGTCTCATAATCAGGTACCATCCTCTGAATACAAGTGAGGAGCCCCTCCAACACCTCGCCATCAAAATCAAATTTGCATTTGTAGGAAAATGCAGGGTTGAGGAAGAGTGCTGCTGCATGAATGGGTCTATGAAGCATCCCGGTCCATCGACTATCAATCAACTCTCATAACAACATGTGCCTATTGTACCCCGGGGTACCCTTTTCCACATAATAATTCCGGATGGTCTCTTTGGCCCTATCCATGGCCTCATACAAATAGCCCATTGCGGGCTTATCACCATCAACAAGTCTCATAACCCTTACCAAAGGTTCACTCACCGAGCACACTTCTCCCACTCCTTCCCAGAAGGAGTCAGTGTACACCAACTTGGCAATGGTTCTCCCATCCTCTCTCCTGCTGTAAGCACAATCACGCCACTCATCGCAAACAAACATTTGCTTCAACTCAAACTGACATTGAAGCAAGGACTGAAGAGTAATGAAGGTGGTGGCAAAGCGCGTGATTGCGGGACGCTTCAACTCCCTGTTTTTGGTGTGCCTCCTCGTGAGGCTGAGAACAAAAGTATGGTTGTAAATGAACTTGGGGATGCTCTTAGCTTGATCAATCACCACCTTGATAAAGGGAATTTTCCCCATATCCTCCAGCATCAAATTAGTACAATGAGCATTGCATGGAGTCCAAAACAAAGTGGGGTGCCTCTCCATAAGCATCCTGCCAGCAGCCACATAATTAACTGCATTATCCGTAATAACTTGCACAACATTGTGCACCCCAATATCCTGTAGGAACCCATCTAACAACTCACATAAGAGCACTGCATCTTTTACATATGTCGATGCATCGACTGATTTCAAAAACAAGGTACCTCTAGGACAATGTACCAAAAAGTTGATAAGGGATCTACCCTTACCATCTGACCAACCATCTGACATGACTGTGCATCCAGTGCTCTCCCATGACTGCCTGAGCTCCTCCAACCTAGCACCAATGTCCTTCTTTTCTGCTTGAAGGATTGGACCTCGCAACTCCTCAAAGGTGGCACTTTTATACCCCGAGCCAAATGCTGCAATGGCATCACACATCGGCTGCCAAAATGGATTTTTTTTACGATGCTGAGAGGTATGTGACTCCAGTAAAGACACCTCCCCATCACCCTGTCCACTTCTACCTTGTCATTTTTCTTTATCAATGCCTTGATAGAAGGTTGTGATCCACCTCCTGTTCGTGGACCAAAATAGTATGAGGGACCTGTTATCACATATATAGTAGCCGGGCTACCATACATTATTTTTCTCATTCCAGTACACTATTCAGCCAGTTCCCTTACATTTGAGATGCTGAGATGAGCATCTATATTGGATCACTACCAGATTGTGGACAGCAGTGTATTCCCCATGCCATGACTGAGTTTCAGGACACTCAGAGAGATGACCGATGTAGCCATTATACCATTGGTACAGAGCAGACAGTAGTGCCCAGAGTTACAGCAGCAGTCTCAGAGGACAGGTGATGGTACAGGTTTATGAGCTGTCAGGTATATGACTCAGCAGGTATATCATGGTATTATGGTTAGATTGCTTTTATACTTATTCTTATAGCATGTCTTAGCACTTAGTGTCATGATCTGGCGATCATATAGATATTTGGACCTGGTTGACCTATTATATATATATTACTGTCCCTACTCAGACTTAGAAGTTCACTATTCATACTCATTGGTATTTACCCTCCTTAGGGAGAATAGAGGTGATCATTACACCATACTCTGGCTTGCTAGTGTTGGCTCCATTATTTCATTGTCTTCATCCATCCGTGGCCTACCTTTTAGATTATCACCCTGACTTACTACTTGACTAGTGGCATGGAGGACCTTTCCCCACTGTAGCCTCTGTATTGGATGAGCTTCCCTGTTTATTGTGTCTCGGCTCTGAGTTGGTGACAAAACTTACCTATGGTGAGTTGAAGTTCCTTGTGAATTCCCCCTAGTCATTAAAGTTGTGTTGGCTAAACCTGAAACTTTTAGTGCTGCCATGAATACAAAATCTGGAAAAATGAAATGCTATATCTTGTATGTGAAAGAAATGCCAATTGAAAATGGCCATCAAAAATAAAATGTTATATCTTTTGGAAAAATAAATACCTAGGTAAACAAGTTGTCCATGACACACCTAGAAGTGCTCAGGTAAACAAGTGCCTTAAAAACACACCTGCAGCAGAAAGCCTAAAAATAAATGTAAATCTATGTAATGTGTTTGTAAACACACATAGATCAAGGCTATGGAAACTTCAGGCGCAAAAGGCAATGGAACTTAAATGTTATATCTAAACAATTGCTGGCCTTGTTTGTATTATGGATTGTGCGCATCTGTGAAGGTGAATAAACCATCTTTAAACAACTCATCCATTTGTGAGACACCGCCATTCCCTGTGTTATTGCTCATTCAGTATATACTATGGTGTGTATTCCTTTCCCTTGCCAAAGTGTCACAAAGTCAAGTCAGTCAAGTCATCCCTTAGCCTAGCCAGTTATTTCAGCCTTCACCCTTCACTAGCAAATTGATCACAACTATGAAGTGAGTATGGTCCTGAAAGTCTAGTCTGAGTAATAATAATAATTAACGACACTATATATTTGGATTTAGATCGCCAGTCATGATTACTATGTGTTATAATTGTTATTCGAATAAGTTGTAGAGCATGTATTAACCTTGACACCTTGCAGCAGCTATGGATGATGGTCTGAGTTGTATTTGGTCTTGGTTAGACCTAGTTTGACCATGGAGGACCATGGGACATGAGATGTTGGACCTTATGATGATATGGATAGATGATATATGGTCCATGTACACATACAGGATGATTCTATGCAGCAGCTACAGGGTTATGATGATGATTCTTGGGATACAGCAGTGTTTGGTTATTTACAGATCATTATTATTGGCCTTGTTCCGGTACATTGGATATTTATTTTGATCATGCAGAGATTCATATGGTGTATGAGTACACATCTTAGATGGATTTGGACCTTCTGAGTCCAATGGGACAGTTTGTTTTCAGTTCCGGGCACTTACAGCGATGATTTAGCCTCAGTAGGCTGTCCTAGTGCAGTTTTGGTCTGTTGGAGGCCCTGTCGGAGCAGAGATGACTTTTATCCGGTTGACCTAGGGCGCTGATGATGGAGGGGGTGGTCCAGCCACTTGTTTTTACCATATTACCCCCCTCCCGGACACATCGGTGCCCTCACCTTGACAGCGCCATCACTCCAGGAGGCTGTTTGGGCAGTTTCACGTTTCCCGAGGCATTTCAGGATTGGTAGAAATGGCTATTGAGGAAATCGATTTGGGCTACTGAGGCAAAGTTATGGCATGGGATGATCAATGATGATATATCGGGGTCTTCCACACCTTCTCCAGCAGTTTCAGCTTCATCGGGGCCCGCATCCATCACTTATGGCACTTTTTGTGGATTTTTTGAGGTCTTTTGAGGACCACGACATCACTAGGGAGGCACGATTTGGTACTTTCATGATTATTTATTGGTTATTGTGCCATGGGGATTGACCAAGGAGGGATAAAATTACCCCTTGGACCCACCATGAGCCTCTTATGATATTTTGTCATCATGATTTGGTGGGATTCCCCTCTCCTAGGGCGACTTTGTCCACTTATGTTATATTTTATGTGTGATCCATGTATTATGTTGTTGAGCTCATCTCAACCATTGATTAGACATTTGTATCTTTTAATCTTAGCCACTCATTCAAAAAGTGGTTAGGGTTTTGGTGCCTCTCCTTCCTATTTAAAGGAGAGAGCCTCTCATTGTAAAGGGACTTTTGGCTCTGGATTATTGGAATAGAAAATTATTATTGCATCTATCTCCAATGTTGTGGTGAATGTTTTTGGTGTTCGTTCGTTGGTTCTTCCTTTGCACTGAGTTATTGGAGATCTTGTTTGCCATATCTTTTGTACCACGATTTTGCATCTACAGGTGGAGGCCGATTTGCTTGGAGGAGGAGGTATTGGTAGGGGAAGACTCTCCCTACTTCTTCTTTGGAGCTCTTTGTTGGTAACAGGGAGTATTACTGTCCCAGGACCTTCTATTTCATGTTACTATTTGCGTTTCTCTTGTATTTCTTCCATACTTGCTCTTACTGATTGAATCTTCATTCCTTGGTTTGACAGGTAGAGGAAGGCGCACTTGTGGACTAGGGCATCAAATTGGCAAGCAAATCAACAATCTCTCATTTGATCTCTGCGGGAATCTTCCTCAACATCAAGGCATCTCATCCACATCATTCAGGTATGATCTCAAGGTAAGTTCTATCTCCATGATCTATCCAATTGTTAAAAACATTTAAAACCCTAATTAATTAAAACCCCAATTTTGCATTTTCTCAGATCTACTTAGATCTATTGGGTTGTTGGGCGTAATATTAAGAACCCACCTCTATAGCATCCACGGCATCCCGGATCTATAGTTTGGTGAGGATTGGCTTCCATTTGACCCCCTTCCCAGGCCAACTTAGCCTCTCCCAAGCAAGGCGCACTTCCTAGTTTGTGCAGGTTGACCTAGATCTAAGCGATGGGTGTTTGAGATTCCACTTGATTTGACATCTACACATCAAATAACATACACCCAGGTTGTCACTTTTCTGAAATTCACCTTGTGGGCCCTATTCCACATTTTAAGGGATTTAATCCCCATTTTGGACCACTTGGAACACTTAAACTCAGATCTACTAAGATCTAACCGGTGGATTGCCACAAAATTATAGATCCATACCCCTACTTGACTGATCTACCCGGATCTAAAATTTGGATGCCATACGACTTGATTTGACCTACCTAACCCCACTTTTAAGCCTCCTTGGGCAAAGTCGCACCACCTTGGAGAAGTGAGTTGACTCACTTCCAGGAACTGGGTACTTGAGATTTTTTGAGATTTGAAACCGGAATAATTCAAAACCTAGGTCTAGACTGTCACTTTGTCAAATCCTGCCTTGGGGACTGCATTCCTTGTTTTAAGGGATTGTGGTCCACTTGGGTCAAACCTAGATCTAGACACATTCATCCATCAAGAACTTTATTGCCCACTTGTCCCAAGTACTAGGAGTCCTAAACCTCAAAGTCAACCCTACTTTGACTCCGCTTCCCAATTCCCAAGGCACTGGCCTCTCTCCAAATTAAATCAACTTTCCTAGATTGTTGGATTGACTTGTGGTTTGACTTTTGCATGGTGAACTATACCCTTGAAGCTATCATGAATCATGGTCAAGCTTGTCACTTGTACTAGTTAGCCCCAATTAAACCCTTAACTACCCTGCATTGGACACGGTTCCCAAGGCAGTGGATCTTTTGACATTTAACTAGTACACTAGCCCTAGATCTCACTATAAACTTTATAAGTCACTCTTACATTCAACTATGAACCAAAGCTATACCTATTGAACCCCTCACTCGGCTTGTGACTTCATCCTTAGGTCTAGGATAAACCATACACCTAACTTCACTTAGAAATACCCTGATTTGGTGTCTTGGTTTTGATCTCTCCTATCGGGAGTAGATCGGGTCTCCCCCTTTGTTGTCTGGGCTAGATAACATAAAGCGAAGATTGTCTCGACTGGCGTGACAACCATACATATTGGAGGTCGAGGTGATCGTGGTTGCACCTTTTGAGTTGCCCTTTCCTATTACCATCCATGACTGGATCCATCCATAGGGGTAACTACAGTTTAGGTGATAACAGGACCCCCCGTGGCTGTGGAACCCCTCACACTACCCTCACCGAGAGTGGCAGATCCTGTTGCCCCCACACTTCTTGCTAGGCCAAAAGATGCAATCTCAGGTCTGTTTGCGGCGATCTCATCCTTCTTTTTATTCTTTTCATGGATTGCGTCATGGGAAGATCTCATGATCTCTGGGGTCATTGCAGTACAAATGCCAACATCATGCCCAGGGAGTTTAGCTAGATGGTATTTCAACCTGTTAACCCCTCTCGACATGCAATGCCCACACAATTTGCAACTCAAATTTTGCTTGTTTGCTACAGCCTCGAGCTCACCATACTGCCAAAATGGGTCCAATGGCTTTGGCATCTTGGAAAATGGAATGGCAGCCTCAAAATGCAAACCTAGGGCACAAAAATACAAAAAACAATAAATTAAACCCCATTTGAAAAAATTGCAACAATTTGGCTTAAAAAATCAGACCTCTAAATTTATATTTTTGGCCATGAAAAATGATAACAAGAGGGTGGCTAAAGATCTAAGAAAGAAAACGTGCTATTCCATTCTAAAATGGTAAAACCCCCTTACATTTTGACTCTTTTTGATCTTTATGGACATGGAAATCATTAGCAAAATGGCAAAAAAAATAAAAGAATATAGGCCAGCAAACATGCAAAAAAATCATAAAAAAAATACAAGAAAATGAATCACTACATACCTGTGAGACGAATTGGTTAATTGGCAAAGTTTTGCCTCTTGAAGTTGAACCCTTCCTCCACAAAAATTCACAATGGTGTGCTTAGATGTTGTTTGGAGTCTTGGATGCCTCCAAAGTAGTTGATGGTGCCCTCTTGCCCTTCACACTCCTTCTCCAACAGCCAAATGAAACAAATGACCAAAAAAAAATCACTTTTGAGCCTTTAATCCGCGGACACGACGGCCTGGGCGATTTTTTCCATCGACTCGCGATTTTTTCGAAAAAAGTGCCGAGTTTTTGAAAAAGTTGGAAATTGCCGATTTTTAAAAAATCGCGATTTTTAAGAGCCAATTTTTTAAAAAATCGCAATTTTTAAGAGCCGATTTTTCGACAGGGGTAAAACCTCGCGATTTTTTGAAAGAAGCGTGATTTTTCGGGGATTTTTTCAAGGCTGGTGTGTAGTTCTACAGGTACCCAGATGATTCATGGATTCTCTAGCATCCTTGGGAGTACTCATCCCGTAGTTGGAGCCAGTGTTACGTGGTATCGGTACCATCACACCTACAGATATGCCCCGGGGAGAGAGGGTCATTTTTCCTGACCAGGGGGGGTGTTACCCAGCCTTTTCCTTGGTAGGGGTTATGGCCAGACCCTTTGGTTTCTCCCTTGTAAGTACTATGGCTTATTGGCATAATTGACTGCCTCATGAAAGGGCTTGAAGCCCTGAGGTTGGTGTCTGGGGCTTCCAGGGTTGGGTCATTGGGTCACATGACTCCCACCTTGGTTTATCATTCCGGTGGCAGATCTTTCAGCACTGAGGCATATGTCTCTCCTCCAGGTCACCTTCTACACCCTTCTGGTCCTCCAATTCACTAGCGCTCTCTCTCCTTGGGCTCCTCTTGATGATGACGTCATCCTCTAGGCCAAGTTACATTGCTTGATTAGGGGGGGGGGAATTGAGGGATTTTCACTACTGTTGGGGTTAGATGGGATATGATGACCCCCCCCTCTACCCTCCAACCTTCATATCGGAGTGATATGCTTGTTTTTAGTTGTTTAGTCATGTATGGGTAAATTCTGGAGAAAATGTCCCAAATTATCCACAGATTTGATTATTTTATATTAGTTTTGTTTTAATTTTAAGTTGACATTTTATAATTTCAAATTGACATTTTAAAAGGCATGTCAGCCTGTATATTTTATAAAGTGAGTGTGAGAAGGTATAAATAGACTTCTCCTCACTTCATTTTGAGATAACAACTTATGGGATAAAACTTTTTATGATAATTTTTGCCCTCACTGGGGCTCTTGGATTGATGCGCACCTCTTGGGGAAGGGATTTTCTTGTGGTTTGGAGCAATTTCTTTGGAGTATCTTTTGTTAATGCTTCTCGCTAAGGTGATGCTAGAGTTGTTAGTCTAACACATGCACAAGGAGGTATCTATGCTTTTTTTTTATGTCTCTTTGTTAATTGTTGGAGAATGATGCTTGTTTAGGGTTGAATGGTAGCCATTAATGTTGCATTTTGTCTTAACTAGGTCATTTTCTGCCTTTAGTCACCATAGCATTGTTAGGACCTCCTCCAATGGAATCCTTCTTAAGTTTCAGTTTTAGGTCTTCAAGTTTTTCCATAACTGGGGCTCCATTAACCAACCTTTTGAGGTTGTTAAGGAAGGCCCTAGTTGCCAAACTTGCCATGTACCATCTCAAGAGGGGAAGCCTCTTTCCTTGATGCCCTAGGGTGAGGATAGAATCTTTTAAAACCCTAAGTTGCCATATTTTCTACATTTTTTAAAACCCTAGATTGTGAATTTTGTAATTATTAGATTATTGAATTAATTTGTTGGTTTAGCTAGGTCTGATTTTATATCTTTTTGTATTTAATTTCATCAAAACGAAATTCTAGAACCCTAAAAAACTAACCTAAAACCTAACTGCAGTCCTGAAGTGCCCTAGCGGCCTCATCATCCCTCTTTTCCACCTTCGCTCTCCTCTCCTTCCAGCTTGCTTCCCTTCCCTCCATCTTTCTCCACCTTCATCCTCCTTCATCTCCAGCTTCGCCCTCCTCTCCCTTTCCTTTTCCTTGACCCGTGACCTCCCTTTTTCCCTCCCTCGCTTCTCCTTTGTCTTCCTCCCTTCACCACCATCCCCATCCTCCTCTACCTTCCTCTCCTTCCCTTTCCCCAAGCTTTCTCTTGGCCTTTGGTCATCACCTTTTGGGGTCTGCCCACAGCTATAACAGCCACAAGGCAGCCCTCAGCCCACTTACCACAGTCTGCAATAAAATCCAGACTGTCTAACTTGGCTGCCCTTACAAGACCCGCATTACACCCACACAGAAAACATCAGAGGATCAGTCACTAAATGCATTTTACTACTGTATTAAGGTGCTGCCTTATCAGAGAAAAGGATGATCTGAAATTTTACTTACACAGGTTTGCAAAACAATATTACATTGTGATATATATTAGCCACTTGATGACATAATTGCACAGAATTTGAAATACTCCTTGCCCACCATTTATGATTTTTCATTACCATAAACTGGACAATTAAGGGAAGGAATTTAATATTTCTGCTGTTATAACATACTGTGGCAAAGGTTAATAGAAGGTGAAGTGTCCACATTTTAATTTTCTGATTCTCTAAGGATACACTCTGTTCTTCATTGGTTGATGTAACAAGCTTTTTCACTACTGCTGATATTAATATATTTCTTTGATTAAAGGTGTTAGTGAATATTCCCATTCCATTATTATCTTCATAGTTAATTGTTAACACACTTACTGCTGCTAGTTTTGTCATACTGTATCAACTGTGAGGTTTCATTATATCAGCCCTTATTGGCTTACTATATGCAATTGCTGATGCAACCACATTGAATAATATATGGTCACTTGTTGGTATTTTGTGTAAATGGTTTTTAACATGCTTGAATGTCTTCAAATGCTATATATCATTTGTTTAGCATACCTTGGATGTCAATAACATTATTGAAAGATCTATGTTTTCATGCTTGTTAAAAGATCTCTTCATATGATTGATTGCTTACACAAATACATTGAATATCTACATCTTATTTAGCATTTACAGACACTTTCCATGAATAGCATGTCTCCCTTATTCATTTATGTTAAGATTATATGCTACTAAAGACTAAATTCTAACTTCACGAGCATTTAATACATTTTCACAATAGCAGCTTAACAAGGATCTCTGAAAGATACACAATCACAAGGTACACAACAATATATCCTGGGAAACCCTCAAGGGGAAGAAAACCCAACAAGAACTTCCTCAATATAGATTAACAAAGTACAATGCCCAAAAATAGGTCTCACAAATAAAAGAGAAAAAACCTAAACTCTAGAGCCAAGCCAATCCTCCTCCTCCTATGCAAACTCTCTCTCTCTCTCTCCTCTAATGCGCAATGCATGAGTGAGTGAATGGTACAAATGAAGGAAAGACTCCTTCTATTTATACTTTACTTTTCACTTGACAAATAACCTAACTAGGTCGGACTCATTAACTTAACTGGGCCGACCTTTCTAGAAAGACTCAAATAATATTTCGATTACATTCTTTTGGGTACTAACGACCTGACTTACAATAGAGGTTTTACCTCATGACTTTTACATGACCAAATATAATAATGACAACCCCAAATGGAGGTAAGACATCTCCAACGGAGTTACAATAATAAAGTACAAGTAGAATATTCTTCGAAGTTACATTAATTCAACACTCCCCCTTAACAAGAAGGGTATTCTACTGACAACAACAACAACAGGTGTGGCTCTACACAACATCATCGGAAGGAGGGAGGAGGAGGCATCATCAACAACATCATCGGGAACATTGGTTGGTACATCTATAAATCATTGGAAGTTCTTCAACAACATCAATATCAGCAATTGGAATATTTTGATGTAACATCATCAACATTTGTAGCACATAGCTGGAACATCATCATCTGCAGCACGAAGCTGGAACATCATCATCTGCAATATTGGAACTGAAGTATCATCATCATCATCTTCAATATAGAGCTGAAGTATTCTACTGACAACAACAACAACAGGTGTGGCTCTACACAACATCATCGGAAGGAGGGAGGAATAGGCATCATCAACATCATCGAGAACATTGGTTGGTACATCTACAAATCATTCGAAGTTCTTCAACAACATCAATATCAACAATTGGAACAGCTTGATGTAACATCATCAACATTTGTAGCACATAGCTGGAACATCATCATCTGCAGCACGAAGCTGGAACATCATCATCTGCAGTATTGGAACTGAAGTACCATCATCATCATCTTCAATATAGAGTTGAAGTATCATCATCATCATCATCATCTTCAGTACAGAGCTGAAGTATCATCATCATCATCTTCAGTATAAAGTTGAAGTATCATCATCATCATCATCTTCAGTATAGATCTTCAGTATCATCATCAGCATCTTCAGTACAGAGCTGAAGTATCATCATCTTCAGCAAGAATTTGCTGGAACAACATCATCATCAATATATGAATACTAGAATAGCATCAATCATTAGTAAGTAAACAATGAGACAACAACATCAATCATCAGTAAGTAAATATTGAAACAACAACATCAACAACAGCACGAGGATGGCTCATCATCATAAAGCTGGAATAACATCATCGTCGCCAACAGCTTAAGGCTGGAGCAACATCATCCTTGGTAATAGGTGCATCAACAACCAATATGATCCTTCCTTTCAGAATTTCGGGATCAAGTTCAACACAGGTGATCCTTCCTTTCAGAACTAGGGATCATGGACAATCCTTCCTTTCGAAACAAGGGATTCAGTTCAACAACACTGGTGATCCTTCCTTTCAGAACTAGGGATCATGGACAATCCTTCCTTTCAGAACTAGGGATTTATTCCAACAACAATGGTGATCCTTCCTTTCAGAACTAGGGATCATGGACAATCTTTCCTTTCAGAACTAGGGATTCAGTCCAACAACACTGGTGATCCTTCCTTTCGGAACTAGGGATCATGGACAATCCTTCCTTTTGGAACTAGGGATTTAGTCCAATAACACTGGTGATGCTTCCTTTCGGAACTAGGGATCATGGACAGTCCTTCATTTCGGAATTATGGGACTCTAGAGTTAGATTATGGTAACTTCGGGATGTCCTCCATGATTTAGATGCCTTGCATGGAGGTACATTAGCTGTATAGGCATTAGGATGGAGTGGAGGGTGATATGCACTCTACTCAGTGGCATGAGTTCAGTGGTGGTTGCATGCGGATCTTCCGGGGTGTTTTTCCCTATGCATGCATGAGATTGTATGACTTGTCAGTGATTAAAAGTTTCATACAAAAGTGACTTTTGCATGCATCAAGAATTAGGGTTTTGGTAAACCTAATTCATCGGTGAGATTATATGTAGAGGCAGGGGGTCCCCAGATGAGGTTGCTCAGTTGCTTTATCAGAGAGTGATAGATCAAGAGTGAGGAGGGCACACTTATGCATGCAGGGCGACTTTCTAAGAGAGGAAGGAGATGCTGCAGGAGTGAGAGTGATCAGATCTGAGCTGGATCAGTGATCACTAGCTCCAGAGGCACTAGTCACCCAGTACTGTGAGCTGAGATAGCTCATCAGTGTGATTTCTGCTCAGTTTAGAGGAGGACGTGTTCACTTGGAGGAGGACGCATTTCCCAAGGAGGGAGGAGCTCATTTGGAGCCTGATTGATCGATTCAGAGTCTAGGACTTCCAGGATAGCCTTGCCTGCATTAGAGGAAGGTTAGGGACGATCAGAGCTCAGATCTGTTGAGATCCGGTCCGATACGAGCATCAGACATCCAGAGGGGAGGGCACACTTCTGCATGCAGTGGAGGGCGCATTCTTCAGAGAGAGCAGATCAGAGCAGTGTGATACAGAGAGGCAGATCAGTCAGAGGCACCTGCAGAGATACTCAGATCCAATTTACCAGTTAGGGCTCACTCTTCCAGTGCATGCATTAGCTGATGCATGCAGATCTAGAGTTTTTCTGGTTCAGGGATTGAGTTACCTTTGAGGTAATACTGTATTGTACTTGTCCATTTATATATATGTTCTGGGCTCGAGAGAGAAGATAGCCCCACAGTTTGTTGGTTTTCCCCGGTTGGGGTTTCTAGGGTATATTTGGTGTTTATGTGTGATTGCATGTGTTTCAGTTTGGTAATGAGAACTAGCTGTTGAGTTTATATTTATATGAGCGTGTATTGATATCAAGACTCAAATTGCTTGAGATCTCAAGGTGATTTAGAGGGAGTAGTGATCTCTGAATCAAAGATTTACATGGTATCAGAGCCCTAGTAAGGGTCAAAGAGGGAAATCACACAGAGATCTGTGGTATTGGAGACTAGATATGAGAGAGATCTAGTGGATCAGTGGAGACAGAGACCAGATCTACCAGATCTGAAGAGCACAACTTAGATATGAGGTTGTAGAGGTCAGATCTATAAGATCTGTGAGTTCAGAGGTTAGATCTGAGATATATCTGTCAAATGTGTGATCAGGAGAGATTCTTGTTCACTGTGGGTTACAGTATTTGAGTTGAGAGAGTATGGCCATTAGCTTGAGAGTGGAGGATCGGTTGGATGGGGCCTCCAACTATAGTGCATGGAGGGCACGTGTTACACTCTTGTTGAAAGAGTGTGAACTATGGGATGTTGTGAACAACACAACGGCAAATCCAATCACAGTTTCGTCAGATGCCACTGCCAAAGCAGTGTATGATAAAAAGAATGTGAAAGCTCAGAGGATCCTTCTTGATGCAATCAAGGATCATGTTATCCCACATGTCTCTACCAAGGACAATGTTTATGAGATGTGGGATGCATTGACTAGTCTGTACCAGAGCTCCCATGCAAATAGGAAGATGGTTCTAAGAGAGAAGCTGAAAAGCATTAAGATGGGGAAGGATGAGAGCATGACTACCTATCTCACCAAGATAACTCAGGTGAGGGATGAGTTGGGAGCAGTGGGTGAGAAGGTAGAGGATAGTGAGATGGTTCGACAAGCCTTGAATGGCGTGACTGTGCCATGGGCAGTGTTCGTTCAATCTATCATAGCTCGAGAGAACCTTCGCAAGTGGGATCGTCTGTGGGACGATTTCACCGAGGAGGAGATCCGGAGAGACTACATACAGGGTTCAGCTTCTGCCACTCCAGAGGAGGAGGATGTGGCTCTCGCAGCAGGCGGGAACCTGAGGGGCAAACAAAAGAAGGATTTGAGCAAGATCAAATGCTTCGCTTGCAACGACTATGGACACTATCTGGGACAATGTCCGCATAAGAAGAAAGGGAAGCAAGCGAAGGACAAGCAGGTGGAAGCAACAAAGGAGGTTGATGAGTTTACTTCTCGGTTTGAGAAGGAATTCTCATTAGCCTTAGTTCAGTCAGGACATGATAGTAGCCTACCAGAGGCTCAGGTTTATCAAAGTTGGAGAGTTGACTGCATGCTCAGCAGTCACATGACAGGGGTGCGGAATGCATTCCTTATCCTAGAGCACACACCCTTGTAGTTGGCTCGGGGTGTGCAGGGGGTTGATCGCTTGGTCACTGGAGTGGGCAGAGTGAGATTTCTGCTTGACCTTGGGGAGCTCCTGGAGGTATCAGGAGTGCTATTTGTTCTAGGACTGAGAGGGAGTATTCTCTCAGTGGCAGCCTTGGCAGCTGCTGGCTACTCAATAGTGTTCCAGCGGGATCAAATCTTCACCTATCCTAGAGGAGTAGACCTAGTCTTGTTGGGTCACAGGATCGACGGTGAATACTTGGTTCGGGGACAACCAACTACGAGCACATCAGGATGGCTGAGTACATCTTCAGAGTTAGAGGGGGATGATGAGCGAGATGCTCATAGCAGAGATGAGGTCAAGAGGAGTGAGTCTAGTCAGCAGATGGGTGGGTGAGATGCTCACCATGATCAGGGGAGTGATTCTGGAGTTCAGATGGATGAGCGAGATGCTCTTGATAGTGATGAGTCTCAAGAGATTGAGCCCTTGGGCTCATATTAGATGGATGAGCATGCTGCTCATGCAGGCACCAGTCAGAGACTGAACTGGTATGAGATGGTTGAGATGGACTTAGCTCAGGAGAGAGCTGAGTCAGCTCAGAGACAGAGGGAGTTGACTTACAGAGCTGAGTTAGCTCAGGGACATAGACAGATCACCTACATAGCAGTGGACCCACTTGATAGCAGTCTTTGGGACTGGTTACAACAACAGAGATTCAAAGGGAGTCTGAATCAGAGTGCAGTGACAAAGTCAGCAGTGGTTGATTAGGGGGCTTCTTCTGAAGCCACACTTATGGAGGTTGATCAGGGTTCTTCAGGTCAGAGGGCAGCAGTGACAGGCAGGTCAGTTAGATCATTGTCAGTAGCAGGGGACTTGTTGGATCCAGGCATCAATGGTAGGACTTCCCTCGTTAAGAGGAAGTGTTAGATTATGGTAACTTCGGGATGTCCTCCATGATTCAAATGCCTTGTATGGAGGTACATTAACTGTATAGGAATCGGGATGGAGTAGAGGGTGAGATGCACTCTACTTAGTGGCATGAGTCCAGTGGTGGCTACATGCGGACCTCTCGGGGTGTTTTTCCCTATGCATGCATGAGATTTGCATGACCTGTCAGTGATTAAAAGTTGCATGCAAAAGTGACTTTTGCATGCACCGAGAATTAGGGTTTTGGTAAACCTAATTCATCGGTGAGATTATATATAGAGGTAGGGGGTCCCTGGATGAGGTTGCTCAATTGCTTTATCAGAGAGTGATAGATCAAGAGTGAGGAGGGCGCACTTGTGCATGCAGGGCGATTTTCTGAGAGAGGAAGGAGCTGCTGCAGGAGTGAGAGTGATCAGATCTGAGCTGGATCAGTGATCACTAGCTCCAGAGGCACTAGTCACCTAGTATTGTGAGCTGAGATAGCTCAACAGTGTGATTTCTGCTCAGTTTAGAGGAGGACGTGTTGGAGGAGGGCGCATTTCCCAACGAGGGAGGAGTTCATTCGGAGCCTGATTGACTTATTCAGAGTCTGAGACTTCCAGGATAGCCTTGCCTCAGCATTAGAGGAAGGTTAGGGATGATCAGAGCTCAGATCTGTTGAGATCCGGTCCGGTATGAGCATCAAACATCCAGAGGGGAGGGCGCACTTCTGCATGCAGTGGAGGGCGCATTCTTTAGAGGCAGTCTTCAGAGAGAGTAGATCAAAGCAATGTGATACAGAGAGGCAGATCAGTCAGAGGCACCTGCAGAGATACTCAGATCCAGTTTACCAGTTAGGGCTCACTCTTCCAGTGCATGCATCAGCTGATGCATGCAGATCTAGAGTTTGTCCGGTTCAGGGATTGAGTTACCTTTGAGGTAATATTGTATTGTACTTGTCCATTTATATATATGCTCTGGGATCGAGAGAGAAGATAGCCCCATAGTTTGTTGGTTTTCCTCGGTTGGGGTTTCCAGGGCATATTTGGTGTTTATGTGTGATTGCATGTGTTTCAGTTTGGTAATGAGAACTAGCTGTTGAGTTTATATTTAGATGAGCATGTATTGATATCAAGACTCAAACTGCTTGAGATCTCAGGGTGATTCAGAGGGAGTAGTGATCTCTGAATCAAAGATTTACATCTAGTCCATCAACACTGGTAATGCTCAGACAATTCTTCCTTTCGAAATTATAGGACCCATTCTTTACAGAGCTACCATATTTGGACGATCCTTCCTTTCAGAATTACAGGATCATTGTCCACTACTCACATCTTAGACAATCCTTCCTTTCAGAACTATGGGATTCTAGTCTAAGGATCAACATTTAAGACTATCCTTCCTTTCAGAATTACAGGATCACTATCTAGGGATGATCAATCCCATCTGTACCACCATATCATCAGCACTACTCCCCCTTTCGAGGGAAGTCCTTATAGATTGCACCAAGCTTGTCACAGAAGTGCTCAAACTTCACACGAGACAGAAGCTTAGTCAATACATCTGCAACTTGCTCATCAGTGCTCACATATTGGAGCTTTATAGCTCCCTTCTGCACCATATCACGAATGTAGAAATACCGTATTTCTATGTGCTTCGACTTATCATGGAATACGAGGTTCTCTGTCACATAGAATCACTGTGGTATCTAACTCCAGATCAAACAGACCCGATAACAACTTTTGAAGCCATATATCTTCACAATTGGAAGAACAACCTGCAATATATTTTGCTTCTGCAGTGCTGAGAGCAACATTGGACTGCTTCCTGCTTCGCCATGAAATCATGGTCGACCTCAAACTGTAACATCCACCTGGAGTGTTCTTTCAATCTGAATCTGTATAACCATACAGTCTGTAGTCATGGTATCTAGTATAACTGAGATCATAGTCTACCGTACCTTTTAGGTACTTCATCACATGCTTTGTAGTTATAAGATGAACACATCTGGGCTCAACCAGATACTGACTCAAGGTGTTCACAGCAAAGCATATATCTGTCCTGGTATTCATCAGGTACATCAATGACCCAATAATATGCCCGTATAGTGTCATATCCACTAATTCTAACAAAGCATCAGACAACAACTTCAAATTTGTATCCATGGTTTTGGCCATGGTTTTGCACTCCAACATATCAAACCTTTTCAGGATTTCTATTGCATACTGGGGCAAACAACCTTTGCCGCAAATAGAGACTAAGTGAAAATGTCTCTCCATCTGTATTGTAGTCACTTCCTTTGAAGCGGAGCTTTCCTGCTCCTTCTATAACTGAGCACTATCCTCCCTCTCTAACTTTATACTTTCTGTATCGATACATTTTGCATTGGACTGTTTGGTAGCCTTCCCTTCTGATGATCTTTTGTGTATCCATCTATTTCATCTTTCTAAGTCACTGGATACCAATATCTCGAACTCTATTGCAAGTTCTCTCTTGCACCCATCTATGAGCTTCTCATTTTCAACCTTGTAGCAAAGGTTGATGTCTCATCACTTTAGGTGATCTTTGATCTCATCATTCTATCCATGGGTGACTTCAGAGCCTGTACAAAGTCTTCTTCAATCTGCATACATGTGGTTCTCTGAGTCCTGGAGGTTGCTCGATATCTTCTTCTACTTCGATTATACCATGAGTCAGGCTACTAGAGAAACATCTCGTCATAGTCGACTTCCTCTACTTGATTTCATAAGTCTTGTTTATAGTTGAACCATTGTCACTTGTTCTACGGAACAAGTCTCATCATTCTTCATTTGTAGGTGATCGTTGTACGATACTTCCTACAAGTCAAATTTACTAGCATGGTTAGAAACATTTCATAGTTTCCAAAACATATGCATAAAAATATAAGTCACACTGTCATAATGCTATCTTAGCCAATGCCTCAACACAACATTCATCCATATCCCGTATTCATACGGTAACATTCTAGATGCCTTCCATCTCTACCATAACATTATTAAGAGCGTGCACTACTCCCAATATGTCAGCAAAGAGGTTTCACTCTAGATAAGTAGCAATGGAATGTTGTATAGTACCATAGGCCACTTACCTACCACATGCATATCAATTCTAACATACATAACACACATGTGTACACAACTGGACAATATCCTTTAAATAATTTGATAAAAAATGACAATTCAAATACTTATCTTTGTTTGTTTGGTAGGATCTCTTTTGATCCTAGTCTTCTTGCATGGATTACTGGAATGTCAGATGGTGAGCTCTACTCCATCATCTGATTCTAAGGTCCTGTGCCTTTCTTGCTCATAATCTATAATGTTGATCAAGTCCTCTACCATAGATCAAAGTTGTTTCTAAGTGATCTTATGTGAGCCACCTTCTTTTGACCCAATAACAACTGCATCTTTTATAAAAGTAATTCTAAACTCTTTCTAGAGCTGAGATATAGTACATTCTTCTTCATCATCAAAGTTCTTGAATCAAGCTTGTATGTTGCTTCTCCTATTCTCCTAGTGAAACGTTCTGAGGGGAGTCCTTTTTCTTCAAGATTGGAGATGGTGCTTTGAAGCACCACTATTACAAGACATATTCTTCGATTTCTTCCTTTGGTAACTTCCTGGGAGGTCCTTCTTCTTCTTCTTCTTCTTCCTCTTCATCTTCGGCAAAATGAGCATGATGTCTTTTGTTATTCTTCTTTTCTTACTAGACAATTTTTAGCAATATGTCCCATTTTATCACAATAATAACATTGATAAGAAGAGAAGTCTCTCTTCTTGTAGTTTCCTTTCTTTGTTAGTTTTTCAGAATTTACTTCAATCTGATCTAGGAACTTAACTGAGAGAACAACATGTACAGCATATCAATCATGGACACAATAATGCAAGCACACAATAGACACATAGCTTAATTGGGGAAAACCATAAAGGTGAAAAACCCCAATAACTTCCTCAGAGATAGATAGAGCAATGATACGACCCAAGCATAAGAGATAGACATCTCCTAGCAGCAGCTTCTCCTCCTCCACAAGTGCGCCACTCTGCAAAGTGTGTGTGAGAGAATAGAATGATGAAATAGAGTGCCTCCCGCACTCTATTTATACTTGACTTGACTTGCCTATTAACCTTTACTAGGTCGGCCTCAACTTAACCACATAACACAATGCTGACTGGGCCGACACCCAATAGGGTGGTTTAATAACCCTTTGACCCACATGGCCGACCCCCAATAGGGTGGTCTAATAACCCTTTGACCCACATGACTTATATAGGGCCAACCCCAACAAGGTGCTCTAATAACCCATCAAGTATAAGTTACGACACTTACAATATAAATGACGACACTTTCGTATAGAGGAATAATAACATCTCTATAGAAATACAAACACTTTCGTATAGATGAATAATACCATCTCTATAGGAGTGCAATATACATATATGAAATACATTCCGAAGTTACATATACATTAACACTCCCTCTTAACTAGGAAGGTATTTCTCGACACAAGTCTTCTAGCACAAGTCTTCTTCTACCACAAAACCTCGCAAGAGCATCCCAAGACTTATTACGGGATCACATCCCAACCTATCGGATCTCCCAGGGCGATACTACATGTGGTCATGGCAAAACCTCGAAAGAGCATCCCAGGACTTATTACGGGAATACATCCCAACCTATCGGATCTCCCAGGGCGCTATTATATGCCATAGGACAAAACCTCGAAAGAGCGTTTGCCAGATCTCCCAGGGAGCTATTATATGCCAGCGAAAAAACCTAGAAAGAGAATCTGCAAACCTCCCAGGGCGCTATTATATGTCCTCCCAAAGCAAAACCTCGAAAGAGCATTTGCCAGATCTCCCAGGGAGCTATTATATGCCAGCGGAAAAACCTACCAAGAGAATCTGCAAACCTCCCAGGGCGCTATTATATGCGTATCTGCACAACCTGTCCACGGCCACAGAGTATCAACCTGATACTCACCATACATCATCCTGATGTACACATGATCATCCTGATCATCATCACTGCATCGTCCTGACGCATGTCATCTGGAGCAACATCCTGAAGCTCATCATCCATGATCATCCTGATTATACAATGCATCCACCTGATGCATACACAGTATCTGCCTGATACATATCATCATATATGATCTACCTGATCATACAATGTATCCACCTGATACATATACAAATACATGATCCACCTGATCATACCTGATACATATCAACATACATGATCTACCTGATCATACAATGTATCCACCTGATACATCTACAGATACATACACATGATCCAACTGATCATATCCAGCATCCAACATTATGCATACATATATATAAATGATCCAACTGATCATATCCAGCATCCAACATGATGCATACATACATATAAATTATCCAACTGATCATATCTAGCATCCAACATGATGCATATACAGAGCAGTAACTGGAGCATCGTCCTGATGCTTATCATCCAGCGCTTACATCCATAGCCATGGAAGGATCCTCCTCTCACCATGCTTGGAATGGCTTCAGCAAATGTGTCCATCACTTCTTCCTCGAGGTGTCGTCAATCTGAAGAACACCAAGCCTCTCTCTAAAGTACTCGAACTTCACTCTGGCTAGTGGTTTCATCAGTACATCTGTAATCTGCTCATCTGTCACAACATACAGGAGCTTCACTGCTCCTCTCTGCACCATATCCCTGATATAGTGATATTTGATCTCAATGTGTTTCGACCTGTCGTGGAACACCGGATTCTCAGACAGCTTCACACAACTCTGGTTGTCACAAAAGATACCAGTAGCCTCCAACGGGAGATCAAATAACTCAGATAGTAGCTTTTGGAGCCATACTGCCTCACAACTAGCCGAACAAGCTGCAACATACTCTGCTTCGGCTGTACTCAGTGCTACGCAGGACTGCTTCCTGCTAAACCAAGAGATCACACCCGATCCCATACTGAAGCAGCACCCAGAAGTGCTCTTCCTATCTGCAGCACTGTCTGCCCAATCTGAATCAACATAACCCTGCAGGTTAAACTTTTGATTCGCATCATACTTGAGCCCATAATCAATTGTACCCTTCAGATACCTCAGAATATGCTTTACAGCAACCAGGTGAACACCTCTGGGATCCGTCAGGAACTGGCTTAATGTGTTCTCCGCAAAGCAAATATCTGGTCTTGTGTTCATTAAGTACATCAAGGACCCAATCATCTGACGATACACTGTGACATCAACTGGATCAGATGAAGCATCACACAGAAGCTTCGGGTTCGATGCCATAGGTGTGGCCATGGCCTTGCAGTCCATCATCTCGAACCTCTTCAGGATCTCCACTGCATACTTTCCTTATCCAATGAAGATTCCATCCGTACTCTGCCATACCTCCATGCCTAGAAAATAGTGCATCATCCCCAAGTCCTTCATCTCGAACTTGGCAGCAAGCTTCCACTGCGTGTCGGCAATCAATCTATCTTCACTTGTAATAAACAGGTCATCCACATACAAAAGTAGTATCACTGGATTGCCTTCCTCAACCTTGTAGTAAAGGTTGGAATCCACTTTACTCTTGATAAAGCCCAAACTGGATAGAAAGCTATCTATCCTACCATACCAAGTTCTGCACATATATGACTTCCTGTCATGTGTCTCAAAACCAAGTGGTTGCTCCACATACACTTCCTCTTCAACTACACCATTCAAGAAAGCTGTCTTGACATCCATCTGGTGTATCTTCCATTTCATCACTACAGCCAGAGCAAGTACTGATCTGATGGAAGTGTGCCTGGCTATAGGTGTAGAAGTCTCTTCATACTCAATCCCTTTTTCTGGGAGAAGCCACGAGCTACAAACCTCGTTTTGTATTTCTCCACGCTACCATCTGCAACATGCTTAATCTTATAGATCCATTTGGAAGTCACAATAGACTTCCCTTCAGGTCTTGGGACTGAATCCCAAACATCATTCTTCATGATCGACTGATCATGGCATTCTTCCATTACTTCATCCCAAATCCTGGGAACTTCAATATCTTCAATAGATATCTTTGTTGTTGGAACAAATGTTGTAGTCTTTCTTTTGTAGGTGAAGGTATACGATCTTTCCTACAAAACAAGTTAAATTGCATGATTAGAAACATCTCATAGTTTTCAGAACAAATTCTTACACATAAAGAAATATGTCATACAGTCATGCAATTATTTTAGCCAATGCTTCAATACAACATTCATCCATATCCTGTAACTTTCTAGATGCCTTCCAATCTCTACCAAAACATTGTTAAGAGTTTGCACTACTCCCAACATGTCAGGAAAGAGGTTTCATTCTAGATAAGTAGCAATGGAATGTTGTACAGTGCCATAGGCCACTTACCCATTACATGCATATTAGTAGTATGCTGTTCATTAATGCAATTATTCAAAATACACAGCCTAATTCTAGGAACATCAGTATATACATCATTGAACAATATTATTTAAACAATCAAATATGCAAGAAATGATAATTCAAATACTTATATTTGTTTGTTTCTTGGGTTGACTCCCTCTGAATCTTTGCAACTCCATTCTGATGTGGATTGTGAGAAGTGGTCGACTCCCTCTGAATATCTGCATCCTTGCAGAAACTACTGGAGTGTGCTCCCTCTTGATCTTTGCTTCCTGGATTACTTTTCCTTGAACTTATATCCATCCTCGATCACTATGCATGCTTACAAGTATCATTATTGTGATATCCTCGAGATCTCATACATTTATTAGTATATTCTCAATACTATCAAAACACAATAATCTTAAGCATGTATAGTCATGATCATTTCAAACAGAAATAATAAGCATTAGTATTCAAGGACTCTTATGGTTAGTCATATCATAAATTAAAGTAAGAAACATAATATGCCTAAACCTGTGATTACTCAAACCTATACTTATATAAGAGATCCTATCACAAGGTAGGATTCTAACTTGATATAGGAAAAACATACCTGGATTAGTATGTTAGCTAGTTATGTCTAACATACCCACATGATGTCTTCTTGTTCTCTTCAATGACTTGTGCTAGTAACCTGCATATCTTATAAGTTAACCATTATAGAACCAAGTTATACATACCTCATAAATAGATCTTCTATGTGATCCATGACAATGGATGAATCTTTGTCTTCATGTCACCATGATCATATGTTCTTGAACTAGAACATGATTTGTCTTTCTTGGTGTACCTTTCATGTTAGCGGACAACATAAACCTCATACAACACCATAATGCATTAGTACAATTATAAGTGTTAATGCCCTAATCAATTAATATCTTCTATCATGCATTCATAATTTTATTAAGGTGATACGACAAGTCTAAATTTAATCAAGATTGTACTAACCGTAATAATATGAAGACAAACATACCATAAACTTAATCATGAACAAATCTCGAAACATACCTGGATAAGTCATACTTGTCGAGATTGCTTGTAATCTTCTTATGTAAGGCCTTAGCCTCATCTCCCTCTGAAACAGGAACTTCTTCACTTATGCAGGTGACCAATCCATTCTCTTCTAGGATTAACCCAATCCACTTGATTTGCACGAACTGGAACTGGAGCTGGATTAGGGTTTGTCAGAGAAACCCTAAAAATTCAAACTTTGAATTTCAAACTTCTGAAAGGATAGAAAGATGCCTCTTGATGAGCTGATCAAGCCGGTATACTCAGAATTTGAAAACTGCAAAGTTTCACCCCTCAAAAATTGCCTTTGAAACTTCTGGATCTTCTAGACAGGATCCCGAACTAGGGTTTGATAAAGCCCACCCTTCTGCCCAACCAAAAGGTTTGATATTGGTCTCTAAATTTCGATTTTGATGAGTACCATTCAGCCGTGGTCTCCATTTACAAAAATACGAACTTTCTCCGAAACCCTAATTCTCGGAGCCATGAATAAAAGTGCTCAAAATCCAATTATGTTTTGACAGAAATATGGACCTGATTGTTTCTGGTGTAACTCCGAACTTACAAATCCACAGGGTTTGAAACTTCTACCTATGGTAGCCCGACCTGTCATCTTTCCAACCCCATAGGTCTGACCTCAATTGGATTCTCTGAGAGAGAGTTATGCCAAGTGTCGCAACGTAACCTGTTTATGGGATAAAACAGGAAAGCAAACTTGTACGAAGTGCCACGTGTCACTGGTTCACTTTCGGCCTCTGAACCTTCGGCCTGTGAAAGTACAGTCTGTTCCCTACCTGTCATGTTTTACGAAATTTCATTTGGAGCTTCCTAGCCCAATTTATGACCTTTTTGCCTAGGTCACCTGTTTATGACTCAGATCTGGAAGAGGCAGAAACCCTAGATTGTACAGATCATGAAACAAAAAGTACAACGAATTAGAAGTTGTGCTTCAGACACAAGGTACATGGGGATCTTATCTTCGACCTGTAAAAGTTTCAGATCTGAAAACGTCTCCAAAATGGATTTATAGCAAAAGTGCTACGATGACTGGTTTTTGCTATATCAAGCCCTAACATCACAAGTGCAACAAGTGTCATACATGCCATACCATGCCTTCTTTCAGGCTAGCTCTGATACCATGTTAGTTTTTCAGAATTTACTTCAATCTGATCTAGGATCTTAACTGAGAGAACAACATGCACAGCATATCTACAGCATATCAATCATGGACACAATAATGCAAGCACACAAGAGACACAAAGTTTACTTGGGGAAAACCATAAAGGTGAAAAACCCCAATAACTTCCTCAGAGATAGATAGAGCAATGATACAACCCAAGCATAAGAGATAGACATCTCCTAGCAGCAGCTTCTCCTCCTCCACAAGTGCGCCACTCTCCAAAGTGTGTGTGAGAGAATAGAATGATGAAATAGAGTGCCTCTCGCACTCTATTTATACTTGACTTGACTTGCCTATTAACCTTTACTAGGTCGCCTCAACTTAACCACATAACACAATCCTGACTGGGCCGACACCCAATAGGGTGGTCTAATAACCCTTTGACCCACATGGCCGACCCTCAATAGGGTGGTCTAATAACCCTTTAACCCACATGACTTATACAGGGCCGACCCCAACAAGGTGGTCTAGTAACCCATCAAGTATAAGTTACGACACTTACAATATAAATGACGACACTTTCGTATAGAGGAATAATAACATCTCTATAGGAATACAAACACTTCCGTATAGATGAATAATACCATCTCTATAGGAGTGCAATATACATATATGAAATACATTCCGAAGTTACATATACATCAACATTTTTGTACTTCTGAAACTTCTTAGGAGGATGAAACACCTTATGAGTTTCCTTCTGGTAGTGAGATTTTCCTTTTCCTCTTTTAGTATGGATAGCTAGAGCTTGATCATCCTCTCTGAGTAGTGCTTCTCGATTTGCCACTCTAGCTTCCTCTTGGACACATTCTTCCCATACAACTTCAAATAGTAGACTTTCCTTTCTTGCACACATTGTCTGGATAAAAGAGTCCCAAGGTCGAGTAAGACCATTGAGAGCAGTCATCACTAATTCATCTTCATCAAGGTTGTCTCTAATTGCTTCTAGTTGTTCTTTGAATTGAGAAACCCTTGTAAAATATTCTTGGATGGATTCACCTTGACTCATCTTTGTACTTTTGAGTTGAGTTCTCAGATTCATCTTTCGTTTAATGTTTCTTCCTTCATACACTCTTGATAGGGCATCAAACATCTCCTTTTGGAGTTTTCTTGGAGGACACTTGAGGAATCAAGTGATCTTTAATGGAGTCTGCTATGATCCTCATAGCTCTAACCATATCCTTCTTATGCTTTTCCTTTGCTTCAGCTTCTTCGGGTTCTGGCACAACTTCTTTAACAAACTTTGCAAGATCATTCTCTTCTAGAATGAGTCCAATTATGTATTTCCAAGCACGGAAATTTTCTATGCCTTCCAACTTGTCATCAAGCTTGCTGCTTGGAGCCATCTTATCTCGGAGAACAAAAAATGACCAAAAATTAAAATTTCTCAAAAATGAAAACTGAACTCACCAAGAGATGCGCTTGACTGAGGTGAGTATGCTGGTACAGTATGTTTCCGAAGAATTCAAAATTTCACCCCTGAAACTGGACTTGCAAAATTATGGACTGCAGTTTCTGGTTTTTCTAGTCCAAAGTCAAACTAGGGTTTGACTTTCTGGAAGATCTATCCACTGAAAATTTTTGATCTTGGTGCCAATAGATGCCCCTTGGAGGGGCACACTTCCCTATGCCACTTGCACTCAAAAATTCTTCTTCTGTAGTAAGCCTTAATTTTTCTTGTCCAGAGGAGAGAGAGATTTACCTAGTGAGAGCTGCTCTTTTCAGTCTAGCTCTGATACCATGTTAAGATTATATGCTACTAAAGACTAAATTCTAACTTTATGAGCATTTAATACATTTTCACTATAGCAACATAACAAGGATCTCTGAAAGATACACAATCACAAGGTACACAACTATATATCCTGGGAAACCCTCAAGGGGAAGAAAACCCAGCAATAACTTCCTCACTATAGATTAACAAAGTACAATGCCCAAAAATAGGTCTCACAAATAAGAGAGACAAAAAACCCAAACTCTAGAGCCAAGCCAATCCTCCTCCTCCTTTGCAAACTCTCTCTCTCCTCTAATGCGCAATGCATGAGTGAGTGAATGGTACAACTGAAGGAAAGACTCCTTCTATTTATACTTTACTTTTCACTTGACAAATAACCTAACTAGGTTGGCCTGATTAACTTAACTAGGCCGACCTTTCTAGAAAGACTCAAATAATATTTATATTACAATCTTTTGGGTACTAACGACCTGACTTACAATGGAGGTTTTACCTTATGACTTTTACTTGACCAAATATAATAATGACATCCCTGAATGGAGGTAAGATATCTCCGACGGAGTTACAATAATAAAGTACAAGTAGAATATTCTTCGAAGTTACATTAATTCAATAGTTTAAGATCATCATCTAAGGCACTGGTCACTAATATTGTTGTCAAAGATGACATAGCTTTTCTCGTGCTAAGGTGTCTTGTAGGCCACATAAGGGCTCTTCCCCTTGGAGCTTCCGACTCCTAAGAAGTTAGGGAATTGGTTAAGGTGACAGTGGCCACTTCTCTCATATTTGTCATCGGAGGCTAGCCCTGCTAGTTCATCCAGTAACAGTGGGTAACACTATTTACTTGCAACTGGGAAATGTGCCACCTAACATCAAACCTTATAGCTCCCATATGCACAAAAGAGTGAAATTGAGAATATGGTCCAAAAAATGTTAGATGCAGGTATCATGCAACCTAGCCAAAGTGTTTTTTAAGCACTAGTGGTGATGGTGGCACAAAAAGAAAGGTTGATGGTGTATGTTCCCAGAATATAGAGAGTTCAATAAGATGACCATTAAAGATAAGTTTCTTATTCTTGTCATTGATGAATTATTAAATGAATTACAAGGAACAATTTTATTTACCAAGTTGGATCTTTGTTCAAGATATCATCAAATTGGAATGAGACAAGAAGGCATTTTGAAAACAACCTTCATGTTAGTTATCCTATGCTTGTACACTAGGTTCTTATTCATAACTTTACTCTCAATGAGTGGGAGCCCAACTTCTAAGAGGAGGATTGAATAGGGTGTATTGCTTTTAATTTCAAGATTATAAATTTTATAACAATTATGAATTTGTGTGATAGTCTTTGAAATTTATTTAGAAAATGCTGCGGCTCCAAATTTCACATCCATATAAGATAACTAAAGTAACACGTGTGTGTATAGAAGTTTGTGCATTTGTTTAGATGAGTTCGTTTCTTTCTTTTCTAGCACACCTTGTTATCCGTGAATGCATAATCCATACTATTCCACATGGGATGGGCCTGGTTTGACCTCAAAGCTCATGCCATATGGGCCCATGATAGTAAAGGGAGCTATAAGGCATGGGCTTTACAAGCTTGCGAGGTATGAGACATATAGGTGTATAAGACACAATGCACAGTGGATACATGGATCAATAATCTTAAATACATTATCATTTACATATATAAATATTGCATGTACTCGGTGGGATAGCTCAAGTGGGTGGGATAGCTCAAGTGGTTGTGTGCTTTGAGCTTCATTCAAGAGGTTTGGGATTGGTTTCTTGAGTTAGCTTCCTTTATTACATGCCTCATTCGATGTTCATGTTGGATTAAACATTGTAATTGACTTTGACAAGCTTACCATAAATACTATCCCCGAGATATATTAAGTGCTCATATGTTTATCTACAAGATTTTTCTTAAAAAAATACAAGTATTACATGATGGCAATCCATGTTTTACTTAATTCTAAAGGTTGTACTTTTGCATCATCATAGTCTACGCCCTTACAACTTTACTTAACATGTATGTTATGTATTAAGATTACAATGTTATTTTTTGCGTGTAATTGAATTACTATGGTATTTATTGCATGTAATTGAACTGCATTTTGTGTATTTTTTATTGCATGTAATCAGATTACATTTTGTGTACTTAATATTACTTGTTCATGAGCAAATCAAATTAAATGATATCGGGTTCTAATTAATTAATGGTCTAGTTGTCATCTAGCAGGGTCGACTTACTAAACATGTCTAGATGGATTGCTTGCACATAATCAATAAATTAAATAAATTAAATTTCCTTTAAGAAGGCTCTATTCTTTTTAATTTTACCTGACTTTTTCTTTCATTTTACCTGCTTATGCAGTGACTTCCCATTCGTGGTAAAAGAGTGTGGATACAAGGAAGCAAAGGATTTAATTCCAAATTTTTCAAAAAAAGGGGTCCATTTATCGAGTGAAGAGTTGGAGTGGATAATGGGTAAAACAGCAATGCATTTGTTCTCTGGTGCTTGGGTTGATTCTGCGAAGGATCAGGGCATTTAAATTTTATGGAATTTTGGAGAACGAGATTATGCCATTATATGTTTTATTTTCCTTGTGGCATGGAGTTCAAATATTCAGAAGTTTTTCTTTGAAAATATTGTGTAATTTAAATTTAAACATTTAATGTTAATGAGTCCTTGTTTGAGATTCTATCAACAATTTGATCATGTGTGCTAATTTTTTTAACTTGGTTTCGATTTTCATAATAATGATGATTGCGATGATATTTTGTGATTTTGATTTCATGAAAGACTAGGACCACACCAAGACAAAAAAATAAATACTAGAGAATAAAATATTCAACGTGTCATAAAATGCAAATTTCATTCTGTGTTGAAGCAAGAAAGGAATGCAGTGAAATAACTCTTTTCTAAAATCATAGGTGTTTGAGGACATAAAAGATGAAGTGAGGTAGTCAATAGAATTAGAATGGAAGGCAATCCTATGAAGTCATTTTCACCTCATAAAAAATCCATTCCGAAAATAAATGTTAAGAAGATATGATTTGTTGAAGTTTTGCACATAAGACCATTCAAGATGTTATATATATATATATATATATATATAATTTAGGCAATAGAAGTAGCTGGTATTTATGGAAAGATAACACATAATGCAACTCAATATGGTTCATTAAATAATGTTTTATTTTATTTTATTTTAAAATAAGTGATTTTTTATATTAATAAGCAATATAATGTACAAAGATTTATTGAGAAGGGTGCAATATTCACATGTGACTACAACCATCTTATATTGTGTTTTGTTTGTAAGTATACATGGAGATTTGAACTTGTGACCTTCCATTTACAACTTGTCAACTTAATTACTTATTACCAATTGCTCTACCCACCGTAGGCTACCATCTTATATTGCGTTGTTAATTCATTTTGTTAGTTATTAATTATGGTTAAGGTCATCATTTATTATAATTTTAAGTTATGGTGAAGGTTAACCTAGTCAATTTTGATATGTAAGTTTAATAACTCTTTTGGGGAGTGCACCCTACATATGTGGGCGTATAATCCCTTTTGGGAGGGTGTCCTATTTGAGTTGTGTATAAATACACAACTCAAACTTCATTAATAAATCAGCTTGTGTGATTATTCTTTCGCCTATGAGCATCTTTCTTTTATACAAGTGAATAAGTTTACAAGAACTATATCTTTGGCATCCTCTTGTTCTATGGTTGTGTTTTTATCTCTAATGCATCCTTTTAGATAGCTCTAGCACATTTGTTTAATGTTATTTTCTCCTTTACTTTTATAGGTTTGGGTTCGTTGTTTGGTTAAATTTGATCCCCTCATTCTCTTGTTATCTCAACATGGTATTATCCTAAAGGTGAACCTTTCACTACATATTTCTCGATTGGTTAGGATTTTCTTGATTTTCCATGTCAATATACTTTGTCATTAGAGTTTGGCATAGGGAAGAATCTCTAAATCAAGGGGATTTGAGGTTGTTTCTCACTGTGTTTTGGTTGAAATAAGATATTTTGTTTGAGTTGTTCGGGCTATATTGTGCACCTTTTTTTAGAGACCTTGTCCATAAATTGATGCACCCAACATTAGGATTTCTTTGTAATTTTTCTTTCAAGATTTTTTAGTTGCAATTTCGGGGCTATGCGCTAGTGGCAACACTATTATTTGTGGTTGTGGACCTAATATTTTCTACCACCCTTTTGTTGAGTAATTTGATATTTTTCAACCATAATGTTTAGAGAATTTTTTCTAGTGCCATTGCTATAAGGGTTGTGAAACCAGAGTTTCCTTATTTGTTTTTTCTCTAGAGGTGATCGAAAGATTAATGTCTAGAGGCATTTCCTTAAAGGATGTGGATCTAGAGTTTCTTGCTCGTTTCTTGGGGTTTCATAAGGCTTCAAAACCTTTCTTCATACCTCACTTCAACTATATAATCCAAACATTATTTGCTCATGTCATCATATCTTACAACGTGAAACTAGGGATTTCTTGGATCATCATTTTACACTGATATTTCTCTAGAGCTACTTCTTTTGCTAAGGCTTGTACTACCCTAAATATAGAAACAATACACTATCAACTTCTTAGCAGAGTTAAAATTATTTTATTCTTTGGTATATACAAAGCATTCCTTCAAAGACTTTACAAAGCCTTCTTTATTGAACCTAATGGCTTTATAATGAGTCTTTTCCTTCAAGTCTTTCTTGACATGTCTTCAAGGGATTGAAGAGCTTGTAGAAGTAATAGTTTGTGACATGGATATTCTAAACGATATTGGTGACATCCTACAATGCAACATTAGAGAAAATTTGAGGTCTAAAATGGGACTCCTAAGGAAAATAATAAAATAATATTTATGATGTTACGAATATAAAATATATATAATAATAAATATATAAAGAATAAATAATAAATGAAATAATAATAAATTTAGATCGCAACTCTTATGAAGAGTCGCTATGTGTCCTTTTAACGATTATATATATGGGCATTGTATATTTGTAAATCATCATTCATCATTTCTCATTTACATTTACTCCATTATGGATTTTACTTATTTGACCTATTCTTTGGATAGTTGACGCGTGAACTAATTTAGCTCACAACATTGGTATCAGAGCAGGGTTCCTGATCCAAGCCTTTGGCCATATCTTGGCTTTTAGCCGTCATCTCAGATTTTCTGAATCATTGAGTCTTTGACTTAAAAGAGAGCGAGAGAGAGAGAGAGAGAGAGAGAGAGAGAGAGAGAGAAGAAAAGAAAGAGCGAGAAAAAGAAATAAAAAGAAGAAAAAAAGAAAGTTAGAAAAAAAGAAAAAAAAGAAACCAACACATGCTTTTCTTAAAACCACACATGGATTAACCCAACATATTACACCGAAGTAACATAAATAGACAAAAGTAAATAAACAAATGATTTACAAAAAAAATATAAAAATGAGTTTGTAATAAAAGAGAAATGGATTATTGATATATTATAAGAGAAGAATAATTTTAATAAATAGTTTACTACTTTATTAGTGAAGGCGTTATTTAGTTAAAAGTGGGAAACTAATTACTCTTTTATATTGGAAATTTTTATTAAGTGAGATAAAAATGGGTTTTTTATATAAAAGCGAAGGGTATAAAGCAGGATTTGAACCCAGATGGGAAGGGTGATAATCATTTCTCCCAACCAAACAACCTACACACAATCCACAAAGAAGTTAATTTAAAGCGAAAGGTTAACCAATGTGGAGATCCAAGTGCCTTTTGAGCACAACTTTTTCTATGTGAGCTTGCATTGTGTGCAAAAAAAGGAAAAGACTGTTGTGGGTGGTTATGAGATGAAGGTGGCAATGTGTATAGTCATTCTTCATTGTTTTCACGAGCTAGAGTCACTGGTGTAGTCAAAATTTGGATTCGAGCATTAGATGTTCTCCATCATCAACATTGAATCGTCGAGAAAAAAATCCCAGATTTAGAAATTTTTAAGTATTGAAGTATTAAAGAAGTTTTAAGAAGACATTTTTTTATGGAAGCAAAAGAAAATGGAGTCTCATTGCGGAAAACAAGGAAGATTCCCTCAAACTCTTAGAAGATTTGTGGATGTCGTATTAAAAATTTATGGGCTTATTCAAGGGAAAAAAGGTCTGCATCGCTATTTACCTGACCTCCCATAAAAATCACATAAACGTTGACCTAGAAAACCAATTAATGTTGTCATAATCAAATGTAATTGAAAATAACATGATTTTTTCCAATGAGAAATATGAAATTAAGAACCTGCAACTATTTATTGATGATTACAAGGTCGTATCAATGTATCAAGACACATTTGATATAATTTTCGGGTCACCTTGGATGGATACTTTAGGTACCTTCATGTTCAACACAAGGAAAAGGTTTTTGAAGTTGTCTCGTTTGAAGACTTCAAAGATATCTCGAAGGTGATTTCGCAAGAAGATCAAAAATCAATATAGAAGATACATTAAGAGTTTGACAAATTTATCGCAGATAAAGAAGGAGTTCTCTCATCTAAGAGATCATAATTAGAAATTACTTCTTCAATTCAAGAAGGTGGAGGATAAAGCACAATGTAATCAAAAGTTAGAAGAGGAGAATCGAGTTCTTAAAAAAAAATTATCAGGCAAGGACAAAGAAAGATCTTTAAAAAAGGTTAATTAGGAATTGTTAGAGAAAATAAAAGGCTTAAAAGAAAGAGAGCACAAAAATCAAGACAATCAAAATGAAGTCGACAAGTCAAACTATAACGAAGAACTCTTATGTTTAAGGAGACATAATCAGAATTTACAGAAATTAGAAAGTTAAAACATGATAAGAAATCTTTACAAGAAGAATTAGGTCGCAAGAGATCATTAGCTGACAAGGAAACAATGACAGACATAATAAACAAGTCATCAAACACTCAAACTCAAACACAAAAATGTTAAGATTATATGCTACTATAGACTAGATTCCAACTTCATCAGCATTCAATACATTATCCACAATAGCAGCATAATAAAGATCTCTGAAAGATACACAATCACAAAGCACAAAACAATATATCCTGGGAAACACTCAAGGGGAAGAACACTTAGCAAGAACTTCCTGAATATAGATGATCAAAGTACAATGCCCAAAAATAGGTCTCACAAATAAGAGAGACAAAAGACTCAAACTCTATACCCAAGCCAATCCTCCTTCTCCTTCGCAGATATCTCTCTCTCCTCTCATGCGAATTGCACAAGTGAGTGAATGTACAAATGAGTGAAAGACTCCCTCTATTTATACTTTACTTTTCACTTAACTTTTAATCCAACTAGGTCGGCCCCAATAACCTAACTGGGTCGACATCTCTAGGAAGACTCAATATAATATTTATATTATATTCTTTTGGGTACTAACGACCCGACTTGCAATGGAGGTTTAACTTCATGACTTTTACATGACCAAATATAATAATGACATTTCCGAATGGAGATAAAACATCCCTGACAGAATTACAATAATAAAGTACAAGTAGAATATTCTTTGAAGTTACATTATTTAACACTCCCCCTTAACAAGAAGGGTATTATACTGACAACAACAACTGCATGTGTAACTCTACACAACATCATCGGAAGGAGGAGGGGCATCATCAACATCATCTGGAACATTGGTTGACATCTATAAATCATTGGAAGTTCTTCAACATCAACATCAGCAATTGGAACAGCTGTTGTAACATCATCAACATATTCACTACAGAGTTGAAGTATCATCATCATCATCATCATCTTCAGTGCAGAGTTGAAGTATCATCATTAGCAACACTGGACTGCATCCTCATCTACAGTACTGGAACATCATCATCTGCAGCACTAGAGCATCTTCATCTACAGTACTGGAACATCACCGTCTACAACGTTGCAGCATCCTAGAACATCATCATCTACAACAATGGAGCATCCTCATCTACAGTACTGGAACAACATCAGGAGCATCATCACCTACAGCACACATGATCCTTCCTTTCAGAACTAGGGATCGTGGACAATCCTTCCTTTTGGAACTCGGGATTCAGCCCAACAACTCTGGTGATCCTTCCTTTTGGAACTAGGGATCATGGACAATCCTTCCTTTTGAAACT
Organism: Larix kaempferi; assembly: GCA_027924585.1. Classification (NCBI taxonomy): domain Eukaryota; kingdom Viridiplantae; phylum Streptophyta; class Pinopsida; order Pinales; family Pinaceae; genus Larix; species Larix kaempferi. Next base: position 10,356,405 of record BSBM01000348.1, on the reverse strand, counting down.
AGGGATTCAGTCCAACAATTCTGGTGATCCTTCCTTTCGGAACTAGGGATCATGGACAATCTTTCCTTTTGGAACTTGGGATTCAGTCCAACAACTATGGTGATCCTTCCTTTAGGAACTAGGTATCATGGACAATCCTTCCTTTCAGAACCAGGTATTTAGTCCAACAACTCTGGTGATCCTTCCTTTCGGAACTAGGGATCATGGAAAATCCTTCCTTTCGGAACTCGAGATTCAGTCCAACAACATTCAATCCAACAACTCTGGTGATCCTTCCTTTCGGAACTAGGGATCATGGACAATCGTTCCTTTCTGAGCTAGGGATTTAGTCCAACAACTCTGGTGATCCTTCCTTTCAGAACTAGGGCTCATGGACAATCCTTCCTTTCGGAATAACGAGATCACTGTCTAGGGATGATCAATCCCACTGCACCACAATATCATCAGCACTACTCCCCCTTTTGAGGGAAGTCCTTACAGACTATACCAAGCTTGTCACGGAAGTTCTCAAACTTCACTCGAGATAGAGGCTTAGTCAACACATCTACAACCTGCTCATCAGTGCTCACATATTGGAGCTTTATAGCTCCTTTCTGCACCATATCACGGATGTAGAAATACTGTATTTCTATGTGTTTTGACTTATCATGGAACATAGGGTTCTCTGTCATCTTTATACAACTCTGGTTATCACATAGAATCATTGTGGTATCCAACTCCAAATCAAATAGACCTGATAACAACTTTTAAAGCCATATAGCTTCACAACTGGAAGAACAGGCTGCAATATATTATGCCTCTACAGTGCTAAGAGCAACATTGGATTGCTTCTTGCTTAGCCATGAGATCATGGTTGATCCCAGACTGTAATAACCACCTAAAGTGCTCTTCCTGTATGAGACACTTCCTCACCAATCTGAATTTGTATAACCAAACACTCTGAAATCATGATCTCGAGTATAATTGAGACCATAGTCTATTGTACCTTTTAGGTACCTCATCACATGCTTTGCAGCTACAATATGAACACGTCTGGGCTCGACCAGATACTGATTCAAGGTGTTCACAGCAAAGCATATATCTGGCCTAGTATTCGTCAGATACATCAACAACCCAATAATATTCCTATATAGAGTCACATCCACTAATTTTGATGAAGCATCAGATAGTAACTTCAAATTTGTATCCATGGGTGTGGCCATGGCTTTACACTCCAGCATGTCAAATCTTTTCAAGATTTCTACTGCATACTTACTTGGTTAGGGAAGATTCCCTCTATGCTCTTCCATACTTCGAGACCTAGAAAATAATGCATTAAGCCAAGGTCTTAATCTCAGAGTGCAAGCTTCTTCTTGCACTCTGAGATTTGCTTTTCATTAACTGTCAGGAATAATTCATCCACATATAGCAATAATATGACAGGTTCATCATCCATAACCTTGAAGTAAAGGTTAGGATCAACTTTACTCTTGGTAAATTCCAAGCTCATCAGAAAACTATCAATTCTTCCATACCAAGCTCTTGGAGCTTGCTTCAACCCATATAGATCCTTCTTTAGTTTGCAGACATGCGCTTTGTTTTCAACCTCAAATCCTTGTGGTTGTTCTATGTACACTTCTTCTTCAATAACACCATTCAGGAAAGTTGTTTTCTCATCCATCAGGTGTAACTTCTACTTCATCGTGGCTGCAAGTGCCATGATGGTTCTAATTGAAGTGTACCTTGCTACAAGAGAAAATGTTTCTTCATAATTGATTCCTTCCTTTTGAGAGAATCCACGAGCCACAAATATAGCTTTTTATTTTTCAATACTTCCATCAATGACATGTTTTATCTTGTATATCCATTTGGAAGATACCACACTTTTACCTTCTGGTTTGGGAGCTATGTCTCATACATCATTCTTCATTATAGATTTGTATTCTTTCGTCATAGCTTCTACCCATTCTTTCTTTTGAATGGATTCTTCAAAACAAGTAGGTTCTTTGTCTACAAGATCACACATCAAAGCCACATAACTAGAAAATGGATTTGGCTTCTTGCTTTCTTTCGAGGAGTCTTCTGGGGATCCATACTTCTCTGCATCTTGAATGATTTCACAATCCCAAGCTGGTTTTTCTCTTGCGAGAGATAGTCATGGATGGAGGTTCTTGGGGCTCCAACATATCATGATCTTCCGGAGTCTCATCATGAGGAGAGGGTGCAACTTCTGTAACTCTAGGAGCTGCATCTTCTTCATATAATTCTTCATGGTGCCACTTTCTGGACTTCTTGAGAGCTGCATCTTCATCAAATGTTACATCCCTACTAATATCCGTGTGATGATAACTTGGTATATAGATCCTGAAGGCCTTGCAGACTTCATAGTATCCAACAAAGATTCCTTTCTTTCCAGAAGGATCCAACTTGGTTCTTTTCCCTTTTGGAACATGACCAAAAATTGGACAACCAAATATCTTGAATTATGTTGCAAGTTCTCTCCTGCACCCATCTATGAGTTTTTCATCTTCAACCTCGTAGCAAAGGTTGATGTCTCTCTAGGTGATCCTTGATCTATCCATGGGTGACTTTTGAGCACGTACAAAGTCTTCTTCAATCTGCACACATGTGGTTCTCTGAGTCTTGGAGGTTGCTCGATATCTTCTTCTACTTCAATTATACCATGATTTTGGCTACTAGAGCAACATCTTGGCATAGTCGACTTCCTCTACTTGATTTCACAAGTCTTGTTTATAGTTGAACTATTGTCACCTGTTCTATGGAACAAGTCTCATCATTCTTCATTTGTAGGTGATCATTGTACGATATTTCCTACAAGTCAAATTCAGTAGCATGGTTAGACACATTTCATAGTTTCCAAATCATATGCATGAAAACATATGTCACACTGTCATAATGCTATCTTAGCCAATGCTTCAACATTCATCCATATCCCACATTCATATGGTAACTTTATAGATTCCTTCCATCTCTACCAGAACATTATTAAGAGTGTGCACTACTCCCAATATGTCAGCAAAGAGGTTTCACTCTAGATAAGTAGCAATGGAATGTTGTATAGCACCATAGGCTACTTACCCATCACAGGCATATCATTGCAAACATTCTAACACACATCCTAAATAAATGTGTATACATCTAGACACTATCATTTAAACAAAAATGACAATTCAAATAACTTATCTTTGTTTGTTTGGTAGGATCTATTTTGATCCTAGTATTCTTGCAGGGATTACTGGAATGTTTGATGGTGAACTCTACTCCATCATCAGAGTTCCTGAATCAAGCTTGTATGTTGCTTCTCCTATTCTCCTAGTGAAACTTTATGAGGGGAGTCATTTTCTTCAATATTGGAGAGAGTGCTCTGAAGCACCACTATTACAAAACATATTCTTCGATTTCTTCCTTTGGTAGCTTCTTGGGAGGTCCTTCTTCTTCTTCTTCTTCATCTTCGGAAAAATGAGCATGATGTCTTTTGTTGTTGTTCTTCTTACATTATTCTTTTCTTTTTGGACAATCTTTGGCAATATGTCCCATCTTATCACAACGGAAACATTGATAAGAAGAGAAGTCTCTTCACTTGTATTTTCCCTTATACTTTTAAAACTTCTTAGGAGGATGGGACTCCTTATGATTTTCCTTCTTGAAATGAGGTTTTCCCTTTCCTCTCTTAGTATGGGTAGCTAGAGCTTGATCATCATCTCTGAGTAGTGCTTCTTGATTTGCCACTCTACCCTCCTCTTGAAGACATTCTTCCCATACTACTTCAAATAGTAGACTTTCATTTCTTGCACACATAGTTTGGATAAAAGAGTCCCAAGGTCTAGTAAGACCATTGAGAGCAGTCATCACCAACTCATCTTCGTCAAGGGTGTCTCCAATTGCTTCTAGTTGTTCTTTGAATTGAAAAACCCTTGTAAAATATTCTTGGATAGATTCTCCTTGGCTCATCTTTGTACTTTTGAGTTGAGCTCTCAAATTCATCTTTCAATTTATGTTTCTTCCTTCATACATTCTTGTTAGGGCATCAAACATCTCCTTTGGAGTTTTCTTGGAGGACACTTGAGGAATCAAGTGATCTTTAATGGAGTCTTCTATGATCCTCATAGCTCTAATCATATCCTTCTTATGCTTTTCCTTAGCTTCAGCTTCTTCGGGTTCTGGTATAACCTATTTAACAAACTTTGAAAAATCATTCTCTTCTAGAATGAGTCCAATCCTATGCTTCCAAGCATGGAAGTTCTCTATGCCTTCCAACTTGTCATCAAGCTTGGTGCTTGGATCCATCTTAACCCGAAGAGCAGAGAATAACCGAAAATTAAAATTTCACAAAATTAAAATATGAACTCACCAAAAGATGCACTTGACTGAGGCGAGCATGCTGGTACACTTGGTTTCTGAAGATTCCAAAATTTTACCCTTGAAAATTGACTTGCGAAATTTTGGTCTGCAGTTTTCTGGTTCTCTGCAGTTTTCTAGTCCAAAGTCAAACTAGGGTTTGACTTTTTGGAAGTTTCACCCACTGAAAAACTTCGATCTTTGTGCCAATAGATGCACTTAGGAGGGGCACATTTGCTTATGCGACTTGCACTAAAAAATTCCACTTCTGTGAGAAGCCCTAATTTTTATGCTCAGAGAGAGAGAGAGTTTTACCTTATGAAAGTTGCTCTTTTCAAGCTAGCTTTGATACCATGTTAAGATTATATGCTACTATAGACTAGATTCCAACTTCATTATCATTCAATACATTATTCACAATAGCAGCATAATAAGGATCTCTGAAAGATACACAATCACGAAGCACAAAACAATATATCCTGGGAAACCCTTAAGGAGAAGAAAACCCAGCAAGAACTTCCTCAATATAGATGATCAAAGTACAATGCCCAAAAATAGGTCTCACAAATAAGAGAGACAAAAGACTCAAACTCTAGACCCAAGCCAATCCTCCTCCTCCTTTGAAGATATTTGTCTCTCCTCTAATGCAAATTGCACAAGTGAGTGAATGTAAAAATGAGGGAAAGACTCCCTCTATTTATACTTTACTTTTCACTTAACTTTTAATCCAACTAGGTCGGCCCCAATAACCTGATTGGGCCGACCTCTCTAGGAAGACTCAATATAATATTTATATTATATTCTTGTGGGTGCTAAGGACCCAACTTACAATGGAGGTTTAACCTCATGAATTTTACACGACGAAATATAATAATGACATCTCCGAACGGAGGTAAAACATCCCCGACGGAATTACAATAATAAAGTACAAGTAGAATATTCTTTGAAGTTACATTAATTTAACAAAAAAATGGGAACCAATACAGAGTCAAATGGCGCTCAAAACCAGAAGAATGTTTATACTGACAAATCACTACAAACATCAAGACAATATGGTTCTGAAGAACAATTACAAAATATTACGATGCCTTATCGTCATCCATATGATAAGAATCGTTACAACCAATGATAAAGTCAACAGGAGAATAAACAATATTCTTCTTACAGACAAACCAACTACAACATTGAAAAAGAGCAAAGACAAAATAAACAACTTTTATGGAAGCCTAGAATGAGACGTTCTATTCCAACAATCGATCATCAAACGATTCCAATGAAAGTTTAATTGAGGTGGATCAGTCCCTAGAAAATGCAACACATCAGTTCAGGTATTCAAAGATTATATCGTCTTGTTTCATCTAGCATCACACTTAAATATCATGAGACAATGTCTTAAAAAAAAATTATGCTTTGAGGACAAAGCATTTTTGAAGAGAAAGGCAATGTTATGAATATATATATATATATATAATAAAAATTAGGTCGCAACTCTTATGTAGAGTCACTATAATCCCTTTTAATGATTATATATATGGGCCTTGTATATTTGTAAATCATCATTCATCATTTTACTCATTTACATTTACTCCATTATGGATTTTACTTATTTGACCTATTCTTTGGATAGTTGGCGTGTGAACTAATTTAGTTTACAACATATAAATTTTGGAGGAAAAGAGAAAAAAACTACATTTTTTCTTCGTATATTCAACATATCTCCTTGTTGTTTTATTCAAATTTTGAGTGTGAGCACTCGTTGGATGCAGAATTAAATTCCGCATCCAACAAGCACCCACACAACATACTTTTGAGGTATCCCACCCCACAAAAAACGAGAAATCCATAAAACAATGTGTTACTTCAAAGTGACACATTTTTTTGATGCATTTCTCATTTTTCATGGGTTGTGGTACTTTAAAAGTATGCATTGTGGTTACTCGTTGGATGCAGAGTTTAATTTCACTTCCAACGAGTGCTCCTGCTCGAAATTTGAGTAAAATGACATAGAGATATGTTGAAAATACGAATTAAAAAAGTAGTTTTTTTAATGTCAAATATGCCATGTCAACCATTATGGTTGACTCTTTTCTTGAAATCCTATTGATTCTTGAATTCAATGGCTATTTTTATTATGAGGTGGCTCGTGTTCTTATGAGGTCCATTTTAGACCCCAAATTTGCTCTAATGCATATAATCATGCACTTTACATATGGGTTGGATTTATTGTGATAAAACCTTGATTAAGGTATGATCTTTCATCAATTTTGTATTTTAGGTTTTTTTGGATCAAGTACAATGGTCCATATTCCAATACATTGTCTATAATGTCCTTCACATACAAATGCTATATTTGATTAAGTTTCTATTCACAGTGTGCTAGGATAATTTCCACTACGTCTTTTTAAGGATTTTTCTACATATGCTTTTCAACATATTATAGTAGTTTTTTCTCAATTATGATTTGATGTGCCTCCTCTTATTGATGCACCTTGTACATATGCTTCTACATTATCATCGAACTTTATGGTTTCTCCCCACATTGCACATATGGTTGTGCATTTTTAGGCCTTATATGTTTGAGGATGTAATGGTCTCATTATTGATACCTCATTTGGAGACATTGTTTATGTTTTGAGAGTTGGTAGTGTTCTAATGGATGTTTCATTTTATTATGGTGCAAGGCTTGCTTCCCAGTTGTTAGAGTTTGTTCATAATGACATTTTTAGGCCTATGGGCACTTGTCTCGTGGGAGAGCTAAGTACTTTCTCACCTTCTTGAATTCAATCTCTTTTTACAAGTCCACAAGATTTGTCCCACTATTTTGTATAGATGATTCTCAATATATTTTAGTGGATCTCTTCCTTCCACACTATGATGGTGACCCTTTTTGGATGTGCAACACTTGCAAATTCACCATCAAATAGAAGATGTGCCACCATTTGTACCTTAAGTTGACCAACATGCTTCAAAGGATCCTCTTATGTATCTTTGTTAGAAGCCACCTTCATCAGGGTGTGAAACCGTTTTGGTGTTATAGATATGGCATTTAGGGGGTGTTTCTTCACTATATTGCTCACATTCAATATAAGGGGTGAAGTTGTGGTGTAATGATGTCCCTCCCCTTCTATCCATATCGAGGCATGGTATTGTGAATAAGGTCGACCCTATTTGAACTGAGTATCCAAAAATCCTTATTAAGATATTAGACACTTATGAGTTAATTAAGATCAATTTGTTTTAATGTCTTTATGTAAAGCATATTTCTTTAGTGTGCATTTGTACTTTTGTAATATGACGGTTATAGGCATAAACTGATTCAATGGTTCATCTTCTCTTCAATCTTAACAGCTATATTGATCCATGGTTTAAGAATCGATTGGTCCACGATCTCTATCTAAAGAGTATGGAGGATCATTTTCTACTGAGTGATTGTGAGAAACTCATGTAAATATTTTTTTTTCATTAATATATTGCCTCATGTAGTTGTTTGGCTAGGGTGGTGGACTGTTTCTCTCTCCTACAGTTTGAACGATACAAAAAGTCAAATGTGTTGATCTTTGATATATTTCTGTGAGTGATTGCTTAAGGTGTTAAACCTGTGTGGAAATGCTTTGTTTTTAGTCAAACATGGTACTAGAGCACTTATGAAGACATGTCCCCATTGTTGATTGAGATCTTAAACCAGTGTCGATGTATACATTAAAGGATTTTTAGATTCTGTTGTTTCTATGCATTTCTATAAGATAAATATTCTATTACATCTAGAACGTTGTTTTTAGTTGGAAAAACTTTTATTTGACTTAAAAAAGTTTTTGTTTGCTCGAGATATGACTATTTTACCACATCTAGAGGTATATTATTTGCATTTATAGTTTTTAAAAAATCACATTTTTCATATTTCAGTTTGGTTTTCTATTTTATTCCTGTATGTTTTCATCTTTGATCTGTGTATGCTCTTTTTTGTGCACTCAGTGAAAACTTAGCAAATCAAAAGCATAACATGAAGGGTTTTCTTGACTACGTATGCTCTTTGTTGTGCAACTAGTGTGAACTCAATGAACTAGAAACGAAGAGAAAACTTGTATTTTCTGAATAAGTTAACCAAAAGCTAACTCCAAACTTAAGTGTTAATTTTTTGGGCATAAATATAGTTATCGTGCTCAAATAGTTTACTGTAACTATTATTTGAAAACACACTAAAAACCTAACAAATTACGCAACGGAAAGAAGACAAAAAATCATGCACATTCACATTTGACACAAATTTACCCTAGAAAATCCCAACTAGGGAAAACCCAACATATGATTTTTATTAACTATAAAAATCACAGCCTCCTACCCTGGGATAATGACCCGCCTGAGAAATATACAAAACATAGCAAGATAGCCTATCCTATCACCTGACTACTACCTTCTCTATTGCCCCTTTGCTCCTTTCCTCAGCCCCTGCCAGCAAGATAGCCTATCCTATCAGCTGACTACTACCTTCTCTATTGCCCCTTTGCTCCTTTCCTCAGCCCCTGCCCTCACACTTGGATGGAAGTCCTTCTCCACCCACTCAATGGGATCTCATTCACTCATTTAATTTGACTATTGTGTTTCATCCTCTCACTTACGCTGACTTTTATAACATTACAATATGCAAATACCATGAGCAATACCATGCACCACGAAATACCATGGGCCCTCACCTTTTTACATTGAATAAGTAGAAAAGTACATTCACTTTAATAGTGAAACTCCCAAGTCTGAGGATTTCCTGGACGACTCGTGCATGCCAAACACTTGTCCTATGCAGAAGTACCTATCTGAAGCTACAAAAATAAACACTCCTTCTTAGCGAGGAAGGTAGTTTTGGAAGAAACTCCACCTGGATCTATCTTTAATCCCACCAAATCATTCGTTGTTGTAGCTACTCCCTATGAACTGGAAGATTTTCCTACCACCTACTTTGGAATCTTCTCTAAAGATTTGTTCCTCCTAACTATGCTCATGGAAATCTACTCCTAAGCATCCATCAATGTCAGCTCATACCAATTAGGTCTCCTTGAAGTACTGGAAGAACTCGAAGGGGATAACTCTCTCTTACCCTTTGAAGGTTTACTCCCCATACTGGAAGTCTGTGAACTCTACACACATCTCAATGTATTATGCTCCTCTATCACTGACATCAATCCTTGATCCAATATCCCCTTGGACCCACATACAGGATGACCCAACAACTTGTATAACTTACCCTTTTTAACACTAAGCATCACTACTACATCCTGGGTAGCTCCCTTTGACTGTGTGAGTACCTGTCCATATTGGAGACAACCCCATACTCCTGGTCCTCCATAACTAAGACAGAGAGCAAGTCATCTTTAACTCTAGAACATGCATCACTCCTGCCACCTCCAAAGATCCTCCTAACTCTAGTTGGACTAGCATTGTTCCAACCCCCTTTACTGCATGTATGGTGTCAACCCCACATGTCACATACTAGTCTGATTCTATCTCTGAAACAATAAGGAACACATCGCTCATCCCCGTCATATGGCTAGATGCACCACTATCCACTAAGAAAAGAAACACTGGCAACTCCTATAGCTCATATCTAACCGGTGATACCCTACTAACTTCTCTTCTCCTTTGCACGAAACTTCATGTCATCCTTTGATCTATGGATGAAAGTCTATCTTCACCCATTCGAGATGATGATGACGGTTTCCCGGAACCTATTGCATGTTCTATAGACTCGTACTATTACCGAAGGCTATTGTGGGGTTTCCTGATCCCTTTCAGTCACTGCCCAAGGTTTGTTCTAGGCTAGCCAATGCTGCCATGACCTCTCTGCAGCTTCCCAGAGCCTTTAGGGCCTGCCCAACCTTTTATGCTCACTACCCAGCCACCTGCTTTGCAACCCAATCCTTCCTAGGCGCTACTCGAAGACTTCTACGCTACCCAGACCCCTGCCCGAAATTCTACTGTCTACTTGACTTCTTTCGAGGCCTTTCCCAATATTTTCTGAGCTCTTCTACCCTTTCCTGGGACTTCCTGGTGGCTTTTCCCTGCCCCTTCCCATGGCTTCCTAGCTGCTCAACGGCTGGATCTACTACTGACGGCTATAGCTACTGGCTCTGTTTCCCGTCGGGATGCTTTTCCTGACATCTCATAGCTGCAGCTCGAGCATACATGATCCTCGTGTCTTGGTTATCTGCAGCCTAGACTACTCCCTCCACTCTCGCCCTGTGGCCAGACGCCTCTCGCTATTTCCGATTGTCACCTCTCGATTCTAGTGCTTCCACACAGGGCCTTCTCCAACGCTCGTGAAAATCTTCGCCTAGCTGCTCCAACAGCTATGTGGCTACTCCTTCCTCCGAGCTTCAATTCCCTCCACCCGAATACCTCGACACTCCTTACTCAGCCCACACTTTACAACACCTTGTTGCTCACTACACTCTGTTGTCAACTAATATCTCTGCAACCTTTCCTACAGTCGTCGGTTTTGCAGGCGCGCGATCCACAGCTTCTACTGGCGTTAGCTCCCACGCGTCGTGTTATCACATATCAATTGTTTCTCCCATTGTCGACACACACAAATCACGACCAGCTCCTCTACAACGGTCGAGCTCGATCCTTCACCTACGCACCGACCCCTATGCCTAGCATCGTCCAACATGCTCAACCCTTTCCTGCAATCACTTGCCGCCCACGATCCGCTCCTACTAGCCCGACTATCACCAGTGTTCCACTGTTGTCTCCTGCTCACCACTTCTACCAGCGGCTGAACTACCACCATGGTCGGCCCGTTCTCTTCAGCAACTCGTCTTCCACTGAGCCCAGCTCCTGCTAGTCTGTTGTGTTATCTTCGTCTCATTCTTATGCCTAGTGGCTGTAACCTATTCCCTTCACAGACCAATCCAGGGTTGTTTCTTTGCTGACGACCCTCCTTTTCCATCGTCTGGCTTGCCTCTGCCGCCCGAGCCACGATATTTTCCCTGCATGGCTACTCTTTGTCAATCACGGGCTCCTGTAGCTCGCACAACCTGTGCTTCCTGATCCTTATTCCCGTGTTTCATTGTCCATGCTCCATTGATGTCGGCTTCTCTTGATCACGTGGCCTGCTGGTCACATCCTGTGCATCTCACGACCTGCACTGTCACTCAGCGCTCGAGTCCAGGAGATACCCTGTTGGCTCTGCTCGCTCCCCCATGGACTCACTCTTCTGTTTGCGCATTGTTCTTCCTCATGAGCTGGCTCGAACCCCTCACACTTCTCTACAAGAGGTCTGCAATGCGTCCATACAACATACGATATCGTACACTATTGTACGAGACCATACAACTGTTCTTTCTCTTTTTTTTCATGAACCTGTCAAATTCTGATTATTGCAGAGCCGGAACCCTAAGCTCTGATACCATGTAAATTTTTCGGGCTTAGATTTGGTTATTACACTCAAATAGGTTACTGCAACTATTATGTGAAAAAAAAAGTAAAAAGCTAACAAATTACACAACTGAAAGAAAATAGGAAATCATACACATTCACATTTGATACCTATTTACCTTGTAAAACCCCAACTAGGAAAAACTAACAATAAATGTTTTTTATTAACTATAAAAATCACGGGCTCCCATCCTGTGATAATGTCCCTCCTGAGGAATATACAAAACACAACAAGATATCCTTGCCTATCACCTTACTACTACCTTCTCTATTGTCCCTTTGCTCTGTTCCTTGGCCCCTACCCTCACACTTGGATGGAAGTCCTTCTCCACCCACTCAATGAGATCTTACTCACTCATTCTGTGTGACTATTTGTCTCGTCCTCTCACTTATGATGATTTTTGTAACATTACAAGATGCAAATACCATGGGCCCTCACTTTTTTACATAAAGTAAGTACAAAAGTGCATCCTCTTTAATAGTGAAAATCCTAAGTCTGACAGTCTCCGGGACGACATCTACATGCCAGACACTTGGCCTATGCAGAAGTACCTACCTAAAGCTACAAAAATCAACATTAAGAAGTTTTAGTTTTGGAATTTTGTTTGTTGTTTATGTGTGGTTCTGTAAAAGCATTTTGCAATCCAAAATCAAGGTTTTTTTGGTGGGCATGTTTTCCAACAACAACAATAACAATACCAACAACCCAAATTCATTTCATAACATTATTAAATGTTTTATTTAACTCACTTGGTTGAAATATATTTTATCAAGTTAGAGGTCTTGAGTTCGAGTTCTTCATTTTGTTAAGTTACTTTTTTTTAAAATTCATTTAACTTTAATTTATAAAGTTCATTGTAAAAGTGTTTTTCACTTGTTTTATAAAAGTGCGTCACTTATTTTAAAAACTAACTCATTTGTCAAAATGAGTTTATAGACAAAGTTAGTTAAAGGGTAGAATCATTTATTACTCAGTAACCACCCATCGCCACGTGGATCAAACTTTGCTTGCTACATGGCTCCCTAGTTCCATTTTATGTTTTTCTTCAAAATAACATAATTTTGACATATGGAGCACTACTACATATGGCTCAAAAGTTCCACGACACTTTCCCACGAATAAGTTAAAATCAAATTTTTGTGGCAAAACAGTTAAAAAAATTGGGAAAAAATGATCTTGCCCTCGACGTTCGTCGCTATAGCGACGAACACTATATAACGTTGCTAGAGAGATGATTGATCGTCGCTATAGCGACGAACACTATATAACATCGCTATAGCGGCATACATGTGTTCGTCGCTATAGCGACGCACGTCGAGCAAAGAACTTTTTTTTTAACTTTTAAACGGTCATTGGATTTTTGTTTTTTTTTTTAAATTTGATTGTTGTGCATTTTCGCCAGAATTGCAACCCTCATTGATCTATAAATACATGTTATGAAGTCATATTTCCACAAATCATTTGTTATAGCTGCAATGATCTTTCTACTGGTTTTTCGTTCTGTGATTTCAAGAGTCCGATACTGGTTTGACACATCGAACTTTTGATCTCCTTCGTTTTCCAGGTTAGTATGACTGCAATGCACTATTCTTTTTTGATCTCCTTTGTTTTCCAAAGAGTCATATTAACAAATATTATTACATACAAAGTTAATAGGTTGATACTTGATATGACTAATTTATGTCTAGATTAAAATAATCTCAAACTTTTACTTTATAGAAGTTGAAGACTTTACTTAACTAGATGAATGATCAACTTAAAATATATTTGGTGGTTAATTGCTTTAGCAAAACTATGTCTCAAATAGTTAAGGCTTTATGTCATTGATGCATAAATGACAAAGTGTTTTTTTTCCATGCATTGGAAATTTGTTATTTTGTCTTAAATAGTTAGGGCATTACATTAATGCATAAATAAAAAAATGCTCTTTAGTTTTGTCTTGACCAAAGTTGCAAACTTTTTTCTCAATCATTTCACCATTCAAATTGGCATTGAGGTGGTAGGTCTCTCCATTAATTTGTCATAGCAACTACTTTTCCTTTTGAGGTATGGCAACCTTTAGATATTCCTTGAGCCATGACAATCTTTAGATATCCTTTTGTGTTTTCTCCACAATTGTTTCTTATCACCTTTAGATCCATCATTTCCTTTCTTCTTTTAGGTTCATTTTGTTTTGTAGTGCTCATTTATGCTTTTCCTTGGAAATCTAATTTTTTTTCAAAACAATATTAACATCCATTTTTTATATGAAAATAGAAGAAATAGTTACATATTTATCATTCCCACTATGATTGATAAGAAATCAAAGACTACACAAAATAAGAAATGCAAATATCTTAGTATGCCTTACGCGATCTCAATTCCTTGAAAAATCAATGTCATTTGTTTGCTGAAAATATACTTTTAGAGTTGTTTGATAGTTTTCCTTTATTGTTTGCATTATTGCTTTCCTCAATAAGGTTCAGACTCTTTGATCCAAATGTGAATATTTCTTCATTGGGTGTGATGCCAAATTTTCCTTTTGCTTCTTAACTTGAATTCATGTTCCTTGATGTCCTTCCCTAGAAGGAATATTGTGTGGGGGAGCTACTACAACTTGCTCTAAGATAGAAAATTCCTTTGCATTTTTTTTTCCATGGGTTTCTATTTATTCTTCAATTTTGTCATCTCTAAATAATTCCACTTCAAGTGTTAGTGTTCAACACCCTTCCACTTGGTGGAATTTATTTTCCACTTTCCTACCTTTCTTCTAGAAGTATTCTTCGGAGACTTTTCATTGTCCCTACCTTGTGTTGGGTAAGAAGCCACCATACTCAAATCATCCTCTACATCTCAAGGCTATTTATTCATAGTTAAGTTTTTCCTTTCAGGTCTTGCCAAATACCTCAAATAAGATATTGTCTAGTATGCCTTTAGTGAAATCAACATTGGAAAACAACTTAGCATTGGGTATGATATATCTATTGTTGGTTATTGGGAAGAAAAAACGAAACTTCCTCATTTGACTTTGAATCTTCAAAATGGAACTACAATTTTTCCTCGATGTCATGGAATCCAATGTTTGTTGGTCACAATTTCCCTTTTTATAACTAGAAGTCTAAATCTTTCCCTAATAAGAATTCATTACCTAAAATGTTCAAAAACAACTATTTCTAGATTGTTCAGTTGATATTTGTGACTAGTAATTTATATTTGGTTAATTTTACAAATAATATTAAACCATAAGGTTCTATGTTCAAAGTGTCCCTCTCTAATTATATGTTTTATGTCCACTCTAGGAGATGTTTACATAAACTATATAACTAGGAGTTGTTTAAGTGGCTTAAGTTTCAATGGATCTTGCTATAAAGTTGCAATGGATCAGTGACGACGATGATGATGATGATGGTGATGTTGATAATGAAATCATTGTCATTGTAATCAATAGGACCATCATCATAGATTTCAAGTACATTATCTAATTAGATTTAACTAGCCCCCTCACAAATAACTAATGAGACCACAATGGTGTATCCTTTCAAACTTTGAGGGTCTACATCTATATTCATAATCCCATTTGAAAATATCATGTCTATGTGCTGAAACCTTTTAATCTCTAGTATAACGAACATGAACAATATTACCGACCCCTCAATTTCTTCTACATTAGATCCATTGGCACCATAATGTATACTTTCTTGCAATTAATAATTATAAACCAACGTAGGGAACCAATTAACCACTCATTATCCTATGGGTATTAACACTTGTCAAAATGGTGTAACAACTCCTTTCACAAATACACTTACAACCCAACATACTAACCCGCTTGGACATTTAGATAGCAATTCATTATTTATAAGGAAACACCATATCTATTAATATACCAACACATGCATTGAAGTAATATGTAAACTCCTAATTATTTGTGACATCATTAACACAATTCCTTAGCCCCTTTTTTAAGGAAATATATAAATTCATGTTATGTAGAGTGAATAGCCATTACCCACCATACACCAATACTTATTGGAACAGCATGTAGTAATCCAAGGGAATTACTTAGGTAATCCTCTACACATGATTATGTAATCCTCTATCACCTCCTGTAATTTTCGGTCTCCTTTAATATATATATATATATATATATATATATATATATATATATATACTCTATTCAATTTAGTACATTATATATTGATTGATGAGTTTTTTTTTTCTTATAGGCTATCGGAATGTCAAATAAATATACCTAGGAAGAAAACAATAGGAGTTATGTTGAGATTAAGGCAGCATTGGAGGCGAAGGGTGATGGAAAGTGTTATTGCCCTTGCAATGATTGCAGAGGTTTGCAAACTAGAAGACTTTTAAGAACAACAACTCAAAAACATTGTAAGGAGAAGGGGCATGCTGAAGGGGGGTATGAATATCATCCCTTGGTATGACATTATTCATTACATAATGTACTTTTTGTAATAGTACTAATAATGTATTCACAATTCTTTTATCATTTTAAATATATGTGTTGTATATTATACACTAATTTTATTGCATTGTTTGTAAATATAAAGACAATACCCCCAAGATGTCGACCGCTAGAGAGCTATTTTCCACATAATAGTAGAAATACTACTTTACAAGACGACGAGCATGGAGATCATGCTATTGAATATCGAGTTCTTAATGATCCTATCGATGAAGATGACGTTATTGATACTAATTGTGAAGATGAGATAAATAGATTGCTCCAAGACACATTTTCTCCATTGGATGATGACAACCTCCATGATATTCATGATGTTCCTCTACTTGAGAAGTCCTAGGAACCTCTTTATGAAGGCTCAACAACCAATATTCTATCTGTTATATTGTTGTTGGTGAACTTGAAGGTTTTGAATGGTTTATCAAACGCTTGTTTCACACAGCTCCTAAGGTATGTAAAGTTGACTATTTTCCTCTATTTTTAGTGTTAATTAATTCGTAAATTAGGGATATGAAATATTTATGACGTATATTGTTTACATTTCATTTTTTGTCAATGTTACAGATTGTTGGGTGAATTTCTATTACCACCATCCAATAATTTACCACGCACAAGTCGAGAGGTATTCTTGATTATGAAAGAAATTGGAGTGGCGTATCAATCTATTGATGCATGTCCTAATGATCATATTATATATTATGGACAGTATGCATCCAAAAACAAATGCCCACAATGTGAAATTAGTAGATATCGAACTGATCAAGTAACAAAAGAGGTCCCTCGCAAATTTCTTCATTATATTCCCATAATTCCACGTTTCCAACGACTATTCAGGTGCCAAAGTGTAGCACAGTTTATGGATTACCATGCGAAGAACAGAAGTGAAGATGGTGTTCTTCAAATGCCTGCAGATGGTTCTGCATTGAAGAACATCGAAGAAAAATGGCCAATTTTTAAAGATGAACCTCGTAATGTTAGACTTTCATTGGCAGCTGATGGTTTCAATCCATTTGGTGAGCTTCGTTCTACTTACTCAGTGTGGCTTGTTTTCGTCATAAACAATAACCTACCTCCTTGGATGACAATTAAGAGAGAGCACACAATGTTGGCAATGATTATTCCAGGTATTTTTTTGAAAGTTATTATATTATTTCATGAGAACACCTTTTATATATTGGGACGGATAACTAAATAGCAATTTTGTATGTTTATTGATCAATTAGGTAAGTACCAAGTTAAAGATATGAGTGTATATATTGAGCCTCTTATCGATGAGCTATTGAAGTTATGGGATGGAATCACTATGTATGACATCTCCAAACCAATAGGGAAGAAACAATTTCAGCTCCATGGAATACTTGCATGGACAATTCATGATGCTCCTGGGTTAACACATTTTTGTGGTATGTAACTTTATGTTGCACATCGTTAAAATTATATGTTTTTAAGGTAAAAAACATGCATTTTTTTTTAAATTAATAATCTTTTGATGCTATAACATTAATACATATATCTCGCAGGTCTTCAAACAAAGGGAAAATTTGCATGTCCAGTATGTGTTCCTAGGATAAAATCTCGTCGTTCAAGAAGTTTAGCAAACTTGAGGTGTTCGATGAGTGCAAGCACTTCCTCCCTAAGAACCATAGGTACCGAACTATCGAAAAAACAAAATTCAATGGTAAAGAAGAGAATGGAAAGAAACCACAAAGAATGACACCTCACCTATGGAAGTTGGAATATAATAGAAATCGTCGAGGTATGCAAATTGTATATGTAGCATATAATATGTTCACGTAATATTATGATTTTTATATTTTTACTGAATTTTCTCTACCATGGGTGTCATGAATTATTGTAAATGTGTTTTCATTTATGCTTAATGAATGTATTTAAGGCATGAATGGGCTTCCACGAGGAATGAAGATTTATCCCATACAATTCAGTAGGTAGCCTTACTATGAGCACCTACAAATAGCTCATTTGTTCGATACAATGAATATCGAGAAGAATGTAACAGAAATGATATGGTGGACATTAGATGGAAGGTCCGACAAAGATAAAATTGGAAAAATTTGTAGTGACATTGCAGAAGCCAATCACGCATTGCAAAGTGTAATTATTTCCAATGCCGGAAATGGGTACCGAAATATTAGTCTTCCATGGTTATTGACGGAGCAACAAAGCAATGTTATAAAAGAGTTCATTCAGAAAATAAGGTTTTTGACAGGGTTTTCGTCGAACATACAAAATATCTTAACCAAAAAAGGAGATTTTGGCGGTGTTAAAACTCATGACTGGCATATATTCATTAAGGTAATTATTTACGTATATAATTTCCATTAAGTAAATATTTTTAGTAATTTTTCTCTCCTATTTGGAAACATTAGATAATGATTTTCTTTTTTCTACAGTACATTCTACCTTTGGCTCTCTCGGATAGATTTGACGACAACATAAAACAAGTTATATATGATCTTGGTAAATACATGAGGTAAGTAACAATTTTATATGCATGAAAAATGTTCTTTCTTTTTGTTGCATTTCTTATTGACATATTGTGTTTTACAGCTTTGAACTTCATTATATATGCCTCAATCGGGTTGATCATTGTTATTTTCTTGCATCTTTTGTAGGTGGCTTTCATATAAAGAAATCCATAAAGAAGATATTAGGTATCGGAAGAGAGAAATTCCTCATCTAATGTGTGAAATGCAGAAGTATTTACCTCCAGCATTTTTCAATTCACAAGAACACTATCTCATACACCAAGTTGAGGAGATTGAATTGTGTGGACCTGTAAACTCAAGGTCAATGTGGATGGTGGAAAGGCATTTGAAGTCATTGAAGGATTTTGTTAGACAAAGAGCATGTCCTGAGGGTTCTATGGTACAGGGCAATATGTTATATCAATCCATGGTGTACATTAGTCAGTATCTTCCAAATTTAGCAAAAAATATCAATCTGCCTCGCATTTGGCATGTTGACTCCATCAACAAATTTGAAGGGGAGGTCCCTTTGGGGAAAGGTAGAACGAGGAAAGTGAAAGTGTTATCACTCCAGGAGTCTTTCCCTGACTGTGAAGGGAATGAGCCTGGTAACTTAACTATTCTTGTAATGGTTCACTCAATAATGATTGTGGGGTTGGATCGAGATGAATATCTAACTAACTAGACTATGTATTCAAGGCTGTCTAGGGACTACCAGGCCTTCGAGAGATGCAATCAGACAGGTTGTGTATCAAGTAGAACAGAAACTAATCACCTAAACCAGATCATACACATATAAAACAATAAGTATGATGGGTCTAGAAACTAGTATAACAACTTATGATCCTTTGCCAAATAATCAGATAGTGAGATGACAGTCACTTATGGATTAGATAAGCACAGACAGAGAACTTCATTCAACTCATAATCATAAATAGATAAGAGAGAAGAAATATAATCACATCAATGAAAGAAGGTGCAAGTTTCATATATTAAGAAAAGGTCTCTGTTTACAGTAGCAGCATAGTAGAACTCCAAAATTCAACCCTTGTTCTACATGAGTTCTGTGATTTATAGCCTTTACAACCTCTCCCCAGATCCTAAGAATCTGGGTCGAATTTACTCCAGATGGAAAATCCAAAACCGTTTTTCAACAAACCAGGAAAATCATTTTTAATTGGCCAGACTGCTGAAAAATGGGGCTCAGCGATGCATTTGATTCTCCCAATCTGTGACACCTATAGGAAAATTGAGAGAGGTTATTATTCTATGACGTGTTAGGAAGAAAAACCTCCGATCGTTTTGCAGAATGATCCTCCAGTCGCTCAGAATCATCATTTGAAAATGATGACTCTGCACAGTAAAAACGCCACTTTTGCTGAAACTGCTAAAAAAGAGTCTCAAAGATGGGTTCAGTTCTCCAGCTATGTGACACCTGTGTATAAACTGAAATATTTTATTGTGCATTGATCTGTTGTGAGCAAAAAACTCTCTCATATATTTGAAACTCGTTTTGGTTTGCCCGAGATCTGCATTTCAAAAACATGTGTCAAACAGGCAGATTCTGGGATCCGAAAATTGGGGCTCAGTGACGGATTTGATTCTCCCAATCTGTGACACCGGTAGAAAAAATGAGAGAGGTTATTTTTCTATGACATGTTAGGAAGAAAAACCTCTGGGAGTTTTGAAAAATGATCCTCCAGTCGCTCAGAAACGTCATTTGAAAATGATGACCTTTCATAGTAAAAACGCCATCAATTTCAGTAAATATCCTTCATCTTCTCCACCTTGCTGGCACCTTTAAATCTAG
The DNA here is from genome assembly GCA_027924585.1 of Larix kaempferi. Classification (NCBI taxonomy): domain Eukaryota; kingdom Viridiplantae; phylum Streptophyta; class Pinopsida; order Pinales; family Pinaceae; genus Larix; species Larix kaempferi. The sequence goes on along the minus strand of BSBM01000348.1, from coordinate 10,335,880 downwards.
AACAGAACCTTGATCATGATGCCTTTAATCATTATATAACATTATAAACCACCCTTGAGCTGTTTGGATCAGTAAAAATCAAATCTGTGCAAAAATGGTAACATTCTGTCCAGTTTTTTAGCTTTCGGTAGCTAGGCAAGCCAAAGTCCGAATCTGTAAGCTACCGAAAGCTCTGTTTTTGGTAGCTAATGAACCATCACCTTGTCCGCCTAAGCCACCGAAACTGTTCATGATACCTGACATGTTCCTTTTCCTTTTTAGTAGCTGAAGAGTTTTGTCTTCCATTCTGTAAGCTGTCGAAAGCTGGGTTTTCGGTAGCTAATGAACCATTGATGGTTTATTTGTGAAAAGATCATGCAGAGCGTGACCAAGTGATTTCTCCTTCTCCATCATCTACTCCTAAAATCTGTGTTGTCATTGGAAGCAGTTTATCAAAGAAATTTCTCAGACCTGCTGAGTACCAACGGTGAATATTCGTGGATGGCCCTTTGCTTCTTTACACGATCTTTGACACCTCTTTCACTGTCAATGTTGGGCGCATGGGTATCTTCTTATTTGATCTGCTTTCATTTCAAAATTTCCCTTTTGGTAGCTAGGAGAGCCCTGAAAATTTCGTTTAAGCTACCGAAAGCAGAGCTTTCGGTAGCTTAGGAACCGTTTTAAATAAGTGCTTAGCTACCGAAACCTGTCTTTTGAAATTTTTGATCTGAAAACCCAATCTAATGCTTTTCAAACTTTATTACATGCATAAAGCTATCAACAATGAGCCTTAAGAAATTTAGAAATGAATTTTCAAATGAAATCCTATCATCTAAAAATGATCAACTCGACAAATTTATTTGGGGAGATAACAGAAAGGTAATTGAATGGTGTACATTTAATTTATTATACAATTAATTTTTCAATTTATGTAATTTTTATTATTCCATCGGTATTTTAAGGTAAACTTAATTTCCTTTAATGATAGCTAATTTACAATTCTTAATTGTTATTTTTTCATATAGTTGGTCGCATGTGGGATGCAATACATTTATACATTTCTAACAATCTTGATTGGATGGAGGAATGGATTGAATGATGTACTGAATACTATGGTACCTTATCATGGGAAGGAGTTAGTAAAATGATTAAAAAAGTGCATCGTCATCGAGAAGAATATCCCGAAGAACTTACGCAAAGGGAAATTGATTTAGCATGCAGTTTAAAAAATAAAAAGGAAAGTATATTTACCCTGCTCATTTTTTTCATTGTTTCCCATTGTATCAAAATATTTCTCTTGTTTATGTCTTCTTATATATTTATTTACCGATTCGGGCATGATGCAGCTGATACATCACAATGCTATGTGGTGCAATGGTCGTAAATTTCACATCAAAAAGTTGGATGACAAGAGGAAAACATTTGATTGTGGTATAACTGTAGTTTTTCAAGTCACTAATGTTTCCTCTAGAAGTGACAAGCATCCATAAGTATCTGAAAATAGGTACTATGGTTATTTTGAAGATATATTTGAGTGTGACTTTAATTCCTTTAAAGTAGTTTTGTTTGAGGTCAAATGGTACAGGCTATGAATGAATGAGCGTGATCCCGAAAGAACTGTTATTGAGCATGCCAATGGATTTACCATGGTTAATACAAGGGAACTTGAACCAGGCAGAGAGCCTTATGTTCTTCCAAGTCAATGTGAGCAGGTCTTTTACTCAGAGGTTCCAAGTACAGCTGGTTGGTCATACATTGTTAGATATGATCCAAGAGGAAGACCAGTCAAGTATAATGCAAAGGAAGAATACAATGTTGAAGAAGAAGGTGATGTAGATCAAAAGAAGTTGGTCTCCGACATAGATGTGTCAGATGAAGAATCTGATCAAGAAGTTGATCATCCAAATGATGTAGTAGACAATGAAATTGACATTGATGATATTGATGATGAATATATAACCGAAAATGACATTGAACATGATCTTGATATGAGCGATATTTTCAACGATTCTGAACCAAATGATGATACAGATGTTGAGTTAGATGAAGAAGAATCTGAATGACATTGTAGCAATGTTGGAATCTAGGAGGTATGTGAGAACATCTTTTTGCATAATGTATTATGTTTATGACTATTTAGTTATGTTTAAACCATCGTCGTCATCATCACCATCATCACAATCTTCATCATCATCATCATCATCTTCGTCATGATCTTCATCTTCATCACCACCACCACCATCTTCATCATCATCATCTTCATCATCATCCTCTTCGTCATCATCTTCATCATCATCATCTTCATCACCACCACCACCATCATCATCTTCATCATCATCATTTTCTTAGTGTTTTTTCCATTCTCCTATATGTTGTCATATGTTGTAATTAGAAACATTGCTTCTTAAGTATGGCAAAAAACACAATTTTTTTTTACATAGATTTTGTCGGGTTATGGGAAATTGAGAGTGATGTGAGGGGGTGGAGGGGCCATAAGAGCTTCCACCTTCACGTGGTTGTCCCTATTCAGTAAAGAATATTAAATTATTCTCGAAACAAAGAGAAGCTCAGTAAGGCAATGCACAATTATCATGCTAACCCAAATGGCGTGCTTGATCATGTACTACGAGGCCAACGTTGAAATTTTTTAAATTTGTGCTTGCTTGGACTGAAATTTGGCATGCCTAGACTAGACGCATTCATTGACGCTGTGGGAGGGTTTCCAGACTCAAACATGATTGACACTAACAATTTGAGCATAAAAAACCATACCTATGTTTTGTAAATCCACTATGTTTTGTGTAAATCATAATGTATGTCTTGTTTTTAAAAATTATATATTAAACCATCTTGTATGTTTTGTTTTTGAAAATTAAAGATTGAATCATAAATTAATATTATTTTAATCGACCATGTACTATAAATTGATATCATTTGATGAATACATATGTTGAATTTGGCTTAAAGCCTTTTATACCAAATCCTGTCTTGAGCTCTATTTCTTAACAAAGTGGACTTAACATAGATAATATCTACTTAACAAAAAAATCTAGAAACATTAAAATGAGGTTGATCGATCCGACACGCATTTTTCAATTAAAACGATGGTCACATGAGTGACCAAGGGCTTAAGAGTGCTCATAAGGATGAAGCCCGTGGTTCTGAAGATGAATTAAGCATGGAGGATTTAGGGGCAAGAATTGAGGATCATTAAGGTGCTTGTTATAAGAAATAAAACATAATATTATGTGTGTAGTTGGATTCAATGTCAATTTGTATGCTTATAATATTGGAAAATGTGTAACATATACTAAGCATCTTAGTAATTTGATAAGTATTTTGGCCTTAGAATTGTATTTAAATTGGCCTTGAAATCTCCAATTGGATGAAATCCTTCCTTGGTAACTACTAGCCATACAAAGGAAAAATTATTAGTTCAAGATATTTCCAACGGAACTAAGGGGATTACTCCCAACATGGAAATCCCACATGGAGCACTCTACATTACAATGATGTACATGTGTAAAAATAGGATTTATACAACCCCCAAAGTGAAATTCCATCCAAGTCATGATCTTGGCCTCAATACCCCTCCTTGGAGATGGTGCACTCTCCAACAAGATGTTAGTTCAATCCCCCCTCTCCTACAATGATCCACTATCCAGATGTCCCCATGTAACATTTTACTTCTCTAACCATGTCCACATGTCCTCACATGTGCCTAATTCTACTATCATGTGTACCAATGTGGTCACAAAGCTCAATTGCTTCTCCTCAACATATGTGTTCAGGTCCATCACTAACCTCCATTAAGTATGCTCTTCAACCCAAGCATCCTTATATCAAGTATCTAACCTCCAAGATATAATATATCACGTGGTCCGTATATCCAAGGGATAATCATCCTCATATCAAGTATCCAAAATCCAAGGTATATACCACATGGTTTGAAGCTACAAGGGCCAAAATCCCTCCTCCAAGTCCCCAAGGCTTCTCCTTTTATGTAGACACCTCAATTGACCAAACGATCAACTCCCCCATTGTGTGCACCCAATGGATTAGTCAACATGTCAATAAGGGTAACTACCTCGTAGGTAATGACATCATGTTAACACTCTAACCAATATCAAGAATCCACCCAAACTGAGTTATCCAAATTTCAATGAGTCATCACTAAGGAGCTAGGAGACATAGTTCCCTCCTAGTAAGGTGAATAGTTTTGGAGTAACCCCAAAAGATACATCATTTACGTATGCAAATGAAAGAAATTGTTGCCAAAGTATATTTCCCTCTTCAATCATGAGCATATAGGAAACTTCCACTATGCTTCCATCCTTGACCTCCTGGTCTTCAATCAGAGGCATTATCCCAAGCCTTTCCACATACCATTTAGTGCATATGCAGCCTTTTGAAGCTATCCTACCCCCTTTGAATGAAGGTTGGTGGGGTGCAGGTCTAGGGCTTGAATAACATATTTATGTTCTCTAAATCACTTTCTACAAATTGACCGTGGAGGAGGATTGAAAAAAGGTCTTTGGTATATGACTCTAGAGGAAATATATCCACTAAGTTTTGATGGATGAATGGTTGAAAAGCCCCATAAAAAACTCCACTGTGTATCTACAATTTGGAAGGATTTGGTTGTTTCTTTTCCCTTGGTGAAAATTGGTTAATTTGGAAAACAATAAAGGGTTCCAAATTTTAGGTGGGCTTGGCCCCATGGGTTGGATGTGAAGTAAACTTTAGAGTACCTATTCATATGATTTTACATCTGCGAGCTAGAGGAATTGTCACTCTATCACAAGTGACTAACTACAACAGCGCAAGTATTTGGTAATAGGATTGGATGTTTGGAAGGGATTTGGGGTTCAATTATGAAGATAATGAAATATAGTATATTTATCTTGATAATATTTAGATAAGAATAATAAGAAGAAAGAATTAGGATGACTATCTCCTTTGGTCAAAACATCCAAATGGGTTTTACACAACAAAGGTTGTATATAAGACTTTAATTGAGCAGGATGACCTAGAACAATCGAAATGGTGATGGAAGGAGATATGGAAATTTAAATTTCCTTCTAAATCCCTACTATTCATGTGGATGTTTCTTAATAGCAAATTCCCAACTTGGGACATTCTTCAAAAGAAGAATTTTGCAGGTCTAGGGAGGTGTAGTATTTGTTAGAATCAAGAGGAGACCAATTTTTAGTTGATCATGAGTTGTCCATATGCTTGATAGGTATGGTCCCACGTAACAAGAATCACCGGTATGGAAGGTATATGGACTGGATAGTCCATTGAAGAAGGACTAAAGAAGCGGAGTGAACATGCATGGACAAAAAAGCTAAGAGCTCTGCCACTTATTATGGCATGGGGCATATGGTTGGATAGAAATTCATCAATATTTGGTGACAAAAGGGTACACCCTTTGGATGTGGTAGTACAAGTAATAAATATAACAAGTTATTTTAGGCAACAAAGAACTGTTAAAACTTTGAGAGCAATCAAGGAAGAGACTATTGACAAAATTAGGGCTTGGGCCTATTTTGATGTAGCCTCCCAAATGGAACCTAAAATAAGAGGTGTTGGAGGGATATTATATATCTTAGAGACTCACTATGTTAGTTTGAAAGTGGGGATTGGTGATTCCACGGAAATAATCAAATGGATAAAGGGAGAATATATGATGAGTAACTTCCATTTACAACCTCTATTGGATGAGACAATTAACATGGAAAACACTTCAATAACTTATCTTTCAATCACATTTTCTGAGAGAGAAAGTAGGAGGTAGATGCTTTCTTTAAGGAAGCTCTTCATGTTCATCAATGAAATAGTTTATTATGGAGTTAATGGATGGTGCAAGCTATAAATTTTAACATGCCTCTTTTCTATAGTTTTTAAGCTCATTATCATGGCTACTTTTTGGGACAATCTCAAATACTTCCATTTTCCTTTTAAATATGGTATATTATAGTCCTTCTAGTACCTATAGGGTAGTTATAAATACATACAACATATATGGTGGTTAGATAGTTGTATCCTATAGCCAATAATTTTTTGGGATATGAGGATAAACTTGATATTATATATGGCACTATGTTGTCTCCTATTTTGGGCATGTCAAGGAAGTTTTGTTTACTTGAATTATTTTAAAGCATCTATCTAATGTGATTTTAAGCTCAAAGGAATAAAATTAGAATTTTTTTTCTTGGAAAAAACATTGCTTAAATATCGTTATTTGTTCCAAGACTACGAAAATTTTAGTCTATGTAATAATTAAGCTCTACAATCCTCCCTTTAACAAATGACAACACTAAATTGGTTCATTGTGCTCTCAAAGGTATAATAATTTTTTTCAAAACTAGAAGAATCTAAGTCTATGTAACAAATAACCTCTACCATCGGGGAACTAAATTTCACCATATCATGTCCTCGTAAGCTACCAACCAATAATCATTTAACATCCTTTGTTTCATAGGTGCACCCCAATTTTCTTGGATTTTCCCTACTTAATCCATTCATTGCTGCCAAGAGCCACGGCAAAGGGAGACCGATTGAGAGAGTTGAGAGCATCAAGAGCACAGCGTGTGAGGAATAGAGGAGATCGATGCGCCCAGAGGAGATGACCATTACATTCTAGAGGATACCGACGCAACCAATAGACGGACGGAGACAAATAGGGGCCAACCAATGTCTTCGGTAAGGCCATCCGAGCCATGGACACAATTCTAGCGTTTTGAACCTTCAATTTGTTCAATAACATAGAGGGCACATCTGGTGGCCAAGTTTCTTTTGCAATGTATCCAAATGTATTCATAGTTTCCCTTTGAATTCACTCCTTGTGAGCTTTTAACATCTCTAGAAATGAAAAGTAGATTCTCATCCATTCTCTGGCAAGAACAAACTCAACGCCATGATTAGCAATTATGCATCAAAAGTTACTATTGAAAGCGATGCGAGCCCTCATTCCTTTTTTCTCCTTTCCTCCCAAATTTTGGTAATATCAACATCCATAGTATCTGTCTTTGTTAATGTTTAAACACTGGTGACATTGCCTAGGGTTTGAAAATAATCAAAACGCTAATCAATTAAAGCCCTAAAAAAGAAAACCCAAATGTAGAACCTCAACTTCCGTTTGTTAAAATCCCTATAGAACCAAGAAAAACATCCAATGATATAGAAATAAGTTTACTTTAATGGTGGGATAAGAATGAAGAAACATCAAACCAACCTATGGAATTTCAAGTGAGTCTTCCTCCGCTCCTTCGAACCTGATAAATATTGAAAATAGAAAGACTCAACTACATAGATGATATGGTGAGGACTAGAGTTCGAATCCTAGGGATATTTCGAATTTAATTGGCTTGCAGAATACCAAAAGAATGGTTCTACTTTTAAGATTAAGATATGCAACAGGCAATAAAATTTGACAGACAAGGGTTGGGGTTTTTAGATGGAGCAATCAACCTCACTCTATTACATGGGGTTTTTATTATGGTCTCACTCTAAGGCGGTAATGTCCTTGTGGTCACAGCTTTAACCTCAGATGTTACTTCTCCATCATACATGTTCTATTATCACCATTGAGATCTTACATTGATGCTCTTGATCTTTCAGAAGATAAATGTCTTAACTCATGCTTTTCCACTGTACACTGAATAGGTGAAATTTGAAAATATGTTCCTTGTGCAAGTTGCACTAGACAGGAAAATTAGTGCACCCTTCCTGCTTAATGAGAATTTATAAGCTTGTTGCTTACATACTTCACTTTCTCACACTTAGTTGTTGTCATGCAATATTGGCCACAAGTTTGACATCCAGTGCCATCCCACATCTTATATATATTATAATATGAGATAAGTATAATAATGTTGGATAAACAATGACAAAAGTAGTTCAATAGGACTAGAAGAGTACATCAGAGATAAAGTACAAGGTGGGAGTGCAAAAGAATCTCCTAGATCGAAAGAAAGGAATGTGTTACAGCTCCAACCTATGCTACTAATTTTCAAACGCTTTATATTCTGCAAAATCCAAACTGTAAAGTGGATCCAATAGTAATTATTTTATGACTACATTTTGTGTAAGATTACAATTCCATGTAGGATTTAGAGTTCCTGTAGGATGTACGATTTGTGCACCTCCAGATGGGATGACCTCAATATGTGAACCAATAATGATGATACTCATGCAAAACCCTGCAATCTCCCAAAATGTGGGCCAAAATTCAAGGAACTCATCCCAATGCATTATTTGATGATGTGGCATGCCTACATATATGTTCTTGTGCCCAGGGTTATAGATGTCCCTTCTAGTGAACAAATATGCATGAAATTATTTGGATGACGACTTCAAAGGTTGAGAACATTGCACATGTGCCGTTATGCCTACAAATATGAAATTTTGCCTCAAGAGATAATTCTCAATGAGAAAAGTAGACATCAAAAGCCGGAACCAATGGCTATCAAGCCAAAAATACTCCATAAGGGACATACATATATACATCATCATGCCCAAATATCAAAATAAGCTTGGAATTGATCAAAGGAAGCTCATCCCTTGAAACGACCTACCAAACAAGCCCCTTGATCTATGTCATGTGGCAATGTGAAGTCAAATGTGGGCCAAAATTCAAGGCACTCATCCCAATCCATTCTTTGATGATGTGGCATGCCTCCATATATGTTCTTGTGCCTAGGGTTATTAGATGTCCCTTCTAGTGAACAAACATGCATGAAATTCTGTAGATGACGACTTCAAAGGTTGAGAACATTGCACATGTGCCATCATGCTTGAAAATATGCAATGTTACCTCAAGAGATAATTCTCAATGAGAAAAGTAGACATCAAAAGCTGGAACCAATGGCTATCAAGCCAAAAATACTCCATAAGGGACATCCATATATCCATCATCATGCCCAGACATCAAAATAACCATGGAAGTGGTCAAAGGAAGCTCATCCCTTGAAACGACCTACCAAACAAGCCCCTTGATCTATGCCATGTGGCAATGTGAAGTCAAATGTGGGCCAAAATTAAGGCACTCATCCCAATCCATTCTTTGATGATGTGGCATGCCTCCATATATGTTATTGTGACCAGGTTTATTAGATGTCGCTTCTAGTGAACAAAGATGCATGAAATTCTGTAGATGACGACTTCAAAGGTTGAGAACATTGCACATGTGCCATCATGCCTGCAAATATGCAATTCTACCTCAAGAGATAATTCTCAATGAGAAAAGTATACATCAAAAGCTTGAACCAATGGCTATCAAGCCAAAAATACTCCATAAGGTACATCCATATATCCATCATCATGCCCAAACATCAAAATAAGCATGGAAGTGCTCAAAGGAAGCTCATCCCTTGAAATGATCTACCAAACAATCCCCTTGCTCTATGCCATGTGGCAATGTGAAGTCAAATGTGGGACAAAATTCAAGGCACTCATCCCAATCCATTCTTTGATGATGTGGCATGCCTCCATATATGTTCTTGTGCCCAAGGTTATTAGATGTACCTTCTAGTGAACAAATATTCATGAAATTATGTGGATGATGACTTCAAAGGTTGAGAACATTGCAGATGTTCCATCATGCCTGCAAATATGCAATGCTGCCTCAAGAGATAATTCTCAATGAGAAAAGTATACATCAAAATATGGAACTAATGGATATCAGGACAAAAATACTCCATAAGGGACATCCATATATCCATCATCATGCCCAAACATCAAAATAAGCATGGAAGTTCCCAAAGGAAGCTCATCCCTTGAAACGACCTACCAAACAAGCCCCTTGATCTATGCCATGTGGCAATGTGAAGTCAAATGTGGGACAAATTCAAGGCACTCATCCCAATCCATTATTTAACGATGTGGCATGCCTGCATATATGTTCTTGTGACCAGTGTTATTAGATGTCCCTTCTAGTGAAAAAATATGCATGAAATTATGTGGATGATGAATTCAAAGGTTGGGAACATTGCACATGTGCCATCATGCCTGCAAATATGCAATGTTGCCTCAAGAGACAATTCTCAATGACAAAAGTAGACATCAAAAGCTGGAACCAATTGCTATCAAGCCAAAAATACTCCATAAGGGACATCCATATATCCATCATCATGCCCAAACATCAAAATAATCATGGAAGTGGTCAAAGGAAACTCATCCCTTGAAACGACCTACCAAACAAGCCCCTTGATCTATGCTGTGTGGAAATGTGAAGTCAAATGTGGGACAAAATTCAAGGCACTCATCCCAATCCATTCTTTTATGTTGTGGCATGCCTCCATATATGTTCTTGTGCCCAGGGTTATTAGATGTCCCTTCTAGTGAACAAACATGCATGAAATTCTGTAGATGACGACTTCAACGGTTGAGAACATTGCACATGTGCCATCATGCCTGCAAATATGCAAAGCTGCCTCAAAAGATAATTCTCAATGACAAAAGTAGACATCAAAAATTGAAACCAATGGCTATCAAGCCAAAAATACTCCATAAGGGAAAAGTGTACAAAAAATAAATAGTTACCTTTGCAATGGGAACTTTATGGTGTTTGCACCAAGTAACTGAAATTCTTGGGTCCAAGTAGTTGATCTCGGAAGTTCCCAATGCCACAATATTGAGATCATCTTTTATTCTCATGTTTGGGCTCATTTTCTCCATCTTCACCTTCATCTCAAAATGTTTCCTCAAGCATAACATGACTTATTAAAAGGACATAACAACTTTAAATAATCTGAAAATGTTTCCTCAAGCATAACATGATTTATTAGAAGGACATAACAACAGTTATATTTGAACATTTTTCAAGTTCTTTCTTCAGTACAAAAGAAACCACAAAGAACCACACACCCTACCCACACATTCCTAGTTTCAAATGAATATAAGTGATTAGTCCACAGCATCCAGGAATAGTTACACTTTGTTTTTATACAAAATGGTCTGGATCGGTTGAATAAGAAATATGGGATCTAAGATACCAAATTTCACTTTGGAAATAGCAATTGGTACCTACGAGATCTCAATCAATTTGAAAGTTGCAAAGGATGGGACTATCCTCGCGTAGTCATCGTTAGCCCTTCTTAAATATCCTTGTATGTTCACGACATTGTCTTTGTGTTGGTCCTCGAATTTGGTGAGCAGAAAATAGTTAAAAAATCCAATTTCATCTTTAATCTAACTATTAAAAAAACACATATGAGGTTTCTCTCTCGGAACTAGAACGAATTTTTCTTGTGTTTTTTTTAATAATAGGAAAAAAACAATTAGGAAGATTAGCCCTTTTGGGCATTAAAAAGGGTTTCGTGACGTTAAAATACTTTTTGTGTAATGAGTGGATTAGCAACGAGAGCACCTATGGGAAAGCATGTCAACCCTATTATTTTTCTTTTGGGAAAAAAATGTTTAATTTTTGAGATGATAATAGATGACAAAATGGGAAGACAAGGCTTATGCGAAAGCATGTCCACCATATTATTTTTTTTCTGAGAAAAAATGTTTAATTTTTGAGATGATAATAGATGACAAAATGGGAAGACAAGGCTTAGTAAAAGAAAGGGTGGTTTTTTTTAAAAGAAAGGGTGGTTTTTTTTATTGGGATTTTAATAAGAAGGAAATGAACTAAAGGTGGAGGTGCATAAAACTTGAAAATATGGAGTGGTAATATTATGACATATGAAATTAAACACTGAGATATAGTGGATAAGAATTTTAACATTTTTGAAAGGCGATTGTAAAGTTTTGTTATTGGGATTAGAACATTGGAGTTTTTTAATTTTGTTTCTTATATTTGACAGAGACTTGGAGAAGCTAGATTAGAGGGAGGGGATTTTTTCTTCTTTTTGGAATAAGGTAGGATAGTGATGCCAATAGTGACTCAGGTTAAGAAAGGAACCGGAAATTTTATCAAAGGACACATGACTAAATAATATTGACAAAATTTGACCGACAAGACATAAATGACTATGACATGGCGAAAATTTGGAAGAGTGACGAGGGGGTTAAATAGTGACGAATATGTAGAAACAAAGTATAGTTGTGATGAGGACCTCGCTAAACTTGACTCGATAGTTGAGACATAATAAGATAACAACATTGTTAAGGGTGTTTGCCTCTGGCATCATGTTCCAACGCTTCATAATCATGTCCATGTTGGAAATCAATATCTAGCCAAACAAACGAAAAAAAGACATGATGGCACACGATGACTCAATAACGACTTACGGAATGATGTGTCGATGTAAAAGTTACCATGAATCAAGTACTTGTACTCATATTCATCCCCGAAAAGGGAAGGGAGTGAAATGAGTAAGGCTAGTGTTCCACAATGGGCGAAGTAGAGGGATAAGAAGAATTGCAGCTGGGAAAACCAATAACAGAAAGCAAATAACAATTCAAAGTACCTAGGATGATCACTAGGAACCGCTCATTAGTTATGCTTCCAGTATGTCATGTCCTCTCTTGTATATCATGGATAAACATCATCATGTCAAAGAGGTTAACGTCTAAACAACCTGGAGAAAAAACATAATGGCATATCGTAATGAAAGACATCAAGCTCCAAGAAACTAATTGGAAAACCATGTCAAGAAAAAAATAAAAAGAAACTAGATAAGCAAATAAAGAACACCAAACAATGGAAACAAAAACACCTAACTTGATGAAATGCAACAAAGTTAAACACAAAAGCATGAAAGCAATTTACCTAGGACTAACAATGCGAGCCTAAACTCTTACCACTACAAAAAGTGAAAGATCTTTTCATGGTATGGGTCATTTGTTGTAGAGGAAAGCATCGATGATGTTATGATTATATCTTGAGTCATGATGATTGTAGGAAATCTTACTTTGAGTGTCGAACATTAAGATAAGCTTGATTGAGAAATACTAAAAAAAGGGTGTTATTCTTGATTGAAAATTCCAGTGTAAGCTTGACAAATTAATGAAAAAAGGCTTTGGTTCATGAGTCCCAAATGGAATCTTCAAAAATCAATGTAGGAATTTTATTGCCCCACTCATTGCTTATGATTAATTCATTAAGTATGGATGATATGTTTGATACCTTCTTCATAATCAATTATCAAAGCCACATGGCTTCCATCATCATTGTTATTCTCCTCATCAACATAGTGTTCTAGGATAGACTCAAGGTATTCATCGTAGATAGGTTTCAAGTCAAGTTGGTTCAAGGTATTAATTTTAAGAATGACACGTGTATTCATATTGGGGACCTCTATGACCTCAAACTCTTCATTAAGGAAACAAACATCATTAATAGAAACGTCTTGGTAATCGTCATAAATGGGTTGAGGGATTTCCTCTAAAGTGTAGGATTTTGACTCGAGGGTAGGCTTATTAAAAATTGGATTCTCATCCCCAGTCCAAAAATATTGAGCGTCTTCCTCATTTGGCTCAGGAAATGATGGAACAAACTTGGCTATGAGGGGATTGTCAAAACTACCGTCACAAAGTTGTCTAAGCCTAAAAATTCACAGTCAAAAGTGGTGAAACAAACATTCTTAAGACCATTTCCAACCACTTCCTTTCAAGGGTCAATTTATTTTCTTTGATGATCATTCACAAAGAAATTATTTAAAGTAATCTCATCGTCAAATAAGAAATTGTCCTGCAAATTACATACCTCATCTTCAATTAAGACCTCATCTTACAGATAAGGGGGACACAGAATGTTAGAACAAGGTAGGATGACATACTTTTGAGGCATGGGAATTTGAGTGGATTTCTTGAAATTGGCTTGGAAGATAGTGTCGTCAAAAGGAAAATCTCATGAATGTCTTGCGTAGGAAGGGAAATATGCTAATTAGGGGCATCAATTGTATTCTTGATCATATCAAGAAGGGATATGGGGTCAATCATTAGGAGAAAAATTGTTGAGCATATCCTCCCACTGCTTCCTATATTGTTCTAACTTGGATAATCTCTTGACCCCCAAGAATTCCTCGTAGTTGTTGAGATTATGATGCTTATTGCAAAAATTGCACCAAGGGGGATTTGAATTGTCAAACACGGTCTTGAAAATGTCAAAGAAGTGCTCCCAACCTTGGATAGAATATGTCAGGAAAATAATTAAACCAATTGGAAAAATTCTTTCAAAGTGTATGTGGGAAGATGCAAACCATTAGGGTTAAGGATCAAAAATGTGATTTGGAAAGATAATATTTGGCAAAGCTTTTGATACGATCATTAATATTTTCATTAGATGGACCTACGAATTGGGGAAGGTTAGCGACCAAACAACATATTAATGATTTAATATATTAAAATTAACTTTTGCGTAATCATTATAAAAGCTTTTGTAAAGTGGTTTCATAATTACCAATAATTTAGGTTTACAAAATCATTATGCAGAGTGTTAAGTTGGAACACATTAGTAGCACCATTACTAGAGATGAGCATTCAACCTATCATTTTTTGCATTGTTAATAAGGAAAAATATTGTAATTGTTAGATAGTGTTTTTTAGTTTTATTAACCAAATATGTATAGATGATGTTTACATAAGATAGGAAAATCCAGACATTGCAAAACAAACTGTATATGTTGATTATGTCTATAACATGAATGCATTTCTAGATCTTAAGAGAAGTTTAAAAACATTTTAAATGAATTTACGATCTTAAAGCATTAGAGTAAAAAATTCAAATGTTTTTAAGAGAAGTTTAAAAACGTTTTAAATGAATTTACAATCTAAAAGCATTAGAGTAAAAAATTCAAATGTTTTTTAAGAATAATGAATTATATACTTTAAGGAAATACTTTAGAACAATTACCGACAATTAAGTTGCCATGCTAATTTAGAGACATTTTCTTTATAAAAAAAAAAACCTAAATAATTTATAATCGAAAATTTTAAGATCATGTTTTAAAAACTAAAACTTTAGAATAAAATGTTCAAATTAATCTTATAATTACATTATTCCCTCAACATAGTACTAATAAATCAGATGATAAATATGGCACACCAAAAAATCCACCCAACCTACCATAAATACATCCCATTAAATTCCCAATCATAGCAACAACACTTCCATGAGATCAAAGCATGAGACATGTAGCTTTTGCCAATTTTCAACTATTTATAAGATCAAAGAGAGACCCATTTTAACACCTATTCAAAATTTATATTTTCTTAAAGGGATTGACTATAATACGTACCCACAAAAACTAAGGTTATTTATAAGATCAAAGAGAGACCCATTTTAACACCTATTCAAAATTCATGTTTTTTTAAAGGGATCGACTATAATACGTACCCACAAAAACTAAGGTTGTTTTTAGAAACAATAAAAACATACAATGATGAAATGGTTCCATTTATTAGAAGTTTATTTAATAATTTCATGGGAGGAGATGAGAGCCATATATTCCTCACTAAATATGAATACTATGGTAAAACATGTCACCAGAAGAGGCAATCTTAAATTTTAAACATCAAACAAAAAGAAGTAATTGAAGGCATTCTTGAGTGATTTATGTACTTGAAGGATTCATGCACAAATATTATATTAAATGATAATCTTTTAAAAATTCTTTTTGTAAGTTTTGAAAAAAGAATCTTGAGATTGGCTCAATTGTATGTTTTTCGTGGCCCACAGGGGGTAGAGAAATTGATAATGAGTAAATAAAATGAAAAGTTGTAAATGGAAGGTTACATGTTCACATCCCCGGGGTATTAACTTATAAAAAAAAATTGTATATCTCTTATGGAAAAGTAAAATTCAACACCTTTTGAAAATTTAAGAAGTTTTACACTCATATATTACCATACCACTTCAAGGCATGGAGATTAGTCGACCCCACTACAAGGATGGAGATTAGTCAACCCCCCCTTCATGGAGGGCTCTATTATTATGATGTGTCCCATATATGGCCATTCCACTACAAGGCATGGAGATTGGTCAACCCCCCTTTCATGGAGGGATCTATTATTATGATATGTCCCTCTAGCTTCCTTAATGCCTCTTTAAGGTTGGGGGTGGGGATGGGGGGTATTGTATAACTTGAGGAAAAAAAAGAACTAATCTATTCTTGGGATTGGGGGAGATGAGAAACAACTCGGAATAATTTTTGGCCTTATACCAAGGTATACTCTACTTGTAGGAGATGAAAATAAGAAGTGTTGTAACAACCCTAGTTTGAAACCCCTAGTTTGATGATGCCAAGATGTAAATACTAACTATGAATGCTTGCAAGGATGAACATATTGTATTTTGCAATGATTAATATTAAAATCCACAACTGGTTGTGCTGAGGCAGTACACTGAAAAGATTGGGGACTCATGTATTCACTAGAGACAGTAAGGGGGTTAGAATGACTAAGGGGGGGAAACCATGTTATGACCCCATTAAACCTTTAATCCCTAAAGTTTATCCTAAGTCTTAAACCCATTTAAATGAAATTAGTTTATATTTTTAAAATCATAATTATCTATTAATTATGATTAAGTGGGATCCTGTTGTTTTTATGTTTTTTTTACATAAAAATAAATTAAATGGTTGGGAGAGCCCACGTGGTTTCCAGATTGCATGCAAAGACTTATGCATGCAAGGAAAAGTGGGTGCGTTCCATTATGGGTGGAAGGTGTGGAAGAAAATTGAACTCTGGGAAAAAATACACATGCCTGGGGTGTTTGAGAGAACAAGGAAGGAAAATATTATATGAGAAGGAAAACTGATATGGATCCCTTAACTAGTGAGCCAAATTGTTGCTAATTTTCTGCTGAAATTCTATCCATTTTGTCTCTGGTCATTCCAATGAAGTGGCAAATGGTGTAAGCAACTAACTTGATGGATTTCTGAGCACAAATGGCGGTGACATGTTTCACTATTGTGTAGTCAGAAGGAAGTCAAGGAGGTTAAGTGCATTGTTTGGCATGGAATTGGAATCAGCCCAATTTTCCTGATTGTCAAGTGTTAATTCTGAAAGAGTCTGAGAATTGGAGAGGTGTCTCTTTGGTGAATGCATGAGTCTTGGCTTAGGGGTGGCATTTTACTGAGAGATAGATGAGCAAAATTTCCTACGGTTGGGTGGAGCTTGCCTCACACACAACCAGTTTCCCATTTCAAGCGATTTCTCAAATAAGTGTTCTATTTAAAATTCAATTGTTTCATTGTTAAAATTTGTTATGGAATTTTTATTTGAATATGCTTTCCAACTATTTGCATAAAATTATAATGTTATTGGTGAAAATTTTGAGTCTGGAAATGTATTTCTGGGTTTTATTTTCCATAAGGAATTAAATTGTGCATTCCTAGAATTGAAGTTTCCGTGGTCAATTATAAATTCAGGGGAATGGCATTTTTGTATGCTTAGTTGTGGTATGTTTTCCATAGAACGAATTTGTTTATTAGCAGCTATAAAATTACCTATAAGTTAATGTTTGAGTGTCTAATGGCCATAAATTGATTGTTTCAATTTGAGTGTTGAAAATTACCGAATATGGATTAGAAATGAAATTCATGTGTAGCTTAATTAAATTTCTTGTGCATGGAAATGGTGTGAATTTTAATTCCTCCACATGGTTGTAAATAATCCCTAATTTGTAGGGCTAAACTAAATTTTATGAATACCAATTCACTACTGTGCAGTTCTTACCGTGCAGTAAATTTAGTAAATATGTTGGAATAATGTTTTTCTTTATGATAATAATTTGAAAAATTTGCATAACTTAAGGATTAGCTATGCATATAAATTTATTCGCGTCAATTCCATTTATTTTATTTTGAAGATTACTTCGTGAATCTTAAGTTAGTATTTATTGCATAGTTAATGTTTAATGCGCAGGTTTACTACGTAGTAAGTTTTAATGAATATTTTGGGTTATTGATAAAATGAAAATTATGGGTGTTAGCACCAAGTTTTTACAGTGCAAATGATGGTGTATAATAGAGAAATGTTTTGAAAATTTTCATAATATGGTGAGAAAGGCCCTAAAAATGTCCTTAGTTCCATGATTATGTGGCCAAATGTGACCAAGAGTGGTAGATAAAAGCACTAAAGAGGACAACAAAAAGAAATTTCAAAGAAAAATGCAAAAATCAGCAATCGGGAGCAAAAGAAAAGTTAAAAAACATTAATCCGAAGGCAAATAACAAAGCACTAAATTGGTTGCGGGATCCATCGTTGATCGTTCGTCGAGAAGAAGATCAGCGGTCCACATTGCTTTTGCATCACCAAAGTACACGGAGGTAAGAAGTTATAGGTGGTTGCGAAAAGCAAAACCGCCAGATAGGTGGCAGCTCTACAGCGTTTCGCAAGTGAGAAAGATGGTAAAGGAAACTGCTTGGAGGGGTTGCGAAACCACCCTGGTGGAAGTGTAATCCTAAAAATCAAAGGTCAATATTGATGGGACAAAAAATCTAATGGCTAAGGATACATTCTAAAAATAGTGAAAGTGGAAGTCGAAGATCAATGGCTCAGGTTGCATGCGAATGAAATCAAAGTTGATGAATTCATTTTGCTTAGGAAAGGTGCATGAAGGTTAATGGGAAGAATTCCCGTCAACAGATAAAAGATGAAGGTTAAACATAGTGCACGTTTTATCGTTGACCCGTTGGTATGTAAGAGATCGACAATTCCAGGAGCTTTCGCATCGCGAACATGCCCGAAAAATAAAGGGAGATAGTGGTTGCGTAAAGTGAAACCATTGGACGCGTGGCGAAAACACAGTGTTTCGTAAGGATTGAAGATGGTATTGGAAACCATTTTAGAGGATGTGAAACTGCCTTTCGCAGATTAGTCCCAAAATTTGATGGTTGAGATTTAAGGATTGAAGAATGATCGGACGACAGAGAGAGATCATCAAGGCAGTAAAAGGATATCAGATCTAACGGTTCAGATCGTCGCACGAGGGATCGACGGATAAGGAAAATGAGCGCCGATAAAGAAGACTGAAAGATAAAGAAAGAGGGTTATATATAGCAGTGGGGCACACAAAAGTTGACATTTGTTATTCGAACTGTTAGAGTCAAAAGCCTCTGGATGGATGTGCTACAGAGCAAGTGACAAAGTGGGTCAGACTTAGGGGCTTTCAATGAAAGGTAGGCCACACAACCACTGTTGTCAAAACTGTGAGGTTAATTTATAAAAGAAAAATGGAAGAGGTTCCAAATGTCAAAAATGTGAAAGCAAAAGATGCCTTAGAAGATAGAGACCACGACATTTTTAATACTTCAACTAGGTTATCTATCTCAAAAATTAAAATTAAGCTGAAAATTTTACAAAAAGAAGGTCAGATATACATAGAGTAATCTAGTCTTCTTTCCTGTCTTTTTGCCCGGACCAATTTATATCTTCCCCGGATTTTGTTTCGTGGTGTACGTCCAATTATTCTGAAGCCGAGTGGGTTATCATGAATGTCCAGAGAACCAAAATTGTTTGTCCCATTGAATCCTCGATTGTTAGAAGTGCTCTCGAAATCCCTGCATCTCAAATGCTTGAGTCATAAAGTTTTTCTGAAGAATCTATTATTATTTTCTATCGCCAGTCTTCTTCTGAAAGTAGAGAAGTCTTTCTAGCCAATTGTCTCAAACCAGACCTTGAAATTGCACCCCTTACCCTTTAGACGTCAGCTTTTTCAATGAGAAAACACAGTTCGTCCTTTTCCTAATTGCCCAGTTTTTAGGTTTCGATACGGACACATTAGTGACAAATTTCAATTGAATCTACTTTTCAGGATAAGTGTCGGTATTCCTGACATTGAGTATGATCTTACACCACGGCTCAATTTTGAAGAGTTTTTTACTGAGAACATTCATTCCCAATTCGTGGACTTCCATAGCACGAGGTAGTTCAGATTTTAGTCGTATTTGATGAAGATGGTAATGTTTTATAGTAAAAAAGAGTTGCAGTTTCCTCAAATAATATTTACAAGTTTTTTGGAGGACATGTTTAATTACATGTTGTCGGTCATATATAAAATGATATTTGGAGAAGAATTACCTAGAGTTATGCCTGAGATGAAGACCTTAATGCAATTGAGCAGAGATTTAGCAGTAGGAGATTGGTTCTTCTCAAAGGATCACACAGTGATCAGATTATATGGATTCATACGTGAACCATATGTATTACCAGCATTTCTAACTTTAAGGGGTTTTGCTCTAGAATTCCTTAGGCAAAAATAGACTGTTGAAGATTTTCATTTCTTACATTTTAAGAAAGTTGCTGATATAAAGTATCCTTTGAAGATAGGCCCTTTCATTGTGAAAAAAAAGTATGTTATTTCACATATTGAAAAATTATTGGGAGATATGGATTTCAAGAAGGAAGTAGCTATTCCATATGACCCTCTCCATATTATTTCAGAAAGGAGAAAAGTGATCATACCAAATCTTTTGAGCACCAAGAATTGGAAGGATTGTCAAGAAGAGCTAATTTGTTGCAATATGAATTTGAAGAGGAGGCAGCCGAAAATTCACATGGGAAAGATCTTGCTTTAATAGAATCTGAAATTAGAAGAAAGGCCATTAATTACTACAGAGATTAGAGGAAAAATAATTTTTGAATATGTAATTGATTTAGAAAATGAAGAACAATAGAGAGAAAAAAGACCCAAAATTAATGTACAGAAAGATTTAGTCTTGTTTGCAGATAGTGAAGAAGAACAAAAAGAAAAACATTCATTTCTGGGAGCTCAAGTATAGGAATATACATTTTAGGAGGCTAAAGAAGCCAAAGACGTAAGCAGATTTCAAACAAGAGCCGAAATGTATGATAAATATGGAGAAGATAGATGTACTTCCGCTCGGATGACATATGATTTATTGCCGAAAGTCAGAAGTTTGGCGAATTCAGAGGCTACTTTGGTAGCCAGCCGGGATGTTAAAGAAAAAACTTTAAATCTAGCAGTATCATCAATGACAAGGTAGCAGAGTTAAAGATAAATTTGAAGAAAATAAGTGTGCCTGATAAAATCCATTTCCACAGGAAAACAAGAGAAGTGATATATGATGATCTTTTGCAACGAACTTTGAAAATTGATAAACTGCAGAGCACATTCAGTAAACTGGAAAACCAATTAAAACAAGAAAAATTTGAGAATAAATCCCATCAACAGCAAATCAAGAAATTGCAGATTAATTTGGTTGAAGGTGAGGCCGGAGGTGATGCAAGGAAAAAACTGTTAGCAGAGAAAGAAAATACGATTCAAGTATTGATGAAGAAGCTAAAAATCCCAACAACTCAATTAATTCAACCTCCTGAATTAACTATATTGGAACAAGAGAAAGAATATTTGTCTAAAGAAGTAGATGACAGTAAAGCTAAATTATTGAAGCTTACTGAAAAAGAATCAGATTGGGAGAAAGACAGAGAGAGTTTAAAGAATCAGGTTGAGGATTTTGAAAGGAAAGTTATCAGTTTTGGCCCAACAACAAGCAAGAACTAGCCAACCAGAAGGAGAAACCAGCACAAATAGCCTTGTACAGGATATGTCTCAGGTAAGTTTGAAGGATGTAGAAATAAGAGAGTTAAAAGAAGAAAATCAGAAATTAAAAGAGGAAAGTCAAAAGGGGGATGAAGAAATAAAAACTTTACAAGACAAGTATAAAGGGATGGTTGAAACAAATAAAAGGTTTTCAAATCAAGTAACAAGTCAGGTACCCATGCAAGGCTGCAAACATGTGATATGGGATGCAATCATTAAGGAAGTAGAAAATTTCAGGCTGTATTTAAATTTCATGAAGATGGAGGAAAAAGTGGTCAAAGATGCTTTAGAAAGTTGCACTATTATGAGAGAAAATTTAAATAGGAAGCTGAAAGATACAACACAGAACACAACTACTTTCCTAAATGATTTAACAGAAGAAGATTTTAAAGTCCTGGCCATTAAAAATAGAATTTTAGTCATCACCTGGGCAAGGAGAATTTTAGGAAAATATGTACATGTTTAAAGTGTCGAAGCCAGAGCTGAGAGAACGAAAAAGACAGGTAACAAATTTTAAAAGGGAGTTTGATAAATTGGTTCAAAAAGGGTTACCTGCATTTTGGGATGAGAACGATGAATTAATATTCCAAAATGATTACAAGAAGTTACTATTTGCTATCAGGATGGATCATGGGAAGTTTCAAAATTTGACTCATCTTCTCACAGGAAAGATTCTAATAGAAAAACTTGGGGAAGATTTTGAAATTATGAACAAGTTAGCTTCAATTGGGAAAAGAATTCCACCAATTTCTTTTGCAGATCATGTTGAAATGAAGGTCTTGGTTAAATAAATGACAAGTTACGACCTTCCGACCGCCGATCAGTGGAAGACGGTGGAAAAGTATAGAAAAATGAAATATACTCTTCGTCCTTGAAAGTGTTCGTTGGGTCCCATGACAAATAAAGACTTTGAAAAAATCTTATTTGAAAAGAATTTGTAATATTTTATATATATATTTTGACTCAAGTGACATGTGGTAGTTAGTTAAGTTATTTTAGTTTTAGTTAAAAGAAGCAGTTAGGTTTTGCTTCAAAGAAATTTTGTATAAAAGACAATGTGAATCATTTTGAAAGGGTTGGAAACTTTTTGAAGACAAGACACTTTTGTATCGACTTACTCTATTTTCTAATACAAGAGAGCCACGCAAAAAATATCACATTTTGCAAAACATAGATTCATGTGTTGATCGAAGTTACAGTCTGTATACTCCTTTCCTATATGTTCATGTATTCCTTCTTTGTTATCTTTTCCATTATGTTATATCTTCTATGCTTGGATGAAAGTTTAAAATAAGTCAATATTCATATGTTTATGCCTTGATTTATCAGGTCTAAGTATTCATCATTTCTCTAAAACCGATATTGGATTCATCTGAAATTGGTGCCCATTATTGGTGGAATGTCTATTTTTCTTTCTTTATCACCTGCAAAAAAATTTGACTGTAATCTGACAACTACCTTGCTTTGTGAAAATCATTATTGTTGTTTATCAGCTGGTCCATAAATTTTCTAGTTTCGACTCCATGCCCAATGGTTCTTGTGTGTATTTGAACCATATATTTGTTTTGAAAAATCCCAGTCATTTTCATATATCTTTAGCCATTCACATATTTTTGAGAGAGCCCTCTCTGGTAGGAAAAAGGCTAATTTTCCTCCTAAAGGTTGGTTTGAAACAGTTACCTTAGGATTATCCTTCCACAACCAAAGGGTAAAATCTGAGTGATAACATTTTGACGCCGTTGCCAGGGAGCGAAGGTTAAATTTTTCCCTGGGAAAAACGACATTGTAATCAAATTTTAGTGGGCAGAGAAGTTTGATATTTATAATTGGTTGTATTTTTCCCTGCCGACTTCATGTTCAAATTTTCAGTTTTAAACAGGAGACTCCAAGAAAGACATTGTGGCTTCCAGAAGAATTCCTACAGGGGGGAATCCAGATGAGCAATTATTCTCCGGTGTAGAAAGTCCAGAAAGACTTTTGAAAAAAGAACAAAGGAAAAGATAAAGAAGGTACTTCTCAAACGACAAATATTTTTCCTCCTTTTCAAGAAGAGTTGTTAGATGATGAAAATGTTGATATAAGTGAAAGATCTTTGTTTAGAACTAAATTAGAATCAGATGTGAAAGAAAATGTTTAGGAAGATTTGCAAAAGTCTGAAAAAGTTGAGTCTAAAAAACCTAAAGCTCAAAGAGTACCATTAAGAAATCACAACATTAGTCAAAATCCTCCAGTAGTTATGGCTGTTAGGTTTGCTCCACTTGTTTTACCAGCTGCTTTGCATGACCTCCCCCAGAATTATGGACATAGAATTACGTTGTTTGATGGGGAGGGGAATTATACAGCTAAACAACACATTGATAGGTTCAGCGATTTCATGGATCTGGAAGAGGTAGATTATGATGATGCCAAAATGATATTGTTGGCGCAGAGCTTATCTAGTGAAGTGAAGAAATGGTTCAAAGCTTTACCTGCAAGATCAATCCCTTCCTACGAAGAATTTGTGACTCTTCTGCTTGATAGGTGGGAAGATAAGAAAAATGCTCTACAAATTTTAACCCAATATAATAATTTAAAGAAAGGAGGTTTCGAATCTGTTCAAGAGTTTTCTACAAGATTTATGAAGGTTTACAATTCAATTCCTGCTGACATAAAACCATTGGTAGGAGCAGCCAAATTACATTTCGCATATGCCTTTCATGGAGATTTTTCATGTACATTAAGAGAAAGAAAATCACCTACCTTGTCAGACATGTTGAAAGATGCAACTGAAGTGGAAGCAAATATGATGGCTTCAGGAAAGATGAAACAAAATGCTGTTGTAGATAGGAGGAAAATTATAGAAGAAAACCAAGCCTCAACTTCTACTTCTATTGATGCTAGAATTGACATGATGATGAAAACTATGGAAAAATTAATGGACAGATTGGATTTGGATAATAAACCTCAAAACAAAGATCAGTGAGAACCTTAGATTAGAAACCCAAACTTCAGGAGAAAAATTCCACCACAGATAAGACAAATAGATCAAAGAGACCAGAGGAATCAAAGAAATGCATAAGACAATCCAGTAAGACCTCCATTTCCTGAGAATTGTGTTGATGAAGGAGATGAAACAGAATTAGTAGAGAGTGAAATACATCACTTTGGAGATTTGGATTCATAGGTTTATTTAACAAAGATGGAGCATGATATGTTTTCTAGAGAGGGGGAATGTAACATTTTGGAATCAGAAACTGAGCAATACCAGATTGGATATAAAAATGCAATAAATGATCTTCAAAGGAAGATTAATCTTAGAAATAGAGATATAGTGGTGGACAAAGACAAAGCTCAAATGGATAAACCCTCAACTAGTCAGAACAAAAAAAATAAAGAAAAAGAAGATGCAATGAAAAATATCCTAGAGAACAAAAAAGAGTTGATTAGAGAAGGTGATAAAAATTTAGTTCCTTTCAGTCTGTGGAATGAGATAGCAAAAATCAAAATCTCCATGCCTTTCAATGAAATTTTGAAAAACACCGAATACAAAGAAGAAATTTCCAAAATGGTTGGATGTGAAAGGAAAATGGAACCAGATACATTCGAATTGAATGATGATACTCCAACCATTCATATGGGATCAAAGATGGAAGACAATATTCTAGATACTGTACCACCTTTCTATGTAAACCTGAATATTCATGATAAGGTTTTGCATAATTGTATGCTTGATTCAGGTGCCTCACATAATTTGATGCCAAAGGTCGTGGTGGAAAGTTTGGGTTTGGAGATAACAAGACCATATAAGGATTTATTTTCTTTTGATTCAAAGAAGGTAAAGTGCTTGGGATTAATCAAAGATTTGGTGGTGAATCTCACTAAAATGCCAGTTAAAGGCATTGTCATGGATGTAGTTGTTGCTGATATTCCACCAAAGTTTGGCATGTTGTTATCCATATCTTGGGCGTCGAAGCTCATAGGAACCTTGCAGATG
The DNA here is from genome assembly GCA_027924585.1 of Larix kaempferi. Lineage (NCBI taxonomy): Eukaryota > Viridiplantae > Streptophyta > Pinopsida > Pinales > Pinaceae > Larix > Larix kaempferi. Next base: position 10,310,468 of record BSBM01000348.1, on the reverse strand, counting down.
GATATGTCATTTGCTACTATTCCAATTCTTGGGGTACATAGGAGGTTATATTCTGAAAAAAGGCTTGATTATGTGGTGAGTGATAGAGATAAACCTGGAAGTCATTCTATATATGCAGTGGATACAGATTTGGGATCTTTTATTTTCTACAATGATATTCAATCTGAAGAAAAAATAGTTTTGATTAAACCAAAAGAAGATAGTATGTCGAGTGAAGAAGAGAAGCTACTGAAAGAAAAAGTAAGGAAAGAAGGGACCTGGATTATTTATTTTGATGGATCGATGAGTAAAGAAGGCATCGGTGCAGGTGTATAGATAATTACTCCAGATCGAGAATTTTTTATGTATTCTTTTAAGTTGGCTTTTGAATGTACGAATAATGTTGCAGAGTATGAAGCACTAATTTTGGGGTTAAATCTATTAAAAGATCTGAAATCAAAGAAGGTTTAACTGTTCAGAGATTCAGAATTGGTGATAAACCAAGTAAAAGCCATCTATCAGACAAAGCATCCGAAGATGAGATCTTACAAAAATGAGGTTTGGGATTTGTTAGAAAATTTCTTTGATGAACATGATGTAATTGCTATACCTAGAGTTGATAATTCTGTAGCAGATTCTTTGGCTACCACTGCTGCTGCTTTCAAGGTTCCTAGTTTTTCTGAAAAGAAATATGACATCGAAGTTGTGAATAGACCCTCTATTCTTGATAATATAAAACATTGGCAAGTCTTTGAAGATGATCAGCAGATCAAAAGGTTTCTGGAAATGATAGATGAATTTAACTATAGATCTATTGATACTGAAGATACATAAGCTTTCCCTGATGTGGAAGAATTTTCTGAAGAACCAGAAAAATTTAAAGAAAATATTGGAGGAAAAAATATAATTCAGTTGAAAAACAATGTTATTCCTAGAGGGCTCGCTCGTTCCATTAGAGAGGTTATTTGATAGGAATGATTTAGCCAAGAATCAAAAGGTAGAACCTAAAGATGGAGATATCAAATATTGTAACATTGGAACCAAAGCGAATCCCAAGATAGTGAATATTTCCAAGAAACTTCTAGAAGAAGAGGAAATAAAATATGTTGAAAGGAAAGAATTTACAGATGTTTTCGCTTGGATCTATGAAGATTTAAAAAAATATGATACTTCCATAATCCAACATACAATTCCTATCAAGCCAAACGAAAATCCTTTCAAACAGAAGTTAAGAAGAATAAACCCCAAGTTGCTTCCAGTAATTGAAAAAGAAGTCAAAAAGTTGTTTGATGCCAAAATTATTGTCTCTGAGATTTTCCAGGTGGGTTGCGAATTTACTCCCTGTGAGGAAGAAAAATGGAGAGGTAAGGTTGTGTGTGGATTTCAAAAATTTGAATAAAGTATCTTTGAAAGATAATTATCCACTACCCAAAATGGACTACATCTTGCAAAAATTTGTTGGAGCAGAGAGGAGTTCCATGTTAGATGGATTCTCAGGATACAATCAGATTAAGGTTCTTCCAGAAGATCGGGAGAAGACAGCTTTTACCACTCCATGGGGAACATTTATTTATGCCAAAATGCCATTTGGGCTAATGAATGCATGGGCTACTTTTCAAAGAGCCATGGACATTGCGTTCATAGAAGAGAAAGATAAGTTCGTGGTAGTATACATGGATGACATAACTATATATTCAATATTTGTTGCAGATCATCTGAAACATTTGGAAAAAAAATTCTTGAAATGCAGGAAGTTTGGCATCTCATTGAATCCTAAAAAGTATAATTTTACTATGGAGGAAGGAAAGCTATTGGGGCATATCATATCAAAGGATGGCATCAAAATTGATCCGGAAAGAGTATCAACAATACAAAAGATTGGGATACCTAGAAGTAAAAAAGAGGTACAATCTTTCATCGGTAGGGTGTATTTCTGGAGAAGGTTTGTTCCCAGTTTCGCAGAGATTTTAAGAAATATTTCCGATATGTTAAGGAAGAATAATGAAGTCAAATGGACATCTGAAGCCAAAAAATATTTCAATGATATTAAGAAAGCATTAACTGAAGCTCTGGTTTTAATCAGTCCTGATTTTTCAAAGGATTTTATTATATTTTCTTATGCGTCACAACATAGTTTGGCTGGAGTGTTATTGCAAAAGAATCAAGATGGTATGGAACATCCAATTGCATTTTTTAGCAAGATTTTGAGAGATGGAGAACTGAAATATAATATAATGGAGAAATAGGCTTATGCACCGATAAAAGCATTGAAATATGTCAGAGTTTATATATTGCATTCTCATACTGTTGCATATGTCCCATCCTCAACAATAAAAGATATTCTTACTCAGCTAGATCCTGAAGGAAAGAGAGCAAAATGGATTGCGGTTTTGTTGGAATATGATTTGGATATTAATCCTACAAAGTTGGTAAAAGGACAAGGCCTAGCAAAAATGATGACTGAGACTAATTGTGATTCTTTAGATATAAATTTCATCTCAGAACTTTCAATGGGAACAATCCCTAAATTTCAAGTGGTTGAAGATTTTTCTCTATCTCCATGGTATGCAGATATTATATATGTTTTGCAAAATTTGCAAGCACCTCAGGAATGGATAAAACCAGATCAAGATTAGTAAAATTGAAAGCAGCAAAATTTTGTGTATTGAATGAATATTTGTATTGGAAAGATCCAGGTGGGATTTTGTTGAACTGTTTATTAGAAAATCAAGCACAACATATCATGGGAGAATTTCATAAGGGAATGTGTGGAGGACATCACTCGTGGAAGGATACAGTAAATAAAATCCTTAGAGCAGGTTTTTATTAGCCAACTGTTTTTTCAGATATATATAAAGAAATATCAAAGTGTCATGAGTGTCAGATATTTGATGGGAAAAGAGAACTTCTGCCTTTACCTTTAAAACTAATTTCAGTGGAAGCACCATTCCAGCAATGGGGCTTGGATTTCATTGGGGAAATCAATCCAAATTCTTCAGGACAGACTAGATGGATTCTAACTGCGACAGATTATTTCACAAAATGGAATGAAGCTATCCCAACTAGAAATGCTACTGAAACAATGATTATGAACTTTTTGGAGGAAAATATTTTGTCAAGATTTAGTTGTCCTAAAATAATAGTAACAAATAATGTTCCAGCTTTCAAATAAAAAAAGATGATTAACTTTTTCCATAAATACCACATTCATTTGAATCATTCAACTGCATATTATCCCCAAGGTAATGAATTGGCAGAATCTTCAAATAAGAATTTGGTAAGGATTATAAAGAAATTGTTGGAAGACAATAAAAGAGTGTGGCATACTAAACTCAAATATGCATTGTGGACAGACAAAATTAGCACAAAAAGAGCCATTGGAACATCTCCTTTTCAATTGGTTTATGGAACATAAGTAATATTTCCTATTTCTTTGGGACTACCGGTTATGAGACTATTACAAGAAGTTGTAGAAGAACCCAATCATATGCAAAGAAGGATAAACCAGATGATAGAATTGCATGAAATGAGGGAAAGATCTTACAACAAAACTCAAGTACATCAAGAAAAAATGAAGAAAACTTTCGACATGAAAATCAAGGAGAGGGACTTTCAGATTGATGATTTGGTCTTGAAATGGGACGCTAGAAGAGAAGATAAGCATGGTAAATTTAAGCATTTGATGAAAGGTCCTTATATAATAGCAGGTTATCAGGGAGAAAATTCATTCATTCTTCAAGACTAGAATGGAGAGTTTCTTACAGGAGGACCAGTGAATGGGAGGCATATCAAGCACTATCTTTCTTAAAAGAGATAAAGAGGAAAAACATTGTACATAAAAGTGTATATACATCTTTCTTTCATAATACATTTTTAGAATTTTGTACATAAATCAAATTGCTTGATGAAAATATCTTTTTCAGCAATGTACAGTCTGTTTTCATAAATATGCTTTGTTTCAGTTTGATTGCGAGTTTGGTTCCAGTTACATAGTTGGTGGCGCAGTTTTCAGTTTGAGATTGGGTATAGCCAAATGGATTAGGAACCTCGTCTACAGAGTTCTTTGCTACCTCACAGGGAGGATAGCATCCCCAGTTTGAGCTAGTTTTTAGCACCAAGTTTGTGCAGTGCAAATGATGGTGTATAATAGAGAAATGTTTTGAAAATTTTCTTAATATGGTGAGAAAGGCCCTAAAAAAGTCCTTAGTTCCATGATTATGTGGACAAATGTGACCAAGAGTGGTAGATAAAAGCGCTAAAGAGGACAACAAAAGGAAATTTCAAATAAAAATGCAAAAATAAGCAATCGGGAGCAAAAGAAAAGTTAAAAAGCATTAATCTGAAGGCAAATAACAAAAGCACTAAATTGGCTGTAGTATCCATCGTTGATCATTCGTCGAGAAGAAGATCAGCAGTCCACATTGCTTTCGCATCACCAAAGTGTGCGGAGGTAAGAATTTATAGGTGGTTGCGAAAAGCAAAACTGCTAGACAGGTGGCATCTCTACAGCGTTTCGCAAGCGAGAAAGATGGTAAAGGAAACTACTTGGAGGGGTTGCAAAACCACCCTAGCGGAAGTGTAATCCTAAAAATCAATGGTCAAGATTGATGGGCAGAAAAATATAATGGCTAAGGTTACATTCTAAATATAGTGAAAGTGGAAGTCGAAGATCAATGGCTCAGGTTGCATGCGAATGAAATCAAAGATGATGAATTCATTTTGCTTGGGAAAGGTGCATGAAGGTTCATGGGAAGAATTCCCGTCAGGGGATAAAAGAGGAAGGTTAAACATAGTGCATGTTTTATCGCTGACCCATTGGTATGTAAGAGATCAATGATTCCAGGAGCTTTCGCATCGCGAACATGTGTTATCGGACAATCTACCTAAAACAGACCTAAGGCGTGATCTCCCTAGCTCAACATAAGTCTAAAACAAGTGAGACAAAATATAAAACTTCTTTCCTAGATCTAGTTAATGATCGAGTGATTAGATGTCTTACCTCTAGCTTGTATATCTTTCTCCTCGATGTTGTTCCAAATTCCACGGTCGTCAGATCTTAGTTGCAAGACCTGTCAAGACATACAGAACAATACAAGCAGTAAAATGCATCTAAACAGTAACAGATCTAAGTAAACGGTTAAGCAAGTAAACTACACAAACATTATTAATACAACAACATTTGGTGGAAAGAGTTTATATTGTTGTATTAAAAGAGGGAAGTACAAAAGAGAGATGATTACAACCAAAGCTTAATGTTGCAATCCTCCTCCAACAAGCCAATGCCAAAGCCTCCAAAGGAAGTATAGGTCTCCCAAGAGATGCGTAGAGATATCCTAAGCTAATTTCACCAGCATGCAACTGCTATAGAATTCCTCCCTTTGGAATGGGAATGAGCCTCATATATATAGGACTAAGAGGATAGGGTAGGTTGAGATATAGTGGGATAGGGTTAAAGGATCCTCCCAAAGGGCTAGGGAACCGAATGCTATCTCCCCCTGTAGGTTAGGGATAAAGATCCACATCACACACCTTCAAGAAATGGCTCCAAGATGCCCTTTTATCCATTTAACTGACATTGTTGCAAGCTGCAGTAGGACAACCTGCGACGTCGCATGTTGCACTAAGGTGACGTGCGATGACCTCACTAAACCCAATAGAAATAGGTTAGTATCTCTTCCAAATTGATTTCTTAGTCATAGGAACTTCAAGGATGTTTACACTGAGTCTCAGGGTAGCAAGATTTAGGTGTAACAGAATTCCCCCCAAAGCATGAAGCTGTTGGAACTTGACAGGTGAAATGCTTTGAGTGAAGGATTGGCAAGGATTTGTAGGACAAAGGATGTTATTGCAGTACAACTGACTCTAAGAACACAGTCTCGTATGACTCACAACATGGCTTTCAACCAATACATTGCAGATCCATGGTAGTAATTACCAACTGAACACAATCATGGCTACTAGACACAAGCGTAGATCCATGATGAGATGATAACACAGCCACGACCAATACAAAATTTGATCCGTGTAATATGACTCAAACAATCTCCATCGCAACCTGGGTAAAACATTGCTCCCCAGGGTCTTGAAGCCGAACCCACAATGATACGAATCTATCCATGTGATTACAAATGTCTTGACGTCGAACATGGTAGAAACCACTTGATTACCGGTCATTGATGTGTGTCGTTAACAAGTGCGAAGGAAATCACGATTAATGTCAATGATCCCCAAGGTATCACAGTACATATCATCAAGCGTGAATAAATGAGTTGAAGTTGAATGCCGGATGAAATCTTTCAATCAAGATTCAATGATGTGAACTCATGTCGAATGCGAGGTAACCTGCCATTGAGGCATGCACGACCAAGGTACTTGGTTGGTTTCTATATTTAATCCTCAGATGATGTGTTGAGGTCGACAAGGATAAATCCGTCGAAGGAGGGCCATGATGAATCCCCCATCATCGACACGAAACTCGACAACAGATGTTTGGAGTAGATCGGATGGTACAGTAACATGCAAGACTGACTCAGAGTGGACCGACATGGTAGAAGGTGTACTGACTGCAAATGATGAGTATTAAATGTATTCTTGAACATGGGCATGGCATTTCTCAACAGTATTGACATGACAAGAATGACTCCAATCTCCTAACGCAACTGATGAGGGAAGTATTCTATGGGTGACGCAAAGGAGTAACAAGACTCAGGAAGTAGGCGAAACTCGAGGGCAAACGGATGATCCAAGTACTGTATACAAATGCAAATGAGTGCCATGTTCAAGAATGACTAAGTACTACCACTGGTAAAGGTGTAACACAAAAACTTTCATTTTTCCCCATCATGATTGATAAGTGCCTCATGTGTTTTTTACGAGCTTGATGAGGGTAACCAGATGCTCGGTATAGCTCATCTCATAGATGATTCCAATCCCAAACATTTTCCGAACCTGGGAAAGGAGGGGTTCGTCCCATGGCGGGCCCTTCAATGTTAATTTTTAACGAGTCCATAGAAGGTAAAACTCGGTGTCATTTCATGTTTAGAAAGTCTGAAAAGAACTAAAGAAGACTCCAAAGGTCCTTTTTCGTAAGGTTAGCCTCTTCACCCGGAAAAGGGTAAAACAACACAAGAGAGGACTCTTCCAGTCATGATTGGCTAGAGTATTCCTTTTTCGTAAGTAGTGCCCCCTGGTCCGAAAAAGGGGTAAACTATCACCAGGAAGATGACCATTCAAATACTTTAACAAGCGTGAATGCAACAAGTTCGCTTGGCAATCTTTTCGTATTTTGAGAGCCTAAAAAGAGATTAAAGAAAGACTCCGGGGGGGTTCCTTTTTCGTAGGAGTTTAACAAGCCCAAAAAAGTGATAAACTATAACTCGGTGACTTATTCTCATCATTTAACGAGCACGAGAAAGAACAAAGAGTTAGCTTAGTTGTCATTTAATAATTTACATTAATGAGCGTAATTATGATGAAAATACGCTCAAATAAGTTGTTCATACCTGATAATACTTACGAGAAGACCACCACGTCGAGAAATGGCATTAATTAGGCACTTAGGTTCTCCTACAACTCAAAGACTAGGTCAAAAACAACTAACCAAATGTTTAAATGCGGTAAACAACCCAAACTATAGTAAAAAACCCACTAAAGCATCAAATTATAAAAGGAATATTCCATTTTTTGTTATAAAATGGGTGAAATAGTGAAAAGAAATTACAATTGTTTTTTACCAAGTTTGGAGAGTGCAAAGTGCCATTTGGAGCCAAATTTCACCTATTGTTTCCGGGAGCTACGGTCCACCATTCCGCGAACCGTCAAAAGCAGGTAGTCCTAAACTCATCTATGCAACATTTTAGTGGATTAGTTTCATGTTTTTTGCTTGATTTTCAAGGTTTTGGGTTGTTTTGATTGGGGGAAATGCGCCCACGGGTCGGTGCAATCCCTCCTTATGGGAACTGCGATGGCCCTGTGTCGTCGCAAGTCCTGCAAGGACCGTTTGCGACGATGTCACACTGTTTGTATAGATGGCCTGCGGCGACGCAAACATCCATTTTAAACTCAATGCCCAATACCCAAGAAAATTTTTAAATGCATGGAGTGAATTCTAATGGTGCTTATTTGTCCCTCTTGATAGGTTCACAGCGATAAACATGGTCCTTGAGTGGAGAGAACGAAAACACGAGATGGATGAAACTCAGTTCGAAAATGACCCTCAGTGCGTTGCTGCATTGAGGAACTGTGGACTTTTCAAATACTTTCGAGTGTCGGGCATGAGGGACCAAGTTCAGCTACTGACACATATGATCCGATGTTGGGATCCGGTGCAACACCACTTCGAGATAGGGGTGCATACATTGAGTATAGATGTCGAGGACATCTACTTCTTGACAGGATTGTCCTGGAGGGGAGAATCCATATCTCTCACTGGATCACTAGGAGGTGATCGGACTGTGGACGACATGATCACTGCACTGTAGGAACTGTGGCTACTAGTGGGAAAATTCCTATTAAGGAGATCCGAGACCGTCCTTTACATGTCGTTCTCTTCACCCTGGTGAGGGTGGCGGGGAGTCAGTCTGCTCATCTCGCGAGTAAGACCCAGTTGATGTATGCGGAGGAGTGCATGGCTCCTCAGGTATTCAACTGGTGCGAGGGACTCCTTACCAATCTCCGGGGTCAGCTTACCAAATCTTGGCACGGGGTGCTGAAACAGTTTGGATATGGGTCCGTGGTGATATATTTTCTACTGGAGCGGGTACCTCATCTGTGTCCTTAGGTGGACTTGGATGACTGGGATTCCAGGGATCCACATATGACTCGACGGGAAGAGGTGATGGCCCGCCACGGTGGCGGGGGTCCCATCATAGGTTATGGCACCGGGTTCTTCACTTGGCTGGAGGGACAGCTCCTCATGATTAAGGATTACCCTTACAGTGAGACAGAATTCAGAGCTGATCCCGACCTGGTGCTCCCCAAGGGAGCACAATGGGGTGACATCGGTAAGAACAACAATTTCTGTGTTTTTCATTTTATGTATCTTATGATTTTTTTTGGAGTAGTGATTATAACTTGGTGTTGTGTGCAGATGTGGGTCCATCACGACCGGTTGGAGTCTCCATCATTCCAAGGAGAGGAGAGGCACCAGTGGTGGGTCCCGCGATGCGAGATGCCACCGAGGAGGTGGAGAAGGTTTATGAGAACCTCCAGAGGCTGGCCCTGGATATCCCAGAGCTGGGTGTTCGTGACCTGCCTCGAGGCTACCAGAAGTACACTGTCAGGGTGTCTACCCGTTTCGGCATGCTGCTAGCTACAGTGGCGAGGGCCGTAGTCTGCTTTCCTGGGCAGCAGCCGGGAGCTTCGAGACCTAGGGCTGAGCGACCTGAGGCTTAGGCTCATGTCCTACTTATGTATACTGAAAGCTTATGAGCTTCAGATTTTGTAGAGACCTACTGAAAGCTAGCATGCTTCAGATTTTGTATCAGCACCATCATTTTGTACTTTTGTACGGATTTATATATATATACAGACATTTTCGGTGGATTTATACATTATGTGTTCTATGGATGATTAATGTGATCTTGTTTACATGTTTGCTTATAAAATGGATTATTTACATGTTATGTATGCTTTTATATATTTTTATGAATATGTTATGTGTGTGCGATGTACCAATCTAGAATGAAGTTGGCCATCGAGTCAGCAACTGCATTCATGTCTTGTGGAATATGCAGGTATTGAATAGATTCAAAGGACCTTTCCAGAAGACGAACTTGTCTGAAGAGATAGAGTAGAGTAGGATCGCGGATAGAATAAATCTGGTTAAGGTGAGAAACCACCAATTGTGAATCCAAGTGGATGACAATGTGGTTCATACCCAAGGAAAGAGCGTCGGTTAGGGTTCCAATGACTGCCTAATATTTTGCGGCATTGTTGGTTTCAAAACCTAGACAAATTCCTCTTGAGCTAATAATCTCGCCAGTGGGAGAATAGAGCACCCAGGCTGCCGAAGCAAGGTTATGGGTATGCCGGCTGGCACCATTTGCGAATTCGTAGCAGGTTTCCATCTGCACACGCAGACAAAACATGGTATAAGAAATGGGAAACAAGATCTAGACACACTAAAACAAAAGTGTCACACCACACCAAACACACACGCCATGTACAGTATATACAAGATGTCTATGCATGAAAATATCAAGCATAGTACCTCTTAAGGTAGAGCCCATTGCGGGGCTCACCCAAAGATATTCCATCGTAGTCCTCTAGTTCGTAGGCTCCCTTCTCCAAAACACGTTTCACTATGTACGATTCGTGCCACATGGACTCGAACTTACCTGCCCCCATCTTATCGTGCCTTTGGTCATATGTAAGGACTAAATCACCCTCGTTATAGATGCAGGGCTCTACCGAATTGTCATATTGCGCTTTGATGCGCTTCTTATGTGCCTCGTTGGCAAGAGCAGCATCTCGGCGAGTCTCATCGAGTTTTTCTAGGTAAAGGAATCGCTCTTCCTCGGTAGTGGTGTTCGGAAGAAGTTCAATTGCGATTTTTAGGGATGGAATCTCACACTCTATAGGTAGGATTTCCTCCAATCCATAAACTAATTGGAAAGGTGTAAATCCGGTGGCAGTCTTGACGGATGTTCGATAAGCCCGTAGTGTGGAAAAGAGCATATTGTTCCAGTTAGACTTGTGCGTACCCACCATGCATTGAATCATGGTTTTCAAGACCTTGTTAATGTCCTCTACTTGTCCATTGACTTCGGGTAGTAAGGTGTTGAGTTTTCATGGTGAAAACCCAATCTGGCACTCAGCTCATCGACCACATGGTTCTGAAAGTGAGATCCATGGTCAGTGACTATGGCTTGCGAAACTCCGAACTGTGAGATAACAAGATTAAACATGAAGAGTGCGGCGGTTTTACTGTCGTCAGTGTACGTAGGCATAGCCTCAGCCCACCTTGTAAAGTAATCCACGGATACTATGACGTAACCATGCCCCCCGGCCAAGGTAGGCTTACAGTGCATGAAGTCGATGCCCCATTTTGCAAAGGGGCCAACGGCAATAACAGGGTGTAACGGGGCTAGATGGGTGCGCTTTTTCATCTAAAAATGCTGGCATGGGAGACATTTTTTAACGGCCTCGATACAATATTTGAAGATAGATGGCCAATAATATCCCGCGCGTAGAATCTTCTGGGTTGTAGCCATCCCAGAGAGATGACCTCCACAAGCCCCAGCATGGCAGTCATTCAATACTTGTTCAGCCTCATGTGTCAGACAACGTCGAAGAATAGAATCAATACCACAACGGTACAAGGTAACACTGATGATCAAGTAATACTTTGTGTAGTGGCGTATTCGATGACGGTCGTCACGAGACAGTTGGGGGTCGAAACGTTGGGTCTGAATATATAAGAGTATGTCTCCATACCACGGGTCAAACGTGCTGATAAGGAACAATGAATCATCCGGAAGGGAATCATTGGGCTCAAATCCTACATCAACACGGGGAAGGTCACAGATGAGCTCGACAAACACCAAATACTTTTTAGACTTAGCCTTCTCGAATAGGAGATCAAACTCTTGCAGTATCATGATCCAACATGAATACATGCCCCCAAGTACTTGACGTGTTAAAACGTGGTACATGGGATTTGAGTCGGTGATAATGGTGGTGGTGCGGAGCAGTATGTAATGTCGGAAATCTTGGACAGCAATAACTGCCACGACAACGAGCTTCTCAACATGTGAGTAACGAGTTTCGGTGTCAATAAGACCCTTACTTAAGTAATATATCACATGTTCTCGGGCGTTGTCATCCTCCTGTACCAAGACCATGGTGATCGTGGTGGCAGAAGCCGTGAGATAAAGAATATAATCTCGGTATTAATTGGGCGGCTGAAGCACAGGGGCATGGGTAATAGCATGTTTGAGACTATCGAAGGATTGTTGCACTTGATCTTCCCATATGAACGGGACGTCCTTCTTGAGTAGCCTCATATAAACCTGTGTCTTTTGGGCGAAATTACAGACAAAACGCCTTAAATAAGTTGCCTTCCATTGCAAACTTTGAATTTCTGTAACATCAGTCGAAGGTGGGAGAGTGATAATGGATTCCACCTTCAAGGGATCAATGCGGATCCCATCTTTCGAGATGATAAAACCTAAGAGGCGTCCAGACTCGATGCAGAAAATAAACTTGTGAGGGTTCAGGCGGATGTTATACCGCCTGCATCTAAGGAAAACGGCCATCAGATGATCAATGTGGAATTCACGCTGTCGCAAATGGGCAGGGAGATCGTCCAAGTAGGGTTCCACAAAGTCCTTCACGTCATGAAAGGCGTACGACATGGCCCACTGGAATGTGGCACCAACATTTTTAAGACCAAAAGGAAGTTTACGATATGCAAACGCTCCCCAAGGGAAGATGAAAGCAGTCTTGTGTTGGTTGGTGGGGTGGATCTCAATCTTGTTGTAACCGGAAAAGCCATCCATAAAAGAGAAGATAACACTTCCAACACATTTGTCAATGATCTAATCGATAAAGGGAGTCAGGTAATTGTATTTAGGACAAGCCTTGTTGAGATCCTGATAATCGACGCAGACACGAATGGTACCCTGCTTCTTAGCCACATGGACGACATTTGAGACCCATTTTGTTAATGGAACAAGGTATATAAAGCCAGCCTTCAAGAGATTCTCAATTTCTGCCTTGATCGCCACAGTCTTTCGAGGGTGCACCGGTCACAACTTTTGGCAGACTGGTTTGACATCGGGGTAGGTTTTAATTTCGTGTGAAACAATAGCGGGGTCTATCCCAGGCATCTCCTTGTAGGCCCAAGCAAACACGTCTTGGAATTGCTTGAATAAGGTCGTGAAAGTAGTAATCTCTTCAGGGGAACACTTATGGCCTAAACGAATGTGTTCCACTACACTAGGAGTAACCCAAATGTCAACCGAAATGGTAGGTTCAATGTTCGTATGACATGGGTATCGGGGATTGGGGGCAAGGCTAGAAATCCGGTGTAAAAATGATGGAAATGTTGTTCTCCACAGAATCCAAAGGTGGGAGGAAAGACGAGCGATGGTGGATAACTTCCCACAGAGGGTCATCTGCACTCATAAGTTCCATAATGGGCTCGTCGGAATGAAAAGTCTGGAGCAGAGGTTCAGGTGAAGATGACGTCTGCTGAAGAGAACAAGACATGGAGGCCACGGATAAGTGGTCCTCGTGTGCTAACTGGATAGTCTCATAAATGAGTTCAATGGGTGAGAGAGGCATAGAGTCTCCAATCAGGTGCCTAGTGTCTTCATCAGGTACAAGCCATTGATCGTTGGAGTTGGGAAAAGATGAAATCCCAAAGGAGATCATGTTCACCATGGAAACATAATTAGGGGGATCCGATGTTGGAAAGACGCCCATAAGAGATGAGTCTTTTATGAGTCCGACCCCCACACTCTCATACGGTTGCGAAGATTGCCCAAGAAATGGGGCATTGTCATTGGGATGAGTAGCGGTGTCTGGTGTGCAAAAGTCCAGTTGGTCGACAGTGACAATTCAGCCCTGGTGGGGGGATTGCACTATGCGGAAGACAGATGAGGCGACCGCAGTCATGGCGTAAAACCAATTACGACCAAGCAAGAGATTATAATCTAAAGGGGTTGCAACTACTTCCACGTTAATTGTTGTGGTCTTACCCCCCAACTTGACTGCTAAAGCTTGTAATAGCCCGTGGGGTTGAAAGCCACGACCGTCAAATGCTTTCAAGGTGGTGGGAGAACGGTTCAGTTTGGGAGAACCAATGGTTGTCCAACATGACAGCGACATGACCGAGGTAGAAGCCCCTTCGTCTAGTACAGTATGATGGACTGTCTTCCCAGCAACGTTGGTAGCAACTTGAAATGCAAGTTGGTGGGAAAGCCTCAGCTTAAAGTACTCCAGTCGAAACATGATTGTATTCGAAGAATCTAGGTCTATGGCATGATAACAACAAGGAGATTCTTGCGTTGATTGGGACAATTCTGCGAAACCTCCAGCGTCGACATGGCACAAGGAGCTTGTGCCAATTCCTCTACAATATTGTAATTCTGAGCCGCCCGAGCATTGGGATTGAAAACAGCTTTCTGAATCATGCTCTTGGGCGGACTCAAAACTGACTCTAAAGAAGGCTTCTCAATAGTGAGATAGGCCTGTGGTATGGTAACATCGGGCATAGAAGTGGAAGCTTTTTCAGAATTACTTCCAACGGGTTCCTTCGATGAGAATGATTCATATGAACGCGGTTGTGTATTCAAGTTTACCGTCTCACTACGCATCATGTGAACATGCGCGGTAGAGGATGCCTCTACATGTGAAGGAGAGGTTTGAGCAATCAGTAGTTGATTCTGAGTAGGGAAGGGATCGTTGAGAACTACGGGATTAGTGTTTCCCTTGAGAAACTTGTACTTCATCTCGGTGAGGACATTCCTTGGAGAAATGGTCACCACCGCACAGTAAACAAGGATACTTCAACTTCCTCTTCTCTTTGGTGTCTTCAAGAGTGCTCCTATTCTCCTGCGGGTTCGAAGGTTTCTTAGGCTTACCTTTGTTCTTCTTCTTACCACCATTCTTCTGAGGTGAAGTTGATTGAACAGAATTCACTTCTTTGGTGGAAGTAGGAGTGGATGATTTGGTGGTGTTGTTGTCAGCCTGTGGTGGAGATGGGGAAGAACCTTGGGGGTTCAAAGGTCCAATGATGCCACCAGCTTGGGGTCCCTTGGGTGGTTTTGCCGGGTCATACGTAGGGCGAGGTGCATCAGGAACGATTTCATATAACGTGTCAGATTGAGCATAGACTAAGTCTAAGTAATGGGCATGGGAAATAGCCTGTTCCTCTGTGACAGCCCCTCCCATGGCCACGTCTCGAGCTATGATAGGTAAGAGAGACTTTGTGAACTAGTCAGCTAAGAGTTGGTCGGGAATATGAGCCTTAATGAGACGTCGTCTTCACCGCCACTCATGGATATGGTCAGAAATATGAGCTGCGGTATTCTGGCGAAGAGAGGTCAATAAGTCCGTACCAGTCTCATAGCGAATGGGCAACTGGAAATGGGTCAAAAAAGACATAGCAAGAGAGCGAAAAATTTGGAAAAGAGTTGGGTGGTAACTCAATATACCACTTGGTAGCTGGGCCGGTGAGAGTCCGTTGGAATAACCTAAGATGGATCGAGTCGTCCATTAAGGAGTTGGATGAACACCATAAGTGGTATGTCATCACATGATTTTTTGGATCCTCACCAAGTTTGCCATCAAATTTGGGGATATCTGACAGTAACTTGACCTGAATCGGTGGCCAATTATGTCCGTGGAAGATGGGGTCATTCGTCAGGCGAGATAGGTCGGGTAGGTCCAACATAGCAAAAAAGGGTAGATGTTGATGTAGTTGCAGGTACTGATAGTACTGATAAGGCATGTATGCACCGGTGGGACCTTGTATCGATTGATTGTAGGGTGTTCCCAGAGGAAACTGGCCGTAAGAGGGTATGTCGCCCAGACCATATGTAGTTCTGCCACCATAATAAGGTGGTCCATTACCATAGGGTGGAGGTCCGTCGCCACTTCCGGGGGGGTGGAGGTCCACCGCCACCGTCGAGAGGGGGTGGGGGTCCACCGCCACCTCCAGGAGGGGGTGGAGGCCCACTGCCACCGCCGAAATAAGGTGGTCCTCTACTGCCTCAGCCTGGAGGTGGTGGTGCACCACCTCCTTCGTCAGAGGGGTGGGGGCCTCCACCGCCTCCACCACCATAAGGGTAGGGTCCTCCGCCGCCACCGCCACCATAATAAGGTGGTCCTCCACTGGGAGGAGGTGTCCCTCCACCTCCGTTAAGAGGGGTAGGACCTCCGCCTCTACCACTCGAGGGGGGTGGGACATTGTTGCCAAAATGAGGTGGGCCTCCACCAGAAGGTAGAGGGTCGTCTCCTCCAGAATTGAATGGGGGACCGACGCCTCCAAAGGGAGGGGGAGGTGGACCAAACGTGGGTGGTGGTACTTGAGGGATGGTTGGTGGGGGTCCATTCTGTAAAGCATTTTTGTGCCCCCATAGAGTGTATGGATTCTCAGGATAAGGTATCTCGTAGAGTGCGTTTCTGGGATTGAATTGTTCCGGCACAGGGTTAAGATAACCTGGATACGCTTGACTCCATGGTAGTTGGTTTGAATGGGATGATCCCCCAACATGAGATAATCCCATGGTGGATGCTCCGGCGGGTAGGGATGTTCCAATGGAAGGACTGATGGGAACTCCTGCTCCTGTATTATGGTTTGGAGACGAGGGTTTCCCCCCAGCAGCCATGTGTTGACCACTAATCAATGGTTGACCCAACATGGGTTGTTGATTACCTACTACGTGAGTAACATTGCTCGTAAGAAAAGTAGGGCGTCAAGAGTATCCTCCTTGTGAATTTTGGGGTGGGGGGGGGATGGGCAACGTTCTCGTAGTAGTGAGAGGAGTGTTGGACTGTTGTCCTTCAACAGGTTGAGTCGTTTGAGGTATAGAACCGGTCTCCTGTCTAAGGGGTGTACCTGCAGGAAGTGAGGGTTGACCAGGTTCATAAGTGGGCATGTTGTGGATGGATGGTTCTGGTGAGTCATAAGATAGAGTGCAAATCGGTATTTTTCGATATGTGGGTATCTCCGTGACTTCATCCCTTCGTGAAAAACTTTGTCTTCAAAGTTGATCACCCTTGGAACGTAATTGTTCCAAGCGAGTGCGAAGAGGTCTGAAAAGATCTTCGGGAGTGGACCAAGGGTTTGGGGATGTAGTGGAAAAATGAGCCACTTCTTGACCTAGACAGGTTTCCCAAAATGGTGCAGCTGGACCAAATGCAGCTGAAACAGGGTCGTCCTGGGAGGGATTTAACCATTCCACAGATCCAGGCTCTACGGGTAAAATGGGAGGGAGAGTTACGTCTTTTGAAGTGGAGGTTCCCACCTCTTCACCCCGTGAGGGATTGGAGGTGGGTGAGTCTGGAGGGGTTAGAAGAAGTAAGCATGCTCCAACGTTCAAAGTAGGGTTTTCCACTTCAGGGGACACGACCGTGACGTGTGGGTCCATTCTTACCCTCAAAATTACCTCCTGATTACGGGGATATTCGGGTGGTAAGTTCAAAATTCTACGGGACCTTCTCCAAGGAAAATCATCTAGAGTGACTGAACCAGAGTTTCTCCTAAAGGTATTCTAAACAAAAGAAAAGCAGTCCAGAAAAATCTACACAAACTAAGGCCACAAGCAAACTTATGTGATAGGAGTGGATTCAAAAGTCTGGAACCTCACAGGATTGTCAAGGCTTCGCAACTCGCTATATACCGCAGGGTCCAATAGTAAAACGCGACAAGGAGGATTGGGACCGTGCCCTTTCCTGAATACCCGACTACCTGGATGACACGTGTGTAGTAATCTCCCCGAGTGTTGTTCTCGGTCTATTGCTCTGCCAAGACAGCCAAATGGTTAACTCAGTTGGTTTCAGGAATCCTAATGGTGTCTCCCGATATACACAAGGTACGTGGGAGCTCAAATCCGTAGTGGTGTTGTCTAATGCAAAACCGTACGGCACGAGACCTTCCTATATACTACCGAGTACGCGAAACACCTTTCGATATACCCTAAGGTACGTGAAAGAGCCTTCAATATACTGGTTGGTACGTGAAAGAGCTTCGATATACCAGTTGGTACGTGGAAGACTACAATATCCATGGAATACAATGCTGGCAAGTAACGACAGCTGCCACGTTTTACGATGCTGGAACACGTCTCTAACTTAACACACAAGTTACTAAAGATTTTACCCTAGTTCTACCATTAATTTTATCTGGACGGTTAGGTGTATGCATGAAATGAGTACATAAACGTAAACATAATGCAAGCCCTAACTACATGAGAAAATGTACTTTCCTTTTGATGAAATCTATATATGGGAGGGAGAAATCTTTTCCAAGTGGTTTTACCAAAACAACAAAAATGAAACAAATCCTAAATCTACCAATATTTGAAAATGAAAGTACTCTTTTCGTTTTTCCGAGCAAAATATGAAAATCAACAAGCATCAAAACCAAATCTAAGCATTTTCTTTTTGTCTTTTCGAATAAAAAATGAAACTAAATGATGAAAAGAGAGAATTTCTATCTAGAGCACACTAACTTTTCAAATTTCACTATGATGGCTTGAAGGCATAAAAAATGAAAAATGCATACAATTCTTTCAAGCATGGAATCACTTTTGCAAAAACTTGATTTCACTTGGATTTTTTCACGAAAATGAATGGCTCATAATTCCTGAAAAAACACTAATGATTAACTTTCCTTTCAAACTTTCCAAAATACTTATGAATGATTTCCAATGCATGAACCAACTTCTACAACAATTTTCAAATGCACTTGAAAACGGTAAAAATGAAGCACTTTTAATTTTTCAATGATATGCCAAGATCACAACTTGATAACAATGATATTTTTAAACATGAATAATTGAAAAGAAAGATTATTTTGCAGCACTCCAAGCACTCATAAATTCTCAAGAAAATGACAAGGACTCATATGTACTGAAAACACACAAAACACTCAAACAAAAACCGGATGCAAGCAAAGCTTAACAACAAGTGCAAAAAGAGGTCTGGGATCGGATCCAATACAAAGACTAGATCAGGTGAGGAGAGGAGGGAATGTGAGGTCAAGTGGATGAAAGTGGGGGAGACCAAAGTGTCCTCCACTGCCAAATCTCAAACTTGTCCAAAATGGAACCCAAAACTGATCCAAACAAACCAAACACTAGCAATGCAACATCAAAAAGATCTTTGACTGGAAGATACAGTGCAGAGGAGGCCCGTAAGGAAAACCAAACTCAAAGGTTGGAGAGGAGAGAACCCAAGCACAAAACTAGACTGCTCGTCGCAGTCTTTGCTCATACTCAGAGCGACCGTCGCAGGTGACAAACAGGTAAACTGCGCCAATGGCGTAAGATGTCAAACTGTGTTGTGCAACAAAGTTGCAGGCTACAAGGCAACAAACTGCGCCTGACAGGGGAACGTCACTTTGGTTATATTACCCAGGTGCGACGGGAGAGATCCCTATGCAAGGATGAATAGATCTCCAAACATGAAAAACCAAAAGGATTGACAATCAAACATACAGACTCAAAGGAAGTCAACAGACTCTTCAAAGAGAAGATCTGGTGGTGAAATGGCCGAGGCAAATGAAATGGCTCACAAAGAAATCAAAGAAAATGACTTTCAAACTGAAAAATTAAAACAATGCATTGTAAATCCCCAGTATGGTCGCCAAACTTGTTATCGGATAATCTACCTAAAGTGGACTTAAGGCGTGATCTCCCTAGCTCAACGTAAGTCTAGAACAAGTGAGATAGAATATAAAACTTCTTTCCTAGATCTAGTTAAAGATCGAGTGATTAGATGTCTTACCTCTAGCTTGTAGATCTTTCTCCTCGATGTTGTTCCAAGCTCCACGGTCGTCAAATATCAGCTGCAAGACCTGTCAAGACATACAGAAAAATACAAGCAGTAAAATGCATCTAAACAGTAATAGATCTAAGTAAACGGTTAAGCAAGTAAACTACACAAACATTATTAATACAACAACATTTGGTGGAAAGAGTTTATATTACTGTATTAAAAGAGGGAAGTACAAAAGAGAGATGATTACAACCAAATCTTAGCATCGCAATCCTCCTCCAACAAGCCAATTCCAAAGCCTCCAAAGGAAGTATAGGTCTCCCAAGAAATGAGTAGAGATCTCCTAAGCTAATTTCACCAGCATGCAAGTGTTGTAGAATTCCTCCCTTTGGAATGGGAATGAGCCTCATATATATAGGACTAAGAGGATAGGGTAGGTTGAGATATAGTGGGAGAGGGTTAAGGGATCCTCCCAAAGGGCTAGGGAACCGAATTCTAGCTCCCCCTATAGGTTAGGGATAAAGAACCACATCACACACCTTTGAGAAATGGCTCTAAGATTCCCTTTATCCATTTAACTGACATCGTCGCATGTTGCAGTAGGACAACCTGCGACGTCGCATGCTGCACTAAGGTGACCTGCAACAACCTCACTAAACCCAATAGAAATAGGTCAGTATCTCTTCCAAGTTGATTTCTTAGTCATAGGAACTTCAGGAATGTTTACACTGAGTCTCAGGGTAGCAAGATTTAGGTGTAACAACATGCCCAAAAAATAAAGGGAGATAGTGGTTGTGTAAAGTGAAACCATTGGACGTGTGGCGACAACGCAGTGTTTCGCATGGATTGAAGATGGTATTGGAAACCATTTTCAGAGGATGTGAAACCGCCTTTTGCAGATTAGTCCCAAAAATTTGACGGTTGAGATTTAAGGATTGAAGAATGATCAGACGATGGAGAGAGATCATCAAGGTGGTAAAAGGACATCAGATCTAACGGTTCAGATTGTCGCACGAGGGATCGACGGATAAGGAAAATGAGAGCCGATAAAGAAGACTGAAAGATAAAGAAAGAGGGTTATATATAGCAGTGGGGCACATGAAAGTTGACATTTGTTATTTGAACTGTTAGAGTCAGAATCCTTTGGACGGATGTGCTGTGGAGAAAGTGACAGAGCATGTCAGACTTAGGAGCTGTCAGTGAAAGGTAGGCCACAAAACCACTGTTGTCAGAACTGTGAGGTTAATTTATAAAAGAAAAATGGAAGAGGCTCCAAATGTCAAAAATGTGAAAGCAAAAGATGCCTTAGAAGATAGAGACCATGACATTTTTTATACTTCAACTAGGTTATCTGTCTCATAAATTAAATTTAAGCTGAAAAGTTTACAAAAAGAAGGTTTAGATATACATAGAGTAATACAGTCTTCTTTCCTATCTTTTTTCCCGGACCAATTTAGATCTTCCCCGGAGTTTGTTTCGTGGTGTACGTCCAATTATTCCGAAGCCGAGCGGGTTATCATGAATGTCCAGAGAACCAAAATGTTTGTCACATTGAATCCTCAGTTGTTGAAGATTTTTATTTCTTACATTTTAAGAAAGTTGTCGATATAAAGTATCCTTTGAAGATAGGCCCTTTCATTGTGAAAAACAAGTATGCTATTTCACATATAGAAAAATTGTTGGGAGATATGGATTTCAAGAAGGAAGTAGCTATTGCATATGACCCTCTCCATATTATTTCGGAAAAGAGACAAAGTAATCATACCAAAGCTTTTGAGCACCAAGAATTGGAAGGATTGTCAAGAAGAGCTAATTTGTTGCAATATGAATCTGAAGAGGAGGCAGCTGAAAATTCACAGGGGAAAGACCTTGCTTTAATAGAATATGAAATTAGAACAGAGGCCACATTAAGTACTACAAAGATTAGAGGAAAAAGAAGTTTTGAAGATGTAATTGATTTAGAAAATGAAGAACAAGAGAGAGAGAAAAGACCCAAAATTGATGTACATAAAGATTTAGTCTTGTTTGCAGATAGTGAAGAAGAACAAAAAGAAAAACATTCAGTTCTTGGAGCTTGAGTACATGAATATACATTTCAGGAGGCTAAAGAAGCTAGAGACGCACGCAGATTTCAAACAAGAGCCGAAATGTATAATAAATATGGAGAAGATAGACGTACTTCCGCTCGGATGACATATGATTTATTGCTAAAAGTCAGAAGTCTGGCGAATTCACAGGTTACTTTGGTAGCCAGTCGGGATGTTAAAGAAAAAACTTTAAATCTGGCGGTATCATCAAATGACAAGGTAACAGAGTTAAAGATAAATTTGAAGAAAATAAGTGTGCCTGATAAAATCCGTTTCCACAAGAAAACAGGAGAAGTGATATATGATGATCTTTGAAAATTGATAAACTGTAGAGCACATTGAGTAAACTAGAAAACCAATTAAAATGAGAAAAAGTTGAGAATAAATCCCATCAACAGCAAATCAAGATATTGCAGATTAATTTGGTTGAAGGTGGCGCCGGAGGTGATGCAGGGAAAAAACTATTAGCAGAGAAAGAAAATACGATTCAGGTATTGATGAAGAAGCTAAAAATCCCAACAACTCAATTAATTCAACCTCCTGAATTAACTGTATTGGAACAGGAGAAAGAATATTTGTCTAAAGAAGTAGATGACAGTAAAGCTAAATTATTGAAGCTTATTGAAAAAGAATCAGATTGGGAGAAAGACTGAGAGAGTTTAAAGAATCAGGTTGAGGATTTGAAAGGAAAGTTATCAGTTTTGGCCTAACAACAAGCAAGCACTAGCCAACCAGAAGGAGAAACCAACACAAATAGCCTTGTACAGGCTATGTCTCAAGCAAGTTTGAAGGATATAGAAATAAGAGAGTTAAAAGAAGAAAATCAGAAATTAAAAGAGGAAAGTCAAAAGGGGGATGAAGAAATAAAAGCTTTGCAAGACAAGTATAAAGAGTTGGTTGAAACAAATAAAAGGTTTTCAAATCAAGTAACAGGTCAGGTACCCATGCAAGGCTGCAAACATATTATATGGGATGCAATCATTAAGGAAGTAGAAAATTTCAAGCCGTATTTAAATTTCATGAAGATGAAGGAAAAAGTGATCAAAGATGCTTTAGAAAGTTGCACTATTATGAGAGAAAATTTAAATAGGAAGCCGAAAGATACAACACAGAACACAGTTACTTTCCTGAATGATTTAATAGAATAAGATTTTAAATTCCTAGCCATTAAAAACAGAATTTCAGTCATCACCTAGGCAAGGAGAATTTTGGGAAAATATGCACATGTTGAAAGTGTCGAAGCAAAAGCTGAGAGAATGAAAAGACAGGTAACAAATTTTAAAAGGGAGTTTGATAAATTGGTTCAAAAAGGGTTACCTGCATTTTGGGATGAGAACGATGAATTAATATCCCAAAATGATTACAAGAAGTTACTATTTGATATCAGGATGGATCATGGGAAGTTTCAAAATTTGACTCATCTTCTCATAGGAAATATTCTAATGGAAAAACTTGCGGAAGATTTTGAATTATGAACAAGTTAGCTTCAATTGGTGAAATAATTCCACCAATTTCTTTTGCAAATCATGTTGAAATGAAGGTCTTGGTTAAAGAAATGACAAGTTACGACCTTCCGACCGCTGATCAATGGAAGACGGTGGAAAAGTACGGAAAAATGAAATATACTCTTCGTCCTTGAAAGTGTTCGTTGGGCCCCGTGACAAATAAAGACTTTGAAAAAATCTTATTTGAAAAGAATTTGTAATATTTTATATATAAATTTTGACTCAAGTGACATGTGGTAGTTAGTTAAGTTATTTTAGTTTTAGTTAAAAGAAGCAGTTAGGTTTTGCTTCAAAGAAATTTTGTATAAAAGACAATGTGAATCATTTTGAAAGGGTTGGAAACTTTTTGAAGACAAGACACTTTTGTATCGACTTACTCTTTTTTTCTAATACAAGAGAGCCACGCAGAAAATATCACATTTTGCAGAACAGAGATTCATGTGTTGATCGAATTTAGAGTCTGTATTCTCCTTTCCTATATGTTCATGTATTCCTTCTTTCTTATATTTTCCATTATGTTATATCTTCTATGCTTGGATGAAAGTTTAAAATAAGTCAAGATTCATATGTTTATGCCTTGATTTATTGGGTCTAAGTATTCATCATTTCTCTAAAACCGATATTGGATTCATCTAAAATTGGTGCCCATTATTGGTGGAATGTCTATTTTTCTTTCTTTATCACCTGCAAAAAAATTTCACTGTAATGTGACAACTACTTTGCCTTTGTGAAAATCATTATTGTTGTTTATCTGCTTGTCCATAAATTTTCTAGTTTCGACTCCATGCCCAATGGTTCTTGTGTGTATTTGAACCATATATTTGTTTTGAAAAATCCCAATCATTTTCATATATCTTTAGCCATTCACATATTTTTGAGAGAGCCCTCTCTGGTAGGAAAAAGGCTAATTTTCCTCCTAAAGTTTGGTTTGAAATAGTTACCTTAGGATTATCCTTCCACAACCAAAGGGTAAAATTTGAGTGATAACAATGGGAATTACATAACTCAAAGAATAGTTATGCATATAGCTATAATTGCATTTATTTCATTTTTAGGAATCATACTGCGCAATCTTTAGCTTAGTATTTACTACGTAGATAGTTTTCATTGTACAGATCTTAATGCGCAGGTCTTAGTGCAAAAGTTTTTACTACCCAATGTTTTTGCTGGGAAATTCTCAACAAAAGGTTTGATGCCCAGTTTTTAGGAAATTATTTATAAGGATTGGAAGTGTTTTTTTTCCAAACCTTAGTTTATTAATGCATATTAAGAGAATTCATTGTGTATAAAATGGTGTAAATTTTATATGTGCTAAACAAGCGGTGCATGGAAATATATAAGTTTCTGCTCATTGCATAAATTACTATGCATATGTGTTCTTGAAATTATGTCTCGTGAAACATTTTATGCTTCCACTAAAATGGTTTTATTTGTTATGCATTTGATATCAGACTTCATGGGTCTTATGAAATAGTATAAGTACTTATGGTTATTATGCACTTTGATATGCACTTTCCATAAGAATGCATATGCATTTTGCATGTAATTTAAAATAAATAAATATGTGTGTTAAGTTTAGTGTGACATTGGGTGTGTTACAAGTGTGTTGTTCTTTGAAAACTCAACAATTGTCATAATGTACATGATAAGAGCATGACAAAGCTTCTTATCATCCATCACCAAAACCACAGCAAGGATTGAAGGGATAATTCCATATTTTGATGATATCACTTTCAAACATATACTCCAAGCTTATAATTCTCAAGCAGATTCAATGGAAAATGTTGATGTTGTTTTAGCCAAGGGTTTGTTGGGAAAAAGTGGGTTGAACCCCATCAACTATCATGTCCCCTCTCATTAGTCTAGTACGATGGAGAGAACGTGATGCTAAAACTGGGCATCTAGCCCCATGTTCATTAACAAAATTCATTGAAAATAAAAAGACATATGCAAATGTATAAATGTAAGAAACACAGCGGAAGTAAGTTCAACTACACATCTAGCATGCATTCAACATATTCATGATAGTCATCAAATAAAGACATTACAGAATTAATACAAGAGAGGACTTATCTTGAAACAAAGTAATCCCGAGCAACTGGCTATGCAACTGCAACGTTCCACCCAACCATAGGCCAATTGTGCTCCTCAATCTCTCAACACAACTTCCACCCCCGAGCTGGGCATGATTTCTACAAGGACAAAGGGACAGAAGACTCACACATAGCCAAATATACACCAACATCATCCAAGCCAATCCATGGTTGGGTTTATCAGGCTGCTAAGGAAATGGAAGGAATGAATTGCTAAGTTAGTGAGCTCAACCGCAGAGCTATGGATACCTCTACAAGATCTATCTAGCTTGGTACCCACAATACCTCCACACCCAACATAAGAAAGTATTCCCTTCACTGCTACAAAGTCCCTCGGGCCATACCTTCCATTCTAGTGCTCTTCAAGGTGTGCATAGAAGAGTAGCTAACCCTTTTGATCTTTATGTGAGGTTGCTCTCTTCACTAGGTTTATGAAGCCAATTATGGTCCTCTTCCACTCCTAATTTCTTACTCACAAGTTCAAACCAAAACAGGGGTGCACATAACAACAAAACACAAATGCTGGGTATGAAGAAAAAAATTTTGACTGTGGGATGCCCAAGATGGGGTTTCCATGAGTTTCAGAAATCGTGGGCAACCAAAAACGAAATGTTAGATGGGGAAATCAACCTTGGGAGAGAAAAATCGATTTCAGAAAAAGTTTGTGGGCATTCAAGGGGCAGAAACAGCCTTTATAAACCCCCAACTCTCTTCCTCCCAGCCACTGTGCAACACAAAAACGAATTCCCAGCAATGGAAAATGAAGGAAAATGATGGAAAACGCCCCAACTAGCTCAGACTGCGTGAGGGAACAAAGACCATGGGTGAAGAATGGCTTGGGAACAATTTCGTGGGTGTTTTCTTGTCATGGAAGCCAAAATGCGATTTCCCAAATTGATGGCTTTCCCATACACGAAATTGGCTACCATACCTCTCCATTCCCAAGGCATTAACTACCTCAACCAACTCTTCGAAGAATTAAATGATTGGGTGCATAAGTCAAAATGGGTAGTTGAGGGTTTATGGGTTCACTCATTGACATTTGGATTAACACTATTGGCTCAAAGGTTTGAATATTTCCCCTCCCTATTCCTTGTAAAAATCATGCCCCCGTCTCTTGTTGCATTGCATAGCTAGTTGCGGGTATATCATTAAAATTCATATTCACACGATGTCTTAATTTCTATTGTGCGTGGCTAGCATGAGAACCATATGCATAGATTTTTAAAATTTTTGATACATAAAACGCTAAATCGATGGCAGGGCCTTGGCCTTGAGCTCCTCACCATGATTTAATAACGATATTTACATCATTTACAATTTTAATGCAATAGGGTCAAAATTAGGATATTACATCAACCCTTTAATACCATGATTTCAAACTTTGGATCAGGAATGCATGTGGAATTGGAAGCCAAGTGTATAATTGTGAGGATCGAGGTAGGCATTAATGCTTACCCCTTCCTCATACTGCTTGCATTCATGCAAGTAATGGATCATAGTGGGAACATTACCTATCATGTGATGGAAATATGGGATACATGTGGGATAGTTGTTTGGATGGAGACATCCAATACCAATTTGGATGGCACTTGACTTGGTGACACACTGTATGGTTTTCTAGGTCGGCTCAGTCAAAGCTGGAGGTTTTTGGTGATTTGTAGCCCTGGTCATTTGGACTAATCCTCGCCTAGATTAGAATTTGGTTTTTATTTTGGGTCCTTAAAGGTTATAGAGCATCGACCTTAGGGTGACTCATATACCAAAGAAGGAATTGGCTTAGGGAGGAAGTTGAGAATGAAATTTCACGTGGACTTGGATGCCATGGCTGAGCATAAGCATAGGGACAAGTGTGCATTTTGTGAGTATATTGACCAATGGAAAATATTCATGGAATTGAATAATCAACTAGATTCCATCCATGCATCAATTAAGTATTTGAATGAGAGTGTGGATAATTATATTGAAGGACAGGAGAACAAAATTTTCAACATTGAAAAGACAATGGAGACTAACACTAGAAAATTAGACTTGAGGTAAATGTTGACATTGGCATGCATTCTAACATAATATAAGAATTTGCATGGAGCTTGTAATCTATGGTGGGAAGACCCCTTGTCTCAGTTGGCTCACTTTGGAGGAATATAAGGAGGATGATACAGTTCAGCAGGCCCTTGCAATGGTAGAGGAAGTAGCCAATCAATCCAAAAAATGGCTAGCAAGAGAAGAGTGATGAAGCATGAAGCTTAGAGTGGGCATGTATATATGCAGTTCACGTAGGTTCTATTATGTTTTTCTTTGTAAGATTGATAGATTAATTTGTTAAGGTCTATACTTATAAAATAATTGAGTTTTATAGTAGTTCGAATCAACAATAACTAGACTATCGTGGACAAAATAAGGGTGTCAATTTTGAGCGACTTTTTTAATTTTGTATGCCTTTTTGAGACTATATGTTATTCAGTTTGATCGTGCAACATTTTTTATATTAATAGAAAAGATACTTGTTTCTGTTAAAAAAAATCCTTAGATGTGTGGTAAATCCCATGCAAGGAACCTTGGAAGTATGGGAGTATAAAATGTGAAGCATATCAAATAAAAATCCCAAATTTATAGTATTGAGGCGAAAATGGTTTTATTAATGATAGTGAAAACGTCATGGCTATTTAGCAATTCTAGTAACTCAATAAAAAACAATATCAACCTTAAGTGGTGGTGGAGGGATGCTAACCTTATTATCCACCACAACCCCAATATTAGCAGCGACAATATGTTCTTACTTACTAACTACACCATTAATGATCATATATACCACCATCTTATCCATCACCATTGTATAACTAGGTAGAAGTCCATTGTGACAAACATCAATCAACTCTTGCATATCTTACTCATTGGTCATATATGTAATATCAACTGCCAAACATCTAGTATTAATATCTACCCAATCAACAATGTTATTTTTTTCCAAGTTACAACACCTAGGGAAAATCCTCAAGTACTTCCCCTCATTTTGAAGATAGTACCTAAGATAAACTATAGATTCTTCAATGCACAAGTCCAAATCAATAACAAAACTCAAAGTCATTACAACAACATACACATTATGATCTCAACATAATAGAACCAAACTATATTCATTTTTTCTGGATCATGTTTACCTTTACCTCTTCCTCCAATATTGGTGTTCTTTTCCAATAATAATCCATAATTTGGATAAAGAGCTCTCCAACCACCATTAGTCCACATCATCAAATACCCAATTATGATATATGTGGTGCTCTATAAGATTATTTGTGTTATGTTTTTAAGCATTGTTTGCTCTATTAAGATTTTATTATGTATTTCATTGATAGCTAGGTTTCAACCCTACAAAGGTATAAAGAAACCATTTGAAAAATCCCTTTAGTAATAGAGTTAAACATGTATGGCATCGTCATAATATATTTAATTAAATTTTAAGTATTAAAAAAGAGAAATTAACATTAATAATAAATTTCTCTCGGACTTTAATTATGTGGCTTTAATTATTTGGATAGGTGTTTTTATTTTGGAAATTGACTAGAGTTACTTGATTAACCATGCTTTTGATGGTTTATCAGGCCAAGCTTCATCAATATGAGAATACGCCCCGCCTATATATTGAAGGCATCGCATGGTCATTGGGGTATATTGAAGGTGGTGCATCTCTTTCCTTATAAGAGGCGTACAGTCATTTTGATATTAGCATACAGTCCTTTTGATCTTAGTTATGGATTGGATTTCAAGAGGCCGTGAGATTTGATTTGGATGTAGGTTTGCGGGTTGTTAGATATATCTTTGGGAAGTTGTTGTTTCTATAGTTAAAAAAAAAAAATTTGATATGGATATTGGATTCAATATCAACAAACCTTAAAGTATCCAATCACCAAGGTTTCCCCAAATCATCACCACTACTCTTGTTGCTAATTCCTGCGTAGTACGATTGGTGGAGGGATCATCGATGGAGCACAAGTAGTTTGTCAAAAATGTTGGCATAACAAAAAATTTCACTCGACGCTTCGAGGTTAACTGATCTGGGAGTCGTCGTGCAAATTTTGCGGCAATCAACGTTAGGGTTTTGACATTTCATCGTTCTGACTGAAGTGATATGAGGCTTTCATGCTGGAGTGCTCTGCTTACCAACGGATCTGAAAATTTTCTTAGTATAAATCGCTTATGTTACTGATTTTTGACCATGCGTCTTCAAAATGGCAATGTTCGACTACATTTCTTTGGTATCTCTTTTTTCAAATTTTCAGAATATTTTGCATTTTGTCAAATTGTGTGTAATTTTGTATATTTATTTAAAGTAAAAATATTATTTGTTAAATTATATAAAATTTTATATATTTATGAAACTTTAAAAATATATTATTATTATTGTCATTATTATTATTATAATTTGTTAATATAGAATTTTTTATAAAAATATATATATTAAATGATATAATTGTCCTTTAAAAATATATTATTATTATTGTCATTATTATTATAACTGATTAATAAATATAAATTTTTTTATAAAAACGTATTTATTAAATAATATAATTATCCTATTATTTGTCTTTTCTTTCGGTCTCTATTTCCTATTAACCATGATAGTGATATTTCTATATTTAAGTAATAATATTAAAGGATGAACTTAAAAATTATCTTAAATTTCAATCCATTTTTCTATCACCTCTTTTTGTTTCAATATCTCCTCTCATCTTCATTCCAAAACTCGCTTTTTAATTATCACAATAACACTTATAAAATGGCTTTGAAAAATTAAAGAACTTCGTATTAAAGTGATAAAGAAAAATTCCATGCACTTTAATATGTTTGTACTTCATTAATACAAAAAAATTGCATTCAAAATTTGCTTAAAACTTTAATGCACTTCAATATGTTTGTACTTCATTAGTAAAAAAATTGCCTTCAAAAATTGCTTTGCTTTGGAATGGTCAGATAGGGTAGACATTTATATGATCCAGTTATGAAACTACTATCTGCTTGCCTTGCATTTTTTTTAAAGCTAAATGCAAAAGAAGTACAAGGTGGGTGTACAAAGATGCTCCCCAAAAGTGTTGTAACGGGGACGCACTAGCGGGGATGAAACATAGGCGCACACAAACCTAAGGAAGCATGCACATCCTGTTAGGTTCGGTACTAAACTGGCGCGTGCACGCCCCTGTTAAGATAATTAAAAAAATAGGGCAGAGTTGATTTAACACATAAAGAAACCAAGATAACCAAGATAACTTGAAATACGTATTCAAAATTTGATTTTCTATCAACCACACAACTTGACCAATATGAATGTAACATGCCTTTCAGTCCCGAGCTTCAAGTCTCCTCCCATGACCATGTCCAAACCCCCAATTCCAAAGAATTGGATACATGGTGCCATGGAATCATGGATATCCCTGCAAAGTCATACATGGTGCTTTGAGACATTTTTCATGGCTTTGGATGCCACAATGGATTCTTTACGGCCAAATGGATGGTCTTTTTCCCTCACATGTCATTCCCAAGGCCTTGATACACATACATATTTCTCCAAGCCACCTAATTGCACCAACATGCCTAATCATAAACCATTGGCACACTCAAGAAGCCATGTTTGCTTGGTTGAGAAAACCTTCTTATTCTTTGATGGCTAGAATACTTCTTCAAGGCCCATCATGTGGTGATCATCATCATCATCATCATCTTCATCTTCATCATCATCATCGTCATCACCATCTTCATCATCATCATCATCATCATCACCGTTGTTTTCGTCATCACCACCACCATCATCATCATCATCTTCGTCATCATCATCTTCATCATCATCGTTGTCGTCATCATCACCATCATCTTCATGGTCATCATCATCATCATCATCAACAACAACATCTTCATCATGATCTTCATCATCATCATTGTAACGCCCCATATTTCGACTAGACAGGTTTATCCGTGACACATATTGAACTTTATTTTCTTATTATCTGTTGGACTTAACTAGACTGGGTAAACTATACTTATGACACGATACACCCGATTATATGTTGCTACCATGTGTATGTCGTTACTATGTTATGTTGTCACTATGAATATGATGTTATGATATTATGATCTTACTATGTTCATGCAGCTAATAGGTTATGGTTGTCATGAGATTCATTTCTTTTATAATGACGATATATATGTTTTAACGTTTTCATTAATGGAATGTGAAATATATGATGTTATACGTGGATGCCATCCTATGATGAAATTGATTGAAATGTTATATGTATCTATGATGAGCTAAAAGGTTACATGAAATGAAATGATAACATGGATCAATTGGCGATCAATGGAAAATGCTTTCTATAAATTGTATTTTGCAAAACACTAACCTACAGGACACAGGGGCTATGGGATAGCCAGTTACTTGATCTGATATATATTGGAAAGGAAAAACATGTTCATACAGCAAACCTTAGCAGCCAAAATGAGGATACGATAACACAAACTGATAATCCCGATAGCAGCAAGTATGAGTTGATAAGGGCGTAGGCCCAGTATGTTGAGAGGGATGGATGTGTTTCCCACCCTATGTTTCCATGAGACCCGAGGTCGTGGGAGGGCCGTGCTGAGACACGCTCCCCATGTTGTTGTGATGACGATTGTCGGATGCCTGCTAGGGGAGGATAGGTCCGCTGTTCAGCCGACGCTATCGCTCTCAAGTTCTATGTGGTCAGATCGGTGAGTCCGACATCCACTGTTGTACTAGCAGAGGAAGGATAGGGAGGATGCTGGACGTAGGTTATGATGGGAGGATGTGTTAGTTAGCACTGTTGGGGGTTTAGTATTCCTTGATTCCGAGTTAGTGGAAGTAGGCACCCTTCCTGTACTTGATTGATTAAACTAATGTAAACATAAAGACAATGATGTTAAATCGTAAAGGGTTAACTTTTAAATAACCGAGGATGTTAAAGTAATTATACTATATATTATGCTTGCTCTTCTGCATGGGGGTAGATACTATTGTTAGTTAGCAAGTATGCATAGGCGGAATGGGGTTTGTTTATAGTACATGTCCGACATGTGCATGCACTGGCCATGCATGCACACCTTGTACGTGTACAATATTACTGGTGTATAACATACTTGTCATGCTTGAATAGTAGTATAAATGTCATAGATAACTCAGTTAAGGATACATCAATCAACTTAGGTAATGAATGGTTAGGTTGTCAATGTGTAAATAAGTGAATTAGTAATTATATGAAAACATTGTAATAGTAAACTAAGACAAGTGTCGTCACTTAACATTGTCATAGAAGAACTGTTGTGAATAGGGTAATGATAGTGTCTAATTAATTAGTAAAATTGTTTAAGCCCTCACAAGTGCTTTGTTTATAAGAACAAGGATGCTATGTTGATGATAGGGTACTCATGTGATAAACAAATAATTAAGAATACTATGATTGATTCACCTTTTATTATTGTCAAAGGGGGATTTAATTATTATTATTAATTAATAAATGATATTCCAGCAACATTTATATCCCTATCGTAACAAATGCAATATAAGTAAGATTTAAAATATTGATTTATAAATTAATATTGTGTGATTATTTCCATTTCAAAAGTTATCCATAATAGGATAATCATTTTTGGAATGAACGTGATGTGATGGAAAATGGTTATTTAATTATTCAATATTAATCTTGGAATTTAAACCTCAAGCTAAGTAGTCTCGACGGATAAGGTGGATCATTAAGACCCATCATGTCCAAGTTGACAAGGGGCAACTAATTATATAATATTTTATTAATTACATTAATAACATTAAAATATCAAGGATGGCGGATAGACTTGTATTTAATGAAACTTGTCCCGAATGGATAACCTTGGGGTGATAATCCCCACCGTAATAAATATTTACGACCGTCAATCCAAAACCAACTAATTTTTCCATGAGAGCAATTAATTATACTTTTTTATAAAGAACCGTGTATGACTGAACTGGTAATAGGAGTAAATGTTGAGGGGCTCGAGAGGGGGATTTTGGGGCGGTGGAGTAAGCCCAAGATATTCTCGAGGAAGGGAAATTATATAGAGGGGGAGAGCTTGGAGAAAGGGGAGGTTTTTTTTTTGGATTGGGGAAGAAAAGAAGTTTTGAGAACAGAAGATTGGGAGAACAGAAAGTTTGATTGGAGAACAGAAAAATTTTGAGAACGGAAGGAAACACTGCTCTCGGGATTATCAGATTGTGGGCTCGGGGGCTTGGAAATCCTTTGATTTCCAAGGGCCAGCAAGATTATAGCTGGTCGGTAGGGTGGACACTTCAGTTTGGCTGTCTAAGGGGTTATACAACCTGCTACAACTTACGGTTAGCATCAGCATCAGGTAATTTCCGTTATTTACTATTATGCTAAAACTTACTGTAAACATGCATAACTTGCTAGTTACTGATTTACTGCTATTTACTGGTTTACTGAGTTGTGAAACATATTCTTATGCTAGAACGTGATTGTTAAAAAGGAAATATTGATATGATTGTCTATTTTAAATTACGAATGTAAGGTTAGTAAAAACACGACAGTACACTAAAATTATTTAGGCACATAGTAATTCTTAGAAATTTACTTCCATAAACTGATAAAGTTTAAAACGTAGAAAATTAACCCTGAAATTTTACATAGTGCTCTGCTGCAAAATCCAGAGCACTACAGATGGTATCAGAGCCTTTGTTCAGACTCTTGAACCTACAGGCCTATTCATGCTTCACCTAGAAAATTTACTTGATAATTTACCTACTTGACCTCCAGCCATAGTCATCTTTCAAGGTACCTGCACAACGATAACAACAATTAAATTAAAAATATATATATATATATATATATATTGGACACTAAACTTATACATCCTGGCATTCTATATCTTAAGTCTAAGTCAATCTAAGGTTTTGAGCCTCGTGTTTTCCTATTAGGTTTTCATGTTTTCAATCCTCATATATGCAATAAAACCATATTTCAAACACAGTTTAAAATTTAGATGCATTTAGTACCCAATCAAATATAACATGCCAAAAGAATCTATAACTATGACATAGTCCATGACTCCATGCATCATCCTAGAACCTACTCCCAACAAACCTTAATATAATGCACCTGTATAAATCAGAAATATGAACAGTAAATAAAAACAGCATACATTACCGCAAATGAAAACCTCCATAGAGTTATAGAACTCCTAACTAGCTAAAATGATTTCTAGACCAACACGCCACTTTAGGACAGCTTATATGTAAAACTAAGCAGTGAAAATCATAGCTATTGTACCCTTACAATCTCCCACTGAGTTAAAATATTGTTTTAGCTTTAACCATTCAATCAAGCACTTAAAAGTTAAAAGTTAAAAGCAATAACCACCAACATTCGGAACTCACACAAGAAAAACTAATGAGTAGCCACAAGAATCTTTATCTCTTGAATATTTATATGTTCTAGCATCATACAGTCAGTGACATAAAGAAGAATATCCAGATAATATAAATATCTATCCATGTTAGTAAGTTACGATGCCAAAAAAAAATTGGTTCTACTTTAAAATCTCTTCATTCTCAACCTACATAAAATGTTGTATCTACCTTGACATTAAAACTAATGATGTCTGCACATTTTAGAATGCAGTCATAAGCTTTATCTCTTAAAGATTTCTCAGTTCTAGCATCATATATCTTTGATGAGATCAAGAAGAATATCCAAAGAAAATAAATATTTAGATATTTTATTAAATTCCACTGTCAAAATACGTGGTTTTATGTTATAATCTCCTCATACTCAACCCACAGAAAGTATTATGTCTACCTTGAAATCAAAACTAATAATATCTGCAAATCTTGGGGTTTGCAGTCAGAAATGATGGAAGGAAAAAGCAAATGCAAAACAGAAAGGACAGAGAGTTTGATATTTGACAGAAATCTTGGCAATCCCCAAAAAAAAACAAAGAGACAACTTCCAAGGAGTGTGTTATTAAATTAATCACTAAATATGCAGTCAAATTCAATCATTAAATCGAAATTTTCCCGTATAATACAAAACAACAAAGTATAATTTATTTAATGTAATCAGTCTGTCTTTTCAATTTCAAAACTACAAGTTTTGCAAAACATACCTGAGCCATTTCCAGAATTTCATTATGGTCTTTATTTAATTCCGTAGGAACAGAACGGACAAGTTTCTTCTTCCCAACAGAAAATACTTCAAATCCACTGCCCAGTGCCTTAATTTTACTAATGGCACGCAAACAATCATCTTCTGATATAGCTTCACGAGAGGATCTCCGTCTCTTGGAGAGAAGAGATCGCAGCTCCTCTAGCTCAATCAGCCCTCCATTGTGAGCTCGTGTGGCCAAACAAATATCAACAATCTGGACTCCAAGTTCATAATAGAAATCACCAATTCCTAACAGTTCAGCCCAAAATCCCTTGTTTGACGCAAGTGGATCCACTCCAACCTTGGCACACATCTCATGAAATTGTGACCTGAATGCAGGATTCTTCTTTATATCATTCTTGTGTTTACGAGCAAACTCTTCGAGTTGTGCCCTGAAAGTCGCAAGTTGCTCTTTCATAAGGTCTTTCCGTATAGTAGCTACATTTTCCCCAAGCTCCCTGTATTTATCACGAGCTGCAGCAGCATTTTGAAGACCTGATATTCCTGGTCGGCGCCTCATATTTGGCTTGTTATTCTTAAAGAAGACAGAAATATGGCAAATGCCAACACCGATAATACCTTCGAAATATCTTGCTGCTGTTCAGCTTCAGCTTTTCAAACCTTCAACCTACTCAACAGACATGTACAGTAATATATCAGCCTCCAGCAAGCTTTCGCCAGGGTTCAGAAGATTTCTGGTAACCTCAAGCGATTTCAGGCAGGCAAGCAACAATTAAATAGCTTTTCAGCATCTAAATGTGCATACCCCTGAACACCACCCCCATCATAAGACGGGAAAGTGTTCTGTATTCTTTCAATGAGATGATCTGCAAGTGACTCACATGCCTTTCTAATGCTCATTTCCTGTGCTGTTTCAATAAGAATGAGACCATCTGCTGGCTTGTTGCCCTTAATTGTAGCATAAACTGTATCCTGCTCAGTACAGACACGTAGAATATCAGGAGTTGCATATTGCCCACTGCCAACCCTCACTCTCTGTGCATCTCTTTCTTGATCAACATATCGATGAAGTCGTCGCTGATATTCTGCAACAATCTCTGCTGTGTGAGCATCTCTTCCTCATTGATAAACACAAAGGAATAATCTCACCTTGCTCGTATAAGTATAGAACCGATTCAACGTTCATCCTGAAAATGACAGCGTACATAGCCGAGATATGCCCAGTACATTGGTACTTGTCAGCGTCTGTAAACATGCAGGTTGGAAAAAAAAAACCACCAAAAGGGTATTGCTATTCTGTAGCAATTCGAAAACGATCAAGTCATCATACAATGCAGAGCGCCCCATCTGTCGTCCTCCCCCTTCAGATCCATAAAGGAATATATATATGTATACAGCGAAGAGAACACCGCCCTGAGAGATATCTCGTCGAAATCTTTAGGTGTGTGGACATACAGAAACCCATTGTTTTGGAAAAATGTATGCGTGGCATATACAAGAGCATTACGAATTCGAGCAAACGATGAAAACGTGTTTGTTCGAAGCCGAAGGTGCACATAATTTCTGAGGAACTCCAGTGGCATTCGGGTCTTTCCAACTGGATACTTGGCAGGGTGGATTTAATATCACCGTGACAGATGGATGGAACTTTTGACATATTTGCCTATTTCGTGATTATTGGATTTGGGCTTCACGGTCCATTTGTACAGCCCTCACTTCTACGGTCCGAAATCCGGCCTAGCCTTGAGGATAATGGTACATATAAAGTAATAAAATTAAAACACCCTCACATGCCCACAAATTGCCATTAAACAGTGAAACGCTGGTTAAAGGCAATTCGAATGCACATAATGGGTTGGTTAATTATCTTTTTATACTTTTATAAGCTTCATGCAATGCATTGTTAAGACCGAGGGAATGCTGCGGGAAAGACATGAAGTAGAATAATAACAACAGAAAACGCTTTCACTCCTTCACATGCATGAGCTGTAAGCTCTCATGAATACCGAGCCCAGCACGGGGTTGGGGAGCGGACAAAAATGTCGGGCCTGCAGGCTGATACAGCTATCAGTGGCTAGTCTATATAGATAGCTAAGGTTTAGAGGCCATTAATTTTCTGGCCTGCTGACAGAGAAGGAGATCAGTATCATCTATTTACAAGATAGCGACTAGAAATTAGAAATTATGGAAAGCACACTGCTAAACTCATATAATTGATTTTAACAATGAGGATGAAATATCATTCTCATGCTGCTGCAAACGTAAAAAAATAAAAAAATAAAAATAAAAATGATAATCATAGGCAGTGCTTACCTTGCCTTTGGATGCGATAACTTGTCGGGCTAGGCATTTTGAATCGACCATAGGTAAAGAAACCCATATATTAGGCGAGTATATCACGTTAACATCAAATAGCAAACTAGGGATCTTTTATCAACTGAATCCCCGGGAAATATCATTGTGCAGACAACATTTCAAGAACAGAGCAGTCAGGCTATCACCTACCTTCCAACATTGCTATCCCTCTTTGAACATCTGCAGAACGCCGTGAATGTACCAATGCCCATGATAACCTGGTTATGGTGTCACTGTTGTCTGTATCTTTTGACAGACCAGCTCCTTCACCAAGAGCTTCACGCTCACAGTTAGCAATAATGTCCGCATCGGTCCACGGGAGATTGTCACCGGATCCGAAAAACGATCCAATGGATTCCAGAAAGCTATTACTGTTTCCCGGCATGTTGTCTTCTGGGCCAAACCCAATTTGCTTGTTTATGAGAATATGGCGATGGCAACCAAGAGATTGACAAATAAATTTATCTTGCAGGCTAAGAAATGACAGAGAGTATTTAACAAAAAAATTCTCAGAGAGTATTTAACAATAAATTTAATCACTAAATAAAATATACCCACTAAAATTTGAAAACCCTAGGGAGAAACCTTACCAAGAGGTTGAGTTGCAGAGTTGAGTTGTAAAGCAAACCGGGGGCCCTCGAGTATCCCCATTATGAACCCTCTCAAACTTCTCCCTCCCAGCATTGAGGCGTTGCCAATGCCCCTTAGCGCCGTGAAGCTGTAAAAGAAAACATTAATGGTGAATCAACAAAGAGGGAGGCTATGGCGAAGGCCTGAAAATTTAGCCGAGCAGCTGCTTGGAGTTGCAGAGCCCGCGTGGGAAAAATACAGTGAGGAAAATGAGAGCCTCGGAAAAGTTTACCCTTTTTAGGTCTTTGTCGTATAATTATTTTTTTATTGCATGTTGGCCGCGTGGCCTTCAGGTAGAGTGACTCCTTGTCCCAAGAGACTGCTTATCGGAATATGTTCTAATTATTCAAAATTATTAAAAATGTTTTTAAATTTGATTATGTGAAATTGTTTTTAACATATTTATATATTGTAAATTGTTCTACGCATTATGAAAATGGTTATTTAAATCACTTTTATTTTATTTTTAAATTATTATTAATATATAAATTAAATTATTTATTTAAATTGGTCCATATAGTTTGAATTTTGATTCTTTGGAGTACATTTAAAGTCAAATTCTCAAATGTAAATAAAGAATGATAAAATTAAAAGGTATAATTTATTTTCAATTCTATATTCCTTACTTATGTGCTAAGATTAATTTAAATTTAGGTTTAAACCTAGGGTTAGCAATAAGTCTAAGTAATTAGTTAAATAACCTTATGACATTGTAGGGTTAAATTGCAAAGTAATTTGAATTAGATGTAGGGTTAGGTGACGACTTTGACTAGATTGAATTTAGGTTGGGTACGAGGCTCTATATGTTGGTTTTCCTATGATACTGTAAGACGAGGCTAGATCATGTCCCTAAAATCCCAAGTTCCATAAGATGAGAGAGAGGCCATATGTTTCGTTATTCCGTGTGAGATAATATGCGACTAATGAAAACATTAAAGGTACTATAGATGCATTTTGAAGAACATTAAAGAGAAATGGTGCAATCTAATGCCTAGGCATGTAACTTCGAAGGGACTGAGAGTTTTGAAAATGATAAAGATATCAATAAGTAAATATATGTGACTTGAGTAAACAGAGCATAAGTAAAATATGCAAAATGAAATATGTTTAAATAACACTTAATTACCCTAAGAGCCAGTGTTAGTGATAGAAGGAGTAGTGCACAAATGAAGAGGTCTTTCAAGCCCAATAAAAAGAACTAGTGTAGAAGTATGTTGAATGGATAAATGACATTTCAATCTTGTTATAACAAATGATATGGTGAGCATGGGGTAAGTTGATCCATTATTGAACTTCTAAGATGGCTTAGCAAAGAGGAGAGCCGTGAGGGAGCTAGAGATATGTAGGAGTGGTTAGAAATCACCATGGATAATATCAGTGAAGGCATGGTGTATAACTATTAATATTGCCAGGTATAAATTGAGAAAATAATATAAGAACAATTATAGTTATAAGAGTAAGAATTGCATGGTAGTATTATAGATTGTAATGATGGCCCTTGTAGGAAGTAAAAATTTAAAAACATTTGGGGCATCTTATATTACCCTTGCTAGTAGGCATATTTGAGCATCTCTAACGAACATTATATATAATAGGATTGCGTCCTAGGTGAAATAACATACTTCCCAAGAGAATTTACGATGGAAATAATCACGAGAGAGTATGGGTGTCTTTACAAAATCAGTGAAAGGAGTAGGATAAGTACGCATAACGAATTTCTAGAGATTTCAGTTAAGTGAGAATTATGCGATTGATACTAGTAAGCCATGTTTTCACCTTGTAAGGATAGGCTAGATAATGATTAACAATACCTTAGGCTTGCAAGATAGTACAAATCCTACAAGGTATGTGTATAGGCTTGGTAGGTTGAATTTCATGGTGGGCATAAGTTGGTTGCATTCCACATAGGGTGAAAGTTTGTGTCAAATTTAAAACCATATCCATGGATGGGCATATCGTGAGACTCGTGAGTCAAGATCTCCTCAGAATTGTCGGGAATATGTAATTCATTGAATAGTAATTGGTGTAAGCCAAAGTGAAGTTAACTTGATGCCACATAAATAGGTTGGATTCACATTAGAAGTAATGGTTCCCCTTCTAATTATATCACATGGAAAAGGAGAGATCAATGGTTAAAATTGATAACATTTGCATTCTAATATAGTATAGTCCCAAAAGCCTTGTAACAATAATAGTTCTCCTAGTTTAGTGAATGTTACAATACTTTTGTTATTGCTTATTATCAATAAGGGAATAATAATGTAGGACCTTAGGATTTAAAGCACATGAACCTTCTCCCCTAAGAGAGGTATGCCAATCTTAAGGGTCCTTGGTAGTTGCGTGTTGAGTGAATACAAATTATGAGTTCTAAAGACCTCCATGTTAAATTGTTGATTATTTCGTGCTAAGTTGGATCAATTTAATCTTTGTGATGAGTAAACCTCTCTGATGTTATAACTTAAAGGATATTGTTAAATGGTAAGAAGTAGGATACTAAGGGGGATAACACTTGATTATAACCTTAAGCATTCTAGATATAATATTAAGATTCGATAGAAGGATTAATCTAAATGTTTCTTTAATTATTAGAATACATGTCAGCGGATAAAAGAAGTAAAACCATAAGATAATATCGACATATGCGGTCAAGCCAAAGCTAAGTAGGAAAAGTTTGTCCAGCGTCTGCTACTTGCAAGAATGGAGAGATTATGCGTAAATATTTTCCCTGCATTATTATGACCATAACTTCGGGACGAAGTTTCCTAAAGGGTGGGTGTATGTAACGCCCCATATTTCGACTAGACAGGTTTATCCGTGACACATATTGAACTTTATTTTCTTATTATCTGTTGGACTTAACTAGACTGGGTAAACTATACTTATGACACGATACACCCGATTATATGTTGCTACCATGTGTATGTCGTTACTATGTTATGTTGTCACTATGAATATGATGTTATGATATTATGATCTTACTATGTTCATGCAGCTAATAGGTTATGGTTGTCATGAGATTCATTTCTTTTATAATGACGATATATATGTTTTAACGTTTTCATTAATGGAATGTGAAATATATGATGTTATACGTGGATGCCATCCTATGATGAAATTGATTGAAATGTTATATGTATCTATGATGAGCTAAAAGGTTACATGAAATGAAATGATAACATGGATCAATTGGCGATCAATGGAAAATGCTTTCTATAAATTGTATTTTGCAAAACACTAACCTACAGGACACAGGGGCTATGGGATAGCCAGTTACTTGATCTGATATATATTGGAAAGGAAAAACATGTTCATACAGCAAACCTTAGCAGCCAAAATGAGGATACGATAACACAAACTGATAATCCCGATAGCAGCAAGTATGAGTTGATAAGGGCGTAGGCCCAGTATGTTGAGAGGGATGGATGTGTTTCCCACCCTATGTTTCCATGAGACCCGAGGTCGTGGGAGGGCCGTGCTGAGACACGCTCCCCATGTTGTTGTGATGACGATTGTCGGATGCCTGCTAGGGGAGGATAGGTCCGCTGTTCAGCCGACGCTATCGCTCTCAAGTTCTATGTGGTCAGATCGGTGAGTCCGACATCCACTGTTGTACTAGCAGAGGAAGGATAGGGAGGATGCTGGACGTAGGTTATGATGGGAGGATGTGTTAGTTAGCACTGTTGGGGGTTTAGTATTCCTTGATTCCGAGTTAGTGGAAGTAGGCACCCTTCCTGTACTTGATTGATTAAACTAATGTAAACATAAAGACAATGATGTTAAATCGTAAAGGGTTAACTGTTAAATAACCGAGGATGTTAAAGTAATTATACTATATATTATGCTTGCTCTTCTGCATGGGGGTAGATACTATTGTTAGTTAGCAAGTATGCATAGGCGGAATGGGGTTTGTTTATAGTACATGTCCGACATGTGCATGCACTGGCCATGCATGCACACCTTGTACGTGTACAATATTACTGGTGTATAACATACTTGTCATGCTTGAATAGTAGTATAAATGTCATAGATAACTCAGTTAAGGATACATCAATCAACTTAGGTAATGAATGGTTAGGTTGTCAATGTGTAAATAAGTGAATTAGTAATTATATGAAAACATTGTAATAGTAAACTAAGACAAGTGTCGTCACTTAACATTGTCATAGAAGAACTGTTGTGAATAGGGTAATGATAGTGTCTAATTAATTAGTAAAATTGTTTAAGCCCTCACAAGTGCTTTGTTTATAAGAACAAGGATGCTATGTTGATGATAGGGTACTCATGTGATAAACAAATAATTAAGAATACTATGATTGATTCACCTTTTATTATTGTCAAAGGGGGATTTAATTATTATTATTAATTAATAAATGATATTCCAGCAACATTTATATCCCTATCGTAACAAATGCAATATAAGTAAGATTTAAAATATTGATTTATAAATTAATATTGTGTGATTATTTCCATTTCAAAAGTTATCCATAATAGGATAATCATTTTTGGAATGAACGTGATGTGATGGAAAATGGTTATTTAATTATTCAATATTAATCTTGGAATTTAAACCTCAAGCTAAGTAGTCTCGACGGATAAGGTGGATCATTAAGACCCATCATGTCCAAGTTGACAAGGGGCAACTAATTATATAATATTTTATTAATTACATTAATAACATTAAAATATCAAGGATGGCGGATAGACTTGTATTTAATGAAACTTGTCCCGAATGGATAACCTTGGGGTGATAATCCCCACCGTAATAAATATTTACGACCGTCAATCCAAAACCAACTAATTTTTCCATGAGAGCAATTAATTATACTTTTTTATAAAGAACCGTGTATGACTGAACTGGTAATAGGAGTAAATGTTGAGGGGCTCGAGAGGGGGATTTTGGGGCGGTGGAGTAAGCCCAAGATATTCTCGAGGAAGGGAAATTATATAGAGGGGGAGAGCTTGGAGAAAGGGGAGGTTTTTTTTTTGGATTGGGGAAGAAAAGAAGTTTTGAGAACAGAAGATTGGGAGAACAGAAAGTTTGATTGGAGAACAGAAAAATTTTGAGAACGGAAGGAAACACTGCTCTCGGGATTATCAGATTGTGGGCTCGGGGGCTTGGAAATCCTTTGATTTCCAAGGGCCAGCAAGATTATAGCTGGTCGGTAGGGTGGACACTTCAGTTTGGCTGTCTAAGGGGTTATACAACCTGCTACAACTTACGGTTAGCATCAGCATCAGGTAATTTCCGTTATTTACTATTATGCTAAAACTTACTGTAAACATGCATAACTTGCTAGTTACTGATTTACTGCTATTTACTGGTTTACTGAGTTGTGAAACATATTCTTATGCTAGAACGTGATTGTTAAAAAGGAAATATTGATATGATTGTCTATTTTAAATTACGAATGTAAGGTTAGTAAAAACACGACAGTACACTAAAATTATTTAGGCACATAGTAATTCTTAGAAATTTACTTCCATAAACTGATAAAGTTTAAAACGTAGAAAATTAACCCTGAAATTTTACATAGTGCTCTGCTGCAAAATCCAGAGCACTACAGATGGTATCAGAGCCTTTGTTCAGACTCTTGAACCTACAGGCCTATTCATGCTTCACCTAGAAAATTTACTTGATAATTTACCTACTTGACCTCCAGCCATAGTCATCTTTCAAGGTACCTGCACAACGATAACAACAATTAAATTAAAAATATATATATATATATATATATATTGGACACTAAACTTATACATCCTGGCATTCTATATCTTAAGTCTAAGTCAATCTAAGGTTTTGAGCCTCGTGTTTTCCTATTAGGTTTTCATGTTTTCAATCCTCATATATGCAATAAAACCATATTTCAAACACAGTTTAAAATTTAGATGCATTTAGTACCCAATCAAATATAACATGCCAAAAGAATCT
Source organism: Larix kaempferi (assembly GCA_027924585.1). Lineage (NCBI taxonomy): Eukaryota > Viridiplantae > Streptophyta > Pinopsida > Pinales > Pinaceae > Larix > Larix kaempferi. The sequence continues at coordinate 10,266,278 of BSBM01000348.1, read as the reverse complement.
ATAACTATGACATAGTCCATGACTCCATGCATCATCCTAGAACCTACTCCCAACAAACCTTAATATAATGCACCTGTATAAATCAGAAATATGAACAGTAAATAAAAACAGCATACATTACCGCAAATGAAAACCTCCATAGAGTTATAGAACTCCTAACTAGCTAAAATGATTTCTAGACCAACACGCCACTTTAGGACAGCTTATATGTAAAACTAAGCAGTGAAAATCATAGCTATTGTACCCTTACAATCTCCCACTGAGTTAAAATATTGTTTTAGCTTTAACCATTCAATCAAGCACTTAAAAGTTAAAAGTTAAAAGCAATAACCACCAACATTCGGAACTCACACAAGAAAAACTAATGAGTAGCCACAAGAATCTTTATCTCTTGAATATTTATATGTTCTAGCATCATACAGTCAGTGACATAAAGAAGAATATCCAGATAATATAAATATCTATCCATGTTAGTAAGTTACGATGCCAAAAAAAAATTGGTTCTACTTTAAAATCTCTTCATTCTCAACCTACATAAAATGTTGTATCTACCTTGACATTAAAACTAATGATGTCTGCACATTTTAGAATGCAGTCATAAGCTTTATCTCTTAAAGATTTCTCAGTTCTAGCATCATATATCTTTGATGAGATCAAGAAGAATATCCAAAGAAAATAAATATTTAGATATTTTATTAAATTCCACTGTCAAAATACGTGGTTTTATGTTATAATCTCCTCATACTCAACCCACAGAAAGTATTATGTCTACCTTGAAATCAAAACTAATAATATCTGCAAATCTTGGGGTTTGCAGTCAGAAATGATGGAAGGAAAAAGCAAATGCAAAACAGAAAGGACAGAGAGTTTGATATTTGACAGAAATCTTGGCAATCCCCAAAAAAAAACAAAGAGACAACTTCCAAGGAGTGTGTTATTAAATTAATCACTAAATATGCAGTCAAATTCAATCATTAAATCGAAATTTTCCCGTATAATACAAAACAACAAAGTATAATTTATTTAATGTAATCAGTCTGTCTTTTCAATTTCAAAACTACAAGTTTTGCAAAACATACCTGAGCCATTTCCAGAATTTCATTATGGTCTTTATTTAATTCCGTAGGAACAGAACGGACAAGTTTCTTCTTCCCAACAGAAAATACTTCAAATCCACTGCCCAGTGCCTTAATTTTACTAATGGCACGCAAACAATCATCTTCTGATATAGCTTCACGAGAGGATCTCCGTCTCTTGGAGAGAAGAGATCGCAGCTCCTCTAGCTCAATCAGCCCTCCATTGTGAGCTCGTGTGGCCAAACAAATATCAACAATCTGGACTCCAAGTTCATAATAGAAATCACCAATTCCTAACAGTTCAGCCCAAAATCCCTTGTTTGACGCAAGTGGATCCACTCCAACCTTGGCACACATCTCATGAAATTGTGACCTGAATGCAGGATTCTTCTTTATATCATTCTTGTGTTTACGAGCAAACTCTTCGAGTTGTGCCCTGAAAGTCGCAAGTTGCTCTTTCATAAGGTCTTTCCGTATAGTAGCTACATTTTCCCCAAGCTCCCTGTATTTATCACGAGCTGCAGCAGCATTTTGAAGACCTGATATTCCTGGTCGGCGCCTCATATTTGGCTTGTTATTCTTAAAGAAGACAGAAATATGGCAAATGCCAACACCGATAATACCTTCGAAATATCTTGCTGCTGTTCAGCTTCAGCTTTTCAAACCTTCAACCTACTCAACAGACATGTACAGTAATATATCAGCCTCCAGCAAGCTTTCGCCAGGGTTCAGAAGATTTCTGGTAACCTCAAGCGATTTCAGGCAGGCAAGCAACAATTAAATAGCTTTTCAGCATCTAAATGTGCATACCCCTGAACACCACCCCCATCATAAGACGGGAAAGTGTTCTGTATTCTTTCAATGAGATGATCTGCAAGTGACTCACATGCCTTTCTAATGCTCATTTCCTGTGCTGTTTCAATAAGAATGAGACCATCTGCTGGCTTGTTGCCCTTAATTGTAGCATAAACTGTATCCTGCTCAGTACAGACACGTAGAATATCAGGAGTTGCATATTGCCCACTGCCAACCCTCACTCTCTGTGCATCTCTTTCTTGATCAACATATCGATGAAGTCGTCGCTGATATTCTGCAACAATCTCTGCTGTGTGAGCATCTCTTCCTCATTGATAAACACAAAGGAATAATCTCACCTTGCTCGTATAAGTATAGAACCGATTCAACGTTCATCCTGAAAATGACAGCGTACATAGCCGAGATATGCCCAGTACATTGGTACTTGTCAGCGTCTGTAAACATGCAGGTTGGAAAAAAAAAACCACCAAAAGGGTATTGCTATTCTGTAGCAATTCGAAAACGATCAAGTCATCATACAATGCAGAGCGCCCCATCTGTCGTCCTCCCCCTTCAGATCCATAAAGGAATATATATATGTATACAGCGAAGAGAACACCGCCCTGAGAGATATCTCGTCGAAATCTTTAGGTGTGTGGACATACAGAAACCCATTGTTTTGGAAAAATGTATGCGTGGCATATACAAGAGCATTACGAATTCGAGCAAACGATGAAAACGTGTTTGTTCGAAGCCGAAGGTGCACATAATTTCTGAGGAACTCCAGTGGCATTCGGGTCTTTCCAACTGGATACTTGGCAGGGTGGATTTAATATCACCGTGACAGATGGATGGAACTTTTGACATATTTGCCTATTTCGTGATTATTGGATTTGGGCTTCACGGTCCATTTGTACAGCCCTCACTTCTACGGTCCGAAATCCGGCCTAGCCTTGAGGATAATGGTACATATAAAGTAATAAAATTAAAACACCCTCACATGCCCACAAATTGCCATTAAACAGTGAAACGCTGGTTAAAGGCAATTCGAATGCACATAATGGGTTGGTTAATTATCTTTTTATACTTTTATAAGCTTCATGCAATGCATTGTTAAGACCGAGGGAATGCTGCGGGAAAGACATGAAGTAGAATAATAACAACAGAAAACGCTTTCACTCCTTCACATGCATGAGCTGTAAGCTCTCATGAATACCGAGCCCAGCACGGGGTTGGGGAGCGGACAAAAATGTCGGGCCTGCAGGCTGATACAGCTATCAGTGGCTAGTCTATATAGATAGCTAAGGTTTAGAGGCCATTAATTTTCTGGCCTGCTGACGGAGAAGGAGATCAGTATCATCTATTTACAAGATAGCGACTAGAAATTAGAAATTATGGAAAGCACACTGCTAAACTCATATAATTGATTTTAACAATGAGGATGAAATATCATTCTCATGCTGCTGCAAACGTAAAAAAATAAAAAAATAAAAATAAAAATGATAATCATAGGCAGTGCTTACCTTGCCTTTGGATGCGATAACTTGTCGGGCTAGGCATTTTGAATCGACCATAGGTAAAGAAACCCATATATTAGGCGAGTATATCACATTAACATCAAATAGCAAACTAGGGATCTTTTATCAACTGAATCCCCGGGAAATATCATTGTGCAGACAACATTTCAAGAACAGAGCAGTCAGGCTATCACCTACCTTCCAACATTGCTATCCCTCTTTGAACATCTGCAGAACGCCGTGAATGTACCAATGCCCATGATAACCTTGTTATGGTGTCACTGTTGTCTATATCTTTTGACAGACCAGCTCCTTCACCAAGAGCTTCACGCTCACAGTTAGCAATAATGTCCGCATCGGTCCACGGGAGATTGTCACCGGATCCGAAAAACGATCCAATGGATTCCAGAAAGCTATTACTGTTTCCCGGCATGTTGTCTTCTGGGCCAAACCCAATTTGCTTGTTTATGAGAATATGGCGATGGCAACCAAGAGATTGACAAATAAATTTATCTTGCAGGCTAAGAAATGACAGAGAGTATTTAACAAAAAAATTCTCAGAGAGTATTTAACAATAAATTTAATCACTAAATAAAATATACCCACTAAAATTTGAAAACCCTAGGGAGAAACCTTACCAAGAGGTTGAGTTGCAGAGTTGAGTTGTAAAGCAAACCGGGGGCCCTCGAGTATCCCCATTATGAACCCTCTCAAACTTCTCCCTCCCAGCATGGAGGCGTTGCCAATGCCCCTTAGCGCCGTGAAGCTGTAAAAGAAAACATTAATGGTGAATCAACAAAGAGGGAGGCTATGGCGAAGGCCTGAAAATTTAGCCGAGCAGCTGCTTGGAGTTGCAGAGCCCGCGTGGGGAAAATACAGTGAGGAAAATGAGAGCCTCGGAAAATTTTACCCTTTTTAGGTCTTTGTCGTATAATTATTTTTTTATTGCATGTTGGCCGCGTGGCCTTCAGGTAGAGTGACTCCTTGTCCCAAGAGACTGCTTATCGGAATATGTTCTAATTATTCAAAATTATTAAAAATGTTTTTAAATTTGATTATGTGAAATTGTTTTTAACATATTTATATATTGTAAATTGTTCTACGCATTATGAAAATGGTTATTTAAATCACTTTTATTTTATTTTTAAATTATTATTAATATATAAATTAAATTATTTATTTAAATTGGTCCATATAGTTTGAATTTTGATTCTTTGGAGTACATTTAAAGTCAAATTCTCAAATGTAAATAAAGAATGATAAAATTAAAAGGTATAATTTATTTTCAATTCTATATTCCTTACTTATGTGCTAAGATTAATTTAAATTTAGGTTTAAACCTAGGGTTAGCAATAAGTCTAAGTAATTAGTTAAATAACCTTATGACATTGTAGGGTTAAATTGCAAAGTAATTTGAATTAGATGTAGGGTTAGGTGACGACTTTGACTAGATTGAATTTAGGTTGGGTACGAGGCTCTATATGTTGGTTTTCCTATGATACTGTAAGACGAGGCTAGATCATGTCCCTAAAATCCCAAGTTCCATAAGATGAGAGAGAGGCCATATGTTTCGTTATTCCGTGTGAGATAATATGCGACTAATGAAAACATTAAAGGTACTATAGATGCATTTTGAAGAACATTAAAGAGAAATGGTGCAATCTAATGCCTAGGCATGTAACTTCGAAGGGACTGAGAGTTTTGAAAATGATAAAGATATCAATAAGTAAATATATGTGACTTGAGTAAACAGAGCATAAGTAAAATATGCAAAATGAAATATGTTTAAATAAGACTTAATTACCCTAAGAGCCAGTGTTAGTGATAGAAGGAGTAGTGCACAAATGAAGAGGTCTTTCAAGCCCAATAAAAAGAACTAGTGTAGAAGTATGTTGAATGGATAAATGACATTTCAATCTTGTTATAACAAATGATATGGTGAGCATGGGGTAAGTTGATCCATTATTGAACTTCTAAGATGGCTTAGCAAAGAGGAGAGCCGTGAGGGAGCTAGAGATATGTAGGAGTGGTTAGAAATCACCATGGATAATATCAGTGAAGGCATGGTGTATAACTATTAATATTGCCAGGTATAAATTGAGAAAATAATATAAGAACAATTATAGTTATAAGAGTAAGAATTGCATGGTAGTATTATAGATTGTAATGATGGCCCTTGTAGGAAGTAAAAATTTAAAAACATTTGGGGCATCTTATATTACCCTTGCTAGTAGGCATATTTGAGCATCTCTAACGAACATTATATATAATAGGATTGCGTCCTAGGTGAAATAACATACTTCCCAAGAGAATTTACGATGGAAATAATCACGAGAGAGTATGGGTGTCTTTACAAAATCAGTGAAAGGAGTAGGATAAGTACGCATAACGAATTTCTAGAGATTCCAGTTAAGTGAGAATTATGCGATTGATACTAGTAAGCCATGTTTTCACCTTGTAAGGATAGGCTAGATAATGATTAACAATACCTTAGGCTTGCAAGATAGTACAAATCCTACAAGGTATGTGTATAGGCTTGGTAGGTTGAATTTCATGGTGGGCATAAGTTGGTTGCATTCCACATAGGGTGAAAGTTTGTGTCAAATTTAAAACCATATCCATGGATGGGCATATCGTGAGACTCGTGAGTCAAGATCTCCTCAGAATTGTCAGGAATATGTAATTCATTGAATAGTAATTGGTGTAAGCCAAAGTGAAGTTAACTTGATGCCACATAAATAGGTTGGATTCACATTAGAAGTAATGGTTCCCCTTCTAATTATATCACATGGAAAAGGAGAGATCAATGGTTAAAATTGATAACATTTGCATTCTAATATAGTATAGTCCCAAAAGCCTTGTAACAATAATAGTTCTCCTAGTTTAGTGAATGTTACAATACTTTTGTTATTGCTTATTATCAATAAGGGAATAATAATGTAGGACCTTAGGATTTAAAGCACATGAACCTTCTCCCCTAAGAGAGGTATGCCAATCTTAAGGGTCCTTGGTAGTTGCGTGTTGAGTGAATACAAATTATGAGTTCTAAAGACCTCCATGTTAAATTGTTGATTATTTCGTGCTAAGTTGGATCAATTTAATCTTTGTGATGAGTAAACCTCTCTGATGTTATAACTTAAAGGATATTGTTAAATGGTAAGAAGTAGGATACTAAGGGGGATAACACTTGATTATAACCTTAAGCATTCTAGATATAATATTAAGATTCGATAGAAGGATTAATCTAAATGTTTCTTTAATTATTAGAATACATGTCAGCGGATAAAAGAAGTAAAACCATAAGATAATATCGACATATGCGGTCAAGCCAAAGCTAAGTAGGAAAAGTTTGTCCAGCGTCTGCTACTTGCAAGAATGGAGAGATTATGCGTAAATATTTTCCCTGCATTATTATGACCATAACTTCGGGACGAAGTTTCCTAAAGGGTGGGTGTATGTAACGCCCCATATTTCGACTAGACAGGTTTATCCGTGACACATATTGAACTTTATTTTCTTATTATCTGTTGGACTTAACTAGACTGGGTAAACTATACTTATGACACGATACACCCGATTATATGTTGCTACCATGTGTATGTCGTTACTATGTTATGTTGTCACTATGAATATGATGTTATGATATTATGATCTTACTATGTTCATGCAGCTAATAGGTTATGGTTGTCATGAGATTCATTTCTTTTATAATGACGATATATATGTTTTAACGTTTTCATTAATGGAATGTGAAATATATGATGTTATACGTGGATGCCATCCTATGATGAAATTGATTGAAATGTTATATGTATCTATGATGAGCTAAAAGGTTACATGAAATGAAATGATAACATGGATCAATTGGCGATCAATGGAAAATGCTTTCTATAAATTGTATTTTGCAAAACACTAACCTACAGGACACAGGGGCTATGGGATAGCCAGTTACTTGATCTGATATATATTGGAAAGGAAAAACATGTTCATACAGCAAACCTTAGCAGCCAAAATGAGGATACGATAACACAAACTGATAATCCCGATAGCAGCAAGTATGAGTTGATAAGGGCGTAGGCCCAGTATGTTGAGAGGGATGGATGTGTTTCCCACCCTATGTTTCCATGAGACCCGAGGTCGTGGGAGGGCCGTGCTGAGACACGCTCCCCATGTTGTTGTGATGACGATTGTCGGATGCCTGCTAGGGGAGGATAGGTCCGCTGTTCAGCCGACGCTATCGCTCTCAAGTTCTATGTGGTCAGATCGGTGAGTCCGACATCCACTGTTGTACTAGCAGAGGAAGGATAGGGAGGATGCTGGACGTAGGTTATGATGGGAGGATGTGTTAGTTAGCACTGTTGGGGGTTTAGTATTCCTTGATTCCGAGTTAGTGGAAGTAGGCACCCTTCCTGTACTTGATTGATTAAACTAATGTAAACATAAAGACAATGATGTTAAATCGTAAAGGGTTAACTGTTAAATAACCGAGGATGTTAAAGTAATTATACTATATATTATGCTTGCTCTTCTGCATGGGGGTAGATACTATTGTTAGTTAGCAAGTATGCATAGGCGGAATGGGGTTTGTTTATAGTACATGTCCGACATGTGCATGCACTGGCCATGCATGCACACCTTGTACGTGTACAATATTACTGGTGTATAACATACTTGTCATGCTTGAATAGTAGTATAAATGTCATAGATAACTCAGTTAAGGATACATCAATCAACTTAGGTAATGAATGGTTAGGTTGTCAATGTGTAAATAAGTGAATTAGTAATTATATGAAAACATTGTAATAGTAAACTAAGACAAGTGTCGTCACTTAACATTGTCATAGAAGAACTGTTGTGAATAGGGTAATGATAGTGTCTAATTAATTAGTAAAATTGTTTAAGCCCTCACAAGTGCTTTGTTTATAAGAACAAGGATGCTATGTTGATGATAGGGTACTCATGTGATAAACAAATAATTAAGAATACTATGATTGATTCACCTTTTATTATTGTCAAAGGGGGATTTAATTATTATTATTAATTAATAAATGATATTCCAGCAACATTTATATCCCTATCGTAACAAATGCAATATAAGTAAGATTTAAAATATTGATTTATAAATTAATATTGTGTGATTATTTCCATTTCAAAAGTTATCCATAATAGGATAATCATTTTTGGAATGAACGTGATGTGATGGAAAATGGTTATTTAATTATTCAATATTAATCTTGGAATTTAAACCTCAAGCTAAGTAGTCTCGACGGATAAGGTGGATCATTAAGACCCATCATGTCCAAGTTGACAAGGGGCAACTAATTATATAATATTTTATTAATTACATTAATAACATTAAAATATCAAGGATGGCGGATAGACTTGTATTTAATGAAACTTGTCCCGAATGGATAACCTTGGGGTGATAATCCCCACCGTAATAAATATTTACGACCGTCAATCCAAAACCAACTAATTTTTCCATGAGAGCAATTAATTATACTTTTTTATAAAGAACCGTGTATGACTGAACTGGTAATAGGAGTAAATGTTGAGGGGCTCGAGAGGGGGATTTTGGGGCGGTGGAGTAAGCCCAAGATATTCTCGAGGAAGGGAAATTATATAGAGGGGGAGAGCTTGGAGAAAGGGGAGGTTTTTTTTTTGGATTGGGGAAGAAAAGAAGTTTTGAGAACAGAAGATTGGGAGAACAGAAAGTTTGATTGGAGAACAGAAAAATTTTGAGAACGGAAGGAAACACTGCTCTCGAGATTATCAGATTGTGGGCTCGGGGGCTTGGAAATCCTTTGATTTCCAAGGGCCAGCAAGATTATAGCTGGTCGGTAGGGTGGACACTTCAGTTTGGCTGTCTAAGGGGTTATACAACCTGCTACAACTTACGGTTAGCATCAGCATCAGGTAATTTCCGTTATTTACTATTATGCTAAAACTTACTGTAAACATGCATAACTTGCTAGTTACTGATTTACTGCTATTTACTGGTTTACTGAGTTGTGAAACATATTCTTATGCTAGAACGTGATTGTTAAAAAGGAAATATTGATATGATTGTCTATTTTAAATTACGAATGTAAGGTTAGTAAAAACACGACAGTACACTAAAATTATTTAGGCACATAGTAATTCTTAGAAATTTACTTCCATAAACTGATAAAGTTTAAAACGTAGAAAATTAACCCTGAAATTTTACATAGTGCTCTGCTGCAAAAACCAGAGCACTACAATCATCGGCATCATCATCATCATCTTCATCATCATCATCATCATCATCGTCATCACCATCTTCATGGTCTTCATCATCATCATCATCGTCGATGTCGTCGTCATCACCATCTTCATCATCATCATCATCATCGTTGTCGTCGTCATCACCACCACCACCACCACCATCATCATCATCATCATCTTCGTAAACATCTTCATCATCTTCTTCTTCTTCATCATCATCATCATCATCATCATCTTCATCATCATTGTTGTCGTCATCATCACCATCATCTTCATGGTCTTCATCATCATCATCTTCATCATCATCTTCGTCATCATCATCATATTCGTCATCACCATCATCATCTGTAACGATAAAATAATAATAAATTAAATATTAACTATTGATATATAATACTAGGTTAAGGGACATGTCCCTTCATTCATGGCTGCCCAAACCATATATAATGGCGGCTACCAATTGTAATCTATCATCGATCAATACCATACATTTTTTACATTACTATTGATCCATTTATGGACCACTTACGTTACTTACATTGGGTTTTCCCGTAAAAACAGTATTTTACTGTTTCAGTGGTATCAGACCCAACTTTGATCCGGCTGATAGCCATCACGTCAGAGTTTCTGAAGATTTTGGTTTTTGACCAAAAAGGCCCTTGGCCATAACACTCCTCCCCGCTTCCGCAATTCCGCAGCATCCCCAATCCAGTGCTTCCGCAACACTCCTTCCCCCACCACGAGCAGCCTTCATCTCCTACGCAATACCCCTGCTCCACCTATTCCCCACCATCCTGCGCCTAGTTCCAATATCCTTCCTTTTTCCCACTTCACGCTCTAATTCCATTCCCTTCCAGTCTACACTCCACTCCCTCCTCTGTCCCCTTCTTCCTCTCGGCTCCACCTTCTTCCCTTATCACTCCCACCTCCGCTGCACCCACCTCCCCCTCACGTTTCTCCCGCGTGCACACTGCCCTCCACCTTTGCTCACCTCCCTCATCTTCCCACGCTCCATCACTCCCCCCACCACTCATCATTCCAACTCATCCTCCCTCCACTCCCTTCCGCCTGTCTGCTCCCTCCCTCCTACAAGCATTCCTTCTGCATGCGTCCTCCCTGTTCCTCTCCCTTCCTCCTCCCATTTCCCTCGACTCCACGTCCCTTCCCCGCCAGCCAACCCTACGGTCTCACCTCTATGCTCTCCCCCACCAACCACCCCCGTGCTCTCCTGCTGCACCCTTTCCTGCGCGTTCCCTGTGCGTGGCCACCACGCCACCCTCGCCATCACCCATCCCTCGTGGCTTTCCATCTACCGCCGGCTCTGCACCTTTCTGCATCCCCCACTCCGACCCTCCTTCCTCCTTGGTGCTCCATGCCTCCACGTTCACCTACACACCACCCCCTTTCACGTTGTTTCGTTCCCTCCAAATCCACGCCAGCTCCTCCTCCTCTTCCCGCCAGCCATCTCTCCCTACAGCCATCGAAACCCTAAATTTTTTTGAAATTAAATTTTAAACATTATAATAGTATTATTATATGGTTTAAATATTTTAAATTTTTGAAAAACAAAACTATATGTTAAACTCTATGTATAGTTTATAAAAACATTAATAATATTATTATTATTAATTAATAATTATTAGT